>CM065379.1:31268317-32013317 GCA_033060915.1 Euryodendron excelsum
ATCACAACACTAGTTTTATTCAAAGGTCCAAGTTTCAAAGAAGTATATATAGAATATCGCATGACATTAATAGAAGCCCCTAAATCAATCATGGCCTTCTCAAATCTAGTATATATAGAATATCGTACAAGGGATAGTAAACATACCTGGATCCTTACACTTCGCAGGGAGTTTTCTTTGAATAACTGCAAAAACATTCTCCCCTACTCTCACCTTCTCACATCCTTTAAGTTTCTGTTTCCTCTTAATTGCACACAATTCTTTAAGGAATTTAGCATAATGAGGTACTTGCTTAATAGCATCTAAAAGTGGTATATTTACCTCGCATCTACGAAACGTCTAATATAAATCTTTATTTTGCTCATCTTTTCTAGATACTGCTGAAGCCTGAGGAAAAGGAGGTACATTTTTATAATCAGAAAGAGGCGAAATCTTACGCTTAGGTACGTCATCGTCATTGGGAACGTTCCCGTCTGCTATGATATTTTTCTCCTTTTCTTGATTCGACAATGCAGGGGCTGCCTTTACTGGAATCTCAACTTCTTTACCACTTCTCTAGACGATTGCACTTGCATTTTCTCTTGGATTTACTACCGTCTGAGAGGGTAATTTTCCTGAACTTTGAGCTTCTAGCCGACTAACTGCGGTTGCCATTTGGCTCATCTGATTGTCCAAATTTTGAAAACTGGCCCTCGCCTCTTGTTGAAATTATTTCGTCTCCTGTTGGAATTGCAAAGTATTAGTGGCAAGAGACTTAACAATATCTTCTAAAGACATACCAGAATTAGAAGTTTGGCCCGGTTGTTGTCTAGGGGGGTATGGTTGCTTATATTGCTAGTAACTTGGGCGATTTTGAATCACGGGCTGATTCACTTGTGGATTCACATAGCTAAGATTGGGGTGATCCCTCCATCCCACGTTATACGTGCTCGAATATAGATCATACTTTCTTTGTGGTTGACCAGGAAAACCACATGTTGCATTTACTTGCTCAATGGGCTCCTCTTAAAGAGTTGGACACATATCGGTTGGATGCCCTGCTACTGAACAAATCCCACAAGCCTTCGCCATTTGCATATTACCTACAGCCATTTGACGAACAAGAGAAGTTAGACTCACAATTTGTTGTTCAATAGTGGAAATATTTGCCTCATTGACATGCTTAGGTGAATGGTCAAGTCTAGTGCCAAATTGTTGAGAATTGGCTGCCAAATTCGCAATCAGATTTCTCACGACATCGGGAGTTTTATCTACCAATGCTCCTCCACTAGCAGCATCAATCATGCTTTTATCAGTGGGCAATAGGCCCTCATAGAAATACTGAATAAGAAGTTGCTCACATATTTAATAATGGGGACAGCTTGCACATAATTTCTTGAAACGCTCCCAATATTCGTATAGGGACTCTCCGTTGTGCTGTCTTACACCACAAATTTCTTTTCGAATGTTGGCCGCCCTTGAAGCTGGGAAATATTTCTCCAAAAACAATCTTTTCATCTCGTTTCATGTGTTAAAGCTTCCGAAGGGTAGATAATAGAGTCAATCCTTAGCTAAATCCTTCAAAGAAAATGGAAATGCTCTTAATTTAATTTTTTCTTCAGTCACTCCCATGGGTTTCATACTCATGCATACTACATGAAACTCCTTTAGATGTTTGTGGGGATCTTCACCTGCAAGACCATGAAAAGTGGGCAAGAGCTGTATTAGTCCAGATTTTAATTCAAAGTTAGTAGGAACATCTAAAGTATGGAATGTTATACATAAGGGTTGTTGATTCAGATCAGGGGCCGCAAGCTCTTTCAAAATTTGATTTCCAGCCATGACTTTCTCATCTCCTAAATCAGAATCACTACCAAATAGGAAATCAAGAGCTGGATCGTTCTCTATAGAATTTCTCCGAGCTTCCCTTCTTGACCTGTGTGAAGTTCTCTCTATTTTTGGATTGCACTGCAAATCACCTTGATTAGAAGATCAAGTTACACTCATAAACACTAAAGGAAACTCTAACCAACCCTAAAAAAAAATTCAGGGAAAAATCTAAAGTAATGAAAATAATTTAAAATAATTATTTATTTATTTTTTTAATGAAATAAAAATCACAGGAAGCACAAAAATTAACTAGAATCACTCCCTGGCAACGGCGCCAAAATTTGGTGTGCTGTCTATGGCACCCAAAAATAAAACCGATACCCCAAAAACAAATATGTAGTAATGTGAGTAAGGATCGTTCCCACGGAGAGTGTTTAGCCTAGTTTTATGCTATGTGAATTTTGATGGGGGGTTTTGGATATAATGAAAACTATTTTAATAATAACTAAGAAACAACTCAAATTAAAGAATTAAAATCAATCAAAAGAACAAACCTGGGTCTAAGTCAACATCCACCATCAAAATTTTACAATTGATCATCGATGCAAACATATCAATTCACACATTGAATATTTACCATTGGAATTATTTTCCTATCTCTCCTTAGTCGTAGTTAATTAGAAAATAAGCGATCTCATTAACCCTAACTATTAAACAACCCAGGATAAGCACTCAAGGTTTAATCTAGTAGCAGCCTTAAGAATTAGAAAGATCGATGAAACTAAATAGCAGAAGCACAAGCGGTTGCATTTAATTTAGACGAACATCCTTCCTAAGATACAATAATTCCTAATGCAGAAAATCATTAATCTTAGTGGCTTCACAAATCATAGGAATCAAACAATTACGAATTTGATATCTAATCCAGCAGTAGATTGCAATGATTAATAAACTAGTAGGCCTCCTAGTGATTAAATAACACAATCATGAAAATAAGCATAGAAGAACATCTGATACTCAAAACATAAATCGAATAATGAAAACAAATTAGATCTCACAGTTTATTATTAATTTCAAGGCTTCTATTTCCTTAGACCAAGATTCAAAGTTTAGCCACGCAAGGCCATGAAAACAACTCAAATAATAAACTAGAATAATATGAAAAACGCCAACAACCCTAAAAACAAAATAGTCCCAGCTTTTATAGGCTTCTGAAATTCTACAGTTGCGCACAACCATTCAAACGCCCTTACTACTGTTCGAACGCATTAGACCAACGTTCGAACGGTGTGTCGAATGCACTTCGAAAGGTAAAATTGCTCTCTTTATATTTCGAACGCTCTTCGAACCTGAACTTGATGTGAATCCGTTTGACGTACCGTTCAAATGCATTTGCTACCGTTTGAATGTATCTTGGGACCGTTCGAACGCTCTTCGAGCGCTACTTCCAATTTAGCACGAATTCGTCCCTTTTAAGCTAGGATCCTCTTCCTTAGCGTTCCATAGCATCCTAAATCAAAACATAAGAATAGTGAGTATATTTAGGCACCAACTAAGTATAAAAAATTAAACATTAAGGGAGAAAAATATGACATTTACATTCTCTTCAAGATGCGACTCTTTAGGACAAGCTTCTAGCGCAAACACCGACACTAAAAGCAATATCAGGACAACTCACGGTGAGGTACAACAAACTTCTTGTCATGTTGCGATAAGTTGTTTGATCAACATCTTTCTCAGCTGGACCTTTTCCCAATTTTATACTAGTACACATAGGAGTTCTAGCATGTTTAGAAGTGTCAAGTCAAAATCTACTAACTAAGTCTTTGGCATACTTCGATTGCACAATAAACATCCCGTCATCCATTTGTTTAACTTGAAGACCTAGAAAGTAGGAAAGTTCACCTACCATGCTCATCTCAAATTTAGTTCCCATGGCATTAGCAAACTCATTGGTAAGTGAATCAGATGTGTAACTAAAAACTATATCATCAACATAGATTTGTGCAATAAAAATGTGAGATTTATCATGTTTGATGAAAAGAGTTTTGTCCACACTACCTTGAGAGAACTCATTCTCTAGAAGAAAACCTGTAAGCCTCTCATACCAAGCTCTTAGAGCTTGTTTGATATCATAAAGAGCATTTTTTAACCTATAGACATGATTTCAAAAATTCAAGTTTTCAAACCCTTTAGGTTGCTCTACATAGGCTTCTTCATTTAGGACCCCATTTAAAAAAGTACTTTTAACATTCATTTGAAAAAGTTTGAAGTGCAAATGGCATGCAACAGCTAGTAGAATATGAATGGATTCAAGAAGTGCTACAGGTGCAAAGGTCTCATTAAAATCTATTCCCTTAATTTGGGTATAACCTTGTGCAACTAACCTCACCTTGTTTCTAACAATGGTACCAAATTCATCAGTTTTATTCTTGAATATCCACTTAGTACCAATCACATTCATGTTACTAGCCGTAGGTGTCAAATATCACACATCATTATGCACCAATTGTTCAAGTTCTTCATGCGTAGCAGTTATCCAACAATCATCTTGCAAAGCTTCATTAACATTTTTTGGTTCAAGACTAGAAGTGTAGCAGATGACTTACCTTGCTCTTGATTTGTTTATGAGTCTTCAACCCAACAATGACTTTTCTAATACTTGAGTTGATGGATGGTTCAGTCTAACTCTTGACGAAAGTTCAATCGCGAATTAAGGTACAGCTGGAGTAGAGTGTGTTGAGGATTCTTTATCTTTGGAGGATTTCACCCGTTCCACTAGTTGTTCATCCATCTCTTCAGATTCGATTTCATGTGCTTCCGAGATAGGTTCGTCATTGGCGTTGTCATCATCATCCATCCTATTTGGAGAGAGTCATGCATCATCAATAAGAACATTTGTAGATTCCATAACAGTCAAGGTATTTAAATTATAGACACGATATGCATGACTATTTAAGGAATAGCCTAGAAAAATACCTTCATCATTTTGAGAGTCAAATTTACCTAATTAATCCCTATCTTTTAGAATGTAACATTTGCTCCCAAAAACACGAAAGTACTTTAAGTTAGGCTTCTTACCATTCCATATCTCATATGGTGCCTGCATGGTACCGGGCCATAAATAAACATGGTTGATAATATGACTAGCTGTACTTACCTCTTCGGCCCAGAATTTCAAAGGAATGTTCTTACCATGCAGCATGACATGAGCCATCTCTTGCACTACACTACTCTTCTTTTCAACCATTCCATTTTGTTATGGTGTTTTGGGTGCAGAGAACTCATGTCTTATACCTTACTCATCACAGAAATCCACATATTTCTTATTTTCAAATTCCCTTCCATGGTCGGTGCAAATTCTTGTGATGCATCCAATCTTTATGCCTTTTTCTATTTGCAATTTAAGACATAAAGTTTAAGTGTCAGATTTTTCTTTCAAAAACTGTACCTATGAATAACGAGAAAAATCATCAACTGCAAGAAAATTGTATTTTTTACCACCCAAACTCTCAGTTCTTATAGAACCCATAAGATCCATGTGCACTAACTCCAGAGTGTGAGATGTGGCAAGATGTTTTGACTTCTTATGTGCAGTTCTTACTTATTTTCCTAACTGACATGGACCACACACTTTGTTTAAGGGTTTCTTGAGAGTGGGTAATCCTCTAACATGTTCTAATTGAGACAATTTGGTGAGGTCCTTGTAGTTCACATGTCCAAGACGACCATGCCATAGTTTTACTTCATTTGTTTGTGCAAAATTGCACACCATATCATTATTTGGAACTATGCTATAGCAATTATCAGATGTCCTAATCCCTTTCATAACAAGTTATCCTGTTTTTGTCAAGATGGTGCAGTTCTTCTTGGAAAACAAAACTTGTTTTTCAGGATTACAAATTTGGCTAATACTTATTAGATTAGCTTTCAAATCACTCACCAAGAGAACATCTTTAAGTTATGGAATGCCTAGAGCAGACACACATCCATTTCCAATTACTTTGGACGTGCTTCCATATCCAAAGGTAACAATTCCACCATCACTCTCATCAATACAAGTGAAAAGTGATCTATTTCCACACATGTGTGTTGAACACCCACTATCTATATATCACATATTCAAATTTTGGGCTTTCAATGCCGTGTGGACAACTTGACACCTATAGTCTGACATTCTTATCCATACTTTCTTGATTTTCACTAGGGTCTGACTTGGTGCTTTCCTAGGTATTGCTATAGTGTTTTGGTTCTCCACATATCTTTGTCTATCATGTCATGGAAGTTCAACCCGCAGAGGCTGAGACAGTGCACTAAAATTGTTTCGAGTAAAATCATACTCATACCTAGGTTGGTGTGGTCTATTAGCTCTAGATTTAATATAATTAGCTGGTAATCCATAGAGCTTATGGTATTGAGGCCAAATGTATCCTCGTATTACAAAATAATGACAGATGGGTACAAACTCTTGTATAGGTAGTGGCCAATTTTGTCTAGTTTTAACATGTACTTGTTTAAAATTTTGACAAGTAACATACCTGTTTCGCGCTTGACCTTTAGGTTATGGTATACCTTGCGGCTTAAGAGTGGAAGCCTTAGCTTGAACCATCTGAACTAATTTGACTACATTGCTTGTACCCTCTTCATAGCCAATTCCCCTTTGGTCACCACATATCTTTTGAGTATCTATCATGTGATGGAGCTTTTTTGAACCTGCATTCATCTTCTTCACACAATCTTGGGCTTTAACCAAATCAGACTCAATTGAAGCAATCTTACATACAAATAGCTTTTTCTCATCTAGACATGCATGCAATTCTTTTTCAAGTTCTAAGTTCTTGTTTGTAAAAGTCATTATGTGTGCCTTGAGTTGACTAATTAAGGTAGCAGATTTAGTAGCTTCTTGATGAAGCATGTTGCTTTCTTTTTTAACTATTCGAATTTTAATAATCATGTCAAGTTTATATTTTTCTAGCTTGAGGCAATGCTTTTACAATTCAAAGTGAGCAGATTTTAGACTTTTTTCTTTTCTACTCGACTCACTCAAGGAGTCACCATGAGAGTCATTAGATTTCTCACTTTTATTGTCACCATCAAAATCCAAGATTTCTACATGATCAGTCAAAGATGCAGTGAATGCAGTGTAGTTACATTCTTCTTCTTCAGCTTCAGACTCATCAGAGTCTTCAGATTCGCTCACTTCTTCTCTTGCAGCAAGAACAACGGTTCCTTTCTTTTTCTTTTTATTAGGACATTCATGTGCTATGTGACCAAACCCATGACACTCATAACATTGGATGCCTTGGGTTGGTGGTCTTTTGCCAGACTTTTTATCACTCTTTTGTCCTAATCTAAGTTTACCACCACCATTATTCTTCTTATTAAACCCCCCAATATTCTTACCCTTTTTAAACTTGAGAAATTTTTTAAATTTCTTAACCATTAAGGCCATTTCCTCGAAGTCAAATTCAAACTCATCATCAGCTTGTTCTTCTTTTACATCTTAAGCCAACTTTGAGTGCAATACCTTTGTTTTTCCTAGGTGGACAAGTATTCAATTCAAAAGTCTACAGAGAGCCAACAAATTCTTCTACTCATATTGAGTTGACATCCTTGCTTTCTGTAGCGCCCCGAATTTTCGCACTTGAGAAAAACAAGTGGGAAAAACATGGTACTCTCTCATTAGAACTCATCCTCCTAAAAGGACATATGCGACTAGGTTTGATTTGGAAATTGATTTGAATAAGGGCTTTTGAAAAAAATTTGGAGTTGCCACCTGATGTTGTTAAGGTGAGTTAGGTCACCTAAAACTAAGTGCAATCCGAAGATTAAACTTAGGGTTTTTGAAAAAGTTTTTGAAAACTTCCTCAAGAGAGGGTTTTTTAGATAAAACAGTTTGTTTGGCAACCTTTGGAAAGATTTAAGCCCTTTTTAAAAATAACTCCATTTTGGTCTCTCGAAAAAATTGATTTATGATTCAAGGGTTGATTATGTACAGGGAAGATACACTAGACTATCACTCTATCTTGCCCTTGCAATACCTACATGTTTATTCATCCTAGGTTCACTTATTTAGAATCTTTGATTATCCAATATCCAACTATATTCACTTTGAGAATTTTGAAAAAATATTTAATATGATGCATGATATGCAAGTGCAAGAAAATGGTTTGATTTTGAAAATAGATTTGAAGAAAGGATTTGAAATTTGAAAAAGGTTGTGGAAATTGGAAACTTGAGAAAGGCTATGGAAATTGAAAACTTGAAAAAGGTTGCGAAAATTGAAAACTTGAAAAAGGTTGTGAAAATTGAAAACTTGAAAAAAGTTGTGACCGCACCCATGAGGATTGCCTGCGTATCCTTTTGTTGGGAATCAGGTCAGTCGTAGTTCAGACACGAGGTCTGATTGAAAATAAACACTTTGGGATTTTGTTTGATCTGAAAAGATACTTTAAGGCCTTTAGAAAACTTGATTTGATGAGGGTTTAATTTGAACTTTGATTAGAATATTAGAAATTAAACTTTGATTTGAAATTGACTTAATGATTTGAAATTGACTTGAGGAGTACAACTTGGACTTGTTTTGGAAAGTTTGAATAGAATTTTAAAATAATCTTGATTTATATTGAAGTTTCAAAACCATCTTGGTTTAGAAAAAAGTTTTAGAAAAGAGTTAAAACTTTCAAACTTTAGGGTTAGGGTTGAACTAGGATGTAGACATCTTAAGACCTTGGTAACCTAGGGTTGAAACATGCACTTTTATAAAAAAAAAAGTTTGATTTAGACTTGAAAAGTTTGATTTTAGAAAGTTTCGAATAATGAAAATTGGATTTAAGAAAGATTTGGAAAAGATTTGATTTGATTTAGAAACAATTGGTTTAGGATTTGACTTGATTTGGAAGAATTTGGACAGTTAGAATTTGAAAAACTTGAACTTAAGAAGGCTTTGAATTAAGAAGGTTCCATTTTAGAAAAATTCTATTTTGAAAAGTTTCCATTTTAGGAAAGAGTTGATTTTGGAAATATTTGAGTTTTGGAAAGTTTTGAATCTAGAAAGATTTGAAATTTAAAAAGATTTGGAAGTTTGAAATTAAGAAAGATTTGAATTTAAGAAAAATTGAAATTAGAAAAGATTAGAATAGGAAAGATTTGATAGTTTGAAATTTAGAAAGTCGGGATTTGAAAATGTTTGAAATTAGAAAAGATGTGGTTTCTATTTCCTAAAGTAAAAGATTGGATTTTATTTTTAAAAAATAAAGGATTTGATTTGGCATGGAATTGGAAAATATTTTATTTGAATTGAAATTGAAAAGCTTTAGTTTTGAAAATCTATCATTTTATGTGGCTTTTGAATTTAGAAAATCTATGATTTTGTGTAAAAAAGGGTTTTGAAAATCTACGATTTAAAGCAAATAGAAAGACATGATTTTTAAAAAGGAATTAGGGTCTCGTAATCATGGATTCTAGGGTTTTGACTTGGACTCCAAGGTAAGGAGTTTTTGCAAAGTAGATCTTTGAAGAGAGGTTGTTTTTAGGAAGTGGATTTGCAAAAAGTATTTTGAAAAGGAGTTTGAATATAGACTTTTGCAAGCCTCATGAATATCTCACTTTTCTAAAATAATTCTGACCATGAAAAAATTAGAATCATTCTAGGGTTGTGATTTTGAAAACAAATAGGGTTTTGAAATATGAACCACAATAATCACATTGAATATAACACTTTTCTAAAATAACCCTAATCATGGAATGGCTAAAATCACTCTAGGATTGTGATTTTGATAAAAATAATTTAGGATTTACACTTAAAATTTAGACCTTGATAGTCGCATTAAATATAACACTTTCCTAAAACAACCATAACCATGGAATGGCTAGGATCATCCAAGGAGTGTGATTTTAAAAACAAGTTTTAAAGAAAGAAGTTTTGAATGCAAGTTTTGAAAGAGAACTTTGATGCAAGTTTGAAAACAACTTTGAATGTAATGTATGGACATGATAATCACAATGTAATAGGGTCGTGAACATATAAGGTTAGGGTTCGCCAAATAATCAAGGGGACCAAACCCACACCATCAAAGGTTGAACTAAAAGAAAGCCCTCGGTACGATGACCTTCAACAATCCTTTCTAGGCATGAATCGGGGAGTTCCTTAGTTCCAGCATGTAAGAAGAGGAGGTAGAAAATGGGGATTAAAATAGAAGAAAACCCAAGTGAGTTAAAAGAGAGAAGAGAGAGGCAGATTACATAAAAGTAAATAGGAAACCAGCCTCGTATTCTTCTTGCTTTGATTGCTTAATTTGCTTTACTTGACTTGAACTTTGAAAGCCTTGAAGATGCAGCACTTGATCTTCAATGGATGTTTTGAGGCTTGTGTTTGAGTATATAAGGTGTATAGAGGTTAGGGTTTGAGTGTATGGAGGCTAGTACTTGAAGAGGCTTAAGAGAATTAGGGTTTGGAGAGATTTCGAGCTCTATTTTCAGAGAAACATAATTTCTAAACTGAATTTGCGGACACTTTTTACGCAAGGGAGTCTGTATTTATAGGCAATTAAAATGACATTGGCGCCAGGGTAAATTTTTCAGTGGCGTCACTAGGAGTGGCATAAGGCCATTTAAGAAAGTTTTAAGGCGACAAGAAAAGTATCTTTTGACCCTTAGAATGCAAGGCAAAAGATTTGGGCTCCTATCCTAGTGACTACCATGCAATTTTTGGCTTCGCTCCACTATGAGTGATTCCAAAAGGTCTGAAAATGATCTGAAAGGCCGAGGATAGACAGAAACCCTTGAAAGGGTGTCCTGGAGGTAACGGACTTAGGAAATAATGCCAGAATATTTGAAATGGTTGACAGGCCCACCAAGGGCAAAATGGTCATTTGAACCAAAAAAACTCTAGAGGTTGGAAATGCTGACTAGCCTACTAGGGGCAAAACGGTCATTTTGCACCAAGCTTGCCAAAATAGACTCAGAATGATTCGGAAAGGTGCTAAAAAGTTGGGAATACTATTAGAAACATCCTCAGGAGGTTACCGGTTTGATACCCAAAGCCAGTGTGGTTCCCAGAAATGATCGGATGCCTAGGGGCAAAATGGTCATTTTGACCGAATAGTCTCGGAATTAATCCGGAACCGACTGGAAGGCACTTGAACAAGCCGAATTTTCTTTAAGACAATCTTGGAAGGGTGGACTTACCACTCTAAAGACTTAGGTACTATCTCGAGAAGCGCATCAGAAGGGCCTAAGGGGCACTTCAGTCATTTTTCACTAAAGTGGGCTAGCAAGTACTAGTGTTGACTTGGGTTTTGAGTGTTTCCGTCACTTTGATAGCGTGTGACAAGTTGGTTTTCAAAGGTATCTCATCCTTCGGTAAACATGCCACGACCAATAGGCGTGTTCGGTCCCGTGACATAGGGGTTTTGTTGGCAATTCCCAATGTCGACTTGTTTGCGAGTGTTTCCGCCACTCTGACGGTTGCGATGTTTGTGAGTGTTTCCGTCACTCTGATAGTATGCATTCATTCTAGAGACTGCCTGATTTTGGAAAGCTGCTGGATGGTCTTATTGTCCGAAGGATTAATGGTCGAGCCGAAGATTGCCAAGTGGGCAAAACTGGGGTGCTTACACTGTCTTCAATGGCTGTCACTTTAGCCTGAAATCTCTCGAGTAGTGACCTCAGCATCTTCCTGACTATTTTACTTTCAGGAATTTTCTCACCTAGATTAAAGCTAGCATTAACCACATCACTCAGTTTGGCATAGAATTCATAGAAAGTTTCAGACTTTTCCATTCTAAGGGTTTCAAAGGTCGTGGTTAATCTTTAGAGTTTAGAGAGCTTCACTCTAGGGGTACCTTCATGAATAATTTTAAGAGTGTCCCAAGCAGCCTTTGCAGTCTCACAGTTGGATACTCTCCTAAATTCTTCTAGTGTGAAAGCACTATAGATAGCATTTAGGGCCTTGCTATTCCAATTGGAATTAGCATAATCAATTGCATTCCATTGTTCATGTGTCTTAGGTGCAGTCACATTCGTAACTGTTGTAGTAGGTGCAGTATAACCGTATAACATAGCTAACCAGGCTCTTTCATCAATAGATTTGATGAATGCTCTCATGCGAGCCTTTTAATATGAGTAATTTGAGCCATCTGACAGGGGTGGTCTAACTGTGGACAGTCCTTCCTCAGGCAAATCCATGTAAACAGCAATTAGGATCACTCACTTAGAAACTTAAAGTAACCCACTTTGATACCAAATGAAATTCCAAATTACTTGAATTTTATCCTAAGTCTTTACCTATGTGATGAATATATGCAATGCAGAGCAATAAAATAAAAATATAGGAATTTATCGTGGAAACTCAAATAGGGAAAAAAATTACGTCCAGCAAGCCAAACACTATATTGACCAATTTACACACGCACAAACTTATAGCCCTAGTAATTGAACTCCACAATTACTGTTCGAATCTGCACGAACCAAGACTGTGTACTCAACTGTTCGAGTTTCTGCTCTCGTGCTTCAGCTTTAACACTGAATCCCCTCAATGTTCTCCGTCTTTAGAATCCTCTAAAGACCTTCTCCTAGTTGTTCTTCAAGTTGCAAAATCAATCGGTGAAAACACTCATTCTTGTGATCTCAAAGTATCAACTTTTCACCTTCTTCTCTCTTTAGATCAATTCTGAATTTCAGGCCTGAGAAGACTATATTACTTTGGAGAGTCTAACCCTAAATCTCTCTCTCTCTCGTTGCTCTTATAGGCTTCCCAAAACCATCAGAAAGATAGGCTGTAACTATCTGCTAATTGGTTTAAGAGTTGGAGCCCAAAGAGTCTTTCACGTACAAATCACAAAAACCATTTAACGTGGAATTCGACGAACCGCTCAAGCGGTTGTATCATGGCTCGAGCGAAGTTTGAGTGAATTTCAAGCGGTAGCTTCTAAATTTTTGGCCTTGTTGAAATCTTCTAGTTCGCTCGAGCAATGATCTAGCAATGTTTGAGCGATAGCTACTAGATTTTCAGTCTTGTTGAAATCTTCTAGTCCACTCGAGCGATTATCTAGTGATGTTCGAGCGGTAACTACTGAATTTTTTCTTGTCGAGCTCTAAAGCATTCGCTCGAGCGGTACTCCATCCGCTCGAGCGATCATCTGAATTCTGAATTACTGTGCGGAGTTACTTCATTACTTTTATTCTAGACTTTTACAAAGAATGAACATAAACAATAAACAAACTCACCACTCAAATTCCTAACATATGTAATTAGCTCGGGCCACTAGTGGCAGATCTAGTGGCTAAAATTTAATCCTTTATCAACAGGATTACTAAATGGCCTCAAAAGTAAAACGACTTTTTTTTTTTTTTTCATAAGGTGTACAAGCTTTCAATCGACTACTCTCCTAAGCTAAATGGTGTTGCAAAGTAATCCTTCATCAAATAGGATTATCTCCATTGGCATCGAAAGGACAACGGTTTTTTTTTTTTTGGTACACAAATGAATATGCACATAGATTACTCCACATATCCACCAAATAATACTGCCCCTCAGCACTACAGAACCATCTACAGGAGACTCCACCACACCTACATCAGGGCTGAAACTTAGGTCACACTGCCTGCTCTAGGGGCTGAGGAGTATGCTTAGCCTTATCAAGCGGATATAGAGACTCGAATTCAAGTATTGAGCGAGTAAATCCGAGTTCTTATCCACTGAACTAATCACTCGGGTGTGTAAAACGGTCCACTTTACTTGGAAAGTGATGTTAGAACATTATCTCTTCCATCCTTTAGCCGAAGATCCTTTTTTTTTTTTTTTTTCAATCAGCTTTGTTTTTTTTATTATTTTTATTTATTGTTCTTTTGCTACTGGTTGTCCAAATCTTTAGCCAACTAATCGCTTGAGCTCGTGCAAGGCAATCATACACACAAATCATGTAAACTTCATATACTACATAAGAGATGGCTAGTTACAAGAAGGCATGAGGAGATATCAAACTTAAAATCTTATGCTTCTCATGAACAAAACAAAAAAAAAAACATCAACAGAAACCAGCCACCGAGTCACCCTTGTGATTATCTGCTTTGTAATTTACTTTAGACGCGAAGGTGATTTCAAGTTGGTTTTCTACTCGAAGCATGAAGGCATGACCAGATATTCAACATAATTAATGGAGAACTTATTCGACTGTCTTTGTCCAATCGTATCAAATATTCGTAGGACTAAATAGGAAATCAAATAAACTAGATATAGGAATGTATTAGCATCACAATGCCCTCAGTAACTCAATATAGTTTTCTGAATAGAAAATGTTTTTCTTACAAAAAAAATTAATAAAAACTCCCACTAGAATGATGTGATTGTAGTAATTTTTTGTAATTAAAAAGTATTATGATAGGTGTTTTATATTGAAATAAAATGTTCTTTTTTAAACACATCATTTTATATAAAAATTATGTATGAAGTGTTTGTTTGTTGTATAATATTACCATTTCTAAATTAATAGAATTAGAAGACTCCACAAGGCATCTATCTCCAAGTCATATCCATTCTTTTTTTTTTTTTTTGGCTTAGGGTCTGTTTGGTATAACCCAGGCCGGCTCAAGTGTTAGGTAAACGAGGCAGTCGCCTACGGCCTCCAATTTTTTATGGCCTCAATTTTTTAGGAGATTATATTTTATAGTTATCTTGTAGAATGAATTTTATAATATTTCTTTTGTAAATGACTTTAGATTAGATAGGAAAAAAAATGCCTAAAACTAAATACACTAATTAGCTAAATTGATAATTATCACAAAGTTTAGGCCTAAAAAAAATACATTTGTGATTATTACTTTTTCAAGATAAGACAAGTCCAATTAACCCCAAATGACTATTTTTCTCTCTAAGAACTAAGAAGTAAAGAAGTCAAAAAGTCTAGAGACTCTAAACCTCTTTTTCTATATACATTTCCTAAACTATGCAGTTTTATCAAATTTTTATTTGATTTTTCTGTTATACATGTTCAATCTTCATTATTTAATCTTATCTTGTAGATATTAATTATAAAAATGAACTTGTATGATTACTCTATTAATAATTTTTCAATAATTTAGATTGATGAAGGTCGTATTCTAATATGAGACTTGCTTGACTACTCTTACACTTGGAGTTTTATAGAAATTTTCTTTGCTCTCTTCTACACAATTTTTTCCTAATGACTTCCTTTAGTATTCTTTCTTTTTGTTATACAATAATACTCTATTTTTGTTTGGACATCTTTAAAAATTAGTGATGAGATCTCACAATTTGTTGAAAAATCTTTTAGGATTGAATATTTGAAATAAAAATTTTAATAACAATATTAAAAATATAAGAAACCTCATAAAAAAATTTCTCCTTAAGCCCGAAAATGGGTTGAGCCGGCCCTGGGTATAATTTTTTTTCAACTTTTCTCATTTTTTTTTATTTGGCTTATAAACAAAATGGCCAAAAAATTTTGACTTTTGTTACTTATAAGTCAAAAAAATAAATCCAAAAATTTTTTAAAAATAAAACCAAACGACCCTTAGTATGTCATATGTGCACTCTTTCCCCAAGCTCACTCCGAAGAGGGAAACTAAAAGTTTTAGTAGTTTGCACATTCTCTCTCCCGTAGTTTTTAATATGCCCTCTGACGCTGCTGCCCACATCCCTCACTCTTTCTCGCACACTAGTACCTCTCGCGCACATATAACTTTCGCATTCTAATATAAAGTTAAGACTCGCATAATTTTGACATTGTTTTAGGAAAAAAAAAAACCAGTTCAGATGAGAAAAAGGCATTTAGAAGAGGAAAAAAAATATTAAAGTTAATTATACTATAGTTAACTTGACAAAAAAATTAATTTAACAGAAAATAATGATACATGTCACTTTTATCGATGTAAAAAAGGTCAAATGTCTAAACCTCATCAATTCTCTGTATACATAAAGAAGTTCTGAAGCTCTATAATATATAAAGTTAAGAAATCTTAAACCATATAACTCTTTCTCTCTTGTAAAGACAAAGTTCCCAATTGAAAATAAGTTGACAAATCTTATTAATAATCACAATCAAACGGCTTGTTGAGATAATTTCTTTAATTGTTTTATATAGATTGATATTTATTTGATTCGTTTTTATCACAGTTTATTCGGTCTTTATTTGATTTGGTGGATAATCTACCGATGTAAGAAATATTGTTTGATTTTGTATGATTGCTTGAGACTAAGGAGATTAGTTATACTATCAGTTTAAAAGGATTAGTTAGGTACAATTAAATATAATAATTTAACTAATAATTTTGGCATATAAAAAATTAGAAAAAAATAATTGTAATAAAATATTTACAATAATAGTACAAATATATAAAGTTCTATTTTTTTCAAGAAAATACTCAATTTAGAGTTGTCACTTTTGATCTTAAATTGGAGTTCAGCTCCCCTCCTAACCTTAGTCTCCATAAACTTTCAAACTCTTTATCTATTAGTGCCACTTTAGATAAATATAACTTAACGATTTTCTCAATTTGTTAAACCTCTAAAATAATCTTTATTATCTCAATTATGCTAAATCTTTCATCAGTTCTCTATAGGAGAAAATTACACCCAACTATAAAGATCCTTTGTCTTTCTATTCTTTTTGTTTTTAATAGAGGGTGAAAACAATGATTCAAGACACCTAGCAAATGTTCCTTTTATGTTTCTTTCAAGTGTTCTTCAAGGCCGAGTAACAAAAAAAGAGAATGGAGAGAGGGTTTTCATGGAAAGCCAATGAGAGATTTGGTAGGATTGAGATAAGATTTATTTAAAATATTAATTTATGATTCTCTATTTTTATTTGAACTCATTTAGTGTTCAGAACAAATTATAGATCTATTAAATTAGTCTTATATACATGTGACACTATAAAACAAGGAGTTTGAAAGATTATAGAGGCTAAGACATAGAAGGAAACCAAACCACTTAAATTGGACCTACCCCACCTTCCACTCTATTCCATTAATCATCTATTAGGTGTAAGAGTGGATACTAGCTCGACGGTTCACTTGACTCACCTAAACCCACCCATTATTTATAGGGCTTATAATTTTTTTTAGACTTGATTAATTTAATATGTGGGCTTAGGAACTGTATATAAAGCCTGACCCGAAATATATCTAAAATAATATATTTTTATATTTATGTATTTAAATTTCATATTATTTAAGTTTATTTTTGAAGAAATTTTTTTGTTAAAAATACTTTTAAGTTAAATAAGCAGACTTAAGAATCATAATTTTTATTTTAAACGGGCTTGAGATTTGACTTTAAGCTTGATGAAATTTTTTTTTACTGTATGCCTAGTCTTGGCCACCCAATATTCACCCCTAATTAGGTGATGCTGGAACTCGTTTAATTATTCACAAGCTTGATTTTTTTAAAATCTGAATGCAATTTTTTTTGTTTTTGATTCAACTCTAATAATTAGTAAAAAAAATGGTCGGTAGAAGCTAAAAGTCCAAAATTAAAGGAGTGTTTAAATTGCTCCTTAAAAAAGTTAAGCTTGAGTTAGATTTAAAAAGTTATTATTTTAAATAATTTTTCTAAGCTCAAGCTAATACTAAAAAACAAAATCATAATCTAAAACCGCTGCTAAAAATACCACATCCGAATACTCCCTAAAAGCACATAATTCAAAGGAAGCTTTAATATATTTTTCAATATTGCAACACACGGCCCTCTACCAAATATCAGGGGAAAATGAAAATTCGAGGAGTTTAGGGCACTCCCGCTGCTTCCCAATTTTCCATCTTTGTTCCCGCTGCTCCTCTCTCCCACACTCTCCACATATATATACATATACATGTATGTATGCATATAGGATAATTCCTTCTCTATCTATCTCCGACAAGGTTTCTCTCTCTGCACCTTAACTAGTAAGTTCTACATTCTCTCTCTGACACACAGAATGTATGCGTGTATTTATGTTTGTATTCTGTAGGATGAATACCGACATTCGTTTTTGTTTGCAATTTTGCTCTTATTTTTTTTTATATAAATAATTTGCCTACACAGGTATGTCTTTAATTTGTTCATCTCTGCTTTCGTTCTCTATCGTGTGTAGTTCTGGTTGATTTGTTTGTTTCGTGAATTCTATAAAATTATGGTTGTGTAAGTAATTCAAATTTTTTATATTTGCTTCATATTCTGTTGCTTGAGATTGTTCGAACCCTATGGGGTTTGAGCCCTTTGACTTTCTTATTGGTCCTTAACGTACTTCACTTGTATTGTGTTTTGGTTGTTTCTTGAACTGGAGTTTTTGTTTATTACTTATTGTTTTTTTTGGGGTCTCTGGTGTGCTGAGGAAAAGAAAAGAGCATAAGATTTTAAATTCTATGCTCTCTCTCTCTCTCTCTCTCTCTCTCTCTCTCTCTCTCTCTCTCTCTCTCTCTTAAACTTGAAAGGCATAGCTCAAGTAAAACCATATGTAGATGGTAATTTGTGGACGTTTGTTTTGTTAGATTTAATATTATATCAACTTCTGTTTTTTGATTGTTAGCTGAATTAGGATTCTGGGTTGTTGTGCTCTTTTGGGTCTCTTAACGATTGTTGGTTGCTGAGAAAATGGACCAATAGCAAAGAACATAAGCTTTTGAATTGTATGCTTTAATCTTTCTTTAATTCTTAATCATGGAAAGCTTAGCTCAAGTAAGCCACATGTAGTTTGTTTAGTTGAGTAGATTTTTTTTTCTTTTTAATTTAATAGATTTAATACTGTAATGAACTTTTGATTTGCAATATTGGTTGCCTATAATTCAATTTCCCTTTGTTTCCCTTGTGACAAACGAACTCACCATTTCAGTTTCCTTTACTTTCCTGCATTTTCTTTGCAACCAAATGGAGTTTGACTGTTTTGAATTTCCTTTGTTTTTCTACATGTTTTTGGTAAGGAAATGGTATCTGATTGTCATGCTTGTTATGTATGTCGTATTGTTGCGTTTGCTTTCCGTTTGGTTGTTTTGAATGGCATATGGGGAAGTGATTCGTGAGAAAAAATAAAAAAAGAAAGGAAAACAGAAGTGAGTTACTTTTTCACAATGCATTGGTTTATGGGAAATTTTTGAAAAAATCGGACCTGCAATTTTCTCATGATGCATATAAAATGTATAGCATAATTTCAGGAAAAATAAGTACTGCAAGGAAGTCCTAGTGGTGAGGCCCACACTTTCTCGTGGCATATCAAAGATCAAATAGGAAATAGAAAAGCAGGAAACAGGCAAAGCACACATATTTTTGTGGTTCAGCTTAAAGCTTATTTCCACATGAGAAGATGAACAAAAATAATTCACTAAAGAAAATAAAATGGTACAAGATGGTTACACTTTCTGACAACCTGCAGACTTCTTTTCACATAGTTCTCTCATTAAACCATCAAATTGACCCTTACATATAAGGTTCCAAATACAAGAGATGTAGGCTTAAAAATTTGGGAGGCTCCTTGGATCCTGAATCCAAGACACCATGGCAGCACATTGGATTGGTTTGCCTGAAACATTTTTTTTTAAAAGGAAAATCAAATGGACACCTCCTGAATTTTATCCCAAAAACACATCACGCCGCTAAACAATAAACCACAATGAAAGTGTGCTAACCCCTTTCAAGTTAACTCATTGTAACGGCAGTAAACAACAAGTTTGAAATTGCAGATTATATTCACTTGAGATGAAAAAGGACTTGTATAATTAGTGCAAAATTTTCTGTCTCTCTCTCTCTCTCTCTCTCTCTCTCTCTCTCTATATATATATATATATATACATATATACATATATATGTGTGTGTTGTTTCTCTATCTCGATCATCATAATCACACACTCTACCTCCATTGCCTATCCACCACTACACCACGACCTCCATCACATTCGCACAACACTAGACCTCCATGAACTTTATTTATCGACCCATTCATTTTAGTGCCCATGAGTCGCATACATGTATAAATATACATTTATATTTGAATATTTATTTCTTTGTTGTATATATATATGCCCTCAATCCAATTGAAACCCCAGCATAACTCCAACCAACCACCACCTATATATCTCTTATCTCAATGTTTGCAAAAGACAACACCATAATGTCCTACTTAATTTAAACCAAATGCATAAATCAAATTGGAATAGAGGCTATGTCATATGGACTCATTTTTCAATAGTGGCTGTGTAACTCTTTTTATTTTTAGGATAAAAAACTGTGTTTACCTACGGACAAGAAATAGTGTTTATCATAGATGGACATAGACATAGGACACGTATGGACACGTCAATGTTTAAAAAATCAGGACATGACACAGTAAAGACACAATAATAAATAAGCACATTTGTGTATATACGTGGAAATAATAATTCTTTCATTGTGTTACAATTACATTTATATTTCATTATACCAAAATAGTAAGAATTCAATATTTACATTCTACATATTGAAAACGAAGTGTCAACAAAAACGTCCTAATGTCTATTACAAAAAGTTATATTCGCTAAGAAATTGAAAGTTCTAGGTTTTAGAATTCCTCAAGTTAAAAGGCCTAAAGAGGAGGGATAAGTAGGTACTGTATGATTCTAATTATTGGCTTCTAAGTTATTTTATTTCCAACTTGTGATTTGTTTCATGTATATCTAAGTAATGGACACATGCTCTTCAAGTGTTCGAAGAACGTGTGGTTCTAAAATAAATACAAATTAATAGGACATATTTGGATGCTTTACCGACACATGTCAGGGAGTGCTAAATGAGTGTTGGAATTCACATAGACGCAACACCATTTAGAAGTGTTATTGCTACATAGGTGTTCATAACCTAGCATACATGATGTGCATAAAATGTGAGTCTTACGCATCCTTATGTTGTAAATTTGACTACTTAGACATACTTGTTGGGTGTATATACAACTTGACATCTCAAACACACATCCCATGCTGTCAACTGTCCAACATTGATACTTCACAAAATTTACAAATGTTCATGTAATATGGAATAGAGGAAATCATCAAATCCATTGATATTTGATTAAGTAAATATCACAAGTCAATTGTTGAGAAAATCATCTTCAATCATCCCAAAAACTTAATGATCACTGCCTAATTCCCATGCTACCCTTGAGTTGCCATATACATGCAGCCTTAAGCATCACGAGAGTTTTTTTTTTTTTTTTTCCTTCTTTCTGTAACATAACCATCACCATAGTTTCCGGCAACAAATATCATTGAAATGTTATGGCCCCAGCGGTGGCGGGCTGTGAAGGTCAGTCAGATGGATGGATGTCAGAGTGGTGGAATGCTGGCATTGGTGAGAAATGAGAGTTGCAGTTGAGAGAGAGGAGGAGGAGGAGGAGGGAAGGTGCCCCGGGGGGGGGGGGGGGGGGGGGGGGTGGGGGGGTTGGGGGTGGCGATGGTGGTGTAGTGACAGGGAGAGTGTAGAGGGAGGAAACCATACATATGCAAAAATGGACAAAAGCGCTGCTTTTCAACGTGATATGGAGTCTTCATGATGGGTATGGTTGTACTTATACCCCATATGTGTATGCATATATTGGTTCATAGAAAGAAGAATGGAGAAATCGAGTGGTAATGGCAGTTGGGGATGGTGATGGAATGAGAGCTTAAGTATAGAGAGAGTTGCCGAGTGATGTAGAGAGCAAGAGAATCAAGATAAACGGACAGCTTAGGATAAATCAACTATACCCTTTGGTATTCTTGTCTAATGACTTCTGAAATGGTTCAGTAAGGGTAAAATAGTCATGTTATAGGATCATAGCCTATAAAATTTCATGTCCTGAGCATGTGCATATTTTCCACTAATCTCCAAGTATGACATTACGTGCACTTCTCAAAAGACAATGGAAGGGCAAGCTAAAGTGGATCCACTGGCCGAGTATGCAGTTGAGGACTTGACTGACCTATGGTGGAGCTGCTTGACTAAAGAAAGGAAAGGGATGACTTTTCTGATTCTTGGCATCTACGGGACAAAGTGACGTAGGAGTGTAATGTGCCACGGATTAAACCCTAATGGGTGTGCCTGTCCCGCAAAATAGTATATGGGTGTGAGTTAAGAATGGGTCATAATTTAGGGGGTGTTGGTGTAATTTTCTGTAAAAATAGGAGTTTTATGGGTAATTATCCCTTATAAATAGGACTTTCAATTTTCTCGTGATGCATAACTATGTAACAAATGTAGAACAAGATTTGAGGAAAATATTTCCACAAGAAATATTTATGGTAGAGCAAACACTATCTGCTGGGAACAAAACCCCATAATATGAAAGAAAACAGCTTTTATGTGTTTTTTTTTTTCCCTTTTCTTTCTCATCCATCAATTGAAGGCTTGTTGTTTTAGAAATGCTTAGTTTTCTCATACAATGGCCTTCAATATTTGCACGGGATCTTGCTATTTGTACTTTACCTCATTTCCCATTTGAAATTGAAATGTTATCTATGTTGTAAGTGCATGTTTCTTGTTTACAAGCTTGGGGGTTTTGGACACTTGTTGTGGTAATAGTTGATTAGAATGCCATGCTTGCATGGATTCTTCCACTCTTTTTGCTCTTAAGTTATTTTGTCTTTCGTTTTTTCCTAATAAGTAGTTTGCAAAACTTAAGAAGAAATCACCGCTGAAAAACTGTATATTTTTAGCACTGGTTCAATGCTTCCAGCTGTGAAGGGCCATTGCACTGTGTCCCATAAACGCAGCTGTGTATTGGTTCCTGTGACAGCTTCAGAAGTTCTTTTTATTGTGGTTACTAGAATCCTTGGTGGAATGTTGTTTTTTCATTTTTAATCCGATTTTCAAAGATAATATCTCTGATTTGTAATATTTTGTTTGTGGGGATGCAGAGTGAAGATTTTGGGTGCTTGGTGGATTCTGGAGGGAAGAGGGAAGCCATGTCCTGTTCCTGTACTAGGGTTGCATTCTCAAATTAAGCCTAATAATGATAAGTTGCCTTTTTTGGGCATGCATTATATGTGAGACTTGAGTTAGTTCTTGGATTTGTACTACCCATGGAGTGCAACAAAGATGAAGCCACCAGGGCCAAGAGAATTGCAGAAAAGAAAATGCAAAATGATGACTTTGAAGGAGCTCGGAAGATTGCACAGAAGGCCCAACAACTCTTCCCGGAGCTTGTGAATATTTCCCAGCTGCTAACGGTCTGTGATGTTCACTCTTCAGCTCGAAACAAAATATGTGGGTTTGAGAAGGACTGGTATGGAATCCTTCAAGTTGAAAGATGGGCTGATGAGGTGACCATCAAGAAGCAATACCGGAAACTTGCACTTGTACTTCATCCTGATAAAAACAAATTTCCTGGCGCAGAAGCTGCTTTTAAGCTGATTGGGGAAGCAAATATGGTGCTTTCAGACCAGGGAAAACGTTCTTTGTATGATAGCAAATGTAGAATTTCAATGAGAACTGCTGCTACAAAGCCACCTGCCCGTCAGTTTAATCAAAATCCTTGGGATCGGAAACAATATGTGCCAGTACAGCCAAGTTCATCCGGTTGCCGGCAAGCATTTTGGACGTCCTGTCCTTTTTGTAATATGAGGTATCAGTATTTGAGAGATTTTGTAAACAGAGCTTTGCACTGTCAAAATTGCTCCAAACCCTTCATTGCCTATGATTTAGGTGCTCAAGGTGTTCCTCCAGGATCCAACTATAGTCAGCCTGTCTTTCCCCAACAGAAACAGGTTCAAAGTCAGGGATCCTTTAAAGTGGGATCACAATGCACTGGTGGTTTTCCACCTTCACAAATGGGATCCCAGGGATGTTTTGGCAGTAGAACAGTGGGGTCAGAGTCGGTGTCAAGGGCGAGAAGCACAGCTGAGGTTGGTGGGGGTTCTACAACCAAAGTGAAAGAAGATGGCCATGCAAATACAGAGGGTGGGAAGGAAGGGGTTGGATCAGTCAAGGTTGATGGGTTAAAGCCCAGGAAGTCACGAACTTCGAGAAACACGAGCAGGAAAAGAGGGCGGAGATCAGCAGTTGAATCCAGTGAAAGTTGTGATTCCGCAAGTAGTGCTGACACACAAGAAGATGTGATCATTCAAGAAAATGGTTGGAATCTTGATGGACAGAATTCTGGACTGAATGGCGTCCACCATCCTCGGAGATCTTCTCGAAAAAGGCAGAATGTTTCCTACAATGAAAGTGTAACTGATGATGCTAGCTTTGTGAGTACTGTGAAAACGTCAATGGGGAATGGATCATCTAGAGACTGTAAAGAAGAGCTGGAAGAAGCAGCTTACAACAATGGGGTATCCAACACTGATAATTCTGCTGGTTTTTCTGCTGCTGTAGATAGAGATAAGGAAGATATCAGACGAAAAGGAAATGCCCGTCCTGAAGGAAGCTTGCCGAGCAGAAGTGGTGAAGCTGGGGAACATAAGGTCAATGGAGAAGAAGTTGTCATGGCAGATTGCAATGCTAAAAAATGTAAAACCATCGATGATTCTGAACCAGATTCAGATTCTAGTTGTGCTTCAGATCCAGTGTACTATGAGTGCCCTGATCCAGAGTTTAACGATTTTGATAAGGCCAAAGAGGAAAATTGTTTTGCTGTTGATCAAATCTGGGCTTGTTATGATACAACAGATGGCATGCCAAGATTCTATGCCCGTGTCAGGAAAGTATTCTCACCTGGATTTAGGCTGAAATTCACTTGGCTAGAGCCTCGTCCAGAGGACCAAGTTGGGATTAATTGGTTCAATGCAGGCTTGCCTGTTGCTTGTGGTAAATTTACACTGGGGAACTCTGAAGAAGCAAGGGATCGTCTAACATTCTCTCATCAAGTATATTGTGAAAAGGGCTGTAGTAGATGTTCTTACATGATATATCCTAGAAAGGGAGAAACTTGGGCTCTCTTCAAGGACTGGGATATTAGCTGGAGTTCTGACCCAGAAAATCATGAAAAGGTCAAATTTGAATTTGTGGATGTTATCTCGGATTTTGTTGAGAATTCTGGCATAAGGGTTGCTTACTTGGATAAAGTGGAAGGCTTTGTTAGTGTGTTTCAACACACAACCCGGGAAGGGATTGTCTCATTTCTGATACCACCTACTGAGTTGCTTAGATTTTCCCACCAAATTCCCTCATTTAAATTGTCTGGCACAGAAAGAGAAGGTGTCCCTGAAGGATCTTTTGAACTCGATCCTGCTTCGCTTCCAACTAATTTTGATGGGTGTTGTCATCCTGGTGACATGAAGATGAAAACTGGAAGTTTGGATGTTAAAGGTAACGGTTCGAATCCTAAATCTCCAGAAGACTGTGTGAAACCCATGAAGAGTTATAAGGAGTTGAGCACTCCAAAGAAGGGTGTTGACTTTGAAGGGAATAATGATCTTGAAAAGGAGGCATTTCAACTTCGAAGATCCCCAAGGGAATTAAACAACAAAGATAAGCAACACAATCAAGGGAAAGATAGTCGATGCATGACTCAAGAGGGAACTGCCAAAGATTTAGACGGTGCTAAAGGCAAGAAACAGGGCAACCTTACTCTGCCCCAGGGATCCCAATTCCGTGTATCCGGTTAAGCAAGCCCTGCCGCCAGCTTCCACCCAGACAAAAACGTGAGCGCCTAGCGCGAAAGGTTGCTTTACTAATAATATAAGGCGCGTTAGCGCTTTATTTTTCAACAGGTGGAGGTTGAATGGTTTCAAGTTGGTTTTTAAGGCTCCAAGTAGACAAAGATCAACTGGTGGTAATGTGGAGATACCTTGGGTTGAGTTAGCAAGATTCTCTCATCAGATCCTTTATTTTAAGCTCCCAGGGGAGAAAGTTGGCAACCTGAGAGGCTTCTGGGAGCTTCATCATGCACCAATTCCAGGTAATCTGTTTTGTAGACTAAAAGTTGCAGGATGGTAAGATACAGGACCAGTGCACCAACTGTACAATGCTATTTTGGAATGGGGAATGGATTTTGGAGAAACTTATAAAATATGATTTATTTTCGTTTTCATTTGGATCCATTGACGGTCCTCAACACTTTTTTGGGGATTTTAGCACCTAATTTACTGTGGAGAAGACCCCTCTTTTGGCAAGCACTCATTCAGCTTGCCTCCTAAGTGATGGATGAAGGTGTGGCTGGCATTTGGCCTACATAACATTGTGAAACCTGTTCTGTGCATTGGAACTGACTCTGTGACACATCTTTGAAGTAATTGTGACCCTCTTTTAACTGCAATATATATATTTGGTAGATTTTTTTTTCCAAGCATGAATATGGTAGCAACATTTGAATTGCATTTCCTAGAAGAAGTTTTAATGTGAATGAGGATTATTGGTGAGACTTGGTTTCTTCAACCCTTTTTCATGCGAAGATGCTGATTTTTCAATAGCTACATATAGGAGTAGCCTTATAAAGCTTAACCAGATTCTTTAAATTTTCCATGCGAAAAGTTAATACTTAGTTTCTTGGTGTTTCCTATACTCATTGTTTTCTAAGATCAGCTCAATTTAAGGCCATACTCTGGTTAAATATTTCGCACCGTGATGTCTCCTCTCTTTTCTGGCCTACGTTCTTTTAATTCTGTCTTATCATGAAATGCCTTCAGCTTGAGCCATATTACTCTTCCTCATCTGTGCTGCAATTGATGATGACCACATATGACAATGTCATCTAACAGCTCTTTTGGTTGGGGGAAAGGGAGGGATGCTAGTTCTCATGCTTTGTAGGGAAGATGAGAGGAGGGAAAAGAAGGTGCTGAGTAACCTAATCCTTCTCACTAGGTGGACAAACTGCACTCTAGAACTCGAATTGGCGAATTGAGAGCAAATCCATGTCAAATCCTCGAACTCAAATTTTCAAATCCTTGAATTCTATTTTGGGCCTAGAGTTGATTACCGCATGTATTGTTCTTGTATTAAAACACAAAAGAACACATCTTTTATGGAGTTTTTGCTTAAAATTTTTTGTAATGAAGTAAAGAAATGACTACTTTAATTATTGTGTTTCTTTTATTTATTTTATATACTACAAAATCATAGGTACTTTTAAAGAAATTGATGCATAGAAAATTTAAAATTATCTAAATAAATACATATAGACATCTGTTTATATTCAAATCCATTAATATGTATGTGTACACACGCTCTGGAGATGCTCCTGCTCTAAATATTTTAGCAAATGACGCCCTACCACTCTTGCTTTGCAAATCAGATACTTGGGAAAGTATTTGGTCTCTTTCTGCCTGGGTCCACTCAAGTCTAATTGGTCCGACTGTCTGGAGGCAGAGTCTGCAACTTATGTACTGCCGAACTTGTCCGAGATCTCATAAATGTTATTGGTCCTCTTTTGGTTGTCTTCTAGTGGAAGTCTCTCTCTCTCTCTAGGACCAGTCAAAAGGGAAAGCCCCTCGAGGAGGGTGAGGCGAGCTGCTATGAGGCGAGTACCGCGCGATGGTAATTCCTTATAGTACCGCGCGATGGTAATTCCAAGTGGTCCCTATGCCCTGCTCCCAATTAGGTTGCATGAGGATGTCATGAGTGATAATAGGTGGAGTGTCACTTGGAGCGTGAGTCCGAGGGAGCCAAAAGACTAGTCTTGCTCCGGTGGAGGCCATCTCTACCGAGCCAAGGGAGGTGCCGAGCTAGGCATGGCAACGGTTCGGTTTCGGGTCGGAGGACACCTCCTCCGAATCCGACCCGATTCAGCAAAAGCATCTCCGAACTCGATCCGAATCCGTTTGTCTGTGACTCCAAATCCGCCCTGCCCCCGTAGCTTGCAGCACCAATCCGCCCCAATCCGACCCGAAATGGTCCTCCCTAGACGCTCTTAAGTTTTGGAGATCTAAAGCATGTTCACTGAAAACTCAACCGCTGCAATTGCTGCTGTCGTCGCCAACGACCTCGTTGGAGAAGTACCGATGATGATGCGAGAGGTACTCCAAGTCCAGCGTCATCGCGACCTGAACAAGTGATGGGTCACACGACGATACAAATTCCCTATTGAATGAGACCAGACACTCACCGCCGTTTCGGTACTTCGGGGCTTCAGCGAATTGGAACAATTTCTCAAATCTCAACTCCACCCCGTCGCCGTTCTTCGGAAAAAAATGATTATCCCGAGACATATAACAGCCATAGACCAAAAAAAGTGAGAAAGACAACTGCAAATGAGGAGAGAGAGAGAGGACAAAGTGAGAGAGAGAGAGAGAGAGACGAGCTTATATGTATCTGAATTGGGTTTTTACTTTGACTGAAAAATACATGGGGTCAAATCAATTTCAAGTGCTTTCTATTTCAAATATTTTATCTAATCTCTATGAATCAAATCAACTTTTTAAGTGTTTTTCACTTTTTAGTTTTTTAATATTTTAATATTTTATTGAAGAATTAAAATAATTATATATAACTTAATCAGATATACACATATATATGTTTACAGCTCTTTCTCAGAAGCTAAACTACTTGCTGCACGCCACTGACATTGAATGATTACAAGAGTAAAAAAAAGTCCCAAAAAAAAAAAAAAAAGTGATTCATAAATTGCGATCAAGACATATCCATCGCGTGACTGTCAATCTTCTTTATTACACTCATGTACTTCGTGTAAAACCCAAACCCATTACACAAGTTCCAAAATTCTCTTTCTCGCCGGAGTTAAAGCTTTCTTTTCCTCGTCGAAGATACAGCTTTAATTTATGGTTTGCTAATGCAGCATATTTTCTCCAGAGAATTGTCAGTTGTATTGACCAGAAAACAGGCCGGCAATAGAAGCTTGACTGTGCAGTTGCCGAAACGGTATGTCTCAAACTAACTTTATGGACAATACGAAAGTGTTGGTTGCAGAAGGTGGTTGTCATCCTCAGTGGTGAGTCGATGAGAATGAGACTGTTAACGGGATGGAATCACTTCCCCGACCCTGACCAGATTCCGACCCTAACCTGATCGGGGCCTATAAATATACTCCCAAACCCGAACCCGACACCGAAAAGGCTACTCCGAACCAGCCCCTTTAGGGTCGGTTCGGGTCGGAGACCCGAATTTTCGGGTATTTTTGCCATCCCTATGCCGAGCACATGAAGGGAGAGCCTCTCTGTGGCAGAGCCTCACTCAAGGGAGAGCTTGGCTGAGGGCCCATCTAAAATTTTCTTTTTTGTGCACATGTGTTCTATTCTCATCTTTAATAGGAAGATTGTTTCCTAGCATAGAATTACTGATGCCAGTTTATGCTTGAGCAACCAGGCAGATACTTGTGCCTTTCTTGGTGGGCATAAGCTGCATTATCTTAGACGATGTTTGATTTTTTTAGATTGTTTAAGCCGGACATATCTGGTAAGCATGGGAGTGTGGGGTATCAGAATACACATTTTTTGCTTCCTTGATACTTTGTCAATTAACTTCACCTATGTTTTGTAATTTTCAATCAATCATATTGTGATGCTTATGTTCTTGTCTAAGTTTTGTTCAACTTGATTATTTAACTCGCCTTTTCCAGAAAGTGTTTTTCGTTCATTGCAATGTCCCTTTTGCAGCTTTGCTTCGTGTAGGGCTATGTTTTCCCAAGAATATGCAATTGTGTTTTTGTCAATATCCAGGACTGGATGCTTCTTGACCTTTACCTTGTCCAGTTGTCCCTATGATGTTTTGTTCTTAAACCGTGGTGGGTGCCAGCCCTGTCTTGGTATGTCTAGCCAAATTATCTCACCTTATTTCTCTCATATATTTCTCTCTTTTGTGCCCTCTGGAATTCAGTAATGCATCTCTTTTATTTTGACTCCTACTCTCTCTCCCACAAATAAATAAGTAGACAAATGCGCAGCCTGGGAGGATCTTGTCTCAATTATTTCACGTAAGATGCACTCATTGCACAATATACCATGTTCCTGTCGGTCTACATGATATGAACAGTTCTTCAAACACTCTACTACACGAGACCCAGATATAAATAATGGTTGCTCTTCGGTGTTTTTGGGGATCAACCTGCACTTGACCATCTTTTCTTCTCGTAGTTTGACTACTGCATTTATGTTTTGTATAGCCTGTTTCAACCTTTCAAAGAGCTTTATTCTTCAATTTTGTGAATACCTTTTTCTCTTAAAAATAAATTGATTATTCTGATCAATAAAGCATCCAGCTTTAAACTGTTTAATGATATAGCTGAACTGTCCCTGTTCAATTCTTTTTTGAGGTGGTGTTTATATTTGGCTTTCCACTTAAAAAAAAAAAGAAGGTTTGTTGCCGTGAAGTGTTGCAGCTCAAGAAATGTGGGAACTTCTGATCCAATGTTTTTCATGAATTCCAGTTATCACTCAGTTAATCCAACCATGAGAGGCATGTGCCCTACTAAGAGGATGGGTATACCGTGGAGTTGACCATTAACCATAACTATGCGCATCGGCTATGTCGTGGACTGGACCAAAGAAGGCCTGTGACCTGTAGTAGCCTCCTATGCAATTGCAATAAATCTTTGTGATTGAATTTGGCTTTCATTTTGCTACGAAGTTTAGCACCCTATTACGTTTTGTATGTTTTTTTTGAAAGAATTATATTTTTCCGAAGCTTTTCCCTTTACTACTACTGGTTTCCTGGATTTGTTTTTTCTGCAGTTTTGGTTTTCTGCTTCTTCATTATTCACATTTATTTTTGCACGTCATAGTGATGTGAAAAAGGACATGCAAGTTCATGTTCATACTTAATCGAGATAATATTGGTTTGTTGATCGAATCGCAATTGCTATCGTGTCTTCTGTATATTGCATTGTTATGTGCCTCTTGACTCTGATCATCAGACCATTGTTTAGATTATTGTATTGGAATTTTCAAAGACCATGTTGCATCACATTACTCTACAGAACCCTAATAAAAACTTCTTCTAGTTCTAGGATCAGGAACCCTAATCCCCTTTTGCCTCCTTTCAGCTCTGTCATGAATTCTCACACCTGACTCCTGAACTTTCAACAGTGGTGAGACTATAATGGAGGCGGCTGTGGTTCTTGCGTTAAGCTTGGGAGGTTAGTAACTTACAATGGAACTTACGGTTCCTTTGATCCGGGACTGGTAGAATGGGTGGTAGCTCTGGTGGTGTAGTGGCGGCAGTGGCGTGAATGGTCATCGGCAGCAATATATTATGGAGGACACTAGAGTGTTTAGAGAGTTAGTATAACAAATTCCACTGCCGAGATTAATTCTTTTCAGAGGATTTACAAACTCAACTCAAACATGACCGTTATTTCTGTGTAGCTACTACTTTCATGTGGCACATGATGTAACAAAATCGACTCTAAATTGGAAAATAGTTTCTATAGAAACTCATTCAAACTGTCCTCTAGATGGTTTGTGGGTACTCTTCTCTAGTCGCGGCTAGAGACATTTTTGGCAGTGGAGTCATGCCAAAATGATAGGCTAATTTTTAAATTATAAATAAAAATTCTTCATATATATTTAAGTTATTCTTTAATAAATAAAAAATACATATTTACCCGTTTTCAGAATTGTTCTCGATGAGATTTTATATTTTAAAATCATAACATAAGCTCATTAAGTCATTATCAATACTGTCAAATATACATGTCATTTTGAAAAAATGTTACAAAAAAAATCCTCCATTTATTAATCTCTTATTTTAGTTTATTGTTTAAAAACATCTTTCTACTGTTACAACTATGATGAGCAAAATTAATGTTAAGTTCACAAACAAATGGGTATTTTTGCAAAGAATTAAAAAAAGTGTTGATATTTTAAAAATTCTCGTAGTCCAAAAACTCGATCGTTTGCTCTAAATGTATACTAATATATTTTGTTATTGTTTAATAATAATTAATTTTTAATTATTATATCATATTAAATAATTTCTCTTGCACGCTCGAATCAGAGTGCTCGCTCATATCTAAATTTTGAATGACCACAAAATGTATATTTCATATGTAACTTGTCCTGTTCACAAATTTAGTATATTTTATCATGTAGAATAAAATGTTATTTTATTATTATACAAAGATAGATTAGTTTTATACACAAATGAGATCATGCATCTCATGAGTTGGGATATTGTCCTCACATACTCTCATGGTAAAGCTACCTTGGAGAGTAAAAGATTTTATTGTCTTTCATTTTTTTTTTTTAGTAAACTAATGAATTTTTCTTTGTATCATTAGACCAATGGGGGCAAAAGTTTAAATAAATTATTTTTAGCAAATATTAGCAATAAAAAATTATGAATTTATTTAATGTTGATGGGACCATTGACCTCACCACCCACAATGTGGCACCCCCTGCTCTTCTCTTATCCAACCTCCTTACAAGAAGCTTTGAGGATGGCCACCATGGATGGATCGATGGATCCTTTGCACACTCCAGTCTCCAACCAAGCCGCTATTGTTTTGTATAGTCAAATGATTCAATGGACCCTTTATAATGTGGATATTTTGAAAAATTGTTGTTATTCTAGACAATTTGTACAGTGACATAGGCGTTCTAATTATAAGAATATCTTTTCAAGTATGGCTCAGTATCATTAAATTCTAGAATATTGACATTTTTACTTCCTGAACAATAAATTTGTATCAATCATTACTTTTTGATAGCGATGTTTAGTATGTGATTTGTAGATACTTACAAAATTATGATTTTATATCTATATTAACTTTATCTTTTTGTAATAATTATCTAGTATTTTTAAATTGTCTGTATATTTACATGTTATTTCGAGAGCACTTTAGTCATTAGACAATTGATATAATTAAAAAAATAAGGTCAATTTATCTCATTCCTATAGTGCCATGAGAATCTTACATTGAAGAAGCATTCAAGAGTTTTATAATTATTTTTTATTTATGGAAATGATTTCATTAATCAATAGCTTGAAGCATCAGAAACAGAAAGGGAGAGAATAGATGATGAAATTTCTTCCATCCAAATTTGTTTATCGGAAAAACTAGCAGCTAGTCTGGCTAAAGAATGAACAATAGTATTCCCTGCTCTTCTCACGTTAGTGCAAAAACTGTGCATAAAGTACTTCATCTGCATTTTTCGCTTCTTCAATCAAGTGCCCAACAGTAGACATATCTCTCCCTGGTTTGAATAAAGATTGAATAATTTGAAGTGAATCTCCTTCAATTTGAATTTCTTGGAGGCCCAGCTCCATTGCAAAAGTAAATGCCTTCAGCGCACGTAAAGCCTCAACACCTTTAGCACAAGCAATCAATTTGCTCGGTTCAGACTTTGAGGCGATAATCTCGCCCTTGCAATCTCTGACCGCCACCCCAATTCCTCCTCTTGACATAGCCCCAAAAGTTGCCCCATCAAAATTCACCTTATATATTCCTTTTTCAAGAGGTGCCCATTTCACTGTCCTTAAGCTTCATGGATTGCAGTTAAAAGAGTTAAAAAGAGAAAATATAGTTTCAAACAATTTCTAAAGTTTTCTTTTGTATTCCATAAGCCAAATGTATTTACATTCACGAACCATTCAGGAATTAAAAGAGAAAAACAGTTTCAACAATTTTTAAAATTTTCCTTTGTATTCCATAAAGAATTGTTGATTAATCCAAGCACATTGCATAAATAAGAATCTTTTTTTATTTTATTTTATGTAATTCTCATTTATTTTCTTTCATTCCTTCATCCAGATATCTTTGCTATCATTGGCTCCTGGATTTAAAAATGAATCCAATTATAGCTTTGAAAAATGAAGTGAAAAAATTAATTTTTTCCCTCTTACTTGGTTACGTTGGGAAAATTACAAAAAAAAACACACTATTATAAAACAGACTCTTGCCTCAAAGTATTAGTGACAGCAAACAAAGCCGTCGTAAATGATGATTTTTTGCAACGCTGTGAATCCAACGCAAATACTTAGACACAAATATTATGTATTCAAGATGGTGTAGGAAGGTGTCGCAAATGACAATCGCAAAAGCCTATTATCTACAATACATGAGGAGGAGTTTTTGCCACGGCACATACCCGTCTCCAATATTTAGAAGTAATAAGCTGTTTTGGCACGGGAAAAGGAGCCGTTGTCAATGCCATGAAGCAAAACGTATGAGAAAAACGACGTCGTTTTGACTAGGCGCGAAATTCCCCCCCTTTTTTTTTTTTTTTTTAATTTCCAATAACCCTAATTTTTTTAACATTTCAGCAGCCCCTCTCTCTCTCTCTCGCCTCGCAATAGGCTTATTTTCCTCTCCTCTCTCTCTTTCCCTCTCCTGATCGCCCTCTCTCGCTATACGCTTATTTCCCTCTCCTCTCTCTCTCTCCGTCTCCTGATCGCCCTCCACTTTCCGGTGCCATCTTCGATCACCGCAAAGTTGCCGCTGCTGCCATTGTTATCAGTCAGTCCTCTCTCTGTCTCTCTCTCTCTCTCTCTCTCTCTCTCTCTGTGTTTGTCTCTCTCTCTCACACACACTCATTGTCTTTCTTCCCTGTCATTCGATTGTAGGTAACTGAAGGACCAAACAGGTGTAGGCTACCGCAGACCAACCATCACCAACAGTTCCGGCAACACTCAAACCACCACAGCAGGTTAGTGGAAAACCTTCTGTCTCTTTCATTTAGTAGAAATTCTATAGATGGGGAAAAAAATGGAAACTATAATTCTATGAAACATCTTTGTTGTGTTATTTTTCTCTCTTTTTTTTTTTTTTTTTGAATTTTTTCATTCTAAATACTAAGATCTCAGGTTTAAGGATCTTTCTGGCTGTCCTGTTTGTGTTTTTTTTAGGGCTTTTGTATTTTGGGTCAAATGATGCATGAAAAATTAAAGAGAAAACTTGTTGATCAGAAATGTTTGGTTGGCTCATTAAGCATGAGAAAATTTTCTTTTGCTGGCTGTGGTCAATAGCCCTAAGCATTCCAATCAAAAAATTATAGTAAAATGTTGGTTTGGGGTTTTTACTTAGTTGTTATAACTTTCTATATCTTATGATTGATATTGTGTGAAGTGATTTGAGAACGATGATGATATAATATCCTCGTTGTTGTGCTCGTGTTGCCATTGCTACTAATCTGTTGCTTTCTTCATTGTATAGAGTATAGTTGCTTTCTTTGATGGTATGAACTATGAAGTTATGAGTTTACTACTCTGGAAATTTAGTTTCTAAACAGCCTTTTGCTGGAAATTTAAAGTGTAGAATGAATAAATCACACCATCGCTTTAATTATAAATAGGGTATATTCATCTGGCTGATGCCTTGACTCAAGAATTTTAATACACTTCCAAGTGTGAAGAGCACAAAAATAAAATGCGCAATAACGCTGAATTATAACTCTTTGCTATTGATTCCATGCCATGTCTAGCTTATATTATGTGAAAGTAGTATCCTAGTGTGGACTATTTTTTGTTTGGCCAGTAAAATTTTGATTCATAACAGTGAATTATATTTCCCTTCGTGTGAGATGAACCTGACCTTTGTGTGAAAGAAGTAGGGGCGGGGCAAGAGTGTTTGAAGTAAGTTAAATGAACTTGTTGTTGGAGTGCCAGTGTTGACACTTTTTTGTTTATCATTCAGTTCAACTGTTAGGTTGTTGAATATATATACATGCAGCTATAATCAGCTACAAGCTACCGTCATTACTGCCATGGCATCTTAGAGTAATTAATGTCACCTTTTGACTTAATTTTTCAAAGGCAACGCTAAAAAAAGGAAAAGAAAAGGCAACAGTAGGAATTATGATCTCTTAATCAAAGAAATGTGCAAAATTTGGGGGTATAAGAAAACATGCCAAGGATCAAAACCTGTGTTAAGGCCTAAGTCTGATTTGGGCTAAATTATATCATTTAAGTCTTCAATTTTTCAATTTTTCTGTTTTTGAAAAAAAATAGGTTAGCAATTACTTTTATGTAGAAGTCCTAATTTCATCCTATTATTATTATTATTTTTTTTGAAAGGTATTCCGTCAATTATGCCTTAGTGAATCAAACAGGATCAAGTGAAGACACCATGAAATATTGACATTCATTTATATGTGGATGAAGTACACCGCTATTAGGTGTCATTTGCTCAGCAAATAATGACCGACATTTGCAAATTTGCACTAGGAAACATCCACTACTGGTGGTCTCAAGATGCCAAGTTAACCAAAAAAAAGTGAACGAGGTGGATAAGCAAAATGTAGCAAATGAAGTACATATGTAAGTGAAGCATGAAAAGGAGTATGAACATCCGTTCATTTGATGATCAAAGAACACTACTGCGAGGCATCATTTGTTGAGCAGATAATGTTGACAACAAAACCAGAGTATCAGAAGTTAAGAGGCAGGAAGGCAGCTTCTGTTGTTCCCAAGTGTGAAAGTCTAGCTCATCCAAATTTACACCAGCAAACACTAACTCCTTGTGATTAGGCCTTAACATGAGTTTATGTAAAGTGCATCACAACACCAAAATGTTGTGATGCACGTCCTTTCTCCAACACCAAAGTGTAAAGTTGACAAAATATGTAGTGTGTAATTTATGGACGTATATGTAAAGTGCATCTAACTTCATAACACTAAAGTAGTCAACTTTACCTTTCTCCAAGAACGGAAACTGAAAATATTGGCATTTTAACTAAGCAGTTTAGCCAAATCGATGGACGTATATATTTTGAATTGTCATCTGCGTCAACTGAACCAATTAACATTGAAAATCTGCAATAAAAGGGCTATAGAATAACCTCTTTGCAGAGAAAAATATCTGCATATTTTTTTTTATTGTTTTAGCATGTTTCTGTTTTGAGGTTAATTGCAGTATTACCTATGGAAGTACTGCTTGGTTTGTTGCAGGAATTCAATTTTTGGAGCCATGTTGAAGCATATATATCACAAGTTATGTGCTCATGGAGGTGATAAAATTAGGCCTTGCTTCTATGCACAAACAAGTGGTTTCCACAGGGGACAGGTACACTCTTGGATTTTATTTTGATGGGATGGGATGCATTTTATTTTACATTAGTTCTCTTGAATCAACTGTTTATAGTATGTTCAACTGATTATAGTATGTGGATCATGAAAATATTTTTGGCTTCTCAAATCTGACTATTGATGTAGCAGTAGCAATATTTCAATTAGACAATTGTGTGCGCAATATGTTGTGGGGAAAAAGTCTCTTTTTCATGTTAGTTTGATTTGTTTTCCAATAATTTGCTGTTATTGCCAAGCATTTTCTGCTATGTATTTTATTTTCCCTTCTAAATGATATCAAGTCCTGTGTAGTGTTTGTTCTTGCCAATTTGTTTTTGGATGTAATATGGATGCCTTTTTCGCCTTTTCTCTTTTCTTATTGTATTGCTATCAACAAACTTAGAGGCGGAGAAAATTTTGTGAGGAGTTGTCTGGGATCGTGAAAGAACTGTCGTGGATAATGAGTAGCTTACTATAGTGATCAAATCAAGTAATGTGGCAAATGCTGGTCTCGAAAGTGAATGTAATCTTTATAGTATGAAATTAGTGACCCCAAGAGGGTGGGTTACATAGACTGTTATATGGCTTGAAACTCTTAGTTAACCCTGTAAAAAATTGCCAATATCTACATCCCCAAGCATCCAGGAAATGTGGAGAGATTGCAAGGGAAGCTGCGTGAAAAGGATGGCATTTTACATGAACAAAGTTGAGAGGCTTAGCTAATTTACTAACAAATTTCATTCTAGAGGGAATAGTAAAATCATGGTAAGTTTGAAAGTTCTATTAGCTAGTAAACTTCTTTCTGATTATTGTTCTATTGAGCTCAAGGCTCCTCGAAAGCATCTGACAATAGACTTGGTGACAGAAGGTAAATGCTTCAGCTAGCTGATGAAATTGTTCTACCTTCCATACAGTGGTTTTTTGAGTGTTGACTAATTATTCCATTTGAGTGGCAGAAGTATTTTGATGTGTGGGCATGTATAATCATTCATTACCTAGCATTAGTAGTCACTCTATTTATTATTTAACCATGAATCAATGTTTCTCATTCTCAATGGGCAGAGATAGATGGGTTATATTTGCAACCTTAGGATACTGGTAGGCTGGTTGTTTATCTGCAGTTCACATTTCCGTCCAGAACTTGTTTACTTTATATTACATCTGATATCTTCTAACTTAACTCGATCGATCAGACTCGTTATTTTCATATGACTAGGTCTGTGGCAGTTCGGCTTTCATATTTTAGGTATCCATTATGTTTCCTTTTGATATCAAATTCATTAGGAAAATTTTTAAATCATTCTTTAGTTTTTATGTTTTGCATGAAACTCTTATTTGCTAGTCACTTATAACTTGTTTGGTTGATTTAACTTGCTCGTGAAATCTCCGCCCTTGCTTTGAAATTTAATACAACAACTTACAACCAAGACAACTGTGGGCAGTGATTTTGGCATCCTTCTTGTAGTCAAAATCTAAGATGATATTACCAATATAACAAAACTCTTGCTGACCCTATAGAACTTATAGAAATTGAAGTTTGCTTGTTCAAAATTTAACCAGGATGTATTTTCTCCTTTCTATTTGCTCAATCATTTTTATCATGTCACAGCCTCGTTCGGCACCAAGAAGCTTTTTCGGGGTGGAGGATTATCTCGACGATGACAATAGCCGGCCATACACTTACCAGAAGGAGAAGAAGTCAAAGAATCCAGACAAGCATGTGTCTTTCAAACAGCGTACAATAGCTTTCATGGAGCCATTTACACTTGATGTGTTCATCTCTAAGCGCTTTGTTTCAGCCTCCCTCACCCACAGGGTAACATGCAAGCAGGTTGCAGTTGCTGGTACCAACTCCAATGACATCAAAGCTGTGCTCAAGTCAAGGTCAGATATACCTGCATGTTTGGCCATAGGCCGGATTTTAGCAGAGAGAGCACGAGAAGCTGATGTCTACACAGCTTCTTATACTCCGAGGGAGAGAGACAAATTTGAAGGGAAGATAAGAGCGGTTGTTCAGTCTCTCATTGACAATGGTATTGATGTTAGAGTCTATATTGATTAAATATATACATTTGAAAAAGTATAGGATGAAGGGAGGTTATCTCAGTTCAAGGCCAGGTGCCACTGGCCTCTATGAGGACTTACAAACCTTCTACCAAGGGGGACCATTGGCGTCAGGGCGCCGTTGGCCTCTATGAGAACCTACATTGGACTTATAGATCCCTTACCAAGGGGGACTGTTGGCGGCGGGAATCGAATTTAGGCTTTCTCAAGCGAAGTGTCTGATTGTTACCAACTCAACAACTCCGGTATGTTACATGGAATGTATACATATTTTTGAATCTTCTCTCTTCAAAAACTTATATCAGGATTTGTATGTTACCTTTAAGTTCTATTAGTACCCTTCAATGGTGAAAATCCCTTTGGTCCTGTCGTAGTGTTCTGTTGATCCTCCATGAATGCAAAGAAGGAACACAAACGAGCTACCTGATCTTCTATCAATGTGACTGGCAACTTTGTGTATGTGCGGTGGTGGTGGCTGTGGCTTGGGGGAAGTTGTGGAGCAGGAGGCTGGTGGGTGTTTTCGTGAATGAGAAATTTGTGATGAGCTAAATTTAGGCTATCCAACTTTACTATTAAAGGTTGAAGCCATTGAAACAAAATGCTTCTGACGAGAAAACCAAAAAATAGAAGGAAAAAAAAAAAAAAGAAAAATCACAAGATATTTTAGATTCTTTACAAGAAAACACAGGCGTTTCTGAAAGTTGATGGGATTTGAAAGTAGTTGCCGGAGAATTCGTTTAGAATTGGAAGGGAGAAGTGCATTTTTAGTGATAGTACGAAATTCGTTCAAAAATTTTAAAGAAACCTTTAGGAAGTTCAGGGAAAATGTTTTGAAAATATGAGAGAAACAATTAAGATATGTTTGGATACTTTATGTAAATGCCTGGAAAACTAAAAAGAAACGTTGCGAAAATTTGAAATATTAATTTTTTTTAATATTTTTTTCCTTTAATTTCAACTAAGTATCTATAGAATTAATCATATAGTTTTACATTAAGTTTTTCAAAAGCTTTCATTAAGTTTTCTAAAGGTATTTTTTAAGTTTTGTGAAAACTTCATAATAAGATTTCTATTAACTTTTTTCAATTATTTTCTGCTTTTGTGTTTTTTCCTATATTTTTAGATTATTTTTTCACTTCCATTTTTCTTAACGTTTTATCGCTTTAATTTTAGTAACTATGGATTTGAAATCCAAATTATGATTTAGAATGAATAGCAATAGGAAACATAAAATATAAAACAATAGATGACAGACATATATATCCATCCGAAATTCTTGATTTACCCAACCAACAAAACCAAACTGATATCCCATATAATTTATATAAGAACAGAAGTCAGAACAGAAAATCAAACCCATCCATCTAAACGAAAGCTACCAAATCCAAACTCCTATAAGGCTCCGGCGCCACCCGAAACAACACTTCTTCAAATTCAATTGACAACATCCCCACCATAGATATACAGACATACATACGTGTATAAGCATATATATAATTGTCTCAGGGAATGAAGACTCACAACTCATGCAAGAATGACAAAAAGTCTATCTACACCTTGAAGACCTTTGGAATTTACTTAATTCACAAAGTATAAAAAGTCCAAAAGAAATATTTTGGGATCTATATAATAATCTTTCAGAAAAAATACAGGAAGTAGATTGGGTGGCAGATTGGTTCAACAGTCATGACAGTATCTTTAACATGCCAATTGGTTGGTCCTATTATATACCCTGTATACAATGGAAATACGATAAACTCAACTGGAATTTAACTCAGTTGTTCCACTTGGGGTATATTGGAGATATAGTTACTAACTTACTACTAAATCTAAGAATGTAAATTCAGCCTAAGGCCATGGGCTGCCCAAGCCCGAGCACCCTATGGGCAGGCCTGACCCCCCTTGTAGAAGCCCGAGCCTAGCCCAAGAGCCCAAGCCCCGAGCCCGTCAATCCCCACCTTCCCCCCCCCCCCCCAAACCAACGACTCTTTCCGTTTCAAATTCAATTGAATTTTTTTTTTTTAAACACCCTCCTCCCATATTCATGACCATTCCTTTTCAAATTTATTTTTCTTAAGCAAATTCATTAATTTTATAAATGTAATTGTATAAATAATTTACTTTAGTAATTCTCATTAATTATATAATAATAAATATAAGTTTAAAGTTTTTTTTACATAAATTCAAAAAAATTAAATATATGTAAGCTTGCAAATAAATTTCTAATTTATGGAATCATAGTGTATAATTTATTATAACTAAATTTATTAATTTAAAAAACATAATGTTAAAAAAAACTGGGCTAAAGAGGCTCGGCCCAAAGACCCGCCCAAAAGCCCATCAAAGCTTGAGACCCAAGCTTGAACCTAAGCCCAAGCCCGCCCCTAGAGCCATGAGCTGGGCTTGGGCCTTCCCTTTCACAATTTGGCCCAGTCCAGCTTGAAAAATAGTAGGAGCCTACAAAGCTTGGGTCAGGTCAGGCCGGCTCAATTGACATCCCTAACTAAATCTATCCCAGGATTACCTAATATAGTAAGTTATTATATTAGCTATTACTCATATATATATACATATATGTATATAGAACTATCCAATTGGGTGTTACATCCACCAGAGTAAGCATTAAACCAGATGGAAAGATTAAGTTAGGATTTCAAGTGATTGAGTTTCATTCAACTCCGTTCCTTCGAATTTACAAAAGAAAGCATCGCTTATGTCTTTCAAAAGAAAAATGAGAACGAGCACGCTTTATCCAGATTATGATCATTATAGACAATGATAAAAGAAAAAATTGACTTTCAGCCAAAATATTGCTATTAGTTCATATGATCCTTTAGCCATCTTTCCATGAGTCAAGGATTGCACCAAGGATGTCAGCACTTTTCGTAAAGCTTTTGACAATGCAAAGGTAACATTTGACATGGAATAAGAGTTTTATGAAAGAGTATATGCAACTGATGAAAGAAATTATACAAGTTGGTGGAATAACCTATAAGAAAAAGAATGGCATAATATCGAAAATATGATGGAAGGATAGGTTCTGAAAGATAGTTGAGCAATTGAACAAACGAATGCAGCTGCACACGCTTCACCATTCAGCTCAATAATGAAGCCATGTGCTTTCTGACTCTTATTTTGTCTTAACTTATCTTATATTCTTGAACAACTAACCAGAATGAGTTCTAGAGATAAGATTATGAGTTGTTGCTAAAGTTCAATCTACCTAGAGGAATTTAAAGTCTGGAACCTCTACGATAAATAGGGGCCTTGCTTTACTCTATGGGCAGCAGTCTTTAGACGGTCTTGTGTAGTGTGAGCTTGTGTATTTTTTGAGTGTTCTGTGTGAGCTTTGTAATAAATTTTAAGTGTGTTATCTATCTATGGCTTTTTAAGTCTTTAGAAGCCAATGATATTGTGTGTTGTATTGTAATCTTTCTTCAAGAGTGATAACAAAAGTATCTTCATTTGAGTGTTCAAATCCTTCTATCTTTTTACTCAGAATTCCTTAAAGCAAACAAACCTTTGGTTGTTGTATCTTGTATTATTGCTCTGAGTTTGGATAACCAGAGAATGCTGCAAGAACGTTTGTGTAGATCTCATTTAGCAAGTGGTGGATGCTAGCTCTGGAGCAGAAGAGTTCGAATAATCAAGGTAATTCGCATAAAGATTAGTATGATTAAAAGTTATTTGCATATAGAAGCGTAGTGGATCCTCTAATATTTGATATATTATTATCATATTTGAAAAAAAAATCATAATATAAACATAATATCCGAGGCTATAAGTAAATCATAAAAATATATAGATAAGTGTTTATTTCTAAAAAAATAGGTCTTTTATAAATAGAACTTTATTTTGGGGTTCTAATATAATTATATTAATAATTGGTGGTCAAAAGTGAAATATTAAAAGATGTATTACATGCATTAGTGTCACGGGTTGCTACCCATGGCACGTCTGGAGTCGCGAAGGACCTTGGCGTAGGGTATGTCTGAGCATGGTTGGCTGGTGGCATGGCAATCTCGTAATTTGTATTTTTCATATTTATTGGATTTATAAATTATGACTCCTCGAGGAGGCAGAATATTTTCTCTTGCAAGTTTGGAGATGGCTTAGAATGTTATTATAAGGGGGGTATGGTGTTGACTTCACCACCTCCTGGTGCTACCGAAAGGGACAACACTCAAGTGAGTCCCCCAAAGGAGTGGGCAAGACTTGGGGGCCAACTGTGATATGTGGCTACAATCCTTATGCTAGTCAAAGGGCTACATGGGCGGTATTGTGTCCGGTGGGGTAGATGTTGGGCATTAGCATCGAGGATAAGGTTATGACATTCGCACTCGTTATGCCGCACCCGTATCGTGACGGGGCTTATGCTCATGATGGATTGGGCCTCGGAGTGCACACTTGCATGCCGTGTGCCTCGTGTAAACTTGCGTGTTGGGTTCAAGCTTGTGCACACGGCCGCTTGGTTTGGCTAGCATTGGTGTCGTGGGGCATTATGTTGTGGGCTTAATAGTTACTATTCGGTGGTGCCTATCCTTGCGGGCAACAACCTTGAAGCAGGGCGCTAAGAGCTTTATGGATGGAGGCGTCGTGCCTAACAGTGATGCTTGGCTCACGCGTATGTTCGGTTGCACATTGCTATCTTGCTTGTGTTTCGGGAGAGACTAGCACTAAGCACATTACTTGTCAGGTTTGCGTGCATTTGAGAACGGTGTTGCTATCGCCTATAGCTTGGGTTAGTCGAAAGATTTGAGTATCGGAGGACGGAGCTTAACAAGATGTGCAGGGCATTACGAATGGATCTTAGACGAGCGTATAATCTTATGCCTAGGTGTTTGAGTTTGGCAGGACTATTACTTGGTACATAGTTGCCTCACGGGTTAATTCCGCTGCTTATGATCATGGCGGGTCGCATTACTATCACCGCGTGGTGCCCGACCTACCAGTCCGCGACAGTTGGTATCAAAGCACTAACCATCCATGGTGTGCATTAATTGGGTGTTGCTTCTCTCATTTGTGTAGGCATTCTCTTCATTTGTGGTGGATTTCTCTTAGTGGGTTGTTTGCTACAGATTGTTAGTTATCAGTTTATCTGTGGAGCGAGTGTCATTCCATCTTATGACGAATGGATTGGTGGCTCGAGCTAGCAGTTTCCAGTTTACGTGGGCTGAAATCTTATAGTATCAGTGGACTTGGTTACTGTTTGAACCCCTTTGGTACCTTCTTTAAAGTGGCAGCTTCAACAAGCTTTGGACGCGCGCTTGATCCTTTGATTGTGGTCGTGATGCACAGTGCAGCAGGTCGTCTTAAGGGTATGCATGGGACCGGCTCAGTAGTGCATAGATGCTTCTGTGTATCAGATCATTGATTTTTTTGCATAGCTAGTAGTGCTACTTTGTTGGATTGGTGGGTTGTTTCTACAGTATGTGAGCTTGTGCGGAAGAACTTGCTTCGTGTTGTGGGGATTTGCTTACCTTCATTTGACCCATGAGTTGGTCCAAAATTGTTGGCAGCTTTGCTTATATTATTGTATGGTTACTTTGTTGGCTTCGTGCTCACTTAATGGATTGTGCTCATTTCTGTGCTTAGCAATTCGCATTTGTGAATAGCGTGTTTTGTTCTTATATTGTGGTGCCTTTGCCTCGTTGTGATACATGTTGGCTAGTGAATGCTAGATGACTCAGAGGAGTTCATCGTTGCTTGAGAGCACCGTGTAGCGATGATTCATTAAGACATAAAGTCCTTCGGCAGAGGGAGGCATTATGGGCAAACTTCGGATGAAGATCAGAAGATCAGGCACTAGAGTTGTGTAAACTGATTTCGAGTGAAGGCTAGAGAGCCGAGAAACTGGAACAGTGTAGGCTGATTTCGGGTGAAGGCTAGAGAGATGAGGCACTGAAATAGCATAGGTTGTCTTTGGGTGAAGGTCCAAGGACTAAGGTATTGGAGCAACATTTTGGGAACAGTTGGAACCGTTTGCTAGTAGGCAGGCTTTACTTCAATAGTGCAGATGGACTTGCATCCGGTGGGAGTGTCGGTCAGTTGGAAACTAGTGTGGGACAGGACCACAGGTTATCGCGGGGCACCTTTGGGTCGTGCACATGGTGAATTATGATATCAAGTGAGCTTTTGTGGGTTCAACTGCAAAGTTGTGTAGAGAGTGCACGTGGAGTGCTCGTCGATAAGGGCATCGACCCCTTGAAGTGGTGGAAGGTGCGTGACGGTCAACGCACGCCTTTCCTTAGTGCGCGACGGACAGCGCCTATTCAGGTACATGTTGCCAACAGATGGAGCAATATGGTACGGGGCACTTGCTCAGAGGAGTTATGCTTGCTTAATGTGGTGGAAAAAGTGTCTTGCTTAGCCGAGTTCAGCATGGGAGTTTGGGCAAACCTTTGTTTCGAGTAGCAGTGTGGGGGCAAATTTGGGGGAGACCAAATTTGTAGGTTATCAGCACGGAGGTGTTGGTCTATGAGAAGTGGTGGCAACTCATCGTAGGGGCATATAAGTGTTGAGTCAATGCCTTGATTTTGATGATAACAAAACATGGTTAAATGATCTAATAATTCTACTTAGTGTGCAGATGTATTATTAATTAGATCTTGACTTGAAGCTTATCATAATAGAGGATTTATGATGAAAAGCATGATGAAGTGATGTATTCTACAAAGGTGATATTATAAGAAGAAAAAGAAATCTCAAATTGATGAAAATCCTAGATTGAAGATTGATAAGCATGAAAGAATAGCATATTCTACAATGGTGATTTTATAAGAGAATAAAGATGATGGATATCAAAGAAGAAGAATGAAAATGATCAAAGTCTTGATTTAAAAGATTGAAGACTTTGAGGACTTGAAGATATCTTGCAAGAATGGAAAAAGAAGAGACCAACTCAAAAACATAAAAGCTTTCTTGATAGATTTAAAGATGTCTTGAAGACATGGAAGGAATCACAAGACTTGGAAAGCTTTCTTGGAAGAGTTGTTGAAGTCCATGGAGAAGCCATGTTGATTGAATAAATGAAGATTCTAAGTCATGGAAGCTCTCTTGAAGATCTTGAAGAAAACTTGAATCAATGGATGAAGCTATGATGATGGAAGAGCTCTACAAGTGATGAAAATGAAGAAAATTCACCTTGAATGGATTAAAGATGTTCTTGGAGTCATCTAATCTTGAAGAAGTGTTTGCAAGCTTTAAAAAGCCTATTTAGATTATCCTTGAAGAGATTGGAAGGTTTGAAAAAGAATGAAGAAAAGTTGCAAAAATATGGGTTTTTGTAAAAAGAGTCGACCCCTCAAGCAAAAAGAGTCGACTCATTCGAACAGAGCCTTGGAATTCTACTGGAAGCTTAAAAGAGTCGACTCCTGGCCAAAAAGAGTCGACTCATTGTAACAGAGAACAACAATTCTGCAGACTGCTAAAAAGAGTCGACTCATTTCGACAGTGACTTGAAAAATCTGTTGAAATGCAAAAAGAGTCGACTCATTGTGAAAAGAGTCGACCCCTATACCGTAACGGCTAGTTTTCTAACAGACGGTATGGGCAAAAATGCAACCAAATCTTCTCCCATACTTCTCCAACGACTAGAATCGATCCATACCTATATATATGAGATACATACAGCTTCAAAGAAGAAGAGAAGAGCAATCATACCATTCATATCAAGTGATTGAAGCTGAAAATCACCTGTACCTCACTGCCACATATTTTTGCTGAGTGTTTAAAGTTATCCATTGAGTTGTATTCATTCATATACTCACTAGGAGAGTCACTCTTTGTATAATCTTCATTCATTCTCGTTTGGGTGGGTTTGTAACCTTGTAAGTTTGAGTGTTCTTGGAAAAACACTTGTAAGTTTAAGAGAAGCTTGGACAAAATCTCTTGGGTTTTGAAAGCTTGGGAAGAAGCTTTTGTAAGAGTGAGTTGGGCACTCGTGGCACAACCAGCGGCTGTGTAAGGAGTATTGCATAGTGGAATTCCTTCGAAAGGATCGAAGAAGAGAGGACGTAGGCAAGGTTGGCCGAACCTCTATAAATCTGGTGCATATTTCCTCTGCCTCTGTTTTGCTTACTTGCTCATTATGCATGCTTGCAAATACTTGTTTTAATGTACACTTCATTTGCTTGATACATATACTTTGATTATTTGTTACTAAAATACATAAACGATTTTTTAGTTGAAATTCTTGTTAAAAATTCTATAAAACCCAATTCACCCCCCCTCTTGGGTTGCCTACTTGGGCCAACAATAAGCACTACTGCATTCTGTGTTATGCTTGGCATCAATGAGGGTGTTGATTGTTCAAATGGTGGAGAGTGTCAAGAGTTGGCATTAGTTGTGCCGAGTGTCAGGAGTTGACATTGGGCTTTGGCATCATCGAGGACGATGATGGTTGAAATAGTGGAAAATGTCACGGGTTGCCAGCCGTGGCACGTCCGGGGCCGCGAGGGACCTTGGCGTGGGGCATGTTTGAGCATGGTTGGCCGGTGGCATGGCAATCTCATAATTTGTATTTTTCATATTTATTGGATTTATGAATTATGACTCCTCGAGGGGGTAAGATGCTTTCTCCTGTAAGTTTGGATATGGCTTAGAATGCTATTATAAGGGGGGGGGGTATGGTGTTGACTGTACCACCTCTCGGTGCTACCGAAAGGGGACAGCACTCAAGTGAGTCCCCTAAGGGAGTGGGCGAGACTTGGGGGCCGGCTATGACACATGGCTACAATCCTCATGCTAGTTAAGAGGCTACATGGGCGGCATTGTGTCCGGTGGGGCAAATGTTGGGCATTAGCGTCGAGGATAGGGTTGTGACATTCGCACCCGCTATGCCGCATCTGTATCATGGCGGAGCTTATGCTCATGACGGATTGGGCCTCAGGATGTACACTTGCATGCCGTGTGCCTCGTGTGCACTTGCGCGTTGGGATCAAGCTTGTGCACACAGCTGTTTGGTTTGGGTAGCGTTGGTGTCGCAAGGTCCTATGTTGTGGACTTAACATTTGCTATTCGGTGGTGCCTATCCTTGCGGGCAACAACTTTGACGCAGGACTCTAAGAGCTTCATGGATGGAGGCGTCGTACCTAACGGGTTATGTTTGGCTTACGCGCATGTCCGGTTGCACATTGCTATCTTGCTTGTGTTTTGGGAGGGACTAACGCTAAGCACATTACTTGTCATATGTGCGGGCATTTGAGAACGGCGTTGCTATCGCCTGTAGCTTGGGTTAGCCGAAAGACTTGAGCATCGGAGGACAGAGTTTAACAAGATGTACAGGGCATTACAGATGGATCCTAGACGAGCGCATAATCTTATGCCTTGGTGTTTGAGTTTGGCAGGACTATTGCTTGGTGCATAGTTGCCTCACAGGTTAATTCTGCTATGTATAATCATGGCGGGTTGCATTATTGTTACCGTGTGGTGCCCGACCTGTCAGCCCATGACAATTAGGTAAGTAAGTTTGAAAGTGTGTGCATTAGAGAATAAATATTCAATTCTTACCTTTGTCAGGTAAAAGGACCATTGAAACCAAATGAACCCTTTCACATCCAATGACATAAAGGGAGGAAACAAAATAGAGAAATGAAGACCATGAATGCACTATTATACCCATGTGACTAAGGGGAAAAAAGAGAGAGTCATTCTCAAGTCTGATCAGATACATTATAGAGCTTAGAAAGCTTGGCAACTTAAGCTATATATTCAGCCAATATAAATAGGTTAATAAATACACGAGAGAGATGAGAGAACTAAATAAAAATGATGTGGTATACCATTTAGGTGGTAGTTAAATTGACTTTAGTAGTTGGGTTTAAAATCTCACTATTCTTTCAATAGTTGCGTGTTCAAATTTACTTGCGGAAGTAGTTGCATGAATCAAATACTGTTGAGAAAGAATTAAATATTACTTGTATTTTGATGGTACTGCAGTGATGGGACACCCTTCTAAAGTTAGTAGTTATGGGTCAAAACGAACATTTCATAGCTGGTGAAAAACTCAATGGTTACGCCCAAAAAGGTTACTACATTAGTCGCCCTTCCCGATTTTTTTTGCTTAGTAAGAAGAAAAAAAAATGATGTGGTATAAATACCCCCTTTTTTTAGAGAAACAATTTGGTATAACATACCACACTAAGCAAAAAAAAAAAAAAAAAGACAAAAAAAAAAGAAAAATCATTAGTTGGTCAGTGTTTCATTATGTCTAAAAGTAAATTGTCAAAAATTAGATCTTGCAGTCTGTGAGTACTTCCGCCACTCGTTAGCCACATTAGTTTAGACAGAATAGAGAAAGTATTAAAAGATAATGGGGTGGAGATTTGAGAATGCGTCAAAATTCCTCATTCGCTCCTCGTAAACGTCCAAATGGTTTTATGTCAACATTTATTAAAACACACTCCAAATTATAAAGTTTTAGGTGGTTACATTAGAACTGCAATGACCAAAGTGAAATTTTGCTTAAACTACAAATTTATTCATTTTTATTTTATTTGATGACGAGCAACTCCAGCAAGCCAAACTTTAGTCAAATAGAAGATTTTATGGATAAATCTCAGATACATGTAGTCAACTATAAATCACATACATTAGACAGATGTAAATATATTTATTGACTTATAAGAGTCGAATCCAAGATATTAGAGTTTACGGTTCATCTAAAAGCACTTTGCAATCAATGGGCTAACAATTCAAGTTACAACATTATTATATAGTGTGCCCAACCTATTAAAAATATTATCCTAATATATTTTTTAAAAACTTAATAATATGAGTAGCAAAAAGTTAGAAAAACTGTTAATCTTATTATTTTTATATTTATAATGTCTTGAAAATAAATTGAAATATTGAACACTTGTTATTTGATTACTGGTGGGGATTGAATTATTGTTTTCAAATAGCACCCGCTCCAGTAGAGAACTCTCAATTGTGAAATGTATCAAAGTCCTGTATACTTGTGTAGTAAAAAACAAAGGGGGATATTTTGTTAGTGACCTTAGTGGACTAATAAATAAGAAGGAACCTCATCACGTCTTTAATCTTTAATTATAATTTGTACCAGAGGTAATGCATTGAGTTTTTGGCGTTACTTTATCATAGGGCTAGCAATGGCTGGGCCGCGCTTACACTGGCAACATAACGAAAATATGCTCGACCGAGCTTGGCCTAGCCTGATATTGAGCTTAAATGATTCATTGCAAGCCCGACCTCAAAGAAATTTCACAAGACCCAACAAGTCAAAAAATATTAGGTAAATAAACATATTATTTAAATTAGACATAAATTTCTTGGTAGTTAGTGGTAACGATACTTCTTATTTGCAACGCCTTAAAGTTCAAACTTCGCGACTAGTCTTTTATAGTCATTCAATTTTATTTTCCTTATTTAAATAGAGCTAAAATTAAATAGATTATATGTATGTGTATATATATATATACACACACTGGATTGGTTCAGATTGGCCAGACTTAAATTCTCTTCTCAAACCTAGTATGTTTAGTAACATTGCCTAAGCTCCGGCGGGCAGTGACATAGCTATTAAGAAGGTGAGGGGTGCCCCACTAGTTTTTGTCTAATCCTTCTATATGCACTGTATTTATATAAGTTTTATCTTTTTGTACATTCTAACTTAATAAAATCAACAATCTATTAGTTTTTGGATGTGCACCAATCCAACAAATGGATGTAACTTATCAAATAAAAACATATATACATACATGTATATATAGGTATGTTGTACATCAATTAAAATTGATTCCAAATTACAAACACACAGAGTAATATGTCTAACTCAATGTTGAGCCCTATGGATCTGCTCATTTAGTGAAGGTTCAAACCCTAAAACTCACATTTCTTCTCCCTTTGCCTTATATTAAAAATGAAAATAAAAATAAAAAGTACAAACACAATATATATACATTAATTAATAAATTTTTATGAACTTTAGTATAGTATCAACCGTAGATGATTATCATGATATCAAAAAATGTTGAGTTTTGCTTTCATAAATGATGATTGGGTTGAAATGTACTAAGCAACAATTAATTTGTATTTTTTTAATATTTTGTTGAGACTAAATAAAAACTTGTTTTATATTTTTCATGTGAAAAATTTTAGTTTTACATCATAACATATTTTAGGTGTTTTAATTTAAAAAAATATGTAAAAAAAATTAAAATATAATAAATACATCAATGGATGAAAATTTCCATTCTAAAATTTCGACACCCGAAAACAAAATCGGGGCTCCATCCTTGCTGGCGGCCCACCAGAGATGGCTACCCGACTTTATTTTAGTGACAATGTTGACAACCATGACATCAATGATGGCAGTGTTGATGGCAATCGATTGCCTTTGACAACAATGTTAATAAGTCGAGTAATCCTAACTTCCATAACACGAATGCTATCGTTTGATTGGTTTCTTCGAAAACAATTTTCCGACAGACTATGGAAATCATTTATGTAAGCATCTTTTAAGATATTAAATTTGCCATCCTTTGAACATAAGAGAGCAGTGGTTATTCTGATTGGAAATATAGACAAGTGATAATAGTAGTAGCAAAGCTGTGTTTCAAATATTACTGTGGAAAGGTAGCCACTGTGTTTTGACATGCATGCCAGAACCGGTGGGTAAAGATTCTAAGATGCTTTCTGGTAAGTTGTCATGTGTATAGTTAGGGTGCCTATCATGTTATATGTCATGATCGGCTCTTATTTTACAAAACTAAAAGCTTGTTTTTCACATATTAGAAGTGTATTTTTATCCCCCTCCTAATGCTAAATGAGAAGTATAGATCTCTCTCTCTCTCTCTCTCTCTCTTGCATATTAGAAGTGTGTTCCCGTTGATCAAGAATTTCGATTTCAAGGTTTATATTAGAAGTATGGTGCCTTGTGTTTTTATTTTTTATTTTTAATTTTTGTTGAATCATGAAGAAAACAATTTTAGTATCATATTAACGAGTTAGGATTACATGTCAATGAAGGTTACTTGGCGTTAGAGATGGAACTTCGAATTTGGTGAGAGGGCTGCAAGCACACCACCCACCGAGGCTCACTCTTTTGCTCACTATTTTCTTTCACCCGACTATTCTTGCATTTCAGGAGTGTTTTACAGCGTATTTTTTGTTTTTTTGTTCTTGCTTTCCTTTACAACTTTTTGCTGTCAAAATTTGAATCTTTGATGGAATTATTTATTCCCAGCTAGAACTGAAAATTCCAATCAAAGTTGTCTTTGTTGCAAAGTTTGGTTTGCTGTCAGAATAAAATTTGTGGTCATAAGCACCTTTTTTTTTTTTTTTTAGTAAAAGCCAGCTCAGTTTGCTACTAAAATTATATTTATTATTGAAGGCATAATAATAATAATAATAATAATAATAATTACATAAAAAAATTTGGTGGAAACATTTTTAAAAAATATTTCTAAAAACTTTTCCTCAAAATGCCCTGTTTTTGGCAGTGTTTCTGAAATTTTCCTTATTATGGTTTTTGTTGAAACTAAAACAATTAAAATTTAAAAGTGAAACGATGTAATAAATTGAAATAATACAAAGATTTCTGTAATGAGGTACACGCTTCCCTATTTTTAGGGTGACTGTGAGATTTTTGTATCATGATTCGAATTTTGGAATTCCCATCTTCCTAACTTTTAGAGAGAAAGCGCCGGAGGAGAGGCGGAGTTCAGAGAAAGTATAGAGAGATTTAGAACTTTAGAGAGAGAGAGAGAGAGAGAGAGAGAGAGAGAGAGAGAGAGAGAGAGAGAGAGATGGGGGCGTGCTGTTCAGATGTCAGGGGAGGACAACAGGCAGTGGGAGGGGCCCAACAGAGGAGCCAAGCCATGAATGATGGTGGTGGTGGAGCCGGGCACAACGATGCTGTTGACTTCTTCTTTGGGACCAAGGGTCTTGACGCACTCTTTACGCCAATCGAGGTTTGTTCATGAATATATATATATATATATATATGTATTGTTATTTATATAGGCGTACACAATTTCAACTTTCCTCTGTCTGCAAATAGGATTACACAAACCCTAATTATAATTGTCCTTGTGCCGGTGTCAACTTGAATTTTATCTAACCACTGCATTACCCCTTGTGGGGCAATAAATATTTGCAGATTTATTGAAAACAGAGAAAAAGAACAAAAATGATGAAAGATGAATCCAATAGTTTCTATACTGAATAAAGATGTTGACTGATGATTTTAGATTCTTCGAGTTGTAGCTGGCTTGGCCTAAAAGAAGGTGTATACTGGTCCCCTTTGAGCATAATCTTGGCCCACTACATGAGATTCCTTAATTTCTGCTACCTACTGGACTTTGTCCTAAGACCCCCTTGGCATCATACTTTTCAATGATTCCTCTTATTCTATCATTCAGCTTGACATTGAAATAATTGATATTTGACTTTAAAAAGGTTTCCACGCTCATAGGCGGCGTTTGTTTTTGCACCGTAACGGTTAGATAAAACAATCCGAGATTGGAGGTCAAATAATAAAACTATCTTCCTGTCAGATTAGTAATCCCTTACGCGTTATCCCATATAGCAGAACAAACGTGACATACAGTTTTAAAGCTGACATTGGGCATCAAGGGGCCAACTGTCAAGAAAATTTTGTATTACCGATTCTTTCTCTTGACACATGTTTTGAGTGCTAAGGTGTCCTGTGTGGATCTGTCACTGGCAGTGTAAGCCTTAAATTTTGTGAAGACATAAATGGGATGAAAGCAAGGCTGTATAGAATGGAATGTTGCAAGTCGTACGGCCGAGAAGAGGGTATATATTATTCGATGTCTGGCCCAACACGATTAACTATATAAGGGGACCCTTTTTCATGGGTGGGCAACATGTCCCAAACTTTATATGACCTGAGACACAATATTTTCTGTGCATCATTGATTATGGAGCCATCTGTTCACTGAATGAGAGAGGAGTTGTACCCAAGTCCTAGAGTAACACTACACCACTAGGGGGAAAAAAATTATTGGACCTCTCTCTTTCTTTTTGGGAAAAGACATCGCAGTAGATTTTGTTTAACGTACAGTGCTCTATGCCTTTTTGGTTTTTGTTTTTTGTTTTGTTTACAATGTCTTTTTGATTTTGTAACTCATGATGTGATAATGTGTTTCAAATTAACTGCAGTTATCTTTATCAGCTTCGAAATTACTTGATCGTGACATCATTTCGAAGGTAAGCTTTTTCTTGAAGTAAAACTGTAGAATTTGATAACTATATCTTCTTTGTGCAATGTCTCTATTGGATTTTGTTTTGCACTCATGGTCTTCTTGTATGGTTTTTTTTTGGGTGCTGTCTTATCATGGGTCCATTACTTTTCTTTATGTTGTATCAAATTCGCTATTATCTCGAGTATATTGTGGAGGAATTTAGAACTACAAATGTTAAACACTTTCTCATAAGCTGGTAAAGATAGCTTTCGAGAAGTAATACCAAAAACCAATTATCGTCAATTAAAAAATGTTCACTTATCTATGAAGACAATTCAGCTAGAACTGGCTATGATCTTAATGCTCACTTTTGCATCGTGAATTTGTTTTAAATATTAATATATTGGTGCAACAAGGTGAGTTTAGGATAGGGTACTTACCAAAAAGGAGTTTAGGATGGGACGATACTCTACTGCACTCTTTAAAAGTGATATTTTTTTGTTAACTTCAAAAACTCGTATTGAAGCTGAAACCAGGCAAGCAGGATGTGAGGGTTGGATGAGTTGGGCTGAAACTAGCCCAACTCTTTGGGTTTTTTATGCCCTTGTGTTGGATGAGTTATATCATATATTAGCTTCATTGAGGTCACAAAAGGACCTTATGTTGTTTATAAGGGATGATATTTTTTTATTTTGTTGGCTCGTACAGCATTATGCTGATATTTTACAAGCAATTGGCAGCCCCTCATGTGTCTTTTTGATCCCTTGGAGGAAACGGTGGGGTTTTGGATTCTTTGGAATGGAGGACAAGACACATACCATCTTTTTTTTTTTTTTTTCTTTTGATAAGAAAAAACACATACCTTGAGAAGGCACCAAGGGGTGCCACCCAAGTACACTAAAGGTGGAACAAAGTTTAGAGACCTATGCTAACTATATATCATCTAATTGTAGGCTATAACATCGAGTTGGAGGCCTCATTTCTGGGACATCCAGAAAAGCCATCCCATTCAAGATGCCCCTACTTATACCCCTGCTCCCTTCTCTCCTTGATGGATCAATTGAACAACTTTACATATTTTTAAAAAATTCCGAACCGCTATAGAAGCGAACGACTTGATCGCGAACTATAGTCTTTGTTTGTTCGACTGACCGAATCGATTGGGCTTCGTTCCGGGTAGTGTTTAGTCATAAGCCTTTCTCTTTGGGTCTTCACTTGTCTGCTTTCGTTCCACTCCTTTCCAACTCATTTCCGGTTCAACAATTTAAACACCGCGCCCATCAGACGACCAGTAGTGTAGGTGCTCCATATCGTTCCTGCTGCGTAGGTATAAGGTAGTTCAAATAGGCTCTTCCACCCATCAAAAGTCCTCTGGTTGCTCTTCCCACAAATCATCACATCAACACTAAAGCCACCAGAAACCATGCTTGTTTCCTTCTCTTTTCCACTCTAGCCCTCCTCCAGGATTGAATAAGAGTCCACACAAACTTGAGGAACATCCGCTCTGTACCAAACAAACCGAGACTCAAAGTCTACAAGTGTCTAGCCACCATATAATGAATTAGAAGGTGATTTACTGATTCCCATCTTTTTGGCTCATACAACACTAATTAGCATGAATTTTCCTTCTCTAATCAAATTATAAATACTAAGGATCTTTCTGTGCACGGTCATACTTACAAAAATATTGCAACCTTAGATAGGGCTTGGACACCCAAACCCCTTCCCAGGGAAAGGACAACCCTATGCGACCCACCAAGGCTTCAAAAAAATATTTCATCTTAAAGCTTCTGGATCTAGATCTTGTCCAACGCAAAGCATCCCACATCAATATGAGGAATAACATAAGGAATACCTAGAAGATGTAACAACTCCTCCATAAAAAAATTGCAACCCTAAATGGGGCTTGGACACCCAAACCCCATCCTATGGAAAGGAAAACCCTATGCAACCCACCAAGGCTTCAACAAAAGATTTCACCTCAAGGTTTCTGGATCTATGTCTCATCCAACGCAAAGCATCCTCTACATCAATGTGAGGTATAGCATAAGGAATACCTAGAAGATTTAACAACTCCATCTCCCAATCAAATAAGTCTCGGTGAGAGCCAATATCACAAAGACTTAAGTAACTTCAACTTTGAGATACTGACTGGCAGCCACTCCCCTGTTAGCCACTACATGAGCAAATTGAGGAAACCCCTCTACCAACTTTCCTTCTCCACACCAAAGATTACTAACAAGACTGACTTTCTCATCATTCTTAACCACAAATCTAGTATGACCCTAGAAATCATTCCACCTATCCAAACCCCTTCTCGGAGTTCCTCCGAAGACCAGCCCCCTTAGCAACTTCCATATTTCACCTTAACCACTCTCCTCTAAAATTTATTCTGCTCACAAGTATATCCTCATAACCCTTTTTCCAAGTAAACTTAATTAGAAATCTTGAGTCTTTGAATCCCAAGGTTGCCCTCTCGGAGAGAAGCACATACTGTCTCACAATCTTCCAAATGATAATTAAATTCATCCCCTATTCCATTCCGTTGAAAGTCTCTTTGAAGTTTTTCAAGTACATGGACAACTGAAGAAGGGAAAATGAGCAAAGACAAAATAAGTAGGCAAGCTTGACAAGGTGCTTTTAATCAGATTGAACTTAGCCTTTGGAATCTCTTAATGACTGAATTCCGCACATGCCTAGCCTAAAAACCAAAGGGAGACCTAGGTTGGAAGAAGGCGAGGACTCCACCTTGCATCTCGAAATGGAAGGTAAAACCTTTATATTGGACACATCTTCAACTAAGATTAAGGTCAATTTTCCTAAATTCACCTTCAGGCCTAACACTGTCTCAAAACAAAGAAGCACACATCAAAGGTAGTCTGTTTGCTACGTATTGGCCCCATAGAAGCTATTAGTATCCTCTACATAGAGCAAATTAGATACTACTAAGCATAGGTGGTAAACTTTACCAATCTCAAAACTTTCGAAAATACCTCCTCATACTGCTTTCTCAATCATCCTACTTAAAGTCTCTATAACCAAGATAAAAAGGAAGGGTGATAAAGGGTCCGCTTACCTAATCTCTAAAAGTTTGAAAGAATTTATTCAGGGCTCCATTCACTAAGACCAAGAGTCTAACTGTCGAGACGCATAATCGGATCCAATCTTTCTATTTCTAACTTCAAAACAATATATAGAAATTGCCAATCAACATGATTATAAGCCTTCTCAATTTATGATTGAAGGAATGATGGCCTCCTTTATATAGGCGAGGGGGTGTAGGAGGGGGAACCATCTTGTTATGGGTTTGACGACTGTTCCCTCTATATTGTAGGAGGTCAGGTCTGTAGTTGAGATCCTTAGTGGTAGGTAGGATTCAGCTTTAGCAATACGGAGCTGACCCGCATTTAGTTTCTTTTATCTTCTCATTTGTAATGCTTTTGTCTCGATGTATCTCAAGAAAGATGGAGATCTTTCTCTTATGATGGGTCGAGGGGCTGGTCCCTCTGCAGAAGAGACTAGCACTTGATGACTATTAACTCTACCCTCCAAACCACAAGTTCGTGATGGTCCCGCATGTGGTCATAGCAGGTGGAGATGCATGACCTTGTGTCACGTGAGGGTTGAGTATTTGAACTTTACTCAAGACCCAAGGAACAGAGTGTGCTTAGCAGATGCAGATACACATCTACAGGAATGGTGCTCAAGGGTGAGGTCAAGAGTTCTTTGAAGAGTTCCTTGGCAAGTCTCTTGAGAGGATCCCTTGGCTAGGCTGTGGGAGGGGGCCTTAGGTGCCCCTACTTGAAAGGCTCTAAAGCTTGCCTCTAGTTGGGTTTTGAAACTAAGATACCATGTACATTAACCCTACTCAATTATGCAAGGTGCTGTCTTTCTGCCTTAGGTGGCTAGAGGAGGCGACGTGGTGAATATGGCCATGTGGCGCATATGACCACATGGGTTGTAACCCATACACCTATAAAAGGTAAGTCCATCAATTGGAACTCATCAATAAAATTTGAGAACTCTGAATTCCCTCATCTGCCGATTTATATACAACAACCCCATCTTTCCAAATGAAAGCAAAGAACAATAAAACTCTCTCGAAGCATTAACGGACCTCGACCATGAAGTGTTTGGCTCATGCTAACAGATCTTGACCACGGATTTAGGTCCACAAAGTGTTTGGCCCATGCTAATAGACCTCGACCTAGCATCCTTCACGTTCAAAGGTTGCCTAAAAGGCTCCCCTCCCTTAGAGAGTCCACCAAGAAGGCTTAGAATGTTGAGGAATTCGGTGGTTGTCTGCTTGAACCTTGATAGGAACCCTGTTAAGATGGCATCTCCCCTCCATATCATTGTTGACTTCAACGAAACCATATCAACAATCTTTAATAGCTCAGAGAACTCCTCATCCAATAGATAAACCAATAAACCAATCACCTATACACTTACTGCTTTGGGTCCAGCTTGGGGCCTGTAAAAACAGCTGACCAACGACCGCTTTCCTAATTCTACATGCCTCCGCTCACAAAGGTAACACAAATAGGTAGAAGCTCCACTTATATCCAAGATCTCCACCGTAGTCGGAACACACCATTTTAGAGCAATCCATTCTCAAATCACCCTCACCTCCACCATTGGAGAAACCACATCACTAATATCCCCCACCAAGAATCTCTCCAAGCGTTTCAACATAGTTGCACAAGATGACGCATCCAATTTCACATTAGTGTCTTCAAAAGGAGCTCAAACCTAGTGGACCTTTTGTGGCCATCTAGGAAATGCATCCTCATGAAGAAGATTTTCGAGGTTCCTCTCTTCTCTGACCACCTCCTAGATCGAACTCCTATACGCTATAGCCATGTTGACCCACCATCTCCGAAAGCACCCTCTCTCAACATCTCAGGGAAGAAGCTAACACCTTTACAAACTCGCCCCCCTATTTTGTAGGCACCAACTCTCCACCACCCTGCTACCCCCTCTCAAACTTCCCAAAGAAAAGCCACCTCCACCCATCTGTGAAGCTTCCTACAGCGTACTACAAAACCATTGAATCTCAAAACCGATTAGTGTTAACCATAGTTATCAAAACCGAACCGATGATTGAACCGGCCAAGACACCAGTTCAACGGTTCATTGGTTCAACTGTGATTCAAACGGTTATACAATAAATAAATTAATAATATATTAAAATAAAAATAAGAGTTAAAATATTATCAATGGGTTAAATGATATTCACTTTCATACATTAACTCAAAACTAGTATAAAAGAATAAATACTTATAGGAAAAAGTATAAAGATAATAATATTAAGAACATTCAAGATGACTTTTTTTCTCCCAAATTTAATATTTTTTAATCTAATGACCAGCAGTAAATTTTTTCTCCTCTTTCTTCCTTTTTCTTTTTCCTTTTTTTTTGGTTTTAATTTAAAGTTTTCACTTATTAATTCTATTTTTTTTTTATCAAAAGACCATAAAAGACACTTTCCAATAAACAAATGGTTATAAATCATGTGCAATTTGGGCCATTTTAATTTTATTTAAAAAAACCATCTGGTTCACTATATACTAGCCAGTTCACTAATCAATTTTTAAAAATACTGGCCAGTTCTTTCGGTTCAACCTGGTTTATATGCATTTTCTATAAATTAGTTGAAATTGAACCGATTCAGAATTTGATTTCCGGTTGAACTGGCCGGTTCGGTCTGGTTATGGTGTTAACGATCTTTGCAAACCCTTGCCACACTCAACTACCCAAGAAACATGAACACGAACACGCAAAATGAACACATGCTAACATATAGGACATGACACGACAAAGACACAATAATATACTTTTATATATTTTTGTGCCACCTATATAAATATTATACTTAACGATAATCTCATTAAAATTAAAATTCATATATTTCCATAGCTTAAACGTCAAATTAAGTATAAATCCACTTTGTTCTCATCTTATAATTGGATCTCAAGTTATTTTTTTCAAATTTACAATGTGTTTTATGTTTGTTTAAACGATGAACACGTGCGCCCCTCAAGTGTCCGAAGCATGTTCAATTTTAAAAAAATTAACAGGTAATAGAACACATTGGGACACATTTCTAGAGAGTACGACGAGTGAGTCTGATGAGTGTCGTGTCTGACATGAACACGACACCTTCGTAAGTGTCCATGCTTCGTAGTCCACTAACGACAACCCTCATGCTCCTTGCCTGGTTCAACAAAATCAAACATCTTGCTCATCACCATGGTTGATTACGCTCTTTTGTATCTAATATACTACCGAATATCTTTTTTTAGTTCAAATACCATCTCTTTTAGTTCTATAATGATTGTAAATAGGTACAAACATATCCACTTGGAAGGCCCTTTGCACTCCTATGTTTCTTGGTGCTCTTTCTAATGCGGGATGAAGTTGTTGTCAACTTGCTTGAGTCTGAAGTGGAGTTGGTCTCTTGTTTTCATGAAGGATAATGCCATTGGAGTTTGTTAGTTCTAGTAGCGCATCTTGATGATGTTTTGAGATATATGAAAAGTCCTAATTGTTTCATCTTGACAATCTCACTTGCTATACTTCAAGGGGGATGAACATACACTGAAAAATCTTATCTTTTCTAGGGAAAGTAAAAAGAAAACTGGAGATTGTACAAATGGCCATACCACAAGTTAGATATGCATTAGATACTCTTTAATATAGGGAAAGTATAGAACTGTAGACAACAAAGCTAAGAAGCACGAATACAGACACGAGTGCGGATATGGATACGAGACAAAGCATTTTAAAAAAAAAAAGAGGACACGAACACAGCGGGGAGATGGCAAAAAAATATTTTTATATATTTTTATTTGCTATGTTTAATAACGTAACATCCATAAATCACTAAAAATAAGATGAAAACAATTAAACAAGTTCACAATTATAATACAACAACTAGCAAGTTAAGGATTTGAAGAATTGGATGCAAGTGTTTTATGTTTTTGTATTTTAAAGTTTTGAAATTTATAAATTTGACTACATCTATTATTTTTAAGAGCAATTTTGATAACTCTTTTTTGTGAGAGAGAGTGGGTAGCCCCTTGGCTCAGTAATGTACTCCTTTTATGTGTTTAAGGCAGCATGCAACACTTGTCCTTAGATGGTTTAAAGCATAGTTATCAGAACCAAACCAGGCATCAAACCGGTGAGGCTACTAGTTCACGGTTTATTGGTTTAACCGGTATTATAAATTAAATATAGTTTTATTTATTCATATATGTTTTACCTTAAATATAATTTATATTGCAAATTAAAATACAATGGCTTAGGTAGAGTAGTGGTAAGTGTTGCTTAATTTTACCATTAGTTTCAAGTTTAACTCTTGGGAGCCACAAATACATCAAATTTTTTAAAGAGGATTAAAAAGTCAAAACTAGTCAACGGCTTTTTCAAAAAACCAGCCGGTTGGTTCACTGGTTTTCCTAAAAAACCGGCCGGTTCAACCTTGTTTCAGTGCATTTCCGGTAAATTAGTTGAACTGGACAGGTTCATGATCCTGTTCCTGGTTCAACTAGTTGAGCCGGTAGGTCCAATCCGGTTCTAATAACTATGGTTTAAAGTGTAGTATTAACTTTTTCATTGCAGAGTGATCCTATGACAGTAGTTTATGTGAAGAAAAAAGATGGAACCCTTGAGGAACTTGGCCGCACAGAAGTAATTATGAATTGTTTGGATCCTGCATGGATTGAGAAAATTAACGTTGCTTATCAGTTTGAGATTGTTCAGCCATTAGTGTAAGCTTTTTGCACTTTGGATCATTTTCACATAGATTTATCTTGTTCACAACATTTAAGAGTTGTTTTTTTCCATTAACAATTTTTCTCCAATGTCCGTGCATTTTGTTTTTCAGCTTTCATGTGTATGATGTTGATACGAGATACCACAATTTATCTGTGAAGGTATGTGTTATACTAATTTGAAATTACATTAAATTCTAATTGATTTGTTGCATTCATGGTGTCACAATCAGATATATTCTAATTGTTAAATACATGGTAGATGTGATCGTGGTGCTATCCAAGTGGCTTAGATCACATCATGGTAACAATACCTATGGGTCTTGATCAACATATCTGTCCTTGGGGTGAGTGGTATTTTATGCTGTTGAAGATAAGTTCCTCAGAAGCACAGATACAAACATGGTATAAGGATATGATATGGTACAAATATGCTGACACTTCAATTTTAAAAAAATAAAAAAATAAGACACAACACGGTTGGGATACAACAATAATAAATATATACTTTTACATGTGTACATACAAAATAATAACCGTTTATACATTTTTTAGATTACAAATACATTTATATTTTAGCATTCCAAAATAGTTAGAAAGCATTTATCACATTCTAAAATTTAAAAAAGGTATAAATAAAAATCCTAATATCTATTTTAGAAAGCTCTATTCATAAAAAAAATTGAAAGTTTTGGTTTTAGAGTCCGTAAAATTAAAAATTCCAGAGGAGGAATTAATTGGTATAAATTCACATTGTTTTTATTTTATCACTGGATCCTAAGTTATTTTTTTTCCATACTTACAATGTGTTTTATGTGTGTGAAAAGGAGGGACACTTCTCCATTGAGTCTCTGAATTTTGTGTGGTTCTAAAAAAAATTAAAAAAATATTAGGACATGTTTGGAGTCTTTGGGCAGATGTCCAATCCGTTTCTAACATGGAGGCGACACTTTCTTAACAAGTTTATGTGTTTCTTAGAAGATAATTATGGCTTATGTATGGTATCTACTATTGAAATAGTAAGAGTTGTTTGGTTCTTGTACCTTTTTTCTAAGCGGAGATAACATCTAAGTTGACTCCACACATAAGTAATTAGTCTTCATTTACTGGTTTGGCGTAGTGATAAATTTTAAGCTAGAGAGACTACTACTTATTTTAGTGGTTTGGAATATTGTCAGTGGAACTTTAACATACCTTGACGCCAACTTTAAGATACTCTTCTTTTGACTTGTTTTCCATTTACTTTTTTCTGTCTTTTTTTTTTTTTTTTTTTCCTTTCTTTTTGTAACTATTCTTGTTAGTACATACCATGCTTATGAATTCTATACTGTACTGCCAGAAAATGGTACACTTAAAGTCAAATATCGTTGCCGGTAATTTTTCAAATGTTACTGGCCCATCTCAGCCATATCGGTCTATCACAATACATGCCAAAATATTGTTTGAATTTCTAGTACACAAGATGGAGGTCAATTTAATTGCAATTAATAAAATTTGAAGCCCTATTTAGCAAATAAAAATTATTTTTTGTATGTTTCATGATGAATATGTATTAGATGACATGGTTAGACTTTATATTTTTTTTGATGATAATTGCAATTAAATAAAATTTGAAGACCTATTATATCAAATAAATTAGAGTTATTGATGTATATTTTATTGATATATTGGTGTTGAGCAATTCTTGTTAGAGGTAATGTTATATAAATCCTGAGTATATAAAATTTTATGAGTAAATATACTATTTTGATAATTTTACAATACATATAACAATAAATCCGAAATAGTATGCTAGAATGCACCAATTTGGGTATGCTGCACCAATAGCTAAAGCGGTGGGGTTGATAATTGTGGTTATGGAATTTTAGTGTTGCTTTTCTCTAACATTAAATTTTTACAAGAAGAAAGCATGTGAGATTTTTTCCTTATCTTTTTTTTATTCTCAAACTTATTTAGAAAGTTTACAATTATTAACGCCACTCTTAGAACTCAATAGAGATTCAGTTTGTATGACAGAGTGGATCAAGTCTCAAATTTTAGGAGGGTAACTTAAACTCAAATGTTGGTGAATATAATTAATTAGTTTTTCCACTTCTAGTGTTTAATTTATTCCTAGAAGTGGTGCTGCATAATTTACAGTTTTATTTTTCAATTTTTCCCCTTATTTTCCTTTTATTATTTCTCCCTAGGGTAACAACTTGTTGGTACCTTTTCCAACCAAGAGATGAATAAAAAGAATTGAGGAAGGTGAACTTTAATATTTTGCTATCTTGCAGATGCTGAAGTTGGAAGATCAAGAATTTCTTGGTGAAGCCAACTGCGTTCTCTCTGAGGCAAGTTGCCTTTCATGCTCTTTGATCTTTTATGTTGACTTTGACACTGCCAGTTGTTCATGCTCTTCAATTATAGGAGGCTTGTAATTTTGACTTCCCTTCTGCTAATCAAATTGAGATCCTTACATTGTTGGGCTTACACTAGTATATGTCCTTTTTCCCCCTTTGTTAACTCGTGGCAGATAGTGACTAAACAAAGTCGCAGTTTGACCCTAACTCTTCACAATAAAAATGGGCACAGCGGTCCAAGAAACATGGGGACAATAACTGTCCATGCAGAGGAAACCGTTGCTTCAAGGAATGCTGTTGAGATAACATTTCACTGTTCACACTTGGAAAACAAGGACCTATTTTCCCAAAGTGTACGTATATGAAGTTGCTCTGTTGATGGAATTTTATTTTACTTATAGGTTTTTTGGCTCTTATTTTTTCTTTCTTTTTACTCCTTTTAGGATCCGTTTATAAGAATATCTCGGATTGTTGAGAGTGGAGGTTCTGTTCCAATTTGCAAAACAGAAGTTGTGAACAACAACTTCAATCCAATTTGGAAGCCCCTAACTCTAACTATGCAGCAATTTGGAAACAAGGTAAGCTTATAAGCTTCTTCTGGTCAGAAGCTAGAATAATTTTTTTTTTAAGGTTTGATATCCATGGTTGTCTCATGTTTTTGTACCAGTAAAGCAACTTAGAGCTGCCTTAATGGAAAGGCCTTAAGTCTTCACATTCTTGACTCCCATTCATTATGTTAGAATCTGTATCTCAAGAACCCCTAGAGATTAATTCTAACCTTATAAACAATTGTGTCCAGAAGCCACATATGTTCACCAATATGCTACGTTCATAAACCTGCAGGTAACTAATACTTTTTTCTTTTCCACATGTTGATGCAGGATAATCCGTTAGTTATCGAGTGTTTTGATTTCAATAGCAGTGGCAATCATTTACTTATTGGGTAACTATTGAATGCATTGGGACTTTCATCTTTTTTAATAATCTCGTACCTATTAAGTTCCTTCTTTTTTGTATACTGTCAAATTTTAACACGTTATCGACGTTACGAGGTTTACAACTTCATTTTCTGTCTCGGTCGTAAATACTAAATCTGCAGTCTATTTTTAACAGTAAACTTCAGAAATCGGTGGTGGATCTAGAAAAACTTCACAGAGAAAAACTGGGTGCAAATTTTGTCCTGCCATCTTCTCGTCGCCGTGCTCATGAGAAGGTATTTGCTTCATACTTGGCAAGGATTTTCAGCTGCACATTGCCTGTCTGTCATGTCTGAATGCACTTTTTACTTATATATCTGTAGGTTCTGAAGGGACAACTGTTTGTCGATCGATTTTGTGAGAAGAAACTGTTCAGTTTTCTTGATTATATTTCTAGTGGATTTGAGCTAAACTTTATGGTGGCTGTTGATTTTACTGGTAATTAACTTTCAACATTCTTGGAAACTACTTTGTCTTGCCTATCGAAAAAGATGAAAATATTTTGCTTTGTACTTCAAGTTGCTTGGTTCACACATTGAAGTTTCAATGCTGTCCAGCTTCGAATGGAAATCCTCGAAGTCCAGATTCCTTGCACTATATTGATCCTACAGGATGGTTGAATGCTTACCAGCAGGTAAGGCGGTGTGACCTTGGGTATTCTCAAAACTGCAATCAATGTTATTATTTTATTTTATTTTATTTTTGAGAATCACCTAGATTTCACCTGGCTTAATTAGTGCAAACAAGCAGGCTTGTAGCCCCCACCGTTCAGACAGATACCATTGCAGATTTCCTGCAGTGTGACCTGCAGCATAGCTGATATTTGTATGACTGATCGACTCAATAGGATAAAATAGACTGTTGCATTTATCTAGTAGGGAAACCAAACTTTGTGGCGTGAATGGTGTCTGGGTGCCCCCTGATGATGGGCAAAGAGTGGACCCATCATCCCCCCCCCCCCCCCTTCCCCTAATAACAATTATTTTGAATGAGTAAATAAAATTCATTAGAATATGGCATGTAGAGGGGATGCCTCCCATATACAAAATGGAGAAAAGCACAATGCAAACACCCGTCTAATAAAGAATTATCAGATGATGTTCTCACAAATATCAGAAATATTTATGCAGCAGTGTAATTCTAGCTTTTAGCCTACTCATTTTTAGATTCTCACTTTAGGCTATTAAAATCCAAAATATCACACTAGAAATTTGTGTTACATGCAGTCTTTTGTTTGCACTTTGTTGAATTTTCTTTAATTGTTTATATCTCAGGTGTATGATTTATTGACTGAACTCCTTGTAGGCCATAATGGAGGTTGGGGAGGTCATACAATTTTATGATTCTGATAAGCGCTTTCCTGCTTGGGGCTTTGGCGGAAAGACATTTGACGGTTCGATATCTCATTGTTTCAACTTGAATGGAAGTGCAAGTAGGTTAGAGGTAAATCTCTTTGCAAGGGATTAAGAGATAGCATGCTGTCCTTTTCTTTTAGTTACTGCTTGATGTGTCCATATCTTCATGAAGTGTTCCTATTTTACATCACCTTGCTCTTTCATTGATTGCAAATCTACTTTATATGGTAATAGAACGTAGTGTAGTGGATCAAGTGTTTTTGAAACTGACACTTGATGCAATAGTTAATGAATTGGGATGTTTTTTAAAATCAACAGGTATCGAATTCAATCTATTGTTTTAATATTTCAATTTAATAAGTAATACTTGGAGCAAAGCAGAAATAAAGCGGTTAAATTGTTGTTTGTTGCAAGAAGAAAATTTGTGGCAATGAATTTTATGTTTGGAGATAAGAGTCTCTGATGTCTTGTTTGGTGGTCCTGGGTAGTGTTGTACCTGATTCCACTTCTGTTACTTTGTGTAAGTAGGTGATAAGGTAAATCCTCTTCTTTAACGAGTGTGACTTGCCTTCCAAAGATATTGTGGATTGCTGTGTTACTTATTTTCTTCTTACCATGTGTTTTCTATGGTTCTCAGCTATTAACCTCTGAAGTGACAATGCTATGGCATAAGTTTTTGTCCCTGTATTTGTGGTGTTTATAATTGAAAATATGACCCAGTGTACTGGTCTTGCCGAGTGGTTTGTTCAGAAGGCTCATGTAGTTGATGGAACACAGAGCATAATGCCATCCAAACAGAATTTTTGTACAGAATAATGCGGCTGTTTGTGGTCCTTTATTTCGAATCAAGAAACACTTACCATTTTTACTCATAATTTCAAAAGTGCACCACTGATATTTCATTCTGGTGGAGTTTTCTGTGTAAAATTTCTGTAAAAACAGAATTTTCAATTTCTTAATCCTTCAGTTGTACACGCTCTTTGTAATTCATGCTATCAGGGGTTGAAATTAGGGGCTCTATACACACAAGGTGATGTTGTTTATGATTTCGCATGATGATTTAGTCGATATCACTTTACCGCAGACCTTTTTCTGCAAACCTCCGAAATATGAGAATCACATAGTGTTGGGTCGGTCAATTCATAATATAATACGCTGAAGTGCATGGTGATGTTATTCTGATTTCTGTGCATTTGAATCTGCCCTAGAACCTAAAAGGGAAGGAATACGACCATTTGAATTGCTAGTAAGAACGTATCTTTTCGTCATATCTCTTCATTCTGTAGTTCATCAAGTAAGAAAACACAAGATACACCTTCACTAGAGGAGCAATGTCTGGCAGATTTGTCCTGCTGTTTCATTTTTCTTTGACTTATTATGCTTCATATGTTGGAATACTATACCCACACGTGGAAAGCTAATCTTGATTTCCAGTGGCCGTATACTGCCTTGCACTTCTCATCCTAGTGATTGATTTATGCGGAGAATGATGCTGTTGTCTATAATGAAACCATAATCGTCTATTATGTCTGCAATTTATATACATGTGTGTTGTTCAATTCTCTTCTCTTTTCTAGGTTGAAGGAGTAGAAGGCATCATGGCTGCCTATGCTAGTGCTTTACACAATGTTGTTCTTGCTGGACCCACTTTATTTGGCCAAGTGGTCAACACTGCTGCAGAAATTGCTGGTCGGTCCCTCTCCTATAGCAGCAGCAAGTATTTTGTCCTTCTTATTATAACGGTATAGATTAAACGATCGAAAATATCATTTTCTGTTTTATTTTCTTATTTGCAATTCTGGTAATAGAATAATTTAATGTTTTACAGGATGGAGTCCTTACTGATCTGCAAGAAACTACTGATGCTTTAGTGAGGGCATCTGATCTGCCCTTTTCGGTTCTTATCGTTGGAGTGGGTGGTGCAGATTTTAGACAAATGGAGGTACAAACTTGCTTTCTGTATTGAATTCCCAACATCAGTTATACTTTTCTGTCTGTATTACAGTACTCAACCCATTTCTTGAGAATGCGAAATGTTTATTCCTCAAAAGTTTCTCCAAGATTTGGTGTGGTAAATTCTCATTATCTTGCAGATCCTTGATGCTGACAATGGACAACGATTAATGAGTTCTACCGGAAGGGTAGCTACACGAGACATTGTACAGTTTGTTCCAATGCGTGAAGTGCATGGTGAGTTTGTACCTATTTGATTTACAGTGTTTAAAAGCTGGAGGACATCTTGAATTAGGTTTTTGCCCCATCCGCTCAACAGACTGGAATTCAACTTTAGCGCTATCAGTTCTTTGCTTCTTGTCGTTTTCTTGGTGTTGGGTACTTATTAGAAGGCATAGATATTTCTAAGGTGTTGTGTCTGTGTCGGACACACCTCGACATTTGTTGGATACGTTTGTACGTGTATCTTGTTATTTTTAAATTTTTTTAGAATCGGACCTGCTTCAAACGCTTGGGAACACGTGTTCATCGCTTGGGCGCACATGTCCACCACTAGATACATGAAACCCAAAAGTTTGAAAAAAAATACTTAGTATTCAATTATAAAATCAAAATAATGCAGTTTTAAACCCATAAAATTATTCCTCCTTTAGACTTATTAATTTTAGAAATTTTAAAGCCTGAAAATTTCCAATTTGTTTATGAATAGAGCTTTCTAATATAGGTATCAGAAATTTTTGTTCATACTTATCTCAATATGTACAATGTGAAAAATACTTTTTTAACTGTTTTGATATAATAAAACATAAATATAATTGTAATATTAAAGATGAAGAATTAGATATAATTTTACGTATACATATAAATATGTATATTTGTTTGTTGTTGTATTCTTGCCATATCGAGACTTGATCTTTTTTAAAATTGTTGTGTTGGTGTGCCCATGTCATATTTGTGTCCCGTTCTGTCTGTGCTTGTTAGGTACGTAAAATGTTTGGTTTCAAGAATATATTTCTGGTATTTGTTTTGGTATGTTTTAGTACAATTTCCTTAGGATAGGTCGTGTTTTCATACATGCACACAGGATATTTACTTACACATCCTCATGTGTTCAGATTGTATGTGCCCATTTTAGGACTGTTTTTTCTGGAAAACAATGGTAGAATCTGCAAAAATAAAATCTCATATTTCAAAGTTTCATGGACACGGGTTGACTGGCACTTACATCATCATAATTTACTTTATAAGAGGTGATTAACATCATGTTACCTGAAGTATATGAAGAGTAACGATTCCTGTTGGTTTTGAAGCAAATTGAATGCGATGTAGCATGGTTACCTAAGCTGATTAATATCCATTTATGTGAAGGACTTCAGATTATCACATTTTTCCGTCTTTTGTTTTTTTTTTTCAAGCCAACTTAAAACATGGGGCCTCATAATACAACGAACTTGAACAACTTGTAATTTGAAAAGAGGGGGGGGGGGGGGGGGGGGGGGGGGGGGCGCAGCGGCGAGGAACAAAAAAGGAGCTGTAACTGTCCAAGTGGGGTAGAAAATTGCCACCTATAAGAAGGGGAAGAAATTGACCTGTCCAGCTGAATTGAACTTAAATTGCTTCAAGTTTTTAGTGTTGTAGCAAGATTTGTTTGCTGCTTGAGCTTTTAGGTTTTGTTAGTAGTGTAGAAAATAATCTTGAAGTTGAAACCCATACAATGGTAAAAGCTCAGAAGATGGGTTTTAAGTCTTAGAGCAGCTACTTTTTACAAATAATGTCAAACGTTAGGACTGTCTCCAGGCCTACCCTTATGGCACTCTCAATTAGGTATTGTCATTTTCTTTTGATAACTTAAGAATGATTTTCTTATAATTTTGATTTGTATGAAGCAGGAAATATAATTTCCGCAGTTGGCATAAAAACGTAGTGTGGCCTGGAAAAATAAAATAAAATTGTTAATTGATGGTGGTCATACTGGCTTGGTCCTTACTGCCTGCTGGTGTTATCTGAGATCTGTACTTCCAAAATCAGAATGTGAAGGAATAGCTAGGTCTGTTGCTGTAATCCCATGCTTTCACATAATCACACTAGGAGTATGTGTATTGTAAGTTTGTAAACGTGACAAAGGTAAGGAGGGTATGTTTCATTACCTGAACTGGTTTTTAAACTCAAAATGATGATGGTAGCTACCAAACTCATGGTTGACCCTTCTCTTCGTGAGTTCGTATTTAGCTAGGTTATGAAACAGAACAACTTTTTTTGTTCTGTTGCCTTTTGCATTTGCGCCTCTCCAATGTAGCAAACAAATTTTCATCCTTTTTTTTTTTTTTTTCTGCAGGTGGACAAATATCCATTGTTCAGGCTCTATTGGAAGAGCTACCTGGTCAGTTCTTGACTTACATGCGGAGCAGAGAAATCAAACCACTAACTGTTAGTGTACCCCCAGCAGCTCCTGCTCAAGATTATCCACACCAGGTCTGAATCACTAAAAAGAACTTCGAGAAGTGGATTGAATGTACTGACATATATAGCAACAAAGAATTGGCATAAGTACTTATATATGTGCATATATTATACAAGAGTCGGGACAAAAAAAAAAAAATAGAAATAGAAGAAGAAAAGAACAGAATAGAATAGAAAAGAAAAGAAAAAATCGTACATGCTGAGGAAGGAGAAACAGTCTGGCTTAGCAAACAACATTGTAAATTCTTTTAAGCAAGTAGACTCTGTTTTAAGATATAAACAAATGGTCTATTCATTTGAATGTTTTCAGATTCTTTCCTAGCCGTGAAATTGTTTTTATTTTATTTTATTTTATTTGTTTTCGTGGCTTCTTAAGAGTCAGTCTAGTGGTGCTCTAAGTGTGGTCTGGATATTGCAAATCCCAGAATTCCACCTGAAATTGGGACCACTAGAAGACCTTCAAATTCTAGGACAACCGATATACTGTATTGTTAACTGAATTTTTTGCAGTCAGCCCAATCTTAGCCTCGCCCGCGGGGGGTGGTGGGTGGGTTGTGGGATGCTTATATCCTGCTTTCTTTTTTTCATATTTAAGCCTCTGCTTAATTACCTTTGCAAAAGAACTGGGTGGCTTCATTTCCCAAAAAAAGAAAAACATGAGATTCTCATTTCCCTTCTATTTTATTTTCTTTGATTTAGTCTTTGGATCATATTTGATCTACTCTTCTTTTGTGTGACCAAAAAAACTTTCGCAATGCTAAAATGTTTGTGGTATCAAAGAGAAGAAGATGCCAGAAATTCCATCAGAAAACTGATGATGAAATGGTGATTTCCGGGTATATAATTGCCTATTACGCTACTGAGCTTGGTGTCTCACAGAGCTCGTTTTCTCCCGGTGTCTCCCTCTGAAGACCTCTTTCCCTTTCAAAATTTCAAATATCCAGTAGTGGGATCGATCAATTGTCTTCTCTATACCCAGTATCAATCGACCGAAGGGTCCTCCAGAGAAGTTTGTGTGTCCTAAACAAGGTAATCTGCATTTAAAAAGAGTGAAGGGGGGAGAGGGACAAAACAAAAAAAAAAAGAGTGCCTAATTGATTTTCTAGAACTCAAAAAGTTAAACCAGAGAAAGGAGAATGGGATGGCTTGAAGAATTGAGGCCTATCCATCATGATTCAACCACAGCTTTCTCTTGATGTTGTACCAGATAGAACTAGTGCTGGTAAAGATAAACCTCTACATTTAGCCAGCCACCCAAAACAAGGCTGTCAATTTTAGTGTCAACTGAACTGAAATAAAAAAAAAAAAAAAAAAAGGAGAATTAAGGTATAGGGAAATGGAAGAGACTTTAAAATGGAATTCAGGACTTTTTATTTTATTTTTTATTTAGAAAATGGGAGTTCGTTGCTATTATGAAAACTGAAATTTTTCTGGGGAGTCACTTATTGAGAATGTACTAGTGTTAAAACTATACTACACCACATCCCGTGTGAATTAGGCACTAGTATATATAGTCTTCAAACAGTTTTGAAGTAAAAAGTGATACATTTTATAAAAACTAGCTAGTAATACATACTATATTTTAGTAAGTGACTGAATCCCATCTTTTGCAAAAGGGAGAGTGAATAAATTCCATTTTCAAAGTCCTCAACTTTAATCTTAATTATACCAAAATTATTCGACAAACGTAGATTCGGATAGGCATGCAATGTAGTTGTAATTTTTCAACAATATTCTCATTCTTTGACATTCGTCTGTTCATCACATGACCTGAGTCCAGAACACTTATGGCAGCTCTCAAAACTGAACTAGTAGATCAGCACTTTGAGACAGAAACTAATGTAGTCAACGATGAAACTTTATACCAAATTTATCACCAAAATGATCATAATTTTTTCATACAGAATTTACCCTGTTAGGTAATGAGTTGAGCTTCTGGACATCTTAAAAACAAGTGGCAAATGGGCTCGTCCTCATCTCCACATCTAGGATAGATAGAAAAAATCAGAAACTTTTTACGGGAAAGATTCACACTAGCGGGCAAGATCAAGATGTCATGTAAGATTTTCCATAGGAAAAACTTGATCCTTGGCGTAATCTGCAGTCCCAAATCTTTTTTATATTTTTGATGTTTGAAATTTTATTAACTCAACATTGAATTTAGTAGCTACATAGGTAAAGTACAGGTAAAACCAGGTGAAACTCAAGCAAAAGAACTTAAACTTTAGGTGCAATTCTAATTGTGGCCACAGACTGCCAATGCATACAAACTATCTATCTTTGTTTTTTTTTTTTTTGAACGGGTGTTCGGCCAACTTATGCACACCTCAAATAATTTCAAGATCTATGCAGTCCACTCATCCCAAATAAAGTGAGTAATTACCGGGCAGAGACTTTGGAGGTGGCCCCAAAGGATATATATAGTTGATGTATACAGTTCTAAAAGTGCCACCATGTAAAAAGGCCGAAAATAGAAGTGGAGATGCAGGGGATCGAACCCTGTGCCTCTCGCATGCAAAGCGAGCGCTCTACCATTTGAGCTACATCCCCTCTGGTGCTTATTGACTTCAAACTTTAAATTCTCTCAGAAAAACCAGAAAATTCCAGCTGGCCATTTTAATTATTTTGTTTTCTTTTTTTACTTGGTTTTAATTTTAGGTTTTACTTCAAAAAGAGTAGTAAAAAATCTAAATTAAAAACTCATAAAATATAGGCAATTGAAATTCGGTTGAACATTTTTTCATTAGTACTAGAATTGACTCAAATTTAATGTGATATTTTCTTGTACATGAAATTTACAAGATAAATGTTTTATTAGCTTTTAAGAAGCTATAATAACTTGAGAGGTTGTCTTTCGTTGGTCAAGTGGGTGTGTTCCCCACTTTGACTAACTCATGTTTAACTCTTGAGGTTAGGTTGTGAGGAATTTATCTCTTATAAATAATTCTAATATTAACATGAATGATATGCCTTTGATCAAACCGAGATAAAAATTAATCGAGATATGCGTAGTCTCTGATTTTATGATAAAACTTTTACTACTGTACTATAATGGTTTTGGTTGGTCTTGACTGCACTTTGCAATGGCGTTGGTCCAATTCGATTGACTTACAATTTATTCTCTTTTTTTAGCTTCACTCCCTCCAGTTGGGAATTAAGCATCATAAACATGTACCTTAAAAATAAACCAATATTTCCTTCTAAGGTACTTAATTTTTGAACCTAAACTTTCGAGATCCAACACCATGATACTTAAGTCTATTCATGGTGCAAATTGCGGCGGGTACAAGAGCAAAAAAACAAGTGTTTATTGTCAAAATATTATGACAGCAAAGTTCTTTCAAAGCATCTATAGATATATTCTTCTTTATATATATTTAAGTAATTTTTATGCACATGTATATTTATATACATGTATTTAAGCAATTTTCATTTTTATGCATTAATTCCTTGCATGTAACTATTAAATATACAATAACAATTAACACAAACAAAAGTGACTGTCATGTCAAGGGCATAGTTGTTTTGTTTCCATGCGACCTCACTCATCATACCCGGCTCCCGTGACAACTTATCATTGACAATTTATAAATAACCACTTAGTTTACAAAAAATTATTCAATGTAATTATTATTTAATATAATTATTATACTACGTTTCAATGTTCATATAATATGATTATTTATTTATATAATGTTACATATACAAAAAAAATATTTTTAAAAATATTCTAAACATTATTCTATGTTTATAATGACATTTTAAATTTTAAATTCATGTCATATAAAATATTATACACATGCTGTGATGTAACAATAATTATTCCTAGTTTAGGAGATTGCGTCATTTAACACTAAGTAAAGAAAGAGATCAACTGTAGATGTTAACTTTAGAACCCTCTTGACAACAATGAAACTCTCTGCAACCATCATTTTCTACCGTATGGTAAAAAGTTAAGCAAACTAAAAAAGGGAGGATAGTCAAAATTGGCTTGCAATTTTGATCCCATGATAGGATTCCGGCACTGACTTGACCATATCATTCATATCCAAAAATATGGTTGAAAATCTTTGCCATCCATTAACTTCAAGAGCAAGTTTTTTTTTCTAATCTTACCTATTTTTTCAACTAAAATCTACTTTTTACATATATTTTTTATAAGCTTCTAGTTTAAACTTAAACTCAAAAATAGATTACATTTTGATTGAAAGAATTCTTTAAAAAAAAGACAAAAAAAAAAAAAAAAAAGATACCAAGCAGACAATTAATAAAACCTTGTTTAGACTCATGATTAATAACCCACAAAAATTCACCAGAAAAGAGTGAATCTCAGTATCCAACATTCATCATAACCAAAAGCTTCCACCGGAATATAACTGATTCATCTGATCTATCCAAAAGGTGCTACCATAAGCGTTTCTATTACAAAACTTTGAAGGGAAGAAAAACACGTTATATGTTACAAGATCATTTTTTTTAGAGATGAAAAAGAGTGGGAAGAGCTCCTAAAACTCCTGAGAAGCAGAACCAATCTCGCCCTTGCCTTTGCCCGTCTTCTTCGGCAGCAGAGTCTGGTGAATATTTGGCAAAACCCCTCCATTCGCAATGGTCACTGACCCCAATAGCTTGCTCAGTTCCTCGTCGTTCCTCACCGCTAGCTGTATGTGCCGAGGCACTATTCTGTTCTTCTTGTTGTCCCTCGCCGCGTTCCCAGCAAGTTCCAATACCTATAAACATTAACACACAAGCATTATATCTCCGATTCATGCATCAGACAACCCAAGACCCACAACTCATGAAAATCCCAACCTAATTCTAAAAACCGAAAATTAAAAGAAAATTTTAATAGAACGTCACAAAAATGAGATTGACAACGATGAAATCAAAATAATGCGGATCCAATCCCTCAAATGAATACCTCACAAATTTTGGGAAAAAAAAACCTCCTAGAATAAATGAAAGACATGCTTATGCAAATATACAAATACATATATATCTGCAATCAGAGGTGGAAATGAGTACAATCGGATGAGGAGCAAGAGGGAAGTGTTGAAGTACCTCAGCGGCGAGGTACTCGAGAACGGCAGAGAGATAAACAGGAGCTCCGGCGCCGACGCGCTCGGCGTACTTGCCGGCCTTTAAGAACCGAGCGATCCTACCAACCGGGAACTGAAGACCGGCCTTATGGGACCGAGACACCGATTTCGACGCCTTGGGCTTCCCTCGGCCGCCCTTCGTGGAAGCTGCTCCACCCGAACTCATCTTCAAAGATCACAATAAATAAAACTTGGAATTCCCAGAAAGCACAACTGCAAACCCTAACCCTAGCCCGCTAAGATTTACCGCTTGCGAGAAGAAAAGAAAGACAAAGTTATTGACAGAAATGGCGGTGAGAGTAAATTTATATATAGGCAAAAAAAACCTTGCGCTGATTGGTGGAGAGAGTTTCACTCGGATTGCCAACATGGCAAGTGATTTTTGTGCTTTCGCGGGAAGCACAAGCGTACTTTTGAAAACTGAAACAATGGGGCCTTGAACTTCAATGAGCGCCCGAACCATTTCCGGTTCTTGTGGTCTTTCTGGACCAAATATTTCTTTTTTAGAATAAATATTAACTTTACAAGTTATTGATCCATATATTTAAACTTTATAATAATTACATCAAATATTAAATAAAATAAAATTTTTACTGAAAACATTATCTCAAAACAATTGTGTTACCTTTTCATTGTTTTTTTTTTTTTTTGGTATTTTTTTTGCAGAAAAATACTCTTTTGCTATTGTATCCACTTAAAAATAGAGGTAGCAATAAGTCGAGTGAGGTCGGGTCAATGACGAATGTAGAATTTTTGTTGAAATTCAATCCACAGAGTTCTTGCTATTGCGAGATTTGGGAATAGTCAAATATATGCAATCGGACTCTTTTTAAAGAGGCGATTTCCATCTTTGCTTCAAATAGATTACGTTAACTAACTCCCTTTTATTCTCCCTACCCTAAATTTCTATTCTTATAGATTTGGAGACTCTAATTCAACATTGTTCGTGAAACTAATATTTGGCCGTAATTAGGGACGGCGCCCAGTGCATTTGAGTGGGTCATTTGAGCCCACATAATTTTTAAAATTACCATCTAATCATGTAATATTTCAAAAAAGTATAATAGTTATAAGACTTGATCTCACTAAATATACCTTGACCCGGTTGAGATTTTTCATAAAGTAAAGAAATGTAAAGCTTAAGATTTTGAGCACCTAGTTAAAAAAATGTTCAGATTTTTAAGAATTTGTAATGTGAATAACTACGAACTTACTTTAAGATTTCCTTTATCACTATAATACAAATATATTGTTAATTTGATATCGATCTTATATTATTCCTTAGCCTCTCTCGTATGCTTTGACTCACTCACATGATAATGATATTATGGAATTACACAAAATGATGTGAAATTATCTACTCGCTTATTATAATTTAAAACATATTTCAAATAACAAGTAAAAATTTTGACCGTCCAACTTCTCATTGTTGTGCTGCCCACAATATATCACAATTAGCTTTGTTTTGGTAATTTAAGGAATTGTTAGTTAAAATTTTGAATTTTGAATCGACCCCTTTACTTAAAATTTGTTTTTTGATAATATAGTTATCTGTTAAAAGGACTATCTATAAGCTAATTCGTCATTTATGATAAATTTGTAGAAAAAAAGTTAACATAAAAATAAATTTTAAATGACCCCACTAAAAAGAACTTTGGAACCGCCAAAAAGAACCTTGGAACCGTCATTCACTGTAGCACAACCATAAAACTTGAAAGATGATCATGTCTTTGTGGCTTGTGCTTTCAGATTTTTCTTGTTTTTGCTTTTCTTGCAACAAATACGACGAAAGTGTAACAACATACATATATATATATATATAGCTAGTCCAATCAATTCATGCCATGTAGCTGAGCCTTCCCTCCAGATGGTGTGCTACGTAGGCTCACCAAGACTTTTCATGTCAGCCTTATGCAGGTGACGTTAACAAGGTCGTCTTCTCCAAGTGGACATCCCTTGTGAGTTTTCCAAGCAGGCCCAACCCTGTGAGATCGCCAAGGCACCTCGCGTCAGCCTCATGTAGCTAATGTTGGTAGAGTTGTCTTCTTCAAGGGGGCATCCCCCATGAGATTGCCAATGTATCTCGCGTCAGTTTTGTGTAAGTGACGTTAGTAGGGCCATCCTCTCCGAGCGGGCATCCTTCATGAATCGTCTCTAAGCGGACTTAACCCCGTGAATTCTTTAAGGTTCCTTCCGGAACGCCTCAACACTCACTCACCCAATGAGCCTGGGTTCACCATAGATATCCTTAACATCATCAATAGAGCACCCCGTGCTCAAGGTTTGCCTACCTTCCTTACTCAAGGAACTCTCCAGGTAACTCCTCCCACCCCTTGAGATCTATTATGGATTGTGGATTGGTGGCTAGAATCAAAGGCGAACCGTTTAGTCAATCGCCCCTCCGGTGAGGTGGGGCATGTCCTATCAACCAGCTAAGAGAGAGAGACAGACCACCTCCCATATGTTGACTCAAGGTTGATCCCTATGTTGATTTTGATGATAACTAAACCTTATATTATTTTATTAATGCATTTACTTGGTGTGTAGATTAATAAAGTTTATAATTTAGACTTAAAATTCAACCTTAAGTCTAATACATGTCGAAGTGAATGCATAACAAGCTCAGGATCAAGCAATGGACTCTAAGGGTTATGAAATGAACTAAACAGAGCATTGACGCCTATTTCTACTTCAAACAAATGATTTGCATTCGAAGAGATTGAAGGTGTTCAAATAAGGCTTTCATTAAGTATGCATAGACTCAATGAAATTGACTTGCACTTGTAAGCACCCTATTTTTGACCGCTCAGCAGTCTACACTCCGTCCAAACTTATTTTCAAGTCATTGTGGGCATATTCCTATCGAAACCAATTCTCTAGGTCCAAATCCCGTCTTTCCATCGCTTCGCGGGCCTGTCAGGCCCAAATAGAGGCAAAATGACCAAAATGCCCTTATAGGCATTGTCCTTTCCTTTCCAATCCCACTCTCGAGACAGTTTATTCCTCGAGACGGTTCCAATCCAGGCACGTCTCTTCGGAGATGGTAAGACCCCTGTCCAATCCCACTCTCGAGATAGTTTATTCCTCGAGATGGTTCCAACCCAGGCACGTCTCTTCGGAGACAGTAAGACCCCTTTCCAATTCCACTCTTGAGACAGTTTATTCCTCGAGACGGTTCCAATCCAGGCACGTCTCTTCGGAGACGATAAGACCCCTTTCCAATCCCACTCTCGAGACAGTTTATTCCTCAAGATGGTTCCAATCCAGGCACGTCTCTTCGGAGACGGTAAGACCCCTTTCCAATCCCACTCTCGAGACAGTTTATTCCTCGAGACGATTCCAACCCAGGCACGTCTCCTCGGAGACGGTAAGACCCCTTTCCAATCCCACTCTCGAGATAGTTTATTTCTTGAGACGGTTCCAACTCAGGCACGTCTCTTCGGAGATGGTAAGTCCCCTTTCCAATCCCTCTCTCGAGACAGTTTATTCTCGAGACGATTCGAGTAGCGAAACTACTCACAAAACCGTTAGAGTAGCGGAAATACTCACAAATAGGTCGATATAGGGAATTGGCAACAAATCCCTGTGTCGCGACGACCGCCGTTAGAGTGGCGGAAACACTCAAAATTCAGGTCAACACCAGTGTTTGTTAGCCCACTTCGGTAAAAATGACCAAACTGCCCTTTGGACCTTTTCCGAGACTTTCTGGTCAATATGACCATTTTGCCCCTAGGCATCCGAATGCCCCAGGAACCACACCGGCTCTGGGTATCAAACCGGTAACCCTCTAAGATTGCTTTTTATAGTACTCTCAACCTTCCTTTATCTTTTTGGATCATTCCGAGTCAGTTCCGGCCAACCCGGTACAAAATGACCATTTTGCCCCTGGTGGGCCGGTCTCCTTTTTCGACCACACCGGCTCTGGGTATCAAACCGGTAACCTCCTGAGACTACTTTTTAGTGTTCTCAACTTCCTTTTACCTTTCCGGATCATTCCGAGTCAATTCCAGCCAACCCGGTGCAAAATGACCATTTTGCCCCTAGTGGGCCGGTCTCATTTTTCGACCACGCCGGCTCTAGAAATCAAACCATCAACCTCTAGGAACATTCTGAATAATGTTTTCAGATCCCAATTCTTCTTCCAGGACAGTTCGAGTTTGTCCCGGCAGTTTCCCGGTCCGATTGACCGTTTTGCCCCTAAAGGCCTAATCAACCTTTCCGACACATTTTATCGTCACTTTTCAAGTCAAATACCTCCAGGACACTATTTTAAGTGTTCCTGTTCTTTTTCGGCCTTCCGGGTCATTCCCAGACTTTCCGGAGTCACTCCTAGTGAAGTCAGGCTAAAGATTGCATGGTAGTCACTAGTACAAGCGCCCAAATCTAGTCAAAGATACGTTGCTTGCCGACCTTAAACATTTCCTAAATGGCTGGCGCCAAGCCAAAAAATGGCCTGGCGCCACTAGGAGTGGCGCCAGTGTAAACTTTGACTTGGCGCCACTGCAACAGGTGCCAGTGTTATCCAACCTCTATAAATACAGAGCCTCATTCAATGTGAAAAGGATCTGTAAACTCAACCTAAAAATCATATATTTCGATATACAGAGCTCGAGCATCTCAAAAACCCTAGCTTCCCTAGGTTTTTCAAACCCTAGCCACCATACACTAAACCCTCTGAGATTGCTTTTTATAGTACTCTCAACCTTCCTTTATCTTTCCGGATCATTCCGAGTCAGTTCCGGCCAACCCGGTACAAAATGACCGTTTTGCCCCTAGTGGGCCGGTCTCCTTTTTCGACCACACCGGCTCTGGGTATCAAATCGGTAACCCTCTGAGATTGCTTTTTATAGTACTCTCAACCTTCCTTTATCTTTTTGGATCATTCCGGGTCAGTTTCGGCCAACCCGGTACAAAATGAACGTTTTGCCCCTAGTGGGCCGGTCTCCTTTTTCGACCACACCGGCTCTGGGTATCAAACCGATAACCTTCTGAGACTACTTTTTATAGTGTTCTAAACTTCCTTTTACCTTTCCGGATCATTCCGAGTCAGTTCTGGCCAACCTGGTGCGAAATGACCGTTTTGCCCCTGGTAGGCCGGTCTCCTTTTTCGACCACGCTGGATCTGGAAATCAAACCGTCAACCTCTGGGAACATTCTAAATAATGTTTTCAGATCCCAAGTCTTCTTCCGGGACAGTTCGAGTTTGTCCCGGCAGTTTCCTGGTCCGATTGACCGTTTTGCCCCTAAAGGCCCGGTCAACCTTTCCGACACATTTTATCGTCACTTTTCAAATCAAATACCTCCAGGACACTATTTTAAGTGTTCATGTTCTTTTCCGGCCTTCCGGGTCATTCCCGACTCCTTCAAATCATTCCCGGACTTTCCGGAGTCACTCCTAGTGAAGCCAGGCTAAAGATTGCATGGTAGTCACTAGTACAGGCGCCCAAATCTAGTCAAAGATACGTTGCTTGCCGACCTTAAACATTTCCTAAATGGTTGGCGCCACTAGTAGTGGTGCCAAGCCAAAAAATGGCCTGGCGCCACTCTTAGTGGCGCCAGTGTAAACTTTGACCTAGTGCCACTACAACAGGCGCCAGTGTTATCCAACCTTTATAAATACAGAGCCTCATTCAACATGAAAATGATCTGTAAACTCAACCTAAAAATCATATATTTCGATATACAGAGCTCGAGCACCTCTAAAACCCTAGCTTCCCTAGGTTTTCCAAACCTAGCTACCATACACTAAACCTTAGCCTCCTATACACTCATACACACCCCCATACACTCATACACTAGCCTTCAACCCTCCTTTGAAGACTTGAAGAGCTACAACCTAAAGCTTGAAGACAACTCTTGAAGATCGAAGACGAAGATCAAGACAAAGATTGAAGACAAGCAAGGTGCGCAAAATAAACAAGACATACGGTAGGCTCCCTATTTAAATCTCCGCACTTCCCCCCTCTCTCTTCTCTTTCCTAACCCACTTGGGTTTTCTCTATTTTAATCCCCCATCTCTTTCCCCCCCTTTCTTTGCATACTTGAAACAAGGGGATTCCCGGTCCATGTGTAGGATTAGGCTATTGGAGAGTCACCGTGTCGGGGGCTTTCTTCTAGTCTAACCAGAGACCACGTGGGTCCGGCCCCCTTGATTATGTGGTGAAGCCTTAACCTTGTATGTTCACGACCCCAAAATTGCATTGTGCATATCATAATCTTGCATATTCCAAAATTCGTTTTCAAACTCGTATTCAAAACCGTTTTCAAACTTGTTTTCAAAATTGCATCAAAATCTCTTTCTCAAAATATGTTTTCAAAATCACAATCCTAGGGTGATTCTAGCTTTTCCATGGCTAGGATTGCTTTAGGAAAGTGTTACATTTAAAGTGACCAATACGGTCCATATTTTCAAATCTTCTTGTTTTCAAAACCGCTTTCCTAAAGTGGTTCTAGCCCTCTTATGGTTAGAATTGCTTTAGGAAAGTGAGATGTTTTTATACCTTCTAAAACTCTTTTTCCAAATCCCTCTTCCTAAAAATCTTTTTTTCAACATACTTTCCTAAAACTCTCCTCTCCAAAATTGTTTTCCAAAAACTCCCTTCCAAAATCTATTTTTCAAAACTCCCTTTTTCAACTCCTTTCCAAAATCCTCTCCCCAAAATCCACTTTCTAAAAACGTTCCCCAACAATCTTTCCAAAAACTCTCTTCAACAATCTTCAACCAAAAATCTTCCTAGAAAAACTCTTTCCAAAAATTTTTCCAAAAACTCTCTTTCCAAAATCTTTCCTCTAGAAACTACTTCCTAGGATTTTCCTTCCAAAATCTTCGTTTCTAAAAACACACTTTCCAAAACTCGTTCTCTTTTTCCAAAAACTCTATTTTCAAATTCACTTTCCAAAAACTTCTCCCTAGGATTCCCTTCTAGAAAACCTTTATTTCCAAAAACGCACTTTCCAAAAAACTCTTTCCTTAGAGCCCAAGTCAAGCCATAGAACCCACAATTAGGGAACCCTAATTTTCTTTCCAAAAACATGGTTTTCAAACTTTGCCCAAACCTAGGTTTCCAAAACCTCTTATTTTCACATCCAAACTATACATGTTTCCAAAACCTCTTTTCTACGTCAAAACTATAATTTTTCAAAACTAGGGTTTCTAGAATCTCCCTTTCCAAATCCTTGCCAAATCCTATCTTCCCTTTAGGAAACCAAATCAAATCTCCCCGTTTAGGAAGCCAAATCCAATTTCCCGTTTAGGAAACTAGATCCCGTCCTCCGTTTTTGGAAGCAAAAATCAAACCTTTGCTTTTAGAAACCAAATCCAATCCCTTCCTAATCCAAACCTTTCTTAATTCAACTCCTTCCTAATTTCCTACCTTCTTAAACCATAAGTTTCTTAAACCTCAACTTTAAATCTTTTCTTAAATTTCAAAATCTAAATATTTCCTAAATCGATTCTTTCTTAATCTTCCACTTTCCTAAACCTTAAGTTTCCAAAACTTGAACATAAAAATCTTTCCTAAATTTTAAAACTCAATTTTCAAATCTTTCCTAATTCAACCCTTTCCTAATTCTACCCCCTTTCCAAATCCAAGTTTTCAAATCTTTCCTAAACTCAACCTTTCCTAATCCCAAGATTTTCTAAAAACTCTAAAACTTTCAAAATCTTAAACTTTCTAATTGTCAAATCTTTCTAAAATTCTAAGCTTTCTAAATTCAAAACTTTCTTAAGTTAAGACTTTCTAAATCTAAAACTTCCTAAAATGAAACTTTCCAATTTTCAAAACTTTCCTTTTTCAAACCTTTCCAAATCCTAAACTTTCCAATTTTCAAAACTTCCCTATTTCAAAACTTTCCTAATTTGGCAACTCTCCTAATTTGAAAACCTTTCCTATTTCAAAACCTTTCTTAAGACGAAACTTTCTAATTTTCAAAACTTTCCTATTTCAAAACATTCTAATTTTTAAAACTTTCCTAAGTTGAAACTTTCTTAAGTTTCGAACTTTCCTAATTCAAAACTTTCCTAATTTCGAAACTTTCCTAATTCAAAACTTTCCTAAATCGGACCTTTCCTAATTTGAACATTTTCTAAATCCAATTTTTCCTAATTTCCTAAATCTTCCAAGCCAAGTCAAATCTTTCCTAAGTCTCTTCTCTTTCTTAAGTCTAGGTTTTCTTAAACCTTCTCTTTTCCAAAACAAGTCCAAATCTACCTTTTCAAATCAAAGTCCAATCTTTTCCAAAATTTCAAATTCCAATCTCCTCTTCTAATCTAAAATCAAATCCAATTTTCAATTCAATCTCTTTCTTCCAAACCAATCTCTCTCTTCAAATCAATCTATTTTCAATCGGACTCCGGTCCGAACTACGACTGACCTGATTCTCCCAAAGGGATACGTAGGCAACCTTCCTAGGTGTGGTCACAACACTTTTCAAACTTTCAATTCCACCCTCATGGGTGCGGTCTCCACATTTTTCAAATCTCAAATTCCAATTTATTTTCAAAATTCCAATTTCAAAATTTCTATTTTCAAATTTCTACTTTCAATTTTCAAACTTTTCAATTTCAATTCCATTTCTTCAAATCTATTTTCAAATCAAATCAATTTCTTTTCAAATCTATTTTTCAATTCTCTTAACTTGCACTTGCATATCATGCATCATGTTAGTTTCTTTTTAAGCATTGTTTTTCAAAGTGGATAGGATTGACCAATAATTAGTTGGAGACTCTCATAGGTGAATCTAGGGTAGATTGACATGTAGGTACCGAAAGGGCGGGGTAGGGTGATGGCTTAGTGCGTCTTCCCTATACGTAACCAACCTTCGAACCTAGATCATTGTTTTCGAAAGACCAAAAAGGAGTTATTTTTCAAAAAAGGGCTAAATATTTTTCCAAGGTTGCCAAACAACCTGTTTTTCTTAAAAACCCTCCCTTGAGGAGATATTTTCAAAATTGTTTTCCAAAAACCCTAAGTGTAGTCTTCGGATTATGCTTAGTTTTTAGGTGACCTAACTCACCTTAATCAAGTTAGGTGGCGACTCCGAATCTTTTTCAAAAGCCCTTTATTTAAATCGATTTTCAATTCAAACCTAGTTGCACTCATTCTTCTAGGAGGGTGAGTTCTAACGAGAGAGTACAACATTTTTTTCGCTTGGGTGAGTGTTCCTCGAGTGCGAAAAATCTGGGCGCGACAGCACTCAAAAAGATTGAAGACTTCATCAGAGTGTGCAAAGATCAATTGAAGATAAATGGATTGTGAAGAAATTGAATCAGTTCAAAAGAATACTTCATTAAGTATGCAAAGATCAAATTCAAGATAATTTGATGGAAGATGCTTGAGAAGAGAATTTATCTTGTTTGCATGATCTTTACATGGAATCCAAAGTGAAGAATTCTTCTGAGATATAAAGAATCAATAAAGACAATATGTATGAAGAGACTTCATCAAGCTTATAAAAGTCTCATTGAATGATCCCAAAGAAGAAAGAAGAATCACTAGTAAAGAGAAGAGATCAGCAAGGAAGCATGTTGAAGCTCTACATGAAAGAGAAAACTCTACAATGAAAGAGAAAGCTTTGCAACAAAGAAGAAGAGATCAACATTGATAAGATGAAGCCTTGACAGTTTGGAAGTCAAGAAAAGATGAATATCAAATAATTGATTCAATCTAAATTGAATAGAAGATAACTTTGATAAGTTAAAGACTTTGGTTGATCATCATAGCACAAAGAGAAGACACCTTGAAGATGTTATAATATTGCTGAAGATGAACTTGATCATTGGAAGACAGAATAAAGATTTCTAGGCAATGAGTCGACTCATGGAAATGAAGAGTCGACACATGAAGACGGAAGCAAAAACTTGAAGACAGAATGATCAATGAGTCAACCCATGAATATAAAGAATCAACTCAGGAAGACAGAAGCAAGATTTCTGTGCAAAGAGTCAACACATGGAAATAAAGAGTCGACTCATGAAGATAGAAGCAAAATAACTTGAAGATAGAATGATCAATGAGTCGACACATGGATATGAAGAGTCGACCCATGGAGACAGTGGACAACATCTGGAAAATGCAGACCAGATGAGTCGACACATTAAGCTTAGTGTCGACCCCTGGGAAATAACGGATAGTTTTTCTAACGTTAGGACTGGACTTGCATTAAATGAGCTCCAACAACCTCCAACTGACGAAATCAATACATGGGTTTATATATAAGCTTCAAACTGCATTTATACAAGGAGAGATATAAGAAACAAACATCCACTGACTGATCAAACTGAAAATTCTGAACATTTTCTTTGTCTTCACTGTGTGAGCTTTTATTGTTCAATCTACTCTTGATAGAGAGTTTGTAAATCATTTGTATATCTTTATACACTTGTTAGTGAGAGTTTGAGAGTTCTCTTGAGAAAGAAAAACTCTTGTAAGTTTGAGTGAATCTTGGACAAAACCACTTGGTGGCTGAAGAACTTGGGAAGAAGTTCTTGTGTATATCGTAAGCTAAGCACTTGGTTAATCAACATCCATTTGTAATTGGAGATTACATAGTGGAGGAAGACTTTAAGGGGATCTTGGGGTGAGGACGTAGACCACGGATTGTGGTTGAACCTCGGTAATTCTGTGTTTTTTCTATTGCTCTATTTTTCATTCTTCTTTTGATTACATTGCATTATATATAGATTGATCACTGTTACATTGATTAGATTAATTTTAATTAATTTTAATTACCATTAATCTTTGAAAAACCCAATTCACCCCCCCTCTTGGGTTGCCTTTTGGGCCAACACCATATTACAATCAAGTGCAAGACCGATGAACATCAATTATACCCATTCGCCATTGTAAGCACCCCATTTTTGCCCGCTTGGCAATCTTCGGTCGGACCGGGACTGGTTTTCAACGTCACAACACATACAAGCTCAAGATGAGCCTTTCAATCTCCAATCCAACCAACTGGTCACTTTTCGGGCCCACAAGGACCCGCTGGAGCCATAAGCATCATTATTCCAGGCAGCTTTCCCGACTGGGCGGTCCTGGAAACCAACGCCATCCAGGTAGCTTCCCGGGATTGGGCGATCTCGGGGACCAACACCTCATCAAAAATTCCAGACGGTTCACTTTTGGTGCCTGCTAGCCCGCCAATGTAGAATGTCCATCATGTGGTAGCTCTCCTAGACCGGGCGTTATCGGAGACCAACACCACCCTTCCAGGTAGCTTTCTAGGACCAGGCATTCTCAGGAACCAACACCACCCTTACAGGTAGCTCTCTAAGAACGGGCGTTCTTGGAGACCAACACCGCATAGCTACTTTTCCGAGACCGGGCGGTCTCGGAAACCAACACCTAGGTCAACACCAGCGCCTGCTAACCCTACTCGGTGAAAAATGACTAAACCTGCCCCTTGGGCCTCCAAGCACGTTTTGGGAAAGTTCAAAATCCCTCAAAACGATAAGTCCATCCTTCTACAATGTTGTCAAACCATCAGGCGTCCCCCGCACGCCATTTGGTCCAAATCCGGTTCACTCTGGTTAAAATGACCATTTTGTCCCTAAATGCCTCAGCACGGCACAAACCCCACTGAACGGTAACAGACTCTCTCAAAACCATTCCTGAACAGCCCTACACGCTTAACACAACATACCAAACCCTTCCTGACCATTTCCAGCCAACTCTGGTCAAAATGACCGTTTTGCCCCTGTAAACCCGAAAATGCCCCGAAACAGCACCGGCCTAGGGATTTCGAGCGGAGGGTCTCACCACACGCCTTTATTTAACCCAAGGAACACCCTACGATGCTAAGCTCACATGACTTGATAAAAGTTCCCTGGAGTGTCTCGCAGACGCTCCACCTAAATTGTCTTTTCCCCCGATTCCCTAGTTATAACGCACCGTCAACCAACTTGAGAAATGTGTAAATTAGGGAATTCTCGAAAGCTCGTCCATAGATCTTTCCATTGATATGGTTTGATCGAATAGATCGCTTCCCGAAGCCCTCCATCGTACGGTGCAAAAACTGTGACTTTCAGCAACCCTTGGAACGTCTCGCAGACGCTCCGCCAAGGTTGATTTTTTCTTCAATTCCCTAATCAAAACGCACCGTCAAATGACTTGAGAAGTGTATAAATTTAGGAATTCCTGAAAGTATTTCCAGAGTACTTTCCATCGGTGCGGTTCGATCGAGTAGATCGCTTCTTGGAGGCCTCGGTCACACGAAACGAAAACAGCCACTTTTGAACACCCGTGGAGCGTATCACAGACGCTCCACGAAAGTGCCCTTTTGGGCACACTTCCCAAGATGATATCACTCACCTCCAAACATAATTCAAACTTTTCGAAGACATGAATGTTCTTCGGAGGCACTAGGAGAACATCCTGAGTGCCACCGATTCCCCTAGAACCTTCCCGATTGACTTAATTATCGAGGCAAAGTTTGGACGAACTTTCCTGGTGATGGAGCGTATGCTACATGCGCTCAAAATTTGATCAGATCGACCGACTTTCGATTAATGGTCGAGATTTAACCAGTACATAGGGTGCCATGTGTTATTCTGGCAATGGCACAGTACCTGCGCATGTCCTACATGCGCAAGGCCTTTTCCAGATTGCCTATAAATAGAGACCTCCCCCCTTGCATATTCAAGGTTCGAAATTGATACGAAACTCTGCTGAAATCACTCCAGAAACTCGAATCTCTACATATATTCCTCCCCTCCAACACTTAGGCTAGATTCTATCCCTCCTAAGCCTATACACTCCATATATAAGGCCTCATACACACTTATACACTCCACTCTAGCCTCTCAAGCCTTCTTGAAGTCACTCAAGCTCTAATCAAGACATCCATTGAAGACTACAAATGTGTTGAAGGCAAAAGGTGGTATCCCTTTTACATTTATGCTCTCCTCCACTCTTCTCTTCTCCCTCATAGCCTACTTAAGGCTATTCTCTATTTTAATCCCTATCTTCGACCCCCCTTTCTTGCATGCTTAAGCCAAGAGGGCTCTTAGATCATGCCTAGAGGAAAGCAAGTGAGAGCCACCGTGTAGGGGGACCTCTCACTAGCTTACTTTAAGATGGTATGGCCTAGGAGCTCCTTGTTTATGTGGTGTAGCCTAAAAGCCTTGTATGTAAATCATGACCCTTTGCATATTCCTATTTTAATCATGTCTTGTGTGCTTGGCTTCATTTTGTGCTTATTGTCATGCTCTACAATGCTTACATTGCTCTTAATTTTATGCCATCTCCAAGCTTTACATTTCTTTCAAAAATTGTTTGCAAGAGTTAGCCCCTTGAAGTATAGGATGAGACCTTAGGAGTCATGCCTTAGAAAATTCCTCACTACCCCCTAATTCACACTTTTGCATCATTGCATTTCAACTTGCACAAAATTTGCTTTCAAACTCCCTAATTTTCAAGGTTTTCATCCTCTCAAATTTAGTGGCTAAAATGGCCCCATGGAACCCTCTCTTGAGTGGCCTCCCTTTATATTGGCCATAGGAGCCCTAAATTGTTAGAATGACTCCCTTTTCTCTTTATGCTTGCCTAAGAATGATGTTCAAACTCTTTGAATTCTATGGTTTCTATTCTATCAAGTTTAGTGGTTGGAATGGTCCCATGGATCCCTCTCTTGAGTAGTCTTTCTTTTGTTTGGCCATATGAGCCCTCTCTTGATGGAATGGTTCCCATGAAATCCTTCTCAAAAGATGATTTTCAAAAATACATTCTCTCCATCTTTGAACCAAAAATGATTTTTCAAAAATTGTCATCATCATGTTGAATTTTAAAACCTCCACTCTTGTCAAGATAAAGGTTATAATGGCTATAAGGAAACCTTCCTTGGAATGGTCTCCAATCACCAAGCATATAAACCATACTCTTGGCTAGAGTCAAAATTTTCATGGAAATGATCTTCATAAAGATTGCCAACCAAAGTCCATTGCATATCATGTTTTGTTTTCAAAACTCTTTCCAAGAATGCATCAAAACAACTTTCAAGACCATTCTCCAATTTAACATTAGGTTAACTTGACCTTAGTTGGCCAACCCTAGGTTAACTTGACCCTAGTTGTCCAACCCTAGGTTAACTTGACCATAGTTGTCCAACCCTAGGTTAACTTGACCCTAGTTGTCCAACCCTAGGTTAACTTGACCCTAGTTCACTCACCTTAGGTTAACCTTACCCTAGTTAGTTAACCATAGGTCATCTTAACCTTAGGTTAACCTAACCCAAGTTAGTTAACCTTAGGTCACCCCTAACCCTAGGCTAACCCAACCTAGGTTGATACACTTCAAGGTTCCAACTCTTGAACCCTTTTCTAAATGATCATTCAAACTTTCAAATTATCCTCATAACCTATTCCTCCAAAGCCTCCTACCCCATGATTTCAAAAAGACAACTCCATAAACTCCTCAAATGTTCTAACATTTCATCTTCAAGACATTCCCAAAAATGCTTCCAAAGGGTCACTAACCTAAGGTGTCCCTAGCCTTCTCATGGTTAGGGATTCTGAGGACAAGTGATAAATCAAGAATAACCTCTAAGGTTGTCCATATTAAGATCCCAAACCTTTAGCCATTTTCAAAAACCACTTTTAAAAATTAATTCATCAAAACATTCTAAAATCATGCCTCCAAGGTTTTTCAAAACAAGATTTCAAAAATACTTTCAAGTTCTCTTAAGTCATGTCAAGGCATTTTTCCAAAACTCTCTCAAGGTGATCCAAAATCATTTTCAAAACACTCCACCATTCAATTTCAAGTCGAAAACTCCAAGACCACAAAGGGTCTTCAACTCTTCCAAAGACCTCAAAGTGTCTTAAACTCTTCCAAAGACCTCCGAGTGTCTTAAACTTTTTCAAGGACCTCAAAGTGTCTTAAACTTCTCCGAAGACCTCAAAGTATCTTCAAACCTTCCAAAGGCCCTAGGGTGCCTATTGTCCATCGGGCTCTTGCCTGAACTATGAATGACTTGATTCTCGTCAAATGAGATACGTAGGCAACCAAAAATGGTGCGGTCATAACTTTTATTTCAACCCCAATCCCTTTTTCAAAAATTTCAATCAATTCAGAGTTTCTATTCCAAACTCTTTCAAAACCTCCGTTATTCTCAAATTTTTCCAAAAACTTATATCATGCATCATCCATCCGAAAAGTGATGACTAAACCCCGTTTTCAAAAATTCTCAAGTGGATATAAAGTGGACCATGGTAACCGGTTATTCTAGTGAGAGAACCAAGGGTGATTAGACATGTAGGTACTGAAAGGGTGGGGTAGGGTGATGATCTTAGGATGTCTTTCCTACACGTAACCAACCCCCGAACCTTAGATTTCTGTTTTTAAAAGACCAAAATGGAGTTATTTGCAAAAAAGGGCTTAAACATTTCAAAAGGTTACCAAACAACCTATTTTCTTAAAAACCCTCTCTTCAGGGAGTTTTTAAAACCTTTTCCAAGAAACCCTTAGTTTAATCTTCGGATTAACACTTAGTTTTAGGTGTTCTAACTCACCTTAATGAAGTTAGGTGGCGATTCCTATTTTTCTAAAAAAGCCCTTGGTCAAACCAATTTCCAAACCCAGTCGCACTTGTCCTTCTAGAAGGATGAATTCTAGTAACAGACTTTCGTGCTTTAGGGTCTCCGAGCCGAAAGGACCTTGGTCACCCAAAAACCGGGGCGCGACAGCCATTAATGCACATATCTTTACCATAAATACAACCTGCATTCCATTAAGTATGGTGCCAAGTGGCATCACTTGGATAGAGGAGCAACTCACACCTATGGCAGGTGTGAGGTGCCCTTCCTAATCTAATCAGACTAGGTAGAGCCCTCACATCCACCTGAGGCCATGATGGCTTTGCCACTTGTCCAACCAGTGATCACCACATGGCAACCACGTCAGCCTTAATTCTTATTATATATACCGAGAGTCATTTATGACTCTAAGTTTGGATTGTTTATCAGGTGACTGTAAGCACCCCATTTTTGCTCGCTTGGCAGTCTCTAGTTTGTTCAAACTTGTATTCAAGTCAATATGGATATATTCCAGTTCAAACCAGTTTTTCAGACATAATCCAGTTAATCGATCACTTCGCGGGCCCATTGGGCCCAAATAGAGGCAAAATGACCAAAATGCCCTTAGGGCATTATCTGGTCTAATTCCAGTGGGCACGTCTTCTCAAAGACGGTAAGTCCCCATTCCAATCCAATTCAAGTTCAAATTCAATTCCAATCTAATTCCAGTTCAAATCCAATTCCAGTCCAGTTCCAGTTCAAATCAAGTCCGACACACCTTTTGAGAAAGTTAATCCCCCAAGGTGGTAAGTCCATCCAGTTCGACACGTTTTTTGAGAAAAATCTTCGAAACGGTAAGTCCCTTCAAACCCGTAGATTGGGACAAGAACCCAAGTCCCCGAGATGGTAGAACGGTCCACCTTTGGCGCCTACTAGCGTACCAATGAAGAATGTCCATTTCAGCACGCCTTTCAAGAAAGTTAATTCCTCAGGCGATAAGTCCACCTAGCAACTTCCCTAGATCAGGTTGACATTGGGAATTGACAACAAACCCTTATGTCATGGCACCACCGTCAGAGTGACGGAAACACTCAAAACCTAGGTCAACACTAGTGCCTGCTAGCCTACTCCGGTGAAAAATGACCAAACTGCCCCTAGGGCCATTTTCGGCACGTTTCTTGAGAAAGTACCTAAGTCCTTAGAACGGTAAGTCCATCCTTCTAGGATCGTCTTAATTCCAGCATGTTTAAGTGCCTTCTAGTCGGTTTCGGGCCAATTTTGAGACTTCCGATCAAAATGACCATTTTGCCCCTAGGCATCCGAGCGCCCCGGGAACCACACTGGCTCTGGGTATTAAACTAGTAACCCTTCAGGGATGCTTTTAATAGTATTCATGATCATTTGATATATTTTTGAATCATTCTGAGTCAGTTCCGACAAACCTGATACAAAATAACCGTGCCCCTAGTGGGCCGGCCGCCTTTTCTAACCACACCGGCTCTGGGTATCAAACCGGTAACCTCACGGAGATGTTTCTGATAGTATCCCCGGCCTTTCGATACATTTATGGATCATTCCAAGTCTATCCCGGCAGCTTTTTGGCCCGATTGACCATTTTGCCCCTCATAGTCCGGTCAACCCTTCTAACATATCATGACATTATTTTTCAAGTCTAATACCCCTGAGACACTATTCGAAGGGTTTTCACCCATTTTCGGCCTTTCGGACCATTCTCGGCCTCCTAAAACATTTTCGGACCTCTCGGAGTCACTTCTAGTGAAACCAGGCTAAAAAATGCATGGTAGTCACTAGGGCAGGTGCCCAAATCTTCTGCCTTACGTATCAAGGGTCGAAAATACGTTTCTTGTCACACTAAAACATTTCCTAAATGGCTGGCGCCATTAGTAGTGGTGCCAATAGGATTTTAAGCCTGGCGCCACTACAATAGGCGCCAGGTCAATATTCTATCTATAAATACAGAGCCTCCCCCTGCGTGAAAGAGGTCCGTAAACTCAGTCCAAAAACTCTGCTCTTCGATATACAGAGCTCGAAGCCCCTCCAAACCTTAGTTTTTTTTAGGTTCTCCAAACCCTAGCCCCCATACACTAAATTCTAGCATACATACACTCCTATACACTCATATACAAATCTCCGAAGCCTCCATTGAAGACTTGAAGTGCTGCAACTTGGAAGTTCTCAAAGACCAAGCCAAAGCAAGCTTTTGAAGATCAAAGTAAAACAAAGTAAATAAAGCAAGCAAAACAAAGAAGACACAAGATAAGCTTTCTATTTATGTTTACGCAATTCCCCCCCTTTTTCTTCTCTCTCCTAACCCACTTAGGTTTTCTTCTATTTTAATCCCTGTCTTCTAATCCCCCTTTTTTGCATACTTGAAACAAGGGACTCCCCAGTTCATGTGCAGGATTAGGCTATTGAAAGTCACCGTGTTGGGGGCTTTCTCTTAGTCTAACCGGAGATTACATGGGTTCGGCCCCCTTGATTATGTGAAGTCTTTAACCTTGTATGTTTATGACCCCAACTTGCATTGTGCATATCATGATCATGCATCTCTCAAAAAATTATTGTCAAAACTTGCATCAAAAATCGTTTTCAAAACTTGCATTAAATCTTCTTTTTCTAAACTTATTTTCAAAATCATAATCCTAAGGTGATTCTAGCCTTTTTATGGCTAGGGTTGCTTTAGGAAAGTGTTAAATTTCAAATGATTTTCTTGGTCCATATTCTCAAATCCTTATTGTTTTCAAAATCACAATTCTAGAATGGTTCTAATATTCTTATGGTTAGAATTGTTTTAGAAAAGTGAGATATTTTTAGAAGCTTGCAAAAGTCCACATTCAAATCCTTTTCCAAATTACTTTCCAAACTTACTTTCCAAAGCCTCTTTTTAAATCCTCTCCAAAATCTTTTCTCAAACCTACTTTCTAAAATCTCTTCTCCAATATACTTTCTAAAACTCTCTCTAATCTCCTTTCCAAAATTGCTTTCTAAAAATTGCTTTTTAAACATTCTCTTCAAAAAACTTGCTTTCCTCAAAATCATTTTCAAATTCCTTCCCAAAAGCTCTCTTGAAAAATTCACTTTCTAAAAACTCTCTTCAAGTTTCCTTCCAAGAAACTCACTTCAAAAGCTTTACTTTCTAAAAACTCTTTTCCTTGGAGTCCAAATCAAGCCTTTGAGCCAATTATTAGGAAACCCTGATTTCACTTTCCTTTTCCACTTCAAATCATAAATTTTTAAAATTCTATTTATTACATCAAACTCTTAGGTTTCTTAAACCTCTTTTTCAATGTCAAATCATATTTTCTAAATCCAAGTTTTCCAAATTTCATCCTTTCTAATTCCATGTCAAATCTAGTCCTCCAACTTAGGAAACCAAATCCAATCCTCTATTTTTTGAAACAAAATCAAATAATCTCTTTTTGGAAATAAAATCCAATCTTTTATTTTAGGAAATAAAAATCAAATCTTTCGTAATCCAAACCTTTCCCTAATTTTGACCTTTCCTAATCCCAATCCTTCCTAATCTAAATCTTTCTTAATTCCAATCATTCCTAATCTCATACCTTCCCAAATCTTAAGTTTCCAAAATTTAAATTTTTAAATATTTCCTTAAACTTTAAGCTTCTTAATCTTTCTAAACCCAAACTTTTCCTAATTCCATACCTTTCCAAATTCTAAATTTTCAAATCTTTCCTAATTTTAAATCTATCCTAACTTCAAGAATTTCCAAAACTCAGATTTTAAATCTTTTCTAAATTCAAACCTTTCTTAAATTCAAACATTTCCAAAATCCTAAACTTTCTAAATTCCAAATCTTTCTCAAATCAAAATTTCTAAATTCAAATATTTCCAAAATCAACTTTTTCTTAAGAAGGAAACTTTCCTAAATTTTAAACTTCCCTAATTCAAAACTTTCCAATTTCAAAACATTTCCTATTTTAAACTTTCCCAATTTGAAACTTTTCTAAAATGAAACTTTCTTAAAACAAAATTTTCCTATTTCGAAACTCTCATAATTTCAAGATTTTCTACATTCAATCTTTCCTAGACTCCAACTTTCCAAATCTTCCAAGTCCAACATTCGAGTCAAATCTTTTCTTAATCCCTTCCACGGTAAGTCAACTCTTTCTTAAACCTCAAGTCTTTCCTAAGTCCTATCTTCCTAAGTCTAGGTTTCCTAAAATCAAACTTTCCAAAATCCAGTTTTTCGAGTTCAAATCAAGTTCAAAGCCAATTCCAAGTTCAATTTCAAATTTTCTATTCAAAGTTCAAATCAAACCCTTTTTCAAATCAAATCTCTTTTTCAAATCAAACTCTTTTCAAATCAAATTTTTTATCGGATTTTTGTCCGAACTACAACTGACCTAATTTCCAAAAAGGGATACATAGGCAACCCCCATGGGTGCGGTCATAACTTTTTTCAAATTTCCAATACCACAACTTTTTTCAAGCTTCTATTTTCACAACCTTTTTCAAGCTTCTATTTTCATAATCTTTTTCAAGTTTCCAATTCCATAATAATTTTCAAACTTTCAATTCCAAAAATCTATTTTCAAATCTCGATTTTCAAATATTTCTTTCAAATCAAATCAAGTTCCTTTCAAATTTATTTTCAAAATCAAAGTCTTTTCTTGCACTTGCATATCATGCATCATGCCAAATTTCTTTTCAAAGTTCTTTTCAAAAGTGGATAGTTTTAGACATTTATTAATCAAAGACTCTAACGAGTGAACTTAGGGTGAATAGACATGTAGGTACCACAAGGGCGGGGTAGGGTGATGGCTTAGTGCGTCTTCCCTACACGTAACCAACCTCCGAACCTAGATCACTGTTTCAAAGACCAAATGAAGTTATTTTCAAAAAGGGCTTAAATTTTTCACAAGGTTTCCAAACAACCGTTTTTTCTTAAAAAACCCTCTCTTGAGCAAGTTTTCAAAATTGTTTTCAAAAACCCTAAGTGTAATATTCGGATTGTGCTTAGTTTTAGTTGACCTAATTGTCGCATCCAGATTTTTCGCATTCGAGGAATACACACACGAGCGGAAAAAGTACTGTACTTTCTCGTTAGAACTCACCCTCCTAGAAGAATGAGTGCGACTAGGTTTGAAATTGAAAATAGATTTAAATAAAGGGCTTTTGGAAAATATTTGGAGTCGCCACCTAACTTAATTAAGGTGAGTTAGGTCACCTAAAAACTAAGAATAATCTGAAGACTACACTTAGAGTTTTTGGAAAACGATTTTAAAAATATCTTCTCAAGAGAGGGTTTTTAAGAAAAACAGGTTGTTTGGCAATCTTTGGAAAACATTTAGCCCTTTTTGAAAAATAACTCCTTTTGGTCTTTAAAATCAGTGATATAGGTTCGGAGGTTGGTTATGTGTAGGGAAGACGCACTAAACCATCACCCTACCCCGCCCTTTTGGTACCTACATGTCAATCTACCTTAGATTCACCTATGAGAGTCTTTAACTAACTAATGTTCAGTCCTATCCACTTTTAAAAAGGAATTTTTGAAAAGAAATTAACATGATGCATGATATGCAAATGTAAGAAAAGAAGACTTGATTTGGAAATAGATTTGAAAAGCAAAATTTGATTTGATTTTAGAAGAGAGATTTGAAAAGATAGATTTGAAATTGGAAAGTTTGAAAAATTAGAAATAGAGATTTGGAAATAGAAATTTGAGAGTGGAAATTTGAAAATAGATTGGAGATTTGAAAAGATTGTGAAATTTGAGATTTGGAAAATGTGGAGGAATTTAAAATTTAAAAGAAGTTGTGACTGCACCCATGAGGGTTGCCTACATATCCTTTTGGAGGAATCAGGTCAGTCGTAGTTCGGACAAGAGTCTGATAGAAAATAGAAGAGTTGATTGGAAGAAAGAGATTGAATTGGAAATTGGATTGAAGATTGAGAGATTGAACTTTGATTGGAAGATTTGAAAAGACTTGACTTTGGAAAGCTTGGTTTTAGGAAACCTAGACTTAAGGACTTAGAAAAAAAAAAAATTGGATTTGACTTGGAAAGATTTTAGAAAAGATTTGACTCGAATGTTGGACTTGGAAGATTGGAGAAAGATTGGAATTAGGAAAGTTTTGTTTTAGGAAAGTTTTTGAATTAGGAAAGTTTCAACTTAGGAAAGTTTTGAATTAGGACAATTTTGAAAAAGGAAAGGTTTCACTTTAGGAAAATTTGGATTTAGGAAAGTTTTCAAAATAGGAAAGTTTCGAATTTGGAATGTTTTGAAATAGGAAAGTTTTGAAAGTAAGAAAGTTTTGCGTTTAGAAAGCTTTAGATTTAGAAGGATTTGAAGTTTAGGAAAGTTTAGAATTTAGAAAGGTTAGAGGTTTAGGGAGATTTAACTTAAGAAAGTTTTGAATTTAGGAAGCTTTGAATTTGGAAAGATTCGAAATTTAGAAAGTTTTAGAGTTTGAAAGTTTCGAATTTAGAAAGCTTAGGATTTAGAAAGTTTTAAAGTTTGAGTTTTAGAAAACCTTGAGATTAGGAAAGGTTGAGTTTAGGAAAGATTTGAAAACTTGGATTTGCAAAGTTAAGATTTGGAAAGGGGTAGAATTAAGAAAGGGTTGAATTAGGAAAGGTTTGAAATTGAATTTGAACATTTAAGAAAGATTTTTGTGTTCAAGTTTTGGAAACTTAAGATTTAGGAAAGGAGAAGTTTAGGAAGGAGTTGAATTAGGAATGATTTGGATTAGGAAGGGATTAGATTTTGTTTCTAGAAGTGAAGATTTGATTTCTGTTTCAAAAAACAGGGGATTGGATCTAGTTTCCTAAATGGGAAGATTGGATTTGGCAAGAAGGGGAAGTTTTAGAAACCCTAGATTTGGAAAACTATAGTTTTGACGTAGAAAATGAGAGGTTTTGAAAACCTAGGTTTTAAGGCAAGTTTGAAAACCATGTTTTTGGAAAGAAAATTAGGGTTTCCTAATTGTGAGTTCTAGGGCTTGACTTGGGCTCTAAGGAAAGAAATTTTTGGAAAGTGCATTTTTGGAAACGAAGATTTTAGAAGGAAAATCCTAGAGGGGAGTTTCTAGAGGGAAGATTTTGGAAAGAGAATTTTTTAGAAAGAATTTTGGAAGGAGAGAGTTTTTAGGAAAGTGAATTTAGGGAGTGTTTTTAGAAAGTGAATTTTGAGGAGAAAGAGTTTTTAGAAAGAGATCCTAGTGAGGAATTTTTTAGAAAGAAATTTTTAAGAAAGAGATTTAGGAAGAGGTTTTTCTAAGAAGGAAACCTAGGGGACGTTTTAGGAAAGTGGACCTTGAAGAGAGCATTTTAGAAAGGAGTTTAAAAAAGAGAAGTTTTGGAAAATAGATTTTTGGAGAGAGTTTTTGAAAACAACTTTGGAAAGGAGAGTTTTTAGAAAGCATGTTGAAAAAGATGGTTTTAGAAAGAGAGACTTTTGAAAAGAGAGTTTTTAGAAGGTGTAAAAACATCTCACTTTCCTAAAGCAATTCTAACCATAAGAGGGCCAGAACCATTTTAGGAAAGCGGTTTTGAAAACAACAAGATTTGAAAATATAGATCATATTGGTCACTTTGAATGTAACACTTTCTTAAAGCAACCCTAGCCATGGAAAAGCTAGAATCACCCTAAGATTGTGATTTTGAAAACATGTTTTGAAAAAGAGATTTTGATGCAATTTTGAAAACAAGTTTTAATGCAAATTTTGAAAACGAGTTTGAAAACAATTTTTGGAAGATGCAAGATCATGATATGCACATTGCAAATTTGGGGTCGTGAACATACAATGTTAAGGCTTCACCACATAATCGAGGGAGCTGAACCCACGTGGTCTCCGGTTAGCCTAAAGGAAAGCCTCCGACACGGTGACCCTCCGATAGTCTAATCCTACACATGGACAGGGAGTCTCCTTGCTTCAAGCATGCAAAGAAAGGGGAGGAAAGAGATGGGGGATTAAAATAAAGAAAACCCAAGTTGGTTAGGAGAGAGAAGAGAGAGGGGGAGTGCAGAAACGTAAAACGAAAACCTACCTTGTGTCTTGTTTATTTTGCGCACCTTGCTTTTCTTCGGTCTTCGTCTTGATCTTCGTCTTCAATCCTCAAGAGTTGTCTTCAATCTTCAAACTTTAGATTGCAGCTCTTCAAGTCTTCAAAGGAGGGTTGGAGGTTAGTGTATAAGTGTATGGGGGTGTGTATGAGTGTATAAAAGGCTAGGGTTTAGTGTGTAGTGGCTAGGGTTTGTAAAATCTAAGGAAGCTAGGGTTTAGGGAGTGCTCGAGCTCTGTATATCGAAATATAGGATTTTTAGACTGAGTTTGCGGAACTCTTTCACGCTGGAAGAGGCTCTATATTTATAAAGAGGGAAATGCATTGGCGCCTGTTGTAGTGGCGCCAGGCCAAAACTTACACTGGCGCCACTAGGAGTGGCGTCAGGCCATTTTTTGGCTTGGCGCCACTAGCCATTTAGGAAATGTTTAAGGTCGGCAAGTAACGTATCTTTGACTAGATTTGGGCGCTTGTACTAGTGACTACCATGCAATTTTAAGCTTGGCTTCACTAGGAGTGACTCCGGAAAGATCGGGAATGATTTAAGGGACCGAGAATGGCCCGGGAGGCCGGAAAAGCGTAGGAACACCTAGAATAGTGTCTCAGAGGTATTTGACTTGAAAAATGAGGATAAGATGTGTCGGAGGGTTTGACCGAGCCTTTAGGGGTAAAACGGTCAATCGGGCCAGAGAGCCACCAGGAGGAACTCGAATTGTCCCAGAAGAAGACTCGAGATTTGGAAACATTATTCAGAATGTTCCCAAAGGTTGCTGGTTTGATTCCCAGAGCCGGTGTGGTAGAAAAAGGTGACCGGCCTACTAGGGATAAAACAGTCATTTCTCACCGGGTTTACCGGAACTGACTCGGAATGATCCGAAAGGATGAAGAGAGGTTGAGAATACTATAAAAAGCATTCGTGGGAAGTTACCGGTTTGATACCCAGAGCCGGCGTGGTCGGAAAAGGAGACCGGCCCACTAGGGGCAAAACGGTCATTTTGTACCAGGTTTGCCGGAACTGACTCGAAATGATCGGGAGAGGTAAAGGAAGGTCAAGAATACTATAAGGAGTATTCCGGGGAGGTTACCGATTTGATACCCAGAGCCGGTGTGGTTCCCGGGGCGTTCGGATGCCTAGGGGCGAAATGGTCATCTTGACCGAAAAGTCTCGAAATTGGCCCAAGGGGCAGTTTGGTCATTTTTCACTGAAGTGGGCTAGCAGGCACTGGTGTTGACCTGGGTTTTGAGTGTTTCCGCCACTCTGACGGCGGTCGTGTGATACAGGGGTTTGTTGGCAATTCCCTATATCGACCTGTTTACGAGTATTTCCACTATTCTGACGGCTGTGATGTTTGCGAGTATTTCCGCTACTCTGACGGTTCGCGATTATTCCCGAGACTGCCTGATCTCGGGAAGCTGCCAAAGGGACTTAGCGCCTAAGAAGTCAATTTTCTCGGTAGGCGTGCCTAAATAGACATTTTTGCATTGGCGGGCTAGCAGGCGCCAAAGGTGGACTGTTCTACCATCTAGGGGACTTGGGGTCTCGTCCCGGTCGACAGGTTTAAAGGGACTTACAGTTTCGAAGAAATTTTCTTCGAAAAATGTGCCGAATCGTCTCGAGGAATAAACTGTCTCTTGAGAGGGATTGGAATTGGAAAGAGGTCTTATCGTCTTCAGAAAGACATGCCTGATTTGGAACCGTCTTGAGGAATAAATTGTCTCAAGAGAGGGATTAGAAAGGGGTCTTATCGTCTTCGGAAAGATGTGCCTGATTTGGAACCGTCTCAAGGAATAAACTTTTTCGAGAGAGGGATTGGAGAGGAGACTTACGGTCTTCGGAAAGACGTGCCTGATTTGGAACCGTCTCAAGGAATAAACTGGTTTGAGAGAGGGGTTGGAATTGGAATTGGAAAGAACAATGCCCCTAAGGGCATTTTGGTCATTTTGCCTCTATTTGGGCCTGGCGGGCCCGTGAAGCGATGGACAGACGGGATTTGGGACTTAGAAAGTTGGTTTCGATTGGAATACATCCATATTGACTTGAGTACAAGTCTAGACGAAGCATAGACTGTTGAGCGGTCAAAAATGGGATGCTTACACTAACTCACGTTAATCAAGCTAGGTGGCGACTCCAAATTATTTTTCAAAAGCCCTCAATCAAATCAAATTTTCAATTCAAACCTAATCGCAATCATTCTTCTAGGAGGATGAGTTCTAACTAGAGAGTACTGTGTTTTTCTCACTTTTCTTTTTCGGGTGCCAAAAATTGGGGCACGATAGTAACCTTTGCCTGTAACTGGTTGTTTCGCCTAAGGGTTCACCCTAAATGCTCTAGCCCTGAGCTGTGAATACACACAACCTTTCCCCCTTTCTCTTTTTCTCTTGGTTGCCCTTAGTTCTCTCCATGCCATTCTCCGAGAGACCCGAGCAACGTCCAGATGAACCCCGTGTCAGTCAACTTTACACCCTGTAGTCCACCTTTGCCCACAATACTCTACTGGGGAAGACTAGTGCTCATAACACCATGGCTTCAAAGAAGGTGACTCATTTTTTACCCCTGCAGCAAGCCAAGGGCTCTAGGAGACTGATGAGACGACCTTGGTAGAATTTCCTCATAACCCTTCCATCTAACTCACTCCACCAGCAACCCCTCAGGCACAAAATGACCAGTTCCAATCTCTGAACACCAACGTGTTGGCTCTAGTGCAAGCCTAACAAGCCCTCATTAATTCTATACGACTCATTCAGGCAAGCCACGCAAGACCTAACCATTCTCAGGTACTTTCTCGTATGCCCCTTACAAGTTTGGGAGCTACCCCTTAGCACGAAACAATTAAGATGGCACCCTAAGGCATGACCAAACAGCTAACCCCAACCTTACCAACATAAAAAACTCATTTGGCTAAAATGCCCCAAAACACTTAAGTTACCTCCCTTAATTTTGTAGTCACAGCCTCTCAGTTTGAAAAGCATGCATGCCTTGTTCTCAGGTTTCTAGAGCCTATGCATGGTAAATCTCCATCTCCTTAATTTCTAGAGCCTATGCATTGTAGCTCGAAACATCAGTGAAATGATCAAAGAGCTAGCCCAGCCAGTTGGGTTCTCTCCCTGTTATGCTTCAACCTTGTGGAGAACTAGCCCATGCTGACCAACAATCTATGCTACAGAGTCTACCAATTGAAACAACATCGTTGGTAGATGACCTCCTCTTAGTGAAAACAGCTGTAGCTCTTTTGAAAACATGGGTTGCGGTGAGATCATACTACCCAAGGTAAAGGTTCTACCCACTGAATGAGGGCAGTCTAGGCCCAGTTATTGCATTTACCATTGAGTCACTTCTCACTCGACCAAAGACTGCTAGAAAAACATCTTCCTTAAACGAAAGAAGGAATACACTTTACAACTACCAAACACCGACGTACTCTAGGATCCCTTCCCAAAGCACATAAATGGTGGAATGGATGTTATGATGACTGTGAGCACCCCATTTTTTACCCGCTTAGCAATCTCTGGCCTAACTTGACCCACTTTCAAATGCTACAACACATTAAAACCCAAACCGACCTTCCAAAATCTAGTCCATTCAACCAGTCGCTTCCTGGGCTCGTCGGGTCCACTTAAAAGCCAAATGACCAAAATACCCCTAAGGCATCATTCCAGTCTAATTCCATTTGGCACGCTCTTTAAGAGGATACCTAAGTACTCAGAATGATAAGTCCACCCCTTCCAAGATAATTGTAAGCATCCCATTTTTGACCGCTCGGCAGTCTACACTCCGTCCAGACTTGTTTTCAAGTCATTTTGGGCATATTCCCATCGAATCCAACCCTCTAGGTCCAAATTCCGTCTTTCCATTGCTTTGCGGGCTTGTCAGGCCCAAATAGAGGCAAAATGACCAAAATGCCCTTAGGGGCATTGTCCTTTCTTATTCCAATTCCAATCCCTCTCTCGAGACAGTTTATTCCTCGACACGGTCCGAGTAGCAAAACTACTCACAAAACCGTTAGAGTGGCGGAAACACTCACAATCCAGGCACGTCTCTTCGGAGACGGTAAGACCCCTTTCCAATCCCACTCTCGAGACAGTTTATTCCTCGAGACGGCTCCAATCCAGGCACGTCTCTTCGGAGACGGTAAGACCCCTTCCAGTCCCACTCTCGAGACAGTTTATTCCTCGAGACGGTCCGAGTAGCAAAACTACTCACAAAACCGTTAGAGTGGCGGAAACACTCACAGAACCGTTAGAGTAGCGGAAATACTCACAGAACCGTTAGAGTAGCGGAAATACTCACAGAACCGTTAAAGTAGCGGAAATACTCACAAACCCGTTAGAGTAGCGAAAATACTCAACCCCGTCCGAGTAGCGGAAATACTCCTAAATCATCAACCTCGTCCGAGTAGCAGAAATACTCCCAAATCATCAACCCTATCCGAGTAGCGGAAATACTCACACCGTTAGAGTGGCGGAGACACTCAAAAGCTAGGTCAACACCCATGTCTATTAGCTTATTTAGGTGAAAAATGACCAGACTACCCTTAGGACCTTTTTCGAGACTTTCCGGTCAAGATGACCATTTTGCCACTAAGCATCCACATCGGCTCTGGGTATCAAACTGGTAATGTCCTGAGAATACTTTTAATAGTGTTCTCGACCTTCCTTTACCTTTTCGAACCATTCCGAGTCAGTTCCGGCAAACCCGGTACAAAATGACCGTTTTGCCCCTGGTGGGCCGATCTCCTTTTCCGACCACGCCGGCTCTGGGAATCAAACCGGTAACCTCCAGGAACATTCTGAATAATTTTTTCAAATCCCGAGTCTTCTTCCAGGACAATCCGAGTCTGTCCCGGCAGTTTCCTGGTCCGATTGACCGTTTTGCCCCTAAAGGCCTGGTCAACCTTTCCGACTCACCTTATCTTCATTTTTCCAAGTCAAATACCTCTAGGACACTATTTTAAGTGTTCCTGCTCCTTTTCGGCCTTCTGGGTCATTCCCGGCTCCTTCAAATCATTCCCGGACTTTCCGGAGTCACTCCTAGTGAAGCCAGGCTAAAGTTTACATGGTAGTCACTAGTACAGGTGCCGAAATCTAGTCAAAGATACGTTTCTTGCCGACCTTAAATCTTTCCTAATTGGCTGGCCCCACTAGTAGTGGCGCCAAGCCAAAAAATGGCCTGGCACCACTCCTAGTGGCGCCAGTGTAAATTTTGCCCTGGCGCCACTGCAACAGGCGCCAGGCTTGTCCAACTTCTATAAATACAGAGCCTCATTCAACGTGAAAGGGGTCTGCAAACTTAACCTAAGAATCCTATATTTCGATATACAGAGCTCAAGCACCTCCAAAAACCCTAGCCTCCCTAGGTTTTTCCAAACCCTAGCCACCATACATAAACCCTAGCCTCCTATACACTCATACACACCCCAATACACTCATACCCTAGCCTTCAACCATCCTTTGAAGATTGGAAGAGCTGCCATCTAAAGCTTGAAGACAACCCTTGAAGACTGAAGGTGAAGATCAAGACAAAGACCGAAGACCGAAGACCGCACGTCGCGCAAAATAAACAAGATACAAGGTAGGCTCTTTATTTAAGTTTTCGCACTCTCCCCCTCTCTCTTCTCTCTCCAACCCACTTGGGTTTTCTCTATTTTAATCCCCCATCTCTTTCCCCCGCCCTTTCTTTGGATGCTTGAAACAAGGGGATTCCCGGTCCATGTGTAGGATTGGACTATTGGAGAGTCACCGTGTCGGGGGCTTTCTTCTAGTCTAACCAAAGACCACGTGGGTCTGGCCCCCTTGATTATGTGGTGAAGCCTTAGCCTTGTATGTTCACGACCCCAAATTGCATTGTGCATATCATAGTCTTGCATCTTCCAAAAACCGTTTTCAAAGTTGTTTTTCAAAACGTTTTCAAACTTGTTTTTCAAAATTGCATCAAAATCTCTTTTTCAAAAACTTGTTTTCAAAACCACAGTTCTAGGGTGATTCTAGCTTTTCCATGGCTAAGGTTGCTTTAGGAAAGTGTTATATTAAAAGTGACCTTTTGGTCTATATTTTCAAACCTTGTTTTCAAAACCACTTTCTTAAAGTGGTTCTAGCCCTTTTATGGCTAGAATCGCTTTAGGAAAGTGAGATGTTTTTACACCTTCTAAAAACTCTCTTTAAAAATCTCTTCCTAAAAATCTCTTTTTCAACTTACTTTCCTAAAACTCCCCTCTTTAAAATTGTTTTCAAAAACTCCCTTCCAAAATCTATTTTTTTCAAAATTCCCTTTTTCAACTCCTCTCCAAAACTCCTTCTCTTTAAAATCTCTTTCTAAAAACACTCCCTAGATTCACCTTCCTAAAAATTTCTCCTAAAAATCTTTCCAAAAACTCTCTTTTCTAAAATCTTCCTTCTAGAAATCCCCCTCTAGGTTTTCCTTCCAAAACCTTCGTTTCAAAAAACGCACTTTCCAAAAACTCTTTCCTTAGAGCCCAAATCAAACCCTAGAACCCACAATTAGGAAACCCTAATTCTCTTTCCAAAAACATGATTTTCAAACTTTGCCCTAAACCTAGGTTTCCAAAACCTCTTATTTTCATATCCAAACTATACATGTTTCCGAAACCTCTTTTCTACGTTAAAATTCCACACTTCCAAAACTAGGGTTTCTAGAATTTCCCTTTTCAAATCCTTCCCAAATCCAATCTCCCCATTTAGGAAACTAGATCCTATCCTCCGTTTTTGGAAATAAATCAAACCTTTGCTTTTAAAAACCAAATCCAATCCCTTCCGAATCCAAACCTTCCTAATTTCCTACCTTCCTAAACCATAGGTTTCCTAAACCTAAACTTCAAATATTTTCTTAAGTTTCAAAATCCAAATCTTTCCTAATTCAAATCCTTCCTAACCTTCCACTTTTCTAAACCTTAAGTTTCCAAAAACTTGAACGTAAAAATCTTTCCTAATTCAACCCTTTTCCTAATTCAACCCCCTTTCCAAATCTTAACTTTCTAAATTCAAGCTTTTAAACCTTTCCTAAATTCAAACCTTTCTTAATTTCAAGACTTTCTAAAATCTTAAATCTTTCTAAACTCTAAAACTTTCTAAATCCTAAACTTTCCAAATTTCAAATCTTTTCAAATCCAAAGTTTCCTAAATTCAAAAATTTCTAAATTTGAAACTTTCTTAAGTTAAATCTTTCTAAACTTCCAAGCTTTCTATATTCTAAATCTTTCCAAAACTTCAACATCTTTCCAAATTCAAAACTTTCCTATTTTCAAAACTTCCCTATTTCAAAACTTTCCTACTCTCAAAACTTCCCTATTTCAAAACTTTCTATTTTCAAAACTTTCCAATTTTCAAAATTTTCCAATTTCGAAACTTTCTTAAATTCCAAACTTTCCTAATTTCAAAATTTTCCGAAAATGAAACTTTCCTAATTCGAAACTTTCCTAAATCGGACCTTTCCTACTTCAAACATCTCCTAAAATCCAATCTTTCCAAATCTTCCAAGCCAAGTCAAATCTTTCCTAGGTTTCTTCTCTTTCCTAAGTCTAGGTTTTCTTAAACCTTCCCTTTTCCAAAACAAGTCCAAATCAATCTTTCCAAAGCAATTCCAATCCTCTCAATTCCAATTTCCAATCTCCTCTTCTAATTTCAAATCCAATTCAATTTCCAATTCAATTTCCTTCTTCAATCCAACCTTCTATTTTCAATCGGACTCCGGTCCGAACTACGACTGAACTGATTCTCCCAAAGGGATACGTAGGCAACCTTCATAGGTGCGGTCACAATACTTTTCAAACTTTCAATTCCACCCTCATGGGTGCAGTTTCCAAAATCTTTTCAAATCTCAAATTCCAATCTATTTTCAAAATTCCAAAATTTCTATTTTCAAACTTCTACTTTCAATTTTCAAACTTTTCAATTTCAATTCTATTTCTTCAAATCTATTTTCAAATCAAATCAATCTCTTTCCAAATCTATTTTCTAATTCTCTTATTTTGCACTTGCATCTCATGCATCATATTTTTCAAACATTGTTTTTCAAAGTGAATAGGATTGAACATATGTTAATCGAAGACTCCCGTAGGTAAATCTAGGGTAGATTGACATGTAGGTATCGAAAGGGCGGGGTAGGGTGATAGCTTAGTGCGTCTTCCCTACACGTAACCAACCTCCGAACCTAAGATCACTGTTTTCAAAGACCAAAAAGGAGTTATTTTTCCAAAAAGGGCTAAATGTTTTCCAAAGGTTGCCAAACAACCTATTTTCCTAAAAACCCTCTCTTGAGGAGATCTTTTCAAATCGTTTTCCAAAACCCTAAGTGTAGTCTTCGGATTATGCTTAGTTTTTAGGTGACCTAACTCACCTCAATTAAGTTAGGTGGCGACTCCAAATGTTTTTCAAAAACCCTTTATTCAAACCTATTTTTCAATTCAAACCTAGTCGCACTCATTCTTCTAGGAGGGTGAGTTCTAACGAGAGAGTACAACATTTTTCCCGCTCGGGTGAGTATTCTTCGAGTGCGAAAAATCTGGGGGCGACAATGATCAAACATGCTCAAAATGCCAATCGAACCAACTTCGAACTATAAGCACCCCATTTTTGTCTGTTCGGCAATCTCTGGCCTGACGGAACTCCTTTGTGAAACTCCGTAGGCACATTCAAGCAAAAGTCAACTTTTAGACCCCTATTCAATCAGTTAACCGCCTCTCGGGCTCACTGGACTCAATAGAGGCCCAATAACCAAACCTACCCCTTGGGTACCCAGGCATGTTTTGAAAAAGTTTAAAATCCCTCAAGACAACAAGTCCACCTTTCCAAAGTGCTCCTAAATGGTTAGGCGTACTCAACCCGCCATTCTGTTCAATTTCGGTCCTATTTCGGCTAACTCTAGTCAAAATGACCGTTTTATCCCTAGATGCCCTAGCACAACACAAATCCTACCAAATAGTGAAAAACTCTTTCGGGATCATCCCTGAATAACCCAACACGCTTAACATAACACTCCGGTCCATTCCTGACCTTTTGCAACCGAACCTAGTCAAAATGACCATTTTGCCCCTGGCGACCCAAACGCGCCCCGAAACTACACCGGTCCTAGAATATTGAACGACAAGCCTTGTCATACACCCTTATTTAACCTAAGGAGGACCTCATGAAACTAAACACTCCCGACTCAACGAAAGTCCCTCTGGAGCGTTTTGTTGACGCTCTGCCAAGATTGCCTTCTCTCGATTCCTTGCTTATAACGCACCGTTAAACGACTTGAGAAATGTGTAAACCAAGGAATTCCTGAAAGCTAGTTCATAGGTCTTTCCATCGATATGGCTCAATCGCTCCCCAAAGTCCCCTATCAAGTGGCTAAAAAATAACTACTTTTAGCAACCCTTAGAGCGTATCACAGTCGCTCTGCCAAGATTGATTTTTTCTCCGATTTCTTGATTATAACGCATTATCAAATGACTTGAGAAATGTATAAATTAGGAAATTCCTGAGAGTATTTCCAGAGTACTTTCCATCGGTATGGTCCGATCGGTAAGATCACTTCCCGAAGGCCTCGATAATGCGGCACACAAACAGCTACTTTTGAATTCCCACGGAGCATATCATATACACTATGCAAAAATGCGATTTCATGCACACTTCTCGAGACAATATCTCACACTTCTGAACACCATTCAGACTTTCCAAAAACTTAAAAGTTCACAAAAAATCCTAGGAGAACACCGTGGATGCAACTGATTCCTTCGAAACCTTCCCGATTGGCACAATTATCGAGGCAAAGTTTAAACAAACACTCCCAATGACGGAGCATATGCTATTTGCGCCTAGATTTTGAACAGATCGGTCAAACTTTGCTTAGTCCTTAAGATTTAACCAGTACAATGGGTGCTACGTGGCATTCTGCCAATGGAATAGTACTGGTGCATGTAGCACATGCATCGGGGCAAATTTTGCCCAGGTGCATATACTACATGCGCCAGGTCTCCTCAGGGTGGCTTATAAATACAGGCCTCCCCCTTTGCATATTCCAGAATAAAAAATTGTGGCGAAACTCTACACAAACAGCTCTAGAAATCCGAAACCCTCCATATACTCTTCTCTCCAAACACTTAGGATATAGTTCACCTCAGTCTAACCCATACACCTCACTTACAAGGCCCTCCATGCCATAGAAAACCTTATTCTAGCCCCTTCCAAGTCCATCTAAGACCAAGTCCAAGCATCTAATGAAGTTTGATAGTGTTTGAAGGCAAAAGGTGGTATTTCCTTTTATATTTTGTCATCCCCCACTCCTCTCTTCTCCCTCCTAGCCTACTTAGGTTATTCTCTATTTTAATCCCCATCTTCTACCCCCCATTCTTGTATGCTTGAGATAAGAGAGCTCTTAGCTCATGCCTAGAGGAAAATTGATGAGAGCCACCGTGTAAGGGGATCTCTCATTAGCCTACTTTAAGATGGTATGACCTTGGAGCACCTTGATTGTGTGGTGTAGCCTAAAGCCTTGTATGAATTCATGACCCCCTTTTACATATGGTTATCTTGCTCATGTTTTGTGTGCTTGGCTTTAGTTTCATGTTTATTACCATGTTTTCCAAAGCTTACACTATTCTCATTTCCATACCATTTTCAAGCTCAATATTCTTTTCAAAATGGTTCTAAGAGTTGGTTCGTTGAAGCTTTGAATGAGACTCTAAGAAATCATGCCTTAGAAAATCTCCCCATTAACCCCTAACTCACATTTTTGCATCTTTGCATTCCAACTTGCATAAAAATAATTTTCAAACTCTCTAATTTCCAATGTTTTTATTCTGTCAAGTTTAGTGGTTGGAATGGCCCCATGGAACCCTCTCTTGAGTGGTCTCCCTTTTATATTAGCCATAAGGGTCCTAAATTGTTAGGATGGTTCCCTTCTCTTTTTATTCTTGCATAAAAATGGTTTTCAAACTCTCTAATTCCTAAAGTTTTTATTCTCTCAAGATTAGTGGTTGGAATGACCCCATGGAACCCTCTCTTGAGTGGTCTCCCTTTATATTGGCCATAAGAACCCTAAATTGTTAGGATAGATCCCTTCTCTTTTTATTCCTATATGAAAATGATTTTCAAACTCTTTGATTTCTAAGGACCCTATTCTCTCAAGTTTAGTGGTTGGAATGGCCCTATTGAACCCTCTATCGAGTGGTCTCCCTTTATATTGGCCATAGGAATCCTAACTTGTTAGAATGGTTTCCTTTGAAAATGGTTTTCAAAATCTTCTTCTTAAGAATGGTTTTCAAAAGTTCATTCTCTCTATCTTTGCATTAAAAATGGTTATCCAAAAAGTTGTCATTATTATGTTGATTTTAAAAATTCCTACTCTTTTCAAGATAAAGGTTATAATGGTTCTAAAGAAACCTTCTTCGAAATAGTTTTCAAGCATCAACCATAAGAACCGTATTCTTGGCTAGAGTCAAATTTTCATGGAAATGATCTTAAAAAAAGTTTGTTTACAAAAGTTCTTTGCATAACATGATTTGCCTTTCAAAACCACCTTCCAACATTAGGTTAACCTAACCCTAGTTCAATCCACCCTAGGTTAACTTGACCCTAGTTGTCCAACCTTAGGTTAACCTAACGCAACGTAGTTAACCCTAGGTCACCTTAATCCTAGGTTAACCAAACCCAAGTTAGTTAACCCTAGGTCACCCCTAACCTTAGGCCAACCCAACCTAGGTTAGTATGCTTCAAGGTTCCAACTCAAGGACTCTTTTTAAATGATTTTTAAATTTAAGACTATTCTTATAACCTATTTTTTAAAAACCTCCTACTCTCTTGAGATTTCAAAAATTAACTCCAAAACCTTTTCAAATACTCCTACACTCTATCTTTAAAAAGGTCCCCATTTCTTAAAAACCATTTTCAAAATATTTTCAAGAACTCACAACCCTAGAGATTCTCCAACCCTTTATGGCTAGGGATCTCAAGGGAAAGTGATACATTAAGTACAACCTTCAAGGTTGTCCATATTAGGGTTCCAAAAATCACTTTCAAAAGCTTTTCTAAGACAAGTTTATTAATACACTTCAAAACCCTATCTCTAAGGTTTTCAAAACAAGACTTCAAAACTCTATTGAGTTATTTCAAAGCATGTCCAAAACTCATTCGAGTTGTTCCAAAAACATTTTAAAACACTTCAAAACCCTATTTTAAGAGCTCTTTTAAAAAACCTTCAAGTTCTATTCCAAAAGCACGCCAAAATCCTAGTCCAAATTAAAACTCTCAAGTCCTCTTTTTTAAAGACCACAAAGCGTCTTCAAACATTCCAAAGGACCTAATGCGCTTATTTTCCATTGGGCTCTTGCTCGAACTATGAATGACTTGATTCTCGCCAAATGAGATATGTAAACAACCTAGAATGGTGCGGTCATAACTCTTATTCCAATTGAAGTCCTTTTTCAAAACTCTATCAATTCAAGATCCTTGTCTCAAAAATCCTTCAAAGCTTCCATGTTTTTAAACATTTTTCCTCCAGACTTGCATCATGCATCATTCATCCAAAAAGTGATGACTAAACCCTATTTTCAAAATTTTGAAGTGGATAATGGTAACCAGTTATTCTAATGAGTGAACAAAAGGGTGATAGATCTGTAGGTACCGAAGGGGGGGGGGGGGAGGGTACGGTGATGATCTTAGGATATCTTCCCTACACGTAATCAACCCCCAGACCATAGATTTTTGTTTTTGATATTTTTCAGTCAAAATAACTATTTTGCCCCTAGCGGGTTGGTCATCCCATTCAACCACGCCAGCCCTAGGTATCAAATTAGTAACCCCCTAGGACACTCTTGATACCGCTGGTGGGCTGTCATCTTGTTAAACCACACCGGCTCTAGGTATAAATTTGTTAAATCCCTGAGGCACTCCCACGAGTATCCCTAATCTCCAAATGTCACCCTGGTTTATTTCGGGCCCATTCTGGTATTTTTTTTAATCCAAATGACCGTTTTACCCCTAGTGGACTGGTCATCCTTTTCAACCATTCCGATTCTATGCATGAAAGCGGTGTCGCGCCTTGATTTTTCGCACTCAAGAAAATACAAGTGAAAAAAACACGGTACTCTCTCTCATTAGAACTCATCCTCTTAGAAGGATGAGTCCGACTAGGTTTGAACTAGAAATAGATTTGAATAAGGGCTTTGGAAAAGATTTGGAGTCGCCACCTAACTTTGTTAAGGTGAGTTAGGTCACCTAAAACTAAGTGTAATCCAAAGATTAAACTTAGGATTTTTGAAAAGGTTTTGAAAAACTTCCTCAAGAGAGGATTTTTTTTTTTAGGAGAAAAAAGGTTGTTTGGCAACCTTTGGAAAGATTTAAGCCCTTTTTAAAAAATTGGTATTTCAAAAATCGTGATTCTAGGTTTGGAGGTTAGTTACGTATAGGGAAGATGCACTAGACTATTAGCCTACCCCACCCTTGCGGTACCTACATGTCCTTTCACCCTAGGTTCACTTACTTAGAATCTTCGATTATCCAATATCCAATTATATCCACTTTGAAAAGAATTATATGAGGCATGATATGCAAGTGCAATAAAATGATTTGATTTTGAAAATAGATTTGAAGAAAGGATTTGAAATTTGAAAGAGGTTGTGGGAATTGAAAACTTGAAAAAGGTTGTGACCGCACCCATGAGGGTTGCTTATGTATCCCTTTATTGGGAATTAGGTTAGTCATAGTTTGGACTTGAGGTTTGATTAAAAATAAACACTTTGAGGTCTTGTTTGACTTAAACAGATACTTTGGGGTCTTTGAACAGTTTGATTTGAAAAGAGTTTGAATTAAACTTTGATTGGAAGATTAGAACTTGAACTTTGATTTGAAATTGACTTTGATTTGAAATTAAAGTTGATGATTTGAAATTGACTTTAATTCAAAAAGATTGACTTTGAAGGAGAATTTGGACTTGATTTTGGAAAGATTGAGTTGAGCTTTAACTTGAATTGGAGTTAGAAAACCATCTTAGTTTTGGACTTGGGTTTTTAGAAAAGAGTTGAAACCTCCTAATTTTAGGGTTAGGGTTGAACTGTGGTTTAGACATCCTAGGACCTAGGTAACCTAGGGTTAAAACATGCACTTGAAATAGAAATGTTTGATTTTAGAAAGATAAATTTTAGGAAAGTTGTAAATTAGGAAAGTTTCATTTTAGGAAAGTTTTGAATTATGAAAGTTCCAATTTAGTAAAGAGTTGATTTTAAAAAGACTTGAATTTTGAAAAGTTTTGAATTTAGAAAGATTTGAACTTAGAAAGATTTGAAATTTAGAAAAATTTGAAATTAAGAAAGGTTTGAAAGTTTAAAATTAGGAAATATTGAAATTAGGAAAGATTTGATTTCTATTTCTTAAATTTGAAGATTGGATTTAATTTTCAAAAATAGATGATTTGATTTTGTTCCAAAATTGGAGGATTTGATTTGGTTTCCTAAATTAGAAGATTTGATTTGACATGGAATTGAAAAGGTTGAGTTTTGAAAATCTTAGATTTGGAAATCTTTGATTTGGTGGAAAAAGGGTTTTGAAAATCTATAATTTGAGGTAAAATAGAAAGTAATGATTTTAAGAAAGGAATTAGAATTCCTTAATCATGGATTCTAGGATTTTGACTTGGACTCCAAGACAAAGAGTTTTTGGAAAGTAGATCTTTAAGAAGAGTTTTTAGAAAGTGGATTTGTAAAAACATTTGGAAATGGGTTTGAATATGGACTTTTGCAAGTCTCTTAAATAGCTCACTTTCTTAAAATGATTCTAATCATGAAAAGATTAGAACCATTCTGGAGTTGTGATTTTAAAAACAAATAGGGTTTGAAAACCAGATTTGGACCTTGGGGATCCTATTGAATGCATAGGTTCATACATAATTGGAATTGAATGCAGGTTATACTTTGGGATGAATGCACCTCCAAGAATGGAATTGAATGCATGCCATGCTTTTTGATGAATGCATGAATAGATACAAACTACACAGAAATTTAATGGATGTACAGGTTATACATGACATGGATGTATTAGTACTACATGTATATAAGCTATTTATGAAGAATGTCCCAAGATTGCCTCAGGGTTCATACTCTCGGGATTTTGTTTTCCTTTCAGGATTCTGCCCCATTCAGTTTTGTCCCTTTCTTATTGGGGTGGGATAGCATTTGCACCATTCTTCAGAGATCTTGACCTTCTGATTTGCTATCTTATCCCTACTTTCTCCAGGGTTGCTGTTTGAGGTTTTTCTGACCTCACTTGGTTTTCTCTCTTAGATTTTCAAAATGCCACGGTAGCTTGAGTGACAATTCGCATGTTCTTTGCAAAGCGATAAACAGCTGGGTCCTCAATCCAAAAAGACTTCTTTTAGGACCATAATGTAGGCTGGGTTTAGGAGTTGTAAGAATCGAATGGATATTTAGGTTCAAAGATCTTCTTTTAGTGGGTTGTTTAAACCAAAACCATATGAGCATACTTTGGAGCATGAGATTGCCCTTGCATTCCTTTCTAGTTATCCTTTCTCATCCGATTTGTCTCGGTGTTGTTTAGGCTTATTTGGACTAAGCAATTTTCTTCGATCAGAGAAGACTTTAATTTGGACCGTAACGTAGGCTAGGCTAAAGGGTTTATGAATTAAAGGGTATAAAAGCTCAAAATTATCACTTGTGGGGTTTCGAAAGACCAATGATCACCTTTGGTAATTTAACTTCCATTCACTGCTTTCTTCTTTCCTTCATACTCTTGTTGTTCTTCTAGACCGCTTTCTGCCTTCTAATTTAAGATTTTTTTTTGTTTTTTTTGATTTGTTTTTTTCATCAAGAAATTTGTTACTTAGTCGATTTTTGGAGATGCTAACTTTTTTATTTATATTTTGGGATGACAGTATCTTCTTTTGAAGATTACCACGAACACAATATCTTCTTTACCAGAGACGCCTTTGACGCCATAACTTCTTGAAAATCACCATTTTCATTGTTGCTCATTATATCTTCTTGAAAATCACCTTTTTCATCATTGCTGATTAGTTTCTACTTATGACTTTTGCCTTAACCCAATGTGGGCGGTGACCATCTGGTTGATTTTCTTGATAAATTGTAACCGGCTCAAGTGGGCTTTGCTAAGTAATTTTTTGTGTATGGTAGCAGAATTGAGGGCCTATCATCATTTCAAATTAAATTTCTTAGTGTATAAAGCCTTTATACAAAATTTAGACAATATTCCTAAAAAAAAATAGTGTGTTTCCACCAGTAACCCTTATATATTCTATTGAATTAACTACTCTGTGCTTACCCCAGTATGGGGGATAGTTCTTAGTTTGGGGATATCTAAATAGAAATCACTTACGGCTCTAGTGGGCTGAGCAAAGGGTAGTGTTTATTTCTTATTGGATAAATAGAATAATGGCTTCTCATCATTTTGAGGACTTGGCTGCCCATCGCTTAGCTAGGATATCATTCACGTATCGCCTCTTCAATAATCCGTACCTCTTTGTTAAGACTGCCTTCCTCCTATCTCTCACTCTCTCTCTCTGTCTCTCGAAGGTTTTAACCTCCTTTGAGTGAGTTGCGCATGCTATCCCATCCTTTAAGTCGAGTCATTACAAAATGAAAAAGAATCCCTAAAAGTAATAATCATCCACAAGAGTATAAGACAAAGGAAATAAACTAAGACCTATCTCTTTTTCATTTTAAATCATAAATGCATGGCATGTGTGGCGCCCCAATTTTTTGCATCCGAAAAAGACAAGTGAGAAAAATACAGTACTCTCTCATTAGAACTCACCCTCTTATAAGAATGAGTGCAACTAGGTTTGAATTGAAAATTTGATTTGATTAAGGGCTTTTGGAAAACAATTTGGAGTTGCCACCTAACTTGATTAAGGTGAGTTAGGTCACCCAAAACTAAGCACAATTTAAAGATTACACTTAAGGTTTTTGAAAACAATTTTGAAAACTTCCTCAAGAGAGGGTTTTTTTTTTGTTTTTTTTTGTTTTTTTAAGAAAAGAGGTTGTTTGGAAACCTTTGAAAAAATTTAAGCCCTTTTTGAAAATAACTCCATTTGATCTTTGAAAACAATGATCTAGGTTCGGAGGTTGGTTACGTGTAGGGAAGACGCACTAAGCCATCACCCTACCCCGCCCTTGCGGTACCTACATGTCTATTCACCCTAAGTTCATTCGTTAGAGTCATTGATTAATAAATATCCAAAACTCTCTACTTTTAAAAAGAACTTTGAAAAGAAATTTGACATGATACATGATATGCAAGTGCAAGAAAAGATTTTGATTTTGAAAATAGATTTGAAAAGAACTTGATTTGATTTGAAAGAAAGATTTGGAAATAGAGATTTGAAAATAGATTTTTGGAATTAAAATTTTAAAAACTATTATGGAATTGGAAACTTTAAAAAGGTTATGAAAATAGAAGCTTGAAAAAAGTTGTGAAAATAGAAGCTTGGAAAAGGTTGTGGAATTGAAAATTTAAAAAAAGTTATGATCGCACTCATGGGGGTTGCCTACGTATCCTTTTTTGGGAATCAGGTCAGTAGTAGTTCGGACAAGAATTCGATAGAAAATTTGATTTGAAAAAGAGATTTGATTTGAAAAAGGGTTTGATTTGAACTTTAAATAGAAAATTTGAAATTGAATTTGGAATTGACTTTGAACTTGATTTAAACTTGAAAAGCTTGATTTTGGAAAGTTTGGTTTTAGAAAACCTAGACTTAGGAAGATAGGACTTAGGAAAAACTTGAGGTTTAAGAAAGACTTGACTTGCCATAGAAGGAATTTAGAAAAGATTTGACTCGAATGTTAGACTTGGAAGATTTGGAAAGTTGGAGTCTTGGAAAGACTGAATGTAGAAAATCTTGAAATTAGGAGAGTTTCGAAATAGGAAACTTCCTTTTTAAGAAAGTTTTATTTTAAGAAAGTTTCGAATTAGGAAAGTTTAAAATAGGAAATATTTTGAAATTGGAAAGTTTTGAATTAGGGAAGTTTAAAATTTAGGAAAATTTCCTTTTTAAGAAAAAGTCGATTTTGAAAAGATTTGAATTTAGAAAATTTGATTTAAGAAAGATTTGGAATTTAGAAAAGTTTAGGATTTTGGAAAGGTTTGAATTTAGAAGAGATTCAAAATCTGAGTTTTGGAAATACTTGAAGTTAGCAAAGATTTGAAAATTTAGAATTTGGAAAGGTATGAAATTAGAAAAAAGTTTGGGTTTAGAAAGATTAAGAAGCTTAAAGTTTAAGGAAAGATTTAAAAGTTTAAATTTTGAAAACTTAAGATTTAGGAGGGTATGAGATTAGGAAGGATTGGAATTAGGAAAGATTTGGATTAGGAAGGATTGGGATTAGGAAAGGTCGAAATTAGGGAAAGGTTTGGATTGGGAAAGATTTGATTTCTATTTCCTAAAATAAAAGATTGGATTTTATTTTCAAAAAGAGATGATTTGATTTTGTTTCAAAAAATGGAGGATTGAATTTGGTTTCTTAAGTTGGAGGACTAGATTTGACATGGAATTGGAAAAGATGAAATTTGAAAAACTTGGATTTAGAAAATATGATTTGACATTGAAAAAAAGGTTTAAGAAATCTAAGAGATTGATGTAAGAAATAGAATTTTGGAAATCTATGATTTGAAGTGGAAAAGGAAAGTGGAAATTAGGGTTTACTAATCATTGGCTCTAAGGCTTGACTTGGACTCCAAGAAAAAGAGTTTTTGGATAGTAAAACTTTTGAAGTGAGTTTCTTGGAAGGAAACTTGAAAAGAGTTTTTAGAAAGCGAATTTTTCAAGAGAGCTTTTGGAAAGGAATTTGAAAAGGGTTTTTAGGAAAGTACGTCTTTTAAAGGAAATTTTTAGAACGCAATTTTGGAAAGGAGATTGGAGAGAGTTTTTGGAAAGTATATTGGAGAAGAGATTTTAGAAAGTAGGTTTGAGAAGTGATTTTGAAGAGGATTTAAAAAGTGGTTTTGGAAAGTAAGTTTGGAAAGTAATTTGGAAAAGGATTTGAATGTGGACTTTTGCTAGCCTCTAAAAATATCTCACTTTCCTAAAACGATTCTAACCATAAGAAGATTAAAACCATTCTAGGATTGTGATTTTGAAAACAACAAGGATTTGAAAATATGGACCATGAAAATCATTTGAAATGTAACACTTTCCTAAAGCAACCCTAATCATAGAAAGGCTAAAATCACCTTAGGATTGTGATTTTGAAAATAAGTTTGGAAAAAGAAGATTTAATGCAAGTTTTGAAAAAGATTTTCAATACAAGCTTGGAAATAATTTTTGGAGAAATGCATGATCATGACATGCACAATACATATTGGGGTCGTGAACATATAAGGTTAAAGGCTTCACCACATAATTAAGGGGCCGAACCCACGTGGTCTCTAGTTAGACTAAGAGAAAGCTCCCGACACGGTGAATTTCAATAGCCTAATCCTACACATGAACCGGGGAGTCCCTTGTTTCAAGCATGTAAGAAAAGGAGGTAGAAGATGGGGATTAAAATAGAAGAAAACCCAAGTGGGTTAGGAGAGAGAAGAGAGAGGGGGGGAATTGCATAAACGTAAATAGGAAGCTTACCTTGTGTCTTCTTTGTTTTGCTTGCTTTATTTACTATGTTTTACTTTGGTCTTCAAGAGCTTGCTTTGGCTCGGTCTTCGAGAGCTTCCAAGTTGCAGCACTTCAAGTCTTCAATGGAGGCTTCGGAGATTCATATATGAGTGTATAGGAGTGTATGTATGCTAGGGTTTAGTGTGTGGGGGGTAGGGTTTGGTGAACCTAAAGAAAACTGAGGTTTGGAAGGGCTTCGAGCTCTGTATATCGAAGAGTAGAGTTTTTGGACTGAGTTTGCGGACCTCTTTCACGCAGGGGGAGGCTTTGTATTTATAGACAGAATATTGACCTAGCGCCTCTTGCAGTGGTGCCAGGCTTAAAATCCTATTGGCACCACTAGTAGTGGCGTTAGGCCATTTTTTGGCTTGTAGTGGTGCTAGCCACGTAGAAAATGTTTTAGAGTGGCAAGAAACGTATCTTCGACCCTTGATACGCAAGGCAGAAGATTTGGGCACTTGTTCTAGTGACTACCATGCATTTTTTAGCCTAGCTTTACTAAGAGTGACTCTAAGAGGTCCGGGAATGTTTTGGGAGGCCAGGAATGGTCTGAAAGACCGAAAATGGGCAGAAACCCTTGAAATAGTGTCCTAGGGGTAACAGACTTGAAAATCAAGGTCGGAATTGTTGACCGGGCTACTAGGGGGTAAACGGTCAACTAGATCGGAAAATTACCAGAATGAACTGGGAATGATCTAGAAATATATCGAAAGGCCGGGGATACTATCAAAAACATTCCCGGGAGGTTACCGGTTTGATACCCAGAGCCGGTGTGGTTAGAAAAGGCGGTTGACCCCGCAGGGGCAAAACGGTCATTTTGTATCAGGTTTGTTGGAACTGACTCATAGTGATTCAGAAATGTATCGAATGATAGGGAATACTATTAAAAGCATCCTTAAAGGGTTACCAGTTTAATACCCAGAGTTGGTGTGGTTCCCAGGGTGCTCAAATGCCTAGGGCAAAATGATCATTGTGACCAGAGGGTTTCGAAATTGGCCCGAAACCAATTGGAAGGCACTTAAACATGCTGGATCATCTTTGGGACAATCCTGGAATGGTGGACTTACCATTCTAAGGACTTAGGTACTTTATTAAGAAACGTGTTGAAAATGGCCCTAGGGGCAGTTTGGTTATTTTTCACTGAAGTGGGCTAGCAGACACTGGTGTTAATCTAGGTTTTAAGTGTTTCCGTCACTCTAACGGTGGTCCTGTGACATAGGGGTTTGTTGGCAATTCCTAATGTCGACCTGTTTACAGTTTTTTCTGCCACTCTGATAGTTCGCGATCATTCCAGAGACTGTTGATCTTGGGAAGCTGCTAGGTGGACTTATGGCCTGAGGAATCAACTTTTTCAAAAGGCATGCCAAAATGGACATTCTTCATTGGCAGGCTAGCAGGCGCTAAAGGTGGACCGTTCTACCATCTCAGGATCTTGGGGTCTCGTCCCGGTCGATGAGTTTGAAAGGACTTACCATTCCAAAAATTTTTCTCTGAAAACGTGCTAGGCTAAATGGACTTATCGCCTTAAGGGATCAACTTTTTCGAAAGGCATGCCGGACTTGATTTGAATTGGAACTGGATTGGAATTGGATTTGAACTGGAATTGGATTGGAAAGGGGACTTACTGTCTTCAAGAAGATGTGCCCACTAGAATTGAACCAGATAATGCCCCAAGGGTATTTTGGTCATTTTACCTCTACTTAGGCCCAATAGGCTCACGAAGCGATCAATTGGCTGGATTATGTTTTAAAAACTGGTTGAGTTGGAATATGTCCATATTGACTTGAATACAAGTCTGTACAGACTGGAGACTGCCGAGTGGGCAAAAATGGGGAGCTTATAGCATGCGATGTTTGTTTAAAGAAGATATGCAAGAAAAGAAAGATGAAAAGAAAATAGACGAATTTTGTGGAAACCTCCCTTTTCTTGTGAGCTTTTTGGTGATAACCTTTAATAGGGTTTTGGGCTCATGACGGCATCCTCCATGCTCCAATTGCCGTGTATTTCATTTGATTATGCAGCGGTGGCTAGGCTTGAGGATTGGATGCAGTGGCAACAAGGTGCCAAGGTGATGGCCGAGAGAGAGAGAGCATCTTGTGGATGGATGGTCCACCCCTTTTTATTCTTTTAAGGGGATCATGCCTTTTCCAACAATTGGTTTTGTCCTCATATTAATTGTGAACGAGACGGGATGCAGGAGGGATTCCGTGAGTTTAGTTATGCTTTTTGACCTGAAAAAAGAAAGAGAGAAAAATATAGCACAGTTAGCATGTGGAGTTGGAGATTTTATGCGATGCATGTCCTATGGAGTTTTTTTTTTTCTTGTTTTAGGGAATCTAGGCATGATGCCGAGCTTGTTTTGGAGGGGTTTTTTTTTCCCCTTATGCAATACAATACCTCTTCGGCATGAGCCAGGAGATGTTTCTTTATTTGGGTAATCCCACCTCTATAGGAGCCTGTTTAGGAGTTTTGGTTGTTTCGATTCTATTAACATGAGATCGGATTGCTTCTTTCTCTCTTCAGTTGATTGGATGCATGAGAATGAAATAACTTGAGTTTCTTGGAACTCTTGTTTTGGAATGAATATGGGTGCATGAGCATAATAGAAGTGAACGTGTGAGCAGTAAGATGACAATAAATGAATGGTTTAGAAAAACCCCCTTCTTGTCTTGCTTCTGTCTTCGGTTCTATTGGTACTTGGAGATGAGGAGGGGGAGGATAGAAGACAAAAAATGAAAGAGAAGTTAGTGCCTTGATTTGAAATTTTTTATGCAATGCATATTCTAGGGGTGCCCCTACTTGAGAGGGAGACTAAGCATGATGTATTGACTCACTTGAGATAGGGGGTTTGCCCTTGTATGCAAGTACCTTACCATTGATCAGGAAGCTACATTTATTCATACGTTCATCCATCCATTCATTCGTGGAAAATAAAGAAGTACATTAAACTTTGGGTTTAAGATACAAAATAATTGAAATACATTTTAATAGGAGGAGGGGGAACATTTTCTTTTGGACTTCCACTTATCTACTTTTACATTAGAAACCCTAAACTACTCTTGAGTTTTCGGATTTGTCTTCTTCGAGTTTAACATTGAGGAGATCGTTGAGAGATCTTGTTGATTGATTACCCCTTGTCTTCTTGGCAACCCTATCTCCACGAGCATAGAGGGATTGGGGCCCCTTTTAATGGATTGAGTATGCATGCTATGAATCCTTAGGGTTGCATGGGAACCCTTAGGGTTTGGATAGGCTCGATGCAAGGGGGAGTGACCTTGATGTCACTTTCTTTGGGTTGATCATATGCATGAGAATGCAGTGACTTGAGTTACTTTGGAATGCTCGTCTAGCGATGGAATATTGTATGCATGAACATGGATGCGAAGAGCGTAGAGAGAGAGAATGCAGTTGTAAAGTAAATACGAATGTATGAACAGTTAGACAAGCAATATAACAGTAAGAGTACAGTCATTATAACGATAGGAATAAACAAATATAAAGAAAAGTAAAAGCAGTCGCCCTCTCCTCCCTGGTTTTGAAATCAGTGCCTGTGTCTTAAATCTGGCAGAGGTTCGGCCATGCATGGTTTCTATATGAGCATGAGGTTGAGAGTTTACTAATGCTTCCTGAGAAGGCTCGGTTCTTAGATCTTCAAACATAGGCCCACTCCCTAAGATGGTGCCATTATCAGTCGGTGATCTAAGCAAGGGAACCATCAAGAGGCTGTAGGCGAAGAAACTGACTCAGCATCTAGCTCACAACCAATATATACCGTTCTCCTTTCTAACTAGAAGGGACATATCAGGGTAGAGAATGCAAATATGCAAATGCTTGTGCATGTGCTGTGTGTGTGTGAAATTTAAAAAAGTGGAGGAAAGGGCCCAACAACTCCCATCCATCATGTCCATTTCATACATTCATGACATATATAGCAGTTAATATAATATGAAACAAAATGTGAACAAAAGGTCCAACTACAAAAATAAATATGCAAAAGTTATTACTTTGAATGACAAACAAGATGCAAGATTGAATAATTGAATGTAATTGAATGCAAGCAATGACGTGTTTTTGAAAACAACTTGGAAAAACTTGATTTTGAAAGTTTGAAGTGGATAGAATTGGATAAATTATTTGAAAACTCCAAATGGGTGAGGGTGAAGAGACATGACAATGGCCTAACCCTCTAAGCGTCTCCAGCCGAGTCGCCAGCTGTCGCACCCTGATTTTCGCACTCGAGAAAGACAAGTGAAAAAAACACAGTGCTCTCTCGTTAGAACTCATCCTTTCATAAGGACGAGTGCGACTAGGTTTGAATTGAAAATTTGATTTTGAACAAGGGCTTTTGGAAAATAATTTGGAGTCGCCACCTAACTTGATTAAGGTGAGTTAGGTCACCTAAAACTAAGCACAATCTGAAGATTACACTTAGGAGTTTTGAAAACTTCCTCAAGAGAGGGTTTTTAAGAAAATAGGTTGTTTGGCAACCTTTGAAAATATTTAAGCCTTTTTTGAAAATAACTCCATTTTGGTCTTTGAAAGTAGTAATATAGGTTTGGAGGTTGGTTACGTGTAGGGAAGACACACTAAGTCATAACCCTACCCCGCCTTTATGGTACCTACATGTCTATTCACCCTAGGTTTACTCGTTCAAAATCTTGAATTAATAAATGTCCAAAACTATCTACTTTAGAAAAGAATTTTGAAAAAGAATTTTGACAATATGCATAATATGCAAGTGCAAGAACTTGATTTGATTTTGAAAGTAAATCTGAAAAGACTTGATTTGATTTTGAAATGGATTTAAAAAGATAGATTTGATTTTTGAAAGAAAGTTTTAGAAATTGAAAATAGAGATTTGAAAATAGATTTTGAAATTAGAAACTTGAAATAGATTAAGGAATTGAAAACTTGAAAAAGGTTATGACCGCACCCATGAGAGTTGCCTACGTATCCCTCTTTGGAAATCAGGTCAGTCGTAGTTCGGACACGAGTTCGATTGAAAATAGATACAGTGAGATTTTTTAAAAAAAGTTTGATTTGAAAAGATTTGATTAGAGAAAGAGTTTGATTTAAAGAGATTTGATTTGACTTGAAAACATTTGACTTGGAATGATTTGGAAAGTTAGGGTTTAGGAAAGATTGGACTTTGGAAATTTTATGAATTAGGAATGTTTCAAAATAGGAAATTTTTATTTTAAGAAAGTGCCAAATTAGGAAACTTTTCATTTTAGGAAAGTTTTGAATTTGGAAAGATTTGAATTTTGGAAAGTTTAAACTTAGGAAAGTTTTCTTTTTAAGAAAGAGTTGATTTTGGAAAGATTTAAATTTAGAAAGTTTGATTTAAGAAAGATTTGAAATTTGAAAATCCATAGAATTTTGGAAAGATTTAGGATTGGAAAGTTTTGAATTTTGAAAGTTTTGAAATTAAGAAAAACTTGAAAGTTTGAGTTTTGGAAATACTTGAAGTTAAGAGAGATTTGAGTTTAAGAAAGATTTGATAATTTAGAATTTAAAAAGTTGAGATTCGGAAATGTATGGAATTAGAAAAGGAATGGAATATGGAAAGGTTAGAATTTGGAAAACTTTGATTTCTATTTCCTAAAATAAAAGATTGGATTTTATTTCCAAAAAGAGATGATTTGATTTTGTTTCCAAAAACAGATGATTTGATTTGGTTTCCTAAATTGGAGATGGGATTTGGTTTCCTAAGTTTGAAGATTAGATTTAACATGGAATTGGAAAAGATGAGATTTGAAAAGCTTGGATTTGGAAGTTCATGATTTGATGTAAAAAAAAAATGAAAATTTTGGAAACCTATGATTTTGATGTAGAAAATAGGATTTGGAAAATCTATGGTTGGATGTAAAAAAGGAAGTTGAAAACTTGGGTTTGCTAATCATGGGTTATAGGATTTGACATGAACTTCAAGAAAAAAAGATTTTGGAAAGTAGAACTTTTGAAAGAGAGTTTTTAGGAAAGAGATTTTTGAAAAGAGTTTTTAGGAAAGATATTTTTAGAATGAGTTTTTAGGAAAGTAAGTTTGAAAAGAGATTTTACAAAGTAGATTTGAATATGGACTCTAACAAGTCTTTAAAAATATCTCACTTTCCTAAAACGATTCTAACCATAGAAAGATGAGAACCATTCTAGGATTATGATGTTGAAAACAACAAGGTTTTGAAAATATGGACCATGTTGGTTACTTTAAATATAACACTTTTATAAAGCAGCCCTAACCATAGAATGGCTAGAAACACCCTAGGATTGTGATTTGGACAAAAACAATTTAGGGTTTACACCCGAATCTTATGTAACACTTTCCTAATATAACCCTAACCACGGAGTGGTTAAAATAATCTTAAGATTGTGATTTTTGAAAACAAGTTTGAAAGATAAGATTTTTAATATAAGTTTTGTAAAAGATTTTGATGCAAGTTTTGAAAATAAGTTTACAAAACGATTTTGAAGAGTTGTATGAGTATGATATGCACAATGCAAGTCGGGTCGTGAACATACAAGGTTTAGGTTTCACCACATAATCAAGGGAGCCGAATCGACATGGTCAAAGGTTGAATTAGAAGAAAGCCCCCGACACGGTGACTGTTAACCGTTCTTCCTACACATGAACTGGGAAAACCCTTATTTCAAGCATGCAAGAAAGGGGGGGGGGGGAGGGGAAGAAGATAGGGGATTAAAATAGAAGAAAACCCAAGTGGGTTAGGAGAGAGAAGAAAGAGGGGAAAAATTACATAAATGTAAATAGAAAACCAACCTTGTGTCTTCTTTGTTTTGCTTGCTTTATTTGCTTAACTTCACTTTGATCTTCGAGAGCTTTGAGATTGCAGCACCTTGAGTCTTCAATGATCAGCTTGGAGGCTTGTATAGAAGTGTATTGAGTGTATGTATGCTAGGGTTAAAGTGTATGGGGGCTAGGGTTTGAAGAGGCCTAAGAAGACTAGGGTTTGGAGAGAGTTCAAGGTCTGTATATCAAAAAATAGAGTTTCTAGAGTTAGATTGCTGACCCTTTTATGCAGGAGGAAGGGTCTATATTTATAGACAATTTAAACTGACTTGGCACCTATTGCAGTTGCGCTAGGCTTAAAAATACACTAGCGCCACTAGCAGTGGCACCAGGCCATTTTTTGGCTTGGCGCCATTAAAATGGCATGTAGTGGCACCAGCCTCTTAGGAAACCTTTTAAAGTGGCAAGAAACATATCTTTGACCCTTGATATATAAGGCAGAAGATTTGGGTACTTGTCCTAGTGACTACCATACATTTTTTGGTTTGGCTCCACTAAGAGTGACTTCGGAAGGTTCGGGAATGTTTTGGGAGGCTGTAAAGGGTCCATAAGGCCGAGAATGTATAGAAACCCTTAAAATAGTGTTCTAGGGGTAACGAACTTGAAAAACATGGTCAGAATTATCGACCGAGCTTTTAGGGGCAAAAAGGTTAACTAGACCGAAAAACCACTAGAATGAACTCGGAATGGCTCATAAGAGGACTTGAAGGCTGGAAACTCTATCCATAGTGTTTTAAGGGAGTGCTGGTTTGATACCTAGAGCCAGTGTGGTTGGAAGAGGTGACCGACCCACTAGGGGCAAAATGATCATTTTACACCAGCTTTGCTAGAATTGATTCAGAATGATTTGAAAAGGTATTAGATGGTTAGGAATACTATTAGAAGTATTCTCGAGAGGTTACCGGTGTGGTTCCCAGAAGTACCCGGATGTTTAGGGGCAAAATCATCATTTTGACTAAATGGTCCTAGAATTAGTCCGGAACTGACTAAAAGGCATTTGAACATGCCGGATCGTCTTTGGGATGATCTTGGAAGGGTGGACTTATCGCTCTGAAGACTTAGGTACTTTTTCGAGAAGTATGTCGGAAATGGCCCAAGGGGCAGCTTGGTTATTTTTCACCGAAGTAGGCTCGCAGGTGCTAGTGTTGACCTGGATTTTGAGTATTTCCATTACTCTGACAGTTTATGGCGTGTTGGTTTCCAAAGGTATCTCGTCCATTGGTAAACATGTCATGGCCAAGAGACGAGTTCGGTCCCGTGACATAAGGGGTTTGTTGGCAATTCCCAATGTCGACCTGTTTACGAGTGTTTCTACCATTCTGATGGTTGCGAAGTTTATGAGTGTTTTCGCCACTTTGACAGTTTGCGTTCATTCCGGAGACTGCCTGATCTCAGGAAGCTGCTAGGCAGATGTAAGCATCTTAGTTTTGGCCGCTCGGTAGTCTCCAGTTCGTCCAAGACTTGTATTCAAGTTAATATGGACATATTCCATGTCAAACTAGTTTTCCATATATAATCTAGTCAATCGATCGCTTCGTAGGTGTCGCGCTTTGATTTTTCGCACTCGAGGAATACACACACAAGCGGGAAAAATACTGTACTCTCTCGTTAGAACTCACCCTTCTAGAAGAATGAGTGACACTAGGTTTAAATTAAAAATAGATTTGAATAAAGGGTTTTTGAAAAACATTTGGAGTCGCCACCTAACTTGATTAAGGTAAGTTAGGTCACCTAAAAACTAAGCATAATCCGAAGACTACACTTAGAGTTTTTGAAAATGATTTTGAAAATACTACCTTTAGAGAGAGTTTTTAAGAAAACAGGTTGTTTGGCAACCTTTAGAAAATATGTAAGCCTTTTTTTGAAAATAAACTCCATTTTGGTTTTTCGAAAACAGTGATCTAGGTTCGGAGGTTGGTTATTGTCGCGCCCAGATTTTTCGCACTCGAGGAATACTCACCCAAGCGGGAAAAATGCTGTACTCTCTCGTTAGAACTCACCCTCCTAAAAGAATGAGTGCGACTAGGTTTGAATTGAAAACAGGTTTGAATAAAGGGCTTTTGAAAAAGGTTCGGAGTCGCCACCTAACTTGATTAAGGTGAGTTAGGCCACCTAAAAACTAAGAATAATCCAAAGACTACACTTAGGGTTTTTGGAAAAACAATTTTGAAAACATCTCCTCAAGAGAGGGTTTTCTAGGAAAACAGGTTGTTTGGCAACCTTTGGAAAACATTTAGCCCTTTTTAGAAAAATAACTCCTTTTGGTCTTTGAAATCAGTGATCTAAGTTCGGAGGTTGGTTGCGTGTAGGGAAGACGCACTAAGCTATCACCCTACCCTGCCCTTTCGGTACCTACATGTCAATCTACCCTAGATTCGCCTATGAGAGTCTTCAACCAACTATAGTTCAATCCTATTCACTTTAGAAAAACAATGCTTGAAAAGAAACTAACATGATGCATGATATGCAAGTGCAATAGAAAAGAATTGAAAAATAGATTTGGAAAGAGATTGATTTGATTCGAAAATAGATTTAAAGAGATGGAATTGAAATTGGAAAGTTTGAAAATTTGGAAATAGAAATTTGAAAATAGAAATTTGAAATTGGAATTTTAGATTTGAAAAGATTTTGAAAACCGCACCCATGAGGGTGGAATTGAAAGTTTGAAAAGTATTGTGACTGCACCTATGGAGGTTGCCTACGTATCCCTTTGGGGGAATCAGGTCAGTCGTAGTTCGGACCGGAGTCCGATTGAAAATAGAAGGTTGGATTGAAGAAGGAAATTGAATTGGAAATTGAATTGGATTTGAAATTAGAAGAGGAGATTGGAAACTGGAAATTGAGGACTTTGATTTGAAAAGATAGATTTGGACTTGTTTTGGAATGAGAAGATTTAAGAAAACCTAGACTTAGGAAAGAGAAGAGACTTAGGAAAGATTTGACTTGGCTTGGAAGATTTGGAAAGGTTAGATTTTAAGAGATGTTCGAATTAGGAAAAGTCTAATTTAAGAAAGTTTCGAATTAGGAAAAGTCTGATTTAAGAAAGTTTCAAATTAGGAAATTTTTATTTTTGGAAAGTTTTCGAATTAGGAAAGTTCTGAATTTAGGAAAGTTTTAGGTTTAGGAAAGTTTTGAATTTAAGAAAGTTTAGAAATTGGAAAGTTTCGAGTTCAGAAAGTTTTCGAAAAAGGAAAGGTTGTCAGATTAGGAAAGTTCCCAAATTAGGAAAGTTTTGAAAATCGGAAAGTTTTGAATTTAGAAATGTTTTGAAAAAGGGAAGTTTTGAATTTGGAAAGCTTTGAAAACAAGGAAGTTTTGAAAATAAGAAAGTTTCGTTTTGGGAAAGGTTTGAAAAAGGAAAGTTTTCAATTTAGGAAATGTTTGAATTAAGAAAGTTTCGACTTAAGAAAGTCTTAAATTAAGAAAGCTTTGAGTTTAGAAAAGTCTTAGATTTGGAAAGATGTTGAAGTTTTGGAAAGTTTAAAATTTAGAAAGCTTGGAAGTTTAGAAAGATTTAATTTAAGAAAGTTTTGAATTTAGGAAACTTTGGATTTGAAAAGATTTGAAATTTGGAAAGTTTAGGATTTAGAAAGTTTTGGGTTTAGAAAGATTTAAGATTTTAGAAAATTTTAGAGTTTTAGAAAATCTTGAAATTAAGAAAGGTTTGAATTTAGGAAAGGTTTAAAAGCTTGAATTTAGAAAGTTAATATTTGGAAAGGGGGTTGAATTAGGAAAGATTTGAAAGTTGAGTTTTAAAATTTAGGAAAGATTTTTATGTTCAAGTTTAGGAAACTTAAGATTTAGGAAAGTGAAAGTTTAGGAAGGATTTGAATTAAGAAAGAGTTGGATTTTGAAATTTAAGGAAAGATTTAGAGTTTAGGTTTAGGAAACTTATGGTTTAGGAAGGAATCGAATTAGGAAATGTTTGGATTAAGAAGAGATTGGATTTGGTTTCTTAAAAGAAAAGATTTGATTTGGTTTCCAAAAACGGAGGACGGGATCTAGTTGCTTAAACGGGGAGATTTGATTCGGTTTCCTAAAGGGAAGGTAGGATTTGGCTAGGATTTGGAAAGGAGATTCTAGAAACCCTAGTTTTGAAAAATTATAGTTTTGACGTAGAAAATAGGTTTTGAAAACGTGTAGAGTTTGGATGTGAAAACAAAAGGTTTTGGAAACCTAGGTTTGGGCAAAGTTTGGAAAACCACGTTTTTGGAAAGAAAATTAGGGTTTCCTAATTGTGGGTTCTAGGGCTTGACTTGGGCTCTAAGGAAAGAGTTTTTGGAAAACGCATTTTTGGAAACGAAGGTTTTCTAGAAGGGAATCCTAGGGAGGAGTTTTTGGAAAGTGTGTTTTTGGAAACATAGATTTTGGAAGGAAATCCTATAGAGGAAATTTCTAGAAGGAAGATTTTGAAAAACAGAGTTTTTGGAAAGATTTTTAGGGAGCGTTTTTGGAAAGTGAATTTTTAGGAGGGAGAGTTTTGGAAAGGAGTTGGAAAAGGGGGTTTTGAAAAATAGATTTTGGAGGGGAGTTTTTGAAAACAATTTTGGAGAGGAGAGTTTTAGGAAAGTATGTTTGAAAAAGAGATTTTTAGGAAGGGACTTTTGAAGAGAGAGTTTTTTGAAAAGTATGAAAACGTCTCACTTCCCTAAAGCGATTCTAGCTATAAGAGGGCTAGAACCACTTTAAGAAAGTGATTTTGAAAACAATGAGGTTTGAAAATATAGACCAAAAAGCCACTTTTAATATAGCACTTTCCTAAAGCAACCCTAGCCATGGAAAGGCTAGAATCACCCTAAGATTGTGGTTTTGAAAACAAGTTTTTGAAAAAGAGATTTTAATGCAATTTTGAAAACAAGTTTGAAAACGATTTTGAAGACAATTTTGAAAACAGTTTTTGGAAGATGCAAGATCATGATATGCATAATGCAATTTGGGGTCGTGAACATACAAGGTTAAGGCTTCACCACATAATCAAGGGGGCCGGACCCACGTGGTCTTTGGTTAGACTAGAAGAAAGCCCCCGACACGGTGACTCTCCAATAGTCCAATCCTACACATGGACCGGGAATCCCCTTGTTTCAAGTATGCAAAGAAAGGGGGGAAAGAGATGGGGGATTAAACTAGAGAAAACCCAAGTGGGTTAGGAGAGAGAAGAGAGTGGGGGGAATGCGAAAATTTGAAGAGAAAGCCTACCTTGTATCTTCTTTAATTTGCGCGCCTTGCTTGTCTTCGGTCTTCATCTTGATCTTCTTCTTCAGTCTTCAAGGGTTGTCTTCAAGCTTTAGATGGCTGCTCTTCAAGTCTTTGAAGGGTAGTTGAAGGCTAGTGTATGAGTGTATGGGGGAGTGTATGAGTGTATAGGAGGTTAGGGCTTGTGTATAGTGGCTAGGGTTTGGGAAAACCTAGGGAGGCTAGGCTTTTTGGAGGTGCTCAAGCTCTGTATATCGAAATATAGGATTTTCAGGTTAAGTTTGCAGACCCTTTTCACGTTGAACGAGGCTCTGTATTTATAGAGGGAAGACAAACCTGGCGCCTGTTGCAGTGGCGCTAGGCCAAATTATACACTGGCACCACTAGGAGTGGCGCCAGGCCATTTTTTGGCTTGGCGCCACTACTAGTGGTGCCAGCCATTTAGGAAATAATTTAAGTCGGCAAGCAACGTATCTTTGACTAGATTTGGGTGCCTGTAATAGTGACTACCATGCAATCTTTAGCCTGGCTTCACTAGGAGTGACTCCGGAAAGTCCGGGAATGATTTGAAGGAGCCGGGAGTGACTCGGAAGGCCGGAAAGAAGCAGGAACACTTAAAATAGTGTCCGGGAGGTATTTGACTTGAAAAATGAAGGTAAGGTGGGTCGGAAAGGTTGACCGGGCCTTTAAGGGCAAAACGGTCAATCGGATCGGAAAATTACCGGGGCGAACTCAGATTGTCCCGGGAAAAGACTTGAGATTTGGAAACATTATTTAGAATGTTCCCAGAGGTTTCCGGTTTGATTCCCAAGGCCGGCGTGGTCGGAAATGGAGACCGGCCCACTAGGGGCAAAACGGTCATTTTGTACCGGGTTTTCCGGAACTGACTCGGAATGATCTAGAAAGGTAAAGGAAGGTTGAGAACACTATAAAAAGTATTCTCGGGACATTACCGGTTTGATACCCGAAGCCGGTGTGGTCGAAGAAGGAGACCGGCCCTCCAGGGGCAAAACGGTCATTTTGTACCGAGTTGGCCGGAACTGACTCGGAATGGTCCGGAAAGGTAAAGGAAGGTTGAGAATGCTATAAAAAGTATTCTCGGGACATTACCGGTTTGATACTCAAAGCCGGTGTGGTTCCCGGGGCATTCAGATGCTTAGGGGCAAAATGGTCATCTTAACCGAAAAGTCTCGGAAAAGGTCCTAAGGGTAGTCTGGTCATTTTTCACCGAAGTGAGCTAACAGACACTAGTGTTGACCTAGGTTTTGAGTGTTTCCGCCACTCTCACGGTGTGAGTATTTCTGCTACTCTAATAGTTTTGTGAGTATTTCCGCTATTCTAACGGTTGAGTATTTTCGCTACTCGGACGGGGTTGAGTATTTCCGCTACTCGGACGGTTCTGTGAGTATTTCTGCTACTCTAACTGTTCTGTGAGTATTTTCGCTACTCTAACGGTTTTGTGAGTAGTTTTGCTACTCGGACCGTCTCGAGGAATAAACTGTCTCGAGAGTGGGACTGGAAAGGGGTCTTATCGTCTCCGAAGAGACGTACCTGGATTGAAACCGTCTCGAGGAATAAACTGTCTCGAGAGTGGGATTGGAAAGGGGTCTTATCGTCTCCGAAGAGACGTGCCTGGATTGTGAGTGTTTCTGCCACTCTAACGGTTTTGTGAGTACTTCCGCTACTCTAACGGTTTTGTGAGTGTTTCCGTCACTCTAACGGTTTTGTGAGTGTTTCTGCCACTCTAACGGTTGTGTGAGTAGTTTTGCTACTCGGACCGTCTCGAGGAATAAACTGTCTCGAGAGAGGAATTGGAATTGGAATAAGAAAGGACAATGCCCCTAAGGGCATTTTGGTCATTTTGCCTCTATTTGGGCCTGACAAGCCCCCAAAGCAATGGAAAGACGGAATTTGGACCTAGAGGATTGGTTTCGATTGGAATTTGCCCAAAATGACTTGAAAAACAAGTCTGGACGGAGTGTAGATTGCCGAACGGTAAAAAATGGGGTGCTTACAGTTATGTGTAGGGAAGACACACTAAGCCATCATCCTACCCCGCCCTTGCGGTACCTACATGTCTATTTACCTTAAATTCACCTATAAGAGTCTTCAACTAACAAATGTCCAATCCTATTTGCTTTAGAAAACAATTTTTAAAAAGAGATGATGCATGATATGTAAATGCAATAAAAAAAGATTTGAAAATAGATTTGGAAATAGGTTCAAAGAGAAATTTTTTAGAAAGAGATTTGAAAAGATAGAATTGAAATTGGAAAGTTTTGGAAATTGGAAATATAGATTTGAAAATAGAAATTTAGAATTAAAAGTTGGAAAAAAGTTATGGAAATGGAAATTTGAAAAATGTTGTGACCGCATCCATGAGGGTTGCCTACGTATCCTTTTGGAACAATCAGGTCAGTCGTAGTTTGGATAAGAGTCCGATAGAAAATAGAAGGTTTAATTGGAAAAAGAAATTGAATTGAAATTTGGATTTGATTTGAATTTAGAATAGAAGATTGGAATTTGAAATGGAAGAATAGAGACCCTTGACCTAGGAAGATAGGATTTAGAAATGACTCGAGATTAAGAAAGACTTGACTCGAATGTTGGACTTGGAAGATCAAAGAAAGATTAGATTTAGGAAGGGTTTGAATTAGGAAAGGTCCGATTTAGGAAAGTTCAAAATAGGAAAATGTCATTTTTGAAAAGTTTTGTTTTAGGAAAGTTTCAATTTAGGAAAGTCTTGGATTAAGAAAGTTTTGAAATAGGAAACACTTCGCTTTAAGAAAGTTTTGAAATTGGAAAGTTTTGAATTTGGAATGTTTTGAAATAGGGAAGTTTTGAAAGTTGGAAAGTTTTGAATTTAGAAAGTTCCGAATTTAGAAAGTTTTAGATTTAGAAAGATTTAAATTTTAGGGAAGTTTAGAATTTTAGAAAGATTCAAATTTTGAGTTTTAGAAATTCTTGAAATTAGGAAAGGTTTTGAGTTTAAGAAGAGTTTGAAAACTTAGATTTGGAAAGTTAAGATTTAGAAAGGGATGGAATTAAGAAAGGTTTGAAAGCTTAAAGTTTAAGGAAAGATTTAAAAGTTTAAATTTAGAAAACTTAAGGTTTAGGAAAGTACTAGATTAGGAAGGAGTTGAATTAGGAAAGATTTGGGTTTGGAAGGATTGAGATTCCTATTTCCTAAAACAAGGGATTGGATTTGGTTTCTAAATAGAGATGTTTTGATTTTGTTTCCAAAAACGGAGGATTGTATCTAGTTTCCTAAAGGGGAGATTGGATTTGACACGAATTTGGAAAGATGGAGTTTTGAAAATCCTAGTTTTGGGAAGACTATAGTTTTGATGTAGAAAAGGAGTTTTGGAAACTTATGATTTTGGTGTAAAAAAAGGGGTTTTGGAAACCTAGGTTTTAAGGTAAGATTGAAAATCATGTTTTTAAGAAGGAAATTAGGGTTTCCTAATTGTGGGTTCTAGGGCTTAACTTGGACTCTAAGAAAAAAGATTTTTGGAATGTGAGTTTTTGGAAAGGGAGATTTTCAAAAGGAAACCATAGAAAGGAGTTTTTAGAAAGTGAATTTTGAAGAGAGAGTTTTTGAAAAGATTTTTGAAAGGAGATTGTTGGAAAGAGTTTTTAGGAAAGAGATTTAGGAAAGAGATTTTTGGGAAGAGTTGTTTAGGAAGAAAATGTAAGGAGCGTTTTTGGAGAGTAAACATTGAATAAAGCGTTTTTAGAAAGGAGCTTTTAGGAAAGATGTTTTTGGAAAGAGATTGTTGAAAGAGAGTTTTTCTAGGAAGGAGACCTAGGGAGCGCTTTTAGAAAGTGAATTTTGAGGAGAGAGTTTTGGAAAGGAGTTTTTAGGAAGTTTTGAAAAATAGATTTTTAGAGGGAGTTTTTGAAAACAATTTTGGAAAGGAGATTGGAGAGAGTTTTTTAAAAAGTATATAAAATATCTCACTTTCCTAAAACGATTCTAACCATAAGAAGGTTAGAACCACTTTAGGCTAGTGGTTTTGAAAATAATGATTTTAAGAATATGTACCATATAGGTCACTTTAAATGTAACATTTTCCTGAAGCAACCCTAGCCATGGAAAGACTAGAATCACCTTAGGATTGTGATTTTGAAAACAAGCTTTGAAAAAGAAGATTTTGATGCAAGTTTTGAAAACGATGTTAATGCAAGTTTTGAAAACGAGTTTGAAAACGAATTTTGTAGGAGTGCAAAATCATGATATGCACAATGCAAGTTGGGGTCGTGAACATACAAGGTTAAAGGCTTCACCACATAATCAAAGGGGCCGAACCCACGTGGTCTCCGGTTAGACTAAAAGAAAGCCCTCGACACGGTGACTCTCTAATAGCCTAATCCTACACATGGATCGGGAATTCCCTTGTTTCAAGCATGTAAGAAAGAAGGGGGGGGGGGGGGGGGGAAGAAGATGGGGGATTAAAATAGAAGAAAACCCAAGTGGGTTAGGAGAGAGAAGAGAGGGGGGAAGATGCGTAAACGTAAATAAGAAGCCTACCTTGTGTCTTCTTTATTTTGCTTAGCCTTGCTCGCTTTGCTTTGTTTGTCTTGCTTCGGTTTTCACTTCAGTCTTCAAGAGTTTGTCTTCAATCTTCAAAGCTTTGTAGTTGCAGCAATCCAAGTCTTCAATGAAGGGTTGGATGCTAGTGTATGAGTATATGAGAGTGTATGAGTGTATAGAAGGCTAGGGTTTGTGTATGGAGGCTAGGGTTTGGAAAACCTAAAGAAGCTAAGGTTTAGGGCAGCTACGAGCTCTTTATATTGAAAAGTAGGATTTTTAGACTGTGTTTGCGGACCTCGTTCATGCTGGAGGAGGCTCTGTATTTATAGACAAGGTAATGACCTGACGCTTGTTGCAGTGGCGCTAGGCCAAAAATGCTTCTGGCACCACTAGGAGTAGCGTTAGGCCAAATATTGGTTTGGCGCCAGTCACTTAGGAAATTTTTAAGGTCGGCAAGCAACATATCTTGAGAAGATTTGGGCGCCTGTACTAGTGACAACTATGCAGTTTTTAGCTTGGCTTCACTAGGAGTGACTCCAGAAAGTCTGGGAAGGACTTAAGGGATCAGGAATGGCTCAGAAGGCCGAAAAAGGGTAGGAACCCTTAGAATAGGGTCCCCGAGGTAATGGACTTGAAAAATGATGTTAGGGTTTGTTAGTGGGGTCGACCGAGCTATTAGGGGCAAAACAGTCAACCAGGCCAGAAAGCTGACGGGATAGACTCAAAATGTCCCAGAAGAAAACTTGAGATTTGGAAACATTATTTAGAATGTTCCCAAAGGTTACCGGTTTGGTACTCAGAGCCGGTCTGGTCGAAAAAGCCGACTGGCCTACCAGGGGCAAAACGGTCTTTTTACACTGGGTTTGCCGGAACTGACTCGGAATGATCTAGAGGGATAAAGGAAGGTCGAGAATACTATAAGAAGCATTCTCGGGGGGTTATCGATTTGATACCCAGAGCCAGTGTGGTCCCTGGGGCTCTCGGATGCCTAGGGGCAAAATGGTCATCTCGACCGGAAAGTCTCAGAATTGGCCGAAACTGACTAGAAGTCACCTAATCATACTAGATTGCTTTTAAGACAATCTTTGAAGGGTGGACTTATCATTTTAAAGAGTTAGATATTATCTCGAGAAACGTGCCGAAAAAATGGCTCTAGAGGCAGTTTGGTCATTTTTCACTGAAGTAGACTAGCAGGCACTGGTGTTGACTTGGGTTTTGAGTGTTTCCACCACCCTGGCGGTGGTCTCGTGATATAGGGCTTTGTTGGAAATTCCCTATATCGACCTGATTGTGAGTATTTCCGCTACTCTGACGGTTGCAATGTTTACGAGTACTTCCGCTGCTCTGACGGTTCGAGATCATTCCCGAGACTGCCTGATCTTGGAAAGCTACTAAAGGGACTCAGCACCTGAGAAGTCAACTTTCTCAAAAGGTGTGCCAAAATGGACATTTCTGCATTGGTGGGCTAGCAGGCGCCAAAGGTGGACCGTTCTACCATCTCCGGGACTTGGGGTCTCGTCCCGATCAACGGGGTTGAAGGGACTTACCGTTTCGAAGAAACTTTCATCAAAAAACGTGCCAGATTGGATAGACTTACCCTTCTTAAGGAATTAGGTTTCTTGAGAGAGGGATTGGAATTGGAATTGGAAAGGGGTCTTACCGTTTTCGAAAAGACGTGCCTGTTAGAATTGGAAAGGGGACTTACCGTCTTCGGAAAGACGTGCCTGTTAGAATTGGAAAGGGGACTTACCGTCTTCGGAAAGACGTGCCTGTTAGAAACGAAATGGGGATTTACCGTCTTTGGAAAGACGTGCTTATTGGATTTGGAAAGGAGACTTACCGTCTTTGAAAAGACGCGCCTGTGGGAATTGGAAAGGGGACTTACCGTCTTCAGGAAGATGTGCCTAATTTGGAATTGGAAAGGGGACTTACCGTCTTCGGAAAGACGTGCCTAATTTGGAATTGGAAAGGGGACTTACCGTCTTCGGAAAGACATGCCTAATTTGGAATTGGAAAGGGGACTTACCGCCTTTGGAAAGACATGCCTATTGGAATTGGACCGATCAAATCCCCCAAGGGCATTTTGGTCATCGTGCCTTTATTTGGCTTTGACGGGGCTCGCGAAGCGATGAATTGATTAAATTAGACTTAGAGAGTTGATTTGATTAGAATACGTCCATATTGACTTGAGTACAAGTCTGGACAGACCGTAGACTACCGAGCGGTCAAAAATGGGGTGCTTACAGTAGGCTTGTCCGGTTCAAATAGAGGCAAAATGACCAAAGTGCCCTTAGGGCATTGTTTGGTCCAATTCCAGTGGGCACGTCTTCTCGAAGATGGTAAGTCTCCTTTCTAATCTTAATTCCAATTCCAATCCAATTCCAGTTCAAATCTAATTCTAGTCCAATTCCAATTCAAATCAAATTTGACACGTCTTTCGAGAAAGTTGATCCTTTAAGATGATAAGTCCAACCAGTCCAGCATGTTTTCTAAAAAAATTCTTTAGAACGGTAAGTCCCTTCAAACCCGTCGACCAGGACGAGACCCCAAGTCCCCGAGATGGTAGAACGGTCTACCTTTGGCACTTGCTAGCCCGCCAATAAAGAATGTCTGTTTCGACTACCTTTTGAGAAAGTTGATTCCTCAGGCGATAAGTCTACCTAGTAGCTTCCCGAGATCAGGCAGTCTCTGGAATGATCACAAATCGTTAGAGTAACAAAATTTCTCGTAAATATCGCAATCGTCAGAGTAACGGAAACACTCGTAAATAGGTCGACATTGGGAATTGCTAATAAACCCCTATGTCACAGGACCACCGTCAGAGTGACAGAAACACTCAAAACCCAGGTCAACACCAGTGCTTGCTAGCCCACTCTGGTGAAAAATGACCAAACTACCCCTAGGGCCATTTCCGGCACGTTTCTTGAGAAAGTACCCAAGTCCTCAAGATGGTAAGTCCACCCTTCCAGGACCGTCCCATAGATGATCCATCATGTTTAAGTGCCTTCCAGTTGGTTTTGGGCAAATTCTGAGACCCTCCAGTCAAAATAACCAATTTGCCCCTAGGTATCTGAGCGTCCCGGGAGCCACATTGGCTCTGGTTATCAAACCGGTAACCTCTCGGGGATGTTTTTGATAGTATCCCCGACCTTCCAACACATTTCTAGGTCATTCCGAGTCAGTTTCGGCGAACTTGGTGCAAAATGACCATTTTGCCCCTAGTGGACCTGTTGCCTCTTCCAACTACATTGGCTCTGGGTATCAAACCGGTAACCTCTTGGAACATTCTGGTTAATGTTTCCAAGGCTTTAGTATTTTTTTGGGACATTCCAAGTCCATCCTGGCAGCTTCTCGGCTTGATTGACCATTTTGCCCCTAATGGCCCGGTTAACCCCTCAAACACGTATTGTTATTATTTTTCAAGTTTACCACCCCTGAGGCACTATTCTGAGGGTTCCTATCCCTTTTTGGTCCTCCGGACCATTCTCGACCCTTTGAACTATTCTCGGATCTTTCGGATGGTACTCACTAGTACAGGTGCCAAAATCTTCTGAAGATATGTTACTTGCCGGCCTTAAAACTTTCCTAAGTGGCTGCTGCCACTAGCAGAGGCACCAAGCCAAAATTTGGCCTGGCGCCACTAGGAAGGAAATTTTGCCTGGCGCCACTGCAATAGGTACCAGGTTAATCTTCTGTTTATAAATACAAAGCCTCCTCTAGCGTGAAATGGGTCCGCAAACTCAGTCTAAAAATCCTATTTTTCGAATTACAAAGCTCGAAGCCTCTCCAAACCCTATTTTTCTTTAGGTTTTCCAAATCCTAGCCCCCATATACAAACCCTAGCATACACAGTCATATACATTCATATAATAGCCTCCAAAGCCTCATTAAAGACTTGAAGTGCTGCAACTTAGAAGTTCTTGAAGACCAAAGCGAAGATCGAAGTAAAGCATGCAAATAAAGAAAAGAAAATAAAAAAAGACATAAGGTAAGCTTCTTATTTACCTTTACGCAATGCCCCCCTCTCTCTTCTCTCTCCTAACCCACTTGGGTTTTCTTCTATTTTAATCTCCCATCTTCTACCCCCCTTTCTGGCATGCTTGAAACAAGGGACTCCCCAGTTCATGTGTAGGATTAGGCAATTGAAAGTCACCGTGTCGGGGGCTTTCTCTTAGTCTAATTGGAGACCACGTGGATTTGGCCTCCTTGATTATGTGGTGAAGCCTTTAACCTTGTATGTTCACGACCCCAACTCACATTGTGCATTTCATGATCATGCATCTCTCCAAAAATTATTTTCAAACTTGTTTTTAAAACTTACATCAAAACCGTCTTCAAAACTTGCATTGAAATTTTTTTCTTCAAAACTTATTTTCAAAATCACAATCATAAGGTGATTCTAGCCTTTCCATGGTTAGGGTTGCTTTAGGAAAGTGTTACATTCAAAGTGACCAATATGGTCCATATTTTCAAATACTTATTGTTTTCAAAACCACAATCCTAGATGGGTTCTAACCTTCTTATGGTTAGAATCATTTTAGGAAAGTGAGATATTTTTAGAGGCTTATAAAAGTCCACATTAAAATCCTTTTCAAATATCTTTTTAAACTTACTTTCTAAAAATCTCTTTTCCAAAACTCTCTCCAATCTCCTTTTCAAAATTGCTTTTTAAATTGCTTTCTAAAAACTCCCTTCAAAAAATCTATTTTCCAAAACTTCTTTTCAAACTCCTTTCCAAAAAATTCTCTTCAAAATTCACTTTCTAAAAACACCCTTTAAGTTTCCTTCCTAAAAACTTTTTCCAAAAATCCCTTTCCAAAAACTCTCTTTTGAAGCTTACTTTCTAAAAACTCTTTTCTAAGATCTACTTCCAAAAATCTTTCTTTCCAAAAGTTCTACTTTCCAAAATCTCGTTTCTTGGAATCCAAGTTAAAGTCTAGAGCCAATGGTTAGGAAATCCTAATTTTCTTTCCTAAAATACGACTTCCAATCTTGCCTCAAAACCTTGATTTTCCAAAATCTCCTTTTTCCATGAAAATCATAAATTTTCAAAACCTGTTTTCTACATCAAACTACAGCTTTCTAAATCTAGGGTTTCCAAAACTTCATCCTTCTAATTCCATGTCAAATCAAATCTTTTGTTTTAGGAAACCAAATCCAATATCACATTTAGGAAACTAAATCGAATCCTTCGTTTTTGGAAACAAAATCAAATCTTCTCTTTTTAGAAATAAAATCTAATCCTTTGTTCTAGGAAATAGAAATCAAATCTTTCCTAAATCCAACTCTTTCCTAATCCCATTCTTTCCTAATTCCAACCTTTGCTAATTCCATACCTTTCCAAATCTTAACTTTCTAATTTCTAAAATTTTCAATCTTTCTTAAACTCAAATCTTTCCTAAACTTCAGGTGTTTCTAAAACTCACACTTTCAAACCTTTCCCAATTTCTAACTATCTATTCCAAATCTTTCCAAAATTCTAAAATTTTCAAATTCCAAATCTTTCTTAAATCAAACTTTTTCTAATTGAAATCTTTCCAAAAATCAACTCTTTCTTAAGTTGAAACTTTTTAAATTCAAAACTTTCTAATTTCAAAACCTTTCCTATTTTAAACTTCTCTAATTCAAAACTTCCCTAAAATGAAACTTTCGTAATTCGAAACTTTCCTAAAATGAAAATTTCTTAAAATGGAACTTTCCTATTTTGAAACTTTTTCAATTTCAAGATTTTCTAAATTCAATCTTTCCTAGATGCCAACTCTCCATGTTTTCTAAATCAAACTTTCCAATCAAATTTTTCTTAATCTTAAGTCCTTCATAAATCCCATCTTTCTTAAGTCCAGGTTTATTAAAACCAAGCTTTCCAAAACCAATCTCTTTAAATCTTCCAAGTCAATTTCAAATCAAAGTTCAATTTCCTAATCTTCCAATCCAAATTCCAACTCAAATTCTTTTTCAAGTCAAACCTTCTATTTTCTATTGGATTCTTGTCCGAACTACGGCTGACATGATTCCTCAAAAGGATATGTAGGCAACCTTCATGGGTGCGGTCACAATCTTTTTCAAGTTTTCAATTTCATAACTATTTTCAAACTTCAAATTCCAAAAATCTACTTTCAAATTTCTATTTCCAAATCTTTCTTTCGAATCAAATTAAGTTCTTTTCAAATCTATTTTCAAAATCAAAGTCTTTTCTTGCACTTGCATATCATGTATCATGTCAAACTTTTTTCGAAAAATTCTTTTCTAAAGTAGATAGTCATTAGACATTTATTAATCGAAGACTCGAGTGAGTAAACCTATGGTGAATAGACATGTAGGTACCGCAAGGGCAAGTTAGAGTGATAGTTCAGTGTGTCTTCCCTACATGTAACCAACCCTCGGCCTTAGGATCATTGTTTTCAAAGACCAAATGGAGTTATTTTCAAAAAGGGCTTAAATATTTTCAAAGGTTGCCAAACAATCTATTTTCTTAAAAACCCTCTCTTGAGGAAGTTTTCAAAATCTTTTTAAAAACCTTAAATGCAATCTTCGGATTGTGCTTAGTTTTTAGGTGACCTAACTCACTTTAATCAAGTTAGGTGGCGACTCCAAACTTTTTCCAAAAGCCCTTGTTCAAATCAATTTCAAGTTCAAACTTAGTCACACTCATTCTTTCTGGGAGGATGAGTTCTAATGAGAGAGTATTGTGTTTTTATCACTTGTCTTTTTCGGGTGCGAAAAATTGGGTCGCAATAGTGGACTTATCGTCCGAGGAATCAATTTTCTCGAAAGACGTGCTGAATAGTGGACATTCTTCATTGGTGGGCTAGCAGGCGCTAAAGGTGGACCGTTCTACTATCTCAGGGACTTGGGTTCCATCCCGATCAACGTGTTTGAAGGGACTTACCGCTCTGAAGAGTTCCCTCGAAAAAATGCCGGATTGGATGGTCTTACCGTCTGAGGGATCAACTTTCTCGAAAGGCATGCCAGATTTGATTTGAATTGGAATTAAATTGGATTTTGAACTTGGAATTTTAGATTGAAATGGGGACTTATCGTCTTCTGGAAGACGTGCCAACTGGAATTGGATCGAGCAATGCCACAAGGGCATTTTGGTAATCTTGCCTCTATCTAGGCCTAGCGGGCTCGTGAAACGATGGATTAATTGAATTGAGTTCAAAAAATTGATTTGAACTTAAACATGTCTATGTCAATTTGAATATGAGTCCGGTCGGACCGGAGATTGCCAAGCAGACAAAAATGGGGTGCTTACATCTGGGAACCTTTTTCAAACTCCAACTCCAACCCAAAAATGTTTTAAAAAAAAAGAAGCTATTTCAAAAATTGTCTCAATGCAAAATGGCTAGACACTTACCATTTTTAAAAAACTATTTCTAAGACAACTTCAAAATCCTAGCCCTTTTCTTGGTTAGGGTTTGCAAAGGAAAAATGATACATCAGACGCAACCTGTAAGATTCAGATTAGGGTTTTAAACCTTAAATGTTTTACAAAACCTATTTCCAAAAACTATTTTCAAACATTACATTCTTGAAACAACCCTAGGCCTTCTATGGCTAAGGTTATCTCAGATCAAGTGAGATATTCAAACAAGAAAAATTTCTAGCCCATTTTCCTAAAAATATTTTTCCAAAACTCATAACCTTAAAGGAGTTTAGTTCCCATATAGCTAACCTCTCTAAGGCAATGAAACATCTGCATACCTTTCATAAGGTATATAAAAACTATTTCCAAAAGCCTTTTTAAGATAAGTTCACAAGAGCTTTTACAAGTCCAAATCACACTTTCAAATCCCATTTCAAAAGTACTTTGAAAAATACTCCAACATCCAATTTCAAATCAAAACTCTCTCGAGTTGTTTTCAAATTTTAAGCAAAAAACTCTCAAGTTCTCCTTTCCAAAACAAGACCTCAACGGGTCTTCAAAACTTTCCAAAGGCCCAAATGTGCCTATTTTCAATCGGATCCTTAAGTTGAACTACAACTGACCTGATTCTCGCCAAACGAGATACTCATGCAACCTTCATAGGTGCGGTCATAACCCTCTTTTTAACTCAAATGCCCATTTTCAAAATTTAACCCCAAGTCTCTTTCACACCATTTTTTAAATTGCATCATGCATCATTCATCTTAAAAGTGATGACAAATCCTTTTTCAAAATCTTCTTAAGTGGACATAAGTGGATAATTAGGAACTGGAGATTTAGATGAGTGAATATAGGATGATTAGACATGTAGGTACCGCAAGTGCTTAGTAGGGTGATAGTCTTTGGTCATCTTCCCTACACGTAATCAACCTCTGAACCTAGAATCACTGTTTTAAAAAACCAAAATGGAGTCATTTTCTAAAATGGCTTCAACATTCTCCAAAGGTTGCCAACCAACCTGTTTTCCCAAAAACCCTATGTTGAGAAAGTCTTCCAAAACCTTTTCAAAAACTCTAAGTTTAGTCTTTGGGCTTTACTTAGTTTTAGGTGAACTAACACACCTTTATCAAAGTTAGGTGGCATCTCCAAACCTTTTTTTAAAAAAGCCATTAATCAAATCAATTTCAAGTTCAAACCCTGTTGCACTCGTCCTCTTAGAAGGGTGAGTTCTAACAGATAGAGTATCGGGTTTGGCCAGAGTTTAGACCTAGACTCAGGGTCGAAAATCAGGGTGCGACAGCTGGTGACTGTACTAGGAACACTTAGAGGGTTAGACCATTGTCATGTCTCTTTGCTCTTCACTCACCTAGAATTTCTGATTCCTTTGTCCAATTTTGTCCACCTTTTCAAAATTTTTCAAAATATTAAAAAAACAATGTCATCACTTGCATCCATGCATATCATCTATTATCCATTTTTATCTTGCATTGAGTTTTTCATAAAGATACTAACTCTGTGCATTTGTTTTGTAGGTACTCACCTTCTATTATTGTTGTCTTATATTAATTGCCATATATGGCATGAATGAGCTGGATGGATGGGAGTTGTTGGGCCCTTTCTTCTATCTTGCATTTGCACCTCTGCATTATTATCTGGTTACTACCCTTGTAGTTAGAGGGGAAACGGTATATTGGTTGTCTATTTTCAATCAAACCCCGAGTCCGAACTATGACTTACTTGATTCTCAACGAAGGGTTACATAGGCAACTCTCATGGGTGCGGTCACAACCTTTTTTAAAATTTCAATTTCCTTTTTCAAAATCTCTATTCAAATTTAAATTCATGCACTTGCATCATGCATCACATCATTTCTAAAGTGATGGCATAAAACTCTTTCCAAAATTCTTTTCAAAGTGGATATAAATGGACATCTAGTAATTGAAGATTCTAAATAAGTGAACCTAGGGTGAAAAAATATGTAGGTAATGCAAGGGCGGGATAGGTAGCCTAGTGCACCTTTCCTATACTTAACTAACCTCCAAACCTAGAATTACTGTTTTCAAAAGACCAAAATGGAGTTATTTTCAAACAAGGGCTTAAATCTTTTCAAAGGTTGCCAAACAACCTATTTTCTTAAAACCCTCTTAAGAGGAAGTTTTTTGAATTTTTCAAAAACCCTAAGTTTGATCTTCGTAAACAAAGTTAGGTGGCGACTCTAAATCTTTTTCCTAAAACCCTTATTTAAATCAATTTCTAATTCAAACCTAATTGCACTTGTCCTTTTAAGAGGATGAGTTCTAACGAGAGAGTACCGTGTGTGTTTTCCACGCTCGAGTGAGAAAACCCGGGCACGATAGCTGGCTACTCCGCTGGAAAAATTTAGAGGGTTAGACCATTGTTATGTGCCTTCACCCTTCACTCGCCTAGAATCTCAGGCTTCTTAAGTCTAATTTTGTCCACTCTTTCAAAAATTTCGAAGTATTTAAATTTTTTTTTCAAACAAGTGTCATCACTTACATCCATTCATGCTCTTGCATTGATTTCTATTTGCATGCTCTTGCACTGCTTTCTAATTCCATCTTATCATGCATTGACTTTCTCGTAAAGATACTAACTCGGTGCATATTTTTTTTATAGGTAGTCACCTTCTACTCTTCTGTCTTATATTAATTTCCATGCATGAATGTCGCACCCCAATTTTTTGCACTCGAAAAAATACACACAAGTGAAAAAAGCACTGTACTCTCTCGTTGGAACTCATCCTCCTAGAAGGACGAGTGCAACTAGGTTTGAATTGGAAACTGATTTGATATAGGGCTTTTAGAAAAAAATTTTGGAGTTGCCACCTAACTTGGTTAAGGTGAGTTAAGTCACCTAAAACTAAGTGCAATCCGAATATTAAACTTAGGGCTTTCGAAAAAGGTTTTGAAAATTTCCTCGAGGAAGGGTTTTTAAAGAAAATAGGTTGTTTGGCAACCTTTGGAAAGATTTAAGCCCTTTTTGAAAAATAACTCCTTTTTTGGTCTTTGAAAACAGTGATTCTAGGTTCAGAGTTTGGTTACATATATGGAAGATATCCTAAGATCATCACCCCATCTCGCTCTTGCGTTACCTCTATGTTTATTCACCCTAGGTTCACTCATTTAGAATTTTTGATTGTCCAATGTCCAATACTATCCACTTTGAAAAGCACTTTAGAAACAAGTTTGATATGATGCATGCCATGCAAGCAAGAAAAAGATTTAATTTTGAAACTAGATTTGATCATGCAAGTGCAAGAAAAAAATTTAATTTTGAAAATAGATTTAAAAAGAGGATTTGATTTTGAAAATGGATTTGAAGAGAAGATTTGAAGCTTGAAATAGGTTATGGAATTGGAAATTTGAAAAAGATTGTGGAATTGAAATTTAAAAAAGGTTGTGACCGCGCCCATGAGGGTTGCCTACGTATCCCTTTGTAAGGAATCAGGTCAGTCGTATGTTGGACAAGAGTCCAATTAAAAATAGATACTTTGGGGTTTTTGAAAAGTTTAACTTGAAAAAGGTTTGATTCGAACAGAGTTTGATTTGGAAAAGGGTTTGATTTGAACTTGGAATAGAAAATTTGAAATTGAACTTGGAGTTAAAATTGATTTTGATTTGAATAGATTGAACTTTGAAGGAAAACTTGGACTTGATTTCGGAAAGAAGGAGTTAAGTTTTGAAAACAATTTGACTTAGATTGAAGTTGGAAAACTAACTTGGTTTAGAAAGAAGTTTTAGAAAAGAGTTGAATCTTCCTAACTTAGGATTAGGGTTGAACTAGGGTTTAGGTATCTTAGGTTTTAGGTAACCTAAGGTTGGAGTATGTAATTGAATTGGAAAGGTTTGATTTAGATTTGAAAGTTTGATTCAGGAAAGTTTGAGTTTAGAAAACTTGGTATTAGGAAAGATGAGATTTGGAATATATTGGAAAAGATTTGATTTGATTTTAAAAACACTTGACTTGGAAAAGACTCGACTTAAACATTTGACTTGAAAGAGTTTAGAAAGTTAAGATTTAAGAAAGATTGAAGTTTAGAAATCTTTGAATTAAGAAAGTTCCATTTTAGGAAAGATTTGAATTTAGAAGGTTTTTGAATTTAGGAAAGTTGGATTTAAGAAAGATTTGAACTTAGAAAGATTTGAAACTTGGAAAAAAGATTTGAAAGTTTGAATTTAGAAAAGTTTTGAAATTTAGAAAGATTTGATAAGTTGAAATTTAGAAAGTTGAGATATGGAAAAGTTTGAAATTAGGAAAGATTGGGATTAGGAAAGATTTGATTTAGGAAAGATTAGAATTATGAAAGATTTCATTTCTATTTTCTAAAGTAGAAGATTAAATTTTATTTTTGAAAATTGATGATTTTGGTTTGATTTGTAAAATTAGAGGATTTGATCTAATTTTTTAAACGAGAAGATTTGATTTGATATAGAATTGGAAAGGTTAAATTTTGGAAATCTAGGTTTTGGAAATCTATGATTTGGTGTAAAATGGCCTTGAAAACCTAAGATTTGATATAGAAGATAGTTTTTGGAAACCTATAATTTGAAGCAAAATAGGAAGTACGATTTTAGGAAAGGAAACTAGGGTTTCCTAACCATGGATTTTAGGGCTTGACTTGGACTCCAAGAAAAATAGTTTTTAGAAAGTGGATCTTTTGAAGAGAATTTTCAGGAACGAAGTTTGAAGATAGTTTTTAGAAAGTAGATTTTTGAACAGAGTTTTTAGGAAAGGGTTTGAAAAATAACTTGGAAAGGGGTTTGAATATGGACTTTTAAAAACCTTTTGAATATCTCACTTTCCTAAAATGGTTCTAACCATGCAAAGATTAGAACCATTCTAGGGTTGTGATTTTGAAAAACAACAAGGATTTGAAATATGGACCATAATGATCACTTTGAATATCACACTTTCCTAAAATAACCATAACCATGGAATGGCTAGAATCATCTTAAGATTGTGGTTTTGATAAAAACAATTTAGGGTTTACACCCAAAATATGGACCTTTATAGTCGCATTGAATATAACACTTTTCTAAAATAACCCTAACAATGGAATGGCTAGAATCATCTTAAGATGGTGATTTTGAAAAACAAGTTTGAAGAAGAAGATTTTGAATGCAAGTTTTGAAAGAGAGTTTTGATGCAAGTTTGAAAACAATTTTGAATGAATGTATGAATATGATATGCACAATGCAATAGGGTCGTGAACATACAAGGCTAGGCTTCACCACATAATCAAGGGGGCCGAGCCCATACCATCAAGGGTCGAATTTTGAAGAAAGCCACCGACACAGTGACCTTCAACAATTCTTCTTAGGCATGAATCGAGAAGTCCCTAGTTTCAAGCATGCAAGAAAGGGAGGTAGAAGATGGGGGATTAAAATAGAAGAAAACCCAAGTGGGTTAGGAGGAAGCAGAGAGAGAGGGGGATTGCATAAAAGTAAATTGAAAGCGTACCTTGTCTTCTTCTTGCTTTGCTTGCTATCGCGCCCCGATTTTTGGGGTGTCTAAGGTCCTTTCGGCTCGGAGACCCTAAAACATGGAACTTTGTCACTAGAACTCGTTCTCCTAGAAGAACAAGTGCGACTAGGTTTGAAAATTGGTTTGACTAAGGGCTTTTCAAAAAAATAGGAGTCACTACCTAATTAGATTAAGGTGAGTTAGGGCACCTAAAACTAAGTGTTAATCCTAAGATTAAACTTAGGGTTTTGTGAAAAAGGTTTTGAAAACTCCCTTATGAGAGGATTTTTAAGAAAATAGGTTGTTTGGCAACCTTTGGAAAGATTTAAGCCCTTTTGGAAAATAACTCCATTTTGGTCATTTGAAAACAGAAATTTATGTTTCGGGGGTTGGTTACGTGTAGGGAAGATATCTTAAGATCATCACCCTACCCCACCTTTTCGGTACCTACATGTCTAATCACCTTTTGTTCACTCACTTAGAATAACTGGTTGCCATTGTCCACTTAATATTCACTTTAGAATTTTGAAAACGGGGTTTGATCATCACTTTTCGGATAGATGATGCATGATGCAAGTTTTGGAAGGAGTTTGAAAACATGGGAGTTTTGAAGGAGTTTGAGATAGAAATTTTGAATTGATTAGAATTTTTGAAAAAGGGATTGGAGTTGGAATAAAAGTTATAACCGTACCGTTTTAGGTTGCCTATATTTCTCATTTAGCGAGAATCAGGTCAATCGTAGTTCGGGCAAGAGTCCGATGGAAAATAGGTGCATTAGGGCCTTTGGAAGGTTTGAAGACACTTTGGGGTCTTTGGAAAAGTTTAAGACACTTTGAGGTCTTTGAAAAAGTTTAAGACACTTTGAGGTCTTGGAAAAGTTTAAGACACTTTGAGGTCCTCGGAAGTTGAAGACTCTTTGAGGTCTTTGGAAGTTGAAGACTCTTTGTGGTGTTGGAAGTTGAAGACTCTTTGTGGCCTTGGAAGTTTTGACTTGAAATCGGATGGTTGAGTATTTTGAAAATATTTTTGGATTATCTTAAGGAAGTTTTAGAAAAAATACTTTGGCATGACTCAAGAGAACTTGAAAGTGTTTTTGAATTCTTGTTTTGAAAACCTTGGAGGCATGTTTTGATGAATTAATTTTTGAAAGTGGTTTTTGGAAATGGCAAAGGTTTGGAATCCTAATATGGACAACCTTAGAGGTTGTTCTTGATTTATCACTTCCTTGGAATCCCTAACCATGAGAGGGCTAGGGACACCTTAGGTTTGTGACCTTTTGAAAATATTTTTGGAAATGCCTTGAAGATGGAGTGTAAGAGCATTAGAGGAGTTTATGGAGTTAGTTTTTTGAAATCAAGAGAGTAGGAGATTTTGAAAAAAAATTGGTTATGAGAATAGTTTAAGATTGAGTGATCATTTAGAAAAGGGTTCAAGAGTTGGAACCTCGAAGTGTACTAACCTAGGTTGGGCTAGCCTAGGGTTAGGGGTGACCTAAGGTTAACTAACTTGGGTTGGTTTACCCTAGGGTTAAGATGACCTATGGTTAGCTAACTATGGTTAGGTTAACCTAAGGTTAAGGTGACCTAGGGTTAGCTAACTAGGGTAGGGCAACTAGGGTCAAGTTAACCTAGGGTTGGTTAATTAGGGTCAAGTTAACCTAGGATAAGATTGGAAGATGGTTTTGAAAGTTGGTTTAATGCACTTTTGGAAGGAGTTTTAAAAGACAAAACATGCCATACAATGGATTTTGGTTGGCAATCTTTTTGAAGATCATTTCCATGAAAATTTTGACTCTAGCCAAGGGTATGGTTTATATGGTTGGTGATTGGAGACCATTCCAAGGAAGGTTTCCTCATGACCATTATGACTTTTATCTTAACAAGAGTGGGGGTTTCAAAAATCAACATAACGATGACAATTTTTGAAAAATCATTTTTGATGCAAAGATGGAGAGAATGTATTTTTGAAAATCATCTTTTGAGAAGGATTTTGAAAACCACTTTTCAAGGGAATCATTCCATCAAGAGAGGGTTCATATGACCAAACAAAAGAGAGACCACTTAAGAGAGGGTTCCATGGGGCCATTCCAACCACTACACTTAAAAGAATGAAAATCTTGAAAATTAGAGAATTAGAAAGTGACCCTTATGCAAATTAAAATGCCATGATGCCAAAATGAGAGTTAGGGGGTTAGTAGGGGCTCTTCTAAGGCATAATTCTAAAATCCCATCCTAAACTTCAAGGGGCCAACTCTTGAAATAATTTTTGAAAGAAATGTAGAACTTGGAAATGGCATAAAATTAAGAGCAATGTAAGCATTGTGAAATATGATAATAAGCATAAAATAAAGCTAAGAACACAAGATATAATCAAAATAGTAATATGCAAGGGGTCATGATTCACATGCAAGGGGTCATGATTCACATGTAAGGCTTTTAGGCTACATCACATAAACAAGGGGCTCCTAGGCCATACTATCTTAAAGTAGGCTAGTGAGAGGTCCTCCTACACGGTGGCTTTCACTTGCTTTCCTCTAGGCATGATCTAAGAGCCCTCTTGGCTCAAGCATGCAAGAAAGTGGGGTTGAAGATGGGGATTAAAATAGAGAATAGCCTAAGTAGGCTAGGAGGGAGAAGAGAAGAGTGGGGGAGAGCACAAATGTAAAAGGGATAGCACCATTTTCCTTCAACACACTTGTAGTCTTCAATGGATGTCTTGATTGGAGCTTGAGTGACTTCAAGAGGGCTTGAGGGGCTGGAGTGGAGTGTGTAAGTGTGTATGAGGCCTTGTATATGGAGTGTATAGGCTTGAGAGAGGTAGAATCTAGCCTAAGTGTTGGAAGGGTGGAATATATATAAGGATTCGAGGTTCTAGAGCAATTTCAGCAGAGCTTCGCATCAATTTTTGGAGATGGAATATGCAAAGGGGTGGTTTAGTATTTATAGGCAATCTGGAATAGGCCTAGTGCATGTGCTGCATGCGCCTGGCCAAAATTTGGCCATGCGCATGTAGGACATGCGCAGGTACTGTTCCATTGCTAGAATGACACGTGGCAACCCATGTACTAGATAAATCTCGACTGTTGATCGAAAGTTGGTTGATCTGATCAAAATTTGAGCGCATGTAGCATACGCTCCACCACCAGGGAGGTTCGTCTAAACTTTGCCTCGATAATTGAGTCAATCGGTAAGGTTTCAGGGATGATTTTGGGAAAGTCTTTTACCGCTTGACGGGGTTTGTGCAGTGTTGAGGTGTTCAGGGGCAAAATGGTCATTTTGGCTGGAGTGGGCCGGAATAGGACCAGATTCGGATCAAATGGCGTGCGGGGGATTCCTAATGGTTTAACAACATTTTGGAAGGATAGATTTATCGTTTTGAGAGATTTTGAACTTTCCCAAAATGTGCCTGGAGGCCCAAAGGGCAAATTTGGTCATTTTTCATTGAGTCAGGCTAGCAGGCACCGGTATTAACCTAGGTGTTGGTCTCGAGACTGCCTAGTCTCTGAAAACTATCTGTGCGGTGTTGGTCTCCAAGAACGCCCGTTCTTAGAGAACTACCTGTACGGGTGGTGTTGGTTCCTCAGAATGCCTGGTCCTAGAAAGTTACTTAGAAGGGTGGTGTTGGTCTCTAAGAACGCCCGGTCTTGGAGAACTACCAAATGATGGACATTCTACGTTGGCGGGTTAGCAGGCCCCAGAAGTGAACCGTTTAGAATTTGATGAGGTGTTGGTCCCTGAGATCGCCCGATCCTGAGGAGCTACCTGATGGCGTTGGTTTCCAGGATCGCCCGGTCCGAAAAGCTGTCTGGAATAATGGTGCTTATGGCTCCAGCGGGTCCTTTTGGGCCTGAGAAGCGACCAGTTGGTTGGATTGGAGATTGTAAGGCACATCTTGAACCTGCATGTGTTGTGATGCTTGAAACCGAACCCGGTTGGGTCGGAGATTGCCGAGCGGGCAAAAATGGGGTGCTTACAGCTGCCCCTCTTTTTCTGGCTTTGCTTGCCGAAGATAGAAAAATAACAAAGTAAGAATCCCTTTTTGGTCGCGAGGCTATCGAAGAGACGATGTGCTAGTGAATTTAGAATGCTTTGGGACCTCTTGTGAGTTGCCGGTTCGGAATGCTTTGGAACTCAAAAAGCTTTACATTCTGGTCAGGGATCGAGTTGTCGATTTGACGTGGTTTGGTTCAGGACATTCAATTCTTGCGAGTGAATGTTGAAAGCTTGATGTTCGGCTTTCGAAAACCCTAGAAACAAATTCGGCCCTCGGAGAGCTTGAAACCAGTTTTAGAGGGAAGTTGATTTGGCGGGCACATGTGTTATATGTGCGCTTAATGTCTTAAGCCTTGCGTATGTAATATATACGCCAGTTGGATTCTAGTGCTTGTGCGTCTGCTACATGCGCCAGCCCGTGGCATATAAACAGAATAGAATCGCGATTCAGCATTGCGTTTTGTTGGGTTTTTGGTGATTTGAGATTTTTCCCTGGAGGATCTTCAGAAGATTTCGACTAGGATCACTAGAGGAGTGTCGAGGGGCATCGGGTGATTGCCAGAAATCGTCATTACCGCCGGATTCTCGCCGAAAAGCTTTGTTTTTATCGGAGAACCTAAAGGTTAGCTTTCTAGAAATCTCGTCGATTTCGATACGTTTGCTTTCATTTTTTGGGTATGAACAGTGTAATCCCATATTTTAGAACGTTTAGAACGCAATGGTTGGATTTTTATTTTTTTTTGTGATTTGGTGGAGTTTTGAGTGTGTTTTGGATGATATTGTATGTTTGTGAAAGTGGGTTTCTTGCAGGACTTGAAAAAATTGCCTCTACAGGCTTGGGGATTGATCGTTTGTGTGTGATTTTTGCACTGAGAACCTTAGAAAAATGTGTAGGACAAACGTATGAAATTTCATAATTTTTTGAAAAATTTTGAATTTTTGGATTTTTGAAAATTATGAAAAATAGAAAAAATAAAAGAAAATTAGAGAACGGGTCCCGTTAAATGTTGAAAAATCTCAGAACATTTTTAGAAAATTATCGTGACACTCTCAAACGTTCTGGGAATTTTTGTGAAATTTTGCAAATAAAATCGAGGCCAAAAAATCTTAGAAGTTGAAGGAATTGTCCTAGAATTTGTGTTCGAGGACAGGGCACGTGTCGTGAGGGTGAGATTGTTTTGAATGATGTGGTGGAAAGTTTGGAATTGTTCAGGGCTGTGTTTGTGACTTGTGGAATTTCGGGGTGACGACTTTTTAAGGCGAAACTGTGCCGAAATTTTTAAAAATTTTATCACTTAACGTTGAAACCTTTCAGCAAGGCAAATCCTTTTTGAGAAAGGGGCTTTTGAGGGAGAAAGCCCGGAGAAACCGCAATTTTAGAGAAATTTTTGGGAGTGGGATTTTTGAACGGGAAAAGCCCTGGGAAACTGATTTTTAGAAAACTTAAAGAACAAGACTTTTGAAGGTGACAGGTCAAGAAACCGTTAAACCCTTAAAATGGGGCTTTATAAAGGAAAAGCTTGAAAAACCATAAAAATGTTGAACCAGGACTTTTGAAGGAAAAGCTTGAGAAATCGGTTTGAAAACCGTTAGAAAATTTTGAACTAGGATTTTTGAAGGAGAAAACCTGAAAAACTGACTTTGGAATTTCGAAGCCAAATTTTTTGAGGAAAAAAGCTTGAAAACCCTTAGAATATTTTTGAACTAGGGTTTTTGAAGGAGAAAACCCAAAAAAATCGGCTTTGAAATTTTGAAACCAAACTTTTTGAGGAAAAAGCTTGAAAACCATTAGAAAATTTTTGAACCAGGGTTTTTGAAGGAGAAAATTTGAAAAACCAGCTTTGAAATTTTGAAACCAAACATTTTGAGGAAAAAGCTTGAAAACCATTAAAAGAATTTTGAACCTGGGTTTTTGAAGGAGAAAATCTAAAAAACCGGCTTTGAAATTTCGAAACCAAACTTTTTGAGGAAAAAGCTTGAAAATCCTTAGAAAATTTTTGAACCAGGGTTTTTGAAGGAGAAAACCCGAAAAACCGGTTTGAGACTTCAAAACCAAACTTTTTGAGGGAAAAAGCTTGAAAACCCTTAGAGAACTCTTAATAATGATAGGTGGGGCCCTCGCCCTTCCACTTTTTCTTTCTTTTTCTTTTTCTTCATTTTCTTTTTTTTTTCTCTTTTTTTTTTTTTTTTTTTCTCTTTTTTTTTCTCTCTCTCTCTTTTTTTTTTTTTTTATATATACATTGACACACTTATCTTTGCGCTTTTCACATATAGTGACTGATTGATCCTTTTAAATGTTGTCATTTTTCAAGATGTCGGAGGCCAGGGGTGATGGTCCGGACAGGAGGCGCCACGGGAAGGCACTGCGGATAGAGCTCGAGGAGGGCAGTAGCAGCCGGGGTAGCTCGGCTAGGGGTAACAGCCGGGGTGGTTCAGCTCAGAACAGTGGTCGGGGTGGCACTGCGCGAGGAGGCAGCAAGGGTGTTTCTGTGTGGAGTAGTGGTAGGGTCGGTTCTCCTCGGGGTGGCCGCAGTGGGTTACAGCGATCTTCAAACAGGACAGCTTCTAGTGGGAGCTCTGTGATGGGGCAGCCTTCGGCGGCTCCTGATGAGAGATTGGAGGATGAGGTTGACCCGTCTGTGGACCCACGGACAGGATACGGTATGGCCTCCGTTTGGGACATGCAGAGAGATACTTCATTTACCGTTGACCAGCTGGCCATTCTTGATATTCCCCCACTACGTGACTTGGTGTTCCACCCGAGCCTGTATTCGCGTGACGGTCGGATGCCATCATCTACCCCCAGTTCCTTTAGAGGGGCCAGTATCTCGGCCTTGAGGGCTATGCAGGCGTCTGCTCATCTTATCAGGACTTTTTGCATCGGATCAGTTTTGGTGCTTTCATAACCTTGCAGACGGACAGACTTGATCACGGGATTGCTACGGGATTGTTGGAGCGGTGGTTTGGGGAGACAGGGACCATTCACTTGGTGGGTTTCGAGTTGGGCCTTACCCCCGTGGACTGGGCTATGATTACTGGGCTATCTTTTGGAGGGGTTCCGATCTCTTTACGGGACGTGTCTTTGGAGGAGGCCCGTCCTCTCTTGGGGTTGCCAGGGCTTGGGGGCTCGAGTTTCCCAGCTTCACTTTTATGCTCCGCCGAGACAGCCTTTGCTTTTGAGCCTTCATCAGATGACCAGACTATTATAAGGCGCCGGTTGGTGCTGTACGTCGTCTTTAGTTGCTTTTGCAATAATAATAGGTCGACAGTCCCTTTGTCTTTGGTGAGCCTGGTAGCGGATCTGGACGCGCTAGACTATAATGATTGGGGCGCTTTCACCTTTGCTTGCTTCTTACGAGGGATGAGAATGAGGACATCCGGGGCTTGGGGGAGCTTGACGAGCTTTTGGTCGTTTCTGGTATGGTGGAGCTATGAGTATTTGCCAGTTCGCCAACTAGAGGTCTTAGCAGGCGATGCCTTCCCGTGGGCCACGAGATGGGCCAGGCAGCAGGTAGTCCAGTGGTCCTTGCTTACAGATTTTGTAGCCCTCAGGGCTAACCTAGAGTTACTAAGGCCTCGGGATGTGACTTGGGCACCTTATCACCTGTCCACCCAGTATGCCGGCATGAGGGACGCCATCCTTTTATCTAGGTCACGGGTCACCTTCAGGGGTCTCTTGTCATGGGAGACGTACCTCGGGGAGCGTCACTGGTGGCAGCTTCATACTGCCTTCCTCGCGGCCATGGATCCTCCCCAGTATATGTTTGGACTTTATCGGGCCGGGGTAGAGATCCCTTATATAGTCGAGGTTCCTGGTGAGCTGTTCCTGCTTCCGCCGTATGTGGATTATGAGGCTTACTTCTGGGCGAGATCTATTGGCGCTTTCACCTAGCTGGATCTGTTGGTCGGAGGGTAGGTGGCCGACCATGAGGTGGTAGAGCTTTAGCGTCGAGGTCAGGGCTTTGTATCTAAGGAGGAGTACCTAGCAGCTTGCCAAGCACGAGATCAGTATCGTGCTGAGATGGAGGTCTTGACTGCCCACATATCTCTGATGGAGGCCCGTTGGGTATGTTATTTATGGTTCATTATTTTCATGTTCCTTATGCATCTCCTGTGTTCTGATGCTAACTCCCTTTCCCTTTTTTGTCTTTTTCTTTGGTCAGGGTCCTTTTGAAGCGCGAGCTTCCTCTAACTAACCCTCTCCATATGTTCCGGATATAGGCGACTTTGACTTTGATGATGACCCTGCTCCTTGAGGCGCCCCTTTTTTATCTGTTGACACAATTGTAGTTCAATCAGTTTGGCTGTATTGTTTTATGTTTTTGAGGCCGTATGTTGGCCCTCATGGATGATGACTGTATGATGATTTTATGTACATTATTTTTGTTTCTTGCATGCTATGATGATTGTTTCTTCCTTCCTGTCTCGTCATTTATGTTATGTGGTATATGATGGGCATGAATGCAAACACAGGGGTACATAAATTATGGTATGCATAAGAAATGGTGGATATGTGCAAACTTTAAGCAGATGTGAAAAAGGTGGGTGTATTATAGCACATGTCAGGCAGGGTGTGTCGCGCCCAGATTTTTCGCGCTCGAGGAATACACACACAAGCGGGAAAAACACTGTACTCACTCATTAGAACTCACCCTCCTAGAAGAATGAGTGCGACTAGGTTTGAATTGAACATAGATTTCAATAAAGGGTTTTTAGAAAAGATTTGGAGTCGCCACCTAACTTGATTAAGGTGAGTTAGGTCACCTAAAAACTAAGCATAATCTGAAGACTACACTTAAGGTTTTTGAAAACGATTTTGAAAATACTATCTCAAGAGAGGGTTTTTAAGAAAACAGGTTGTTTAGCAACCTTTGAAAAGTATTTAGCCCTTTTTGAAAAATAACTCCGTTTTTAGTCTCTCGAAATCAGTGATCTTAGGTTTGGAGGTTGGTTACGTGTTGGGAAGATGCACTAAGCCATCACCCTACCCTGCCCTTGCGGTACCTACATGTCTATTTACCCTAGATTCACCTATGAGAGTCTTCCACTAACTAATGTTCAATCCTATCCACTTTTAGAAAATAATTTTGAAAATAAATTGACATGATGCATGATATGCAAGTGCAAGAAAAGAGAATTGAAAAATAGATTTGGAAAGAAATTGATTTGATTTGAAAAGGAAGAGATAGAAGTTTGAATTTGGAAAGAAGGTTTTGGAAATTGAAAATAGAGATTTGGAAATAAAAATTTGAAATTGGAAGTTTAAAAATAGATTGGAGATTTGGAAAGATTTTGTGGAAATAGAAACTTGAAAAATGTTGTGACCCCATCCATGAGGGTTGCCTACGTATCCTTTTGGAGGAATCAGGTCAGTCGTAGTTCGGATAAGAATCCGATTGAAAATAGAATGTTGGATTGGAAGAAAGAGATTTTGATTAGAAAAAGGATTTGATTTGAATTTAGAATAGAAGATTGGAAATTGGAATTTAGAATTTTGGAATTAAAAAGGTTGGACTTTGACTTGGGAAGGTAGAACTTGGAAGAAAGATTTAGACTTGTTTTAGAAAGATTAAGGTTTAGGAAACCTAGACTTAGGAAAGAGAAGAGGTTTAAGAAAGATTTGACTTGGAGGGGTTTTAAGAAAAGATTTGACTCGAATATTGGACTTGGAAGATTTAGAAAAAGATTGAATTTAGGAAAGATAAGAATTAGGGAAGTTTCAACATAGGAAAGTTTCGTTTTAGGAAAGTTTCATTTTAGGAAAAGTTTTGGATTAAGGAAGTTTCGAATTAGGAAAGTGTTGGATTAAGAAAGTTTTGAAATAGGAAACATTTCGTTTTAAGAAAGTTTTAAAATTGGAAAGTTTTGAATTTAGAAAGTTTCAACTTAGGAAAGTTTTTAATTAAGAAAAGTTTAAGATTTAAGAAAGATTTGAATTGGAAAATTTAAAATAAGAAAGGTTTAAAAATTAGAAGGTTTGGGATTTAGAAAATCTTAACTTAAGAAAGTTTTGAATTTAGAAAGCTTTGGAATTTAGGAAGATTCGAAATTCAGAAAATTTAAGATTTCGAAAGTTTTAGAATTTGAGTTTTAGTAAATCTTGAAATTAAGAAAGGTTTGAGTTTAGGAGAGATTTGAAAACTTAGATTTGGAAAGTTAAGATTTGAAAGGGGGTAGAATTAAGAAAAGGGTTGAATTAGGAAAAATTTAGAAGCTTATTGTTTAAGGAAAGATTTGGAAGTTTTAAGAAACTTATGGTTTAGGAATGTAGGAAATTAGGAGAGAGTTGAATTAGAAAAGATTTAGATTTTGAGTTTTAAAATTTAGGAAAGATTGTTATGTTTAAGTTTTGAAAACTTACGATTTAGGAAAGTGGAAGATTAGGAAGGAATTGAATTAGGAAAGGTTGATTTGGAAGGATTGAGATTCCTATTTCCTAAAGCAAGGAGTGGATTTTATTTCTAAAAGAGAAGGTTTGATTTTGTTTCAAAAAATGGAGAATTGGATCTAGTTTCCTAAATGGGAGATTGTATTTGGTGACCAAAAGGGCAGATTGGATTTGACAAGGATTTGGAAAAGGAAGTTTTAGAAACCCTAGATTTGGAAGTGTATGGGTTTGACGTAGAAAATAGGTTTTTGGAAACTTATGATTTTGATGTAGAAAGCGAGATTTTGGAATCCTAGGTTTGGGGAAAGGTTGAAAATCACGTTTTTGGAAAGAAAATTAGGGTTTCCTAATTGTGGGTTCTAGGATTTGACTTGGGCTCCAAGGAAAGGGATTTTTGGACAGTGTATTTTTTGAAAACAAAGAATTCGGAGGAAGATTCTAAAGAGGAGTTTTTTTTTTTTATAGAAAGAGATTTTTAGGAAGAGATGTTTAGGAAGGAAACGTAAGGAGCATCTTTGGAAAGTGGACTTTGAAGAAAACATTTTTGGAAGGGAGCTTGTAGGAAAGACATTTTTAGGAAAGTGAATTTTGAGGAAAACGTTTTCTAGGAAGGAAACTTAGGGAGTGTTTTTAGGAAAGGAGTTTGTCGCGCCCAAATTTTTTGCACTTGAGGAATACTCACACAAGCGGGAAAAATGTTGTACTCTCTCGTTAGAACTCACCCTCTTAGAAGAATGAGTACGACTAGGTTTGAATTGAAAATATATTTGAATAAAGGGCTTTTAGAAAAAGATTGGAGTCACCACCTAACTTAATTAAGGTGAGTTAGGTCATCTAAAAACTAAGAATAATCCGAAGACTACACTTAGGGTTTTTGGAAACCGATTTTGAAAATATCTCCTCAAGAGAGGGTTTTTAAGAAAACAGGTTGTTTGGCAACCTTTGGAAAATATTTAGCCCTTTTTGAAAAATGACTCCATTTTGGTCTTTCGAAATCAGTCACCCTACCCCGCCCTTTCGGTACCAACATGTCAATCTACCCTAGATTCACATATGAGAGTCTTTCACTAACTATTGTTCAATCCTATTCATTTTGAAAAACAATGTTTAGAAAAATATGATGCATGATATGCAAGTGCAAGGAATGAGAATTGAAAAATAGATTTAGAAAGAGATTGATTCGAAATAAATTTGAAGAGATGGAATTGAAATTGGAAAGCTTGAAAAATTGGAAATAGAAATTTGAAATTGGAAGTTTGAAAATAGATTAGAATTTGAGATTTGAAAAATGTGGAGGAATTTGAAATTTGAAAGAAATTGCGAGATTTGAGATTTGAAAAAGGTTATGACCGCACCCATGAGGGTTGCCTACGTATCCTTTTGGAGGAATCAGGTCAGTCGTAGTTCGGACCGGAGTCCGATTGAAAATAGAAGAGTTGATTTGAAGAAGGAGATTGAATTGGAAATTGAATTGGAAGATTGAGAGATTGAACTTTGAATAGAGGATTGAAAATTGGAATTTGGAATTTTGGAATTGAAAAGATTGAATTTTGATTTGAAAAAGTAGAACTTGGAAAAGATTTAGACTTGTTTTGGAAAGATGGAGGTTTAGGAAACCTAGACTTCAGAAAGATGAGACTTAGGAAAGACTCGAGAGTTTAAGAAAGATTAGATTTAGGAAAGGTTCGAATTAGGAAAGGTCCAATTTAGGAAAGTTCCGTTTTAGGAAAGTGTCATTTCAGGAAAGTTTTCGAATTAAGAAAGTCTCAACTTTGGAAAGTTTTGAATTTGGAATGTTTTGACTTAGGAAAGTGTTGTTTTAGGAAATGTTTTGAAATTAGGAAGTTTTGAAAATTGGAAAGTTTAGAATTTGAAAAGTTTTGAAATAGGAAAGTTTTGAAAATTGGAAAGTTTTGAGTTTAGAAAGTTTTGAAACTGGAAAGTTTTCAATTTAGGAAATGTTTGAATTAAGAAAGTTTTGAGTTTAGAAAAGTCTTAGATTTGGAAAGATGTTGAAGCTTTGGAAAGTTTAGAATTTAGAAAGTTTGAAAGTTTAGAAAGATTTAACTTAAGAAAGTTTTGAGTTTAGGAAACTTTGAATTTGGAAAGATTCAAAATTTAGAAAGTTTAGGATTTAGAAAGTTTTAGGGTTTTGGAAAATCTCGAGATTAGGAAAGGTTTGAGTTTAGAAAAAGTTTGAAAACTTAGGTTTGAAAAGTTAAGATTTGAAAAGAAGGTAGAATTAGGAAATGGTTGAATTAAGAAAGATTTGAAAGTTGAGTTTTAAAATTTAGGAAAGATTTTTATGATCAAGTTTTGGAAACTTAAGACTTAGGAAAAGAGAAGTTTAGGAAGGAGTTGAATTAGGAAAGATTTGGGTTAGGAAGGGATTGGATTTTGTTTTTTAAAAGGGAAAGTTTGATTTTGTTTCCAAAAACGGGGGATAGGATCTAGTTTCCTAAATGGGGGGATGGGATTTGGCTTCCTAAAAGGAAGATTTGATTTGACAAGGATTTAGAAAGGGGATGTTCTAGAAACCCTAAGATTTGAAAGGCTATAGTTTTGACATAGAAAAGAGGTTTTGAAAATGTGTATAGTTTGGATGTAGAAAACAAGAGATTTTGGAAACCTAGGTTTGGGGCACAGTTTGAAAACCATGTTTTTGAAAAGAAAATTAAGGTTTCCTAATTGTGAGTTCTAGGGCTTGACTTGGGCTCTAAGAAAAGAGATTTTTGGAAACGAGTTTTTTAGAAGGGAATCCTAGAGGGGAGTTTTTTGGAAGGGAGATTTTGGAAAGAGAGTTTTTGAAAGATTTTTGGAGAGAGTTTTTCTAGGAAAGAGATATAGGGAAAGTTTTTTGGAAAGTGGACTTTGAAGAGAGTGTTTTGGAAAAGAATTGAAAAAGGAAAGTTTTGAAAGGAGTTTTTAGAAAACAATTTTGGAAAGAAGAGTTTTTGGGAAGTATGTTGAAAAAGAAGATTTTTAGGAAGAGATTTTTGAAGAGAGTTTTTTGGAAAGTATGAAAACATCTCATTTTCCTAAAGCGATTCTAGCTATAAGAGGGCTAGAACCACTTTAAGAAAGTGGTTTTGAAAACACAAGGGTTGAAAATATGGACCATGTTGGTCACTTTAAATGTAACACTTTTCTAAAGCAACCCTAGCCATGGAAAGTCTAGAATCACCCTAGAATTATGGTTTTGAAAACAAGTCTTTGAAAAAGAGATTTTGATGCAATTTTGAAAACAAGTTTTGAAAACGATTTTGAAAACGACTTTGAAAACGACTTTTGAAAGATGCAAGACCATGATATGCACAATGTAATTTTGGGGTCGTGAACATACAAGGTTAAGGCTTCACCACATAATCAAGGGGGCTGAACCCACGTGTTCTTTGGTTAGACTAGAAGAAAGCCCCCGACACAGTAACTCTCTAATAACCTAATCCTACACATGGACCGGGAATCCCCTTGTTTCAAGTATGCAAATAAAGGGGGGAAAGAGACGGGGGATTAAAATAGAGAAAACCCAAGTGGGTTAGGAGAGAGAAGAGAGAGGGGGAAGTGCAGAAATTTAAATGGAGAACCTACCTTGTATCTTGTTTATTTTGTGCGCCTTGCTTTCTTCGGTCTTCGTCTTCAATTTTCAAGAGCCACCTTCAAGCTTCAAACTTCAGATTGTAACTCTTCAAGTCTTCGAAGGAGGGTTGAAGGCTAGTGTATGAGTGTATGGGGATGTATAGGAGTGTATATGAGGCTAGGGTTTGTATATGGTGGCTAGGGTTTGGAAAACCTAAGGAGGCTAGGGTTTAGGGAGTGTTCGAGCTCTATATATCGAATTATATGATTTTTAGACTGAGTTGACAGATCCTTTTCACGTTGGAGGAGGCTTTGTATTTATAGAGGTTAGACAACACTAGCGCCTGTTGCAGTGGCGCTAGGCCAGAATTTACACTAGAGCCACTAGGAGTGGCGCCAGGCCAATTTTTGGCTTGGCGCCACTACTAGTGGTGCCAGCCATTTAGGAAATATTTAAGGTCAGCAAGCAATGTATCTTTGACTAGATTTTGGCGCCTATACTAGTGATTACCATGCAATTTTTAGCCTGGCTTCACTAAGAGTGACTCCGGAAAGTCCGGGAATGATTTGAAGGAGCCGGGAATGACCTGGAAGGCCAGAAAAGAGCAGCAACACTTAAAATAGTGTCCTAGAGGTATTTGACTTGAGAAATGAGGATAAGATGGGTCGAAAAGGTTGACCGGGTTTTTAGGGGCAAAACGGTCAATCGGACCGGGAAATTGCTGGGACAGACTTGAACTATCCCGGAAGAAGACTTGGGATCTGGAAACATTATTCAGAATGTTCCCAGAGGTTGCCAGTTTGATTCCCAAAGCCGGTGTGGTCGGAAAAGGAGACCGACCCACTAGGGGCAAAACGGTTATTTTTGTACCGAGTTTACTGGAACTGACTCGGAATGATCCGAAAAGATAAAGGAAGATTGAGAATACTATAAAAAGCAGTCTCAGAAGGTTACCGGTTTGATACCCAGAGCCGGTGTGGTAAAAAAAGGAGACCGGCCCACCAGGGACAAAACGGTGATTTTGTACTGGGTTGGCTGGAACTGACTTCGAACGATCCGGAAAAGTAAAGGAAGGTTGAGAATACTATAAGAAGCATTCTCGGGAGGGTTACCGATTTGATACCCAGAGCCGGTGTGGTTCCCGTGGCATTCAGATGCCTAGGGGCAAAATGGTCATCTTGACCGGCAAGTCTTGGAAAAGGTCCAAAGGGCAGTTTGGTTATTTTTCACCGAAGTGGGCTAACAGACATTGGTGTTGACCTGGGTTTTGAGTGTTTCCGCCACTCTGATGGCGGTTGTCGTGACACAGGAGTTTGTTGGCAATTCCCTATATCGACCTATTTGTGAGTATTTCCGCTGCTCTAACGGTTGTGATATTTACGAGTATTTTTGCTACTCGGACCGTCTCGAGGAATAAAATGTCTCAAGAGAGGGATTGGAAAGGGGTCTTACCGCCTTCAAAAAGACGTGCCTGATTTGGAACCGTCTCGAGGAATAAACTGTCTCGAGAGAGGGGTTGGAAAGGGGACTTACCATCTCCGAAAAGACGTGCCTGATTTAGAACCGTCTCAAGGAATAAACTAGCTTGAGAGAGGGATTGGAAAGGGGTCTTATCGTTTTCAAAAAGACGTGCCTAAGTTGGAACCGTCTCGAGGAATAAATTGTCTCGAGAGTGGGATTAGAGTCGAAAAGGAAAGGACGATGCCCCTAAGGGCATTTTGGTCATTTTGCCTCTATTTGGACCTGACAGGCCCGCGAAGCGATGGACACACGGGATTTGGATTTAGAGAGTTGGTTTCGGTTGGAATACGCCCACAGTGACTTGAAAACAAGTCTGGACGTAGTGTAGACTGCCGAGCGGTCAAAAATGGGGTGCTTACAGAGTTTGAAAAGAGAAGTTTTGAAAAATAGATTTTTGGAGGGAGTTTTTAAAAACCAGTTTGGAAAGAAGAGTTTTTAGAAATTATATTGAAAAAGAGGGTTTTAGAAAGAGAGACTTTTGAAAAGAGAGTTTTTTGGAAAGTATAAAAACGTCTTACTTTCCTAAAGCAATTCTAACCATAAGAGGGTTAGAACCACTTTAAGAAAGTGGTTTTGAAAACAACAAAGATTTGAAAATATGGACCATACCGGTCACTTTAAATGTAACACTTTCCTAAAGCAATCCTCGCCATGGAAAAGCTAGAATCACTCTAGGATTGTAATTTTGAAAACAATTTTTGAAAAATGAGATTTTGATGCAATTTTGAAAACAATTTTAATACAAGCTTTGAAAACGAGTTTGAAAATGATTTTGAAAGAATGCAAGATAATGATATGCACAATGTAAATTTGGGGTCGTGAACATACAAGGTTAAGGTTTCACCACATAATCAAGGGGGCCGGACCCACGTGGTCTCAGGTTAGATTAAAAGAAAGCCCTCGACACGGTGACCCTCCAATAGTCCAATCCTACACATGGACCGGGAATCCCTTGTTTCAAGCATGCAAAGAAAGGGGGGGGGGGAGAAGGAGATGGGAGATTAAAATAGAGAAAACCCAAGTGGGTTAGGAGAGAGAAGAGAGAGGGGGAAGTGCAGAAACTTGAACAGAAAGCCTACCTTGTCTTATTTATTTTCGATTGGCTTTGCGCGCCTTACTTTTCTTCGATCTTTGTTTCAGTTTTCGAGAGCTTTGTCTTGATCTTCGAGAGCTTCAAGTTGCAGCAATCCAAGCCTTCAATGGAGGGTTGGAGGCTAGTGTATAAGTGTATAGGGGTGTGTATAAGTGTATAGGAGGCTAGGGTTTGGAAAACCTAGAGAAGCTAGGGTTTTGGGAGTGTACGAGCTCTGTATATCTAATATTAGGGTTTTTAGATTGAGTTTGGGGACCTCTTTCACGCTGGAGGAGGCTCTGTATTTATAGACATGATATAGACCTGGCGCCTGTTGCAGTGGTGCTAGGCCAAATTACCTCTTGGCGCCACTCCAGGCCATTTCTTGGCTTGGCGCCAGCCGGTTAGGAAACTTTGTAAATTGGCAAGCAACGTATCTTGGGAAGATTTGGGCACTTGTACTAGTGACTACCATGCAATTTTTAGCCTAGCTTCACTAGGAGTGACTCTGGAAAGTCCGGGAAGGATTTAAGGGACTGGGAATGGCTCAGAAGGTTGGAAAAGGGCAGGAACCCTCAGAATAGTGTCCCAGAGGTATTTGACTTGAAAAATGAAGATAGGATGTGTTGGAAGGATTGACCAGGCCATTAGGGGCAAAACGGTCAATCGGGCTGGAAAGTTACCGGGACGGACCTGGAATGTCCCATAAAAAGATTCGAGATTTGGAAACATTATTCAGAATGTTCCCAAAGGCTTGTTGGTTTGATACCCAGAGCCGGTGTGGTTGGAAAAGGCGACCGGCCCACCAGGGGCAAAACAGTCATTTTGCACCGGGTTTGCTCGAATGACTCGGAATGACCCAGAAAGGTAAAGAAAGGTTGAGAATACTATAGGAAGCATTCTTGGGAGGTTACCGGTTTGATACCCAAGGCCGGTGTGGTTCCCGGGGCATTCAAATGCCTAGGGGCAAAATGGTCATCTTGATTGGAAGGTCTTGGAATTGGCCCGAAACTGACTAGAAGGCACCTAATCATGTCGGATTGCCTTTAAGACAATCTTGAAAGGGTGGACTTGCCATTCTAAGGACTTAGGTGTGTTCTTGAGAAATGTACCAGAAAATGGCCCTAGGGGCAGTTTAGTCATTTTTCACCGAAGTGGGCTAGCAGGTACTGGTGTTGACTTGGGTTTTGATTGTTTCCGTCACTCTAACGGTGGTCGCATGATACAGGGGCTTGTTAGTAATTCCCTATATCGACCTGTTTGCAAGTATTTCTGCTACTCTGACGGTTGCGATGTTTGCGAGTATTTCTGCTACTCTAACGGTTCGCGATCATTCCCAAGACTGCTTGATTTCGGGAAGCTGCTAAAGGGACTTAGCACCTGAGAATCAACTTTCTCGAAAGCCATGCCTAAACGGACATTTCTGCATTGGCGGGCAAGCAGACGCCAAAGGTGGACCGTTCTACCATCTAGGGGACTTAAGGTCTTGTCCTGGTTGATAGGTTTAAGGGGACTTACCGTTTCAAAGAGATTTTCTTTGAAAAACGTGTCGGATGGTCTTGAGGAATCAACTGTCTCGAGAGAGGGATTGGAATTGGAATTGGACTTGGAAAGGAGACTTACCGTCTTCGGAAAAACGTGCCTGACTTGGAATTGGAAAGGGGACTTGTAGTCTTTGGAAAGACATGCTTGACTTGGAATTGAAAAGGGGACTTACTGTCTTTGGAAAGACGTGCCTGATTTAGAATTGGAAAGGGGACTTACTATCTTTGGAAAGACGTGCCTGATTTGGAATTGGAAAGGGGACTTACCGTCTTCGGAAAGACGTGCCTGACTTGGAATTGGAAAGGATAATGCCCCTTAAGGGCATTTCGGTCATTTTGCCTCTATTTGGGCCCGGTGGGGCCCACAAAGCGATGAATTGACGGGATTAGACTCAGAAAGTTAATTTAGATTGAAATATGCCCATAATGACTTGAACACAAATTTGGACGGAGTGGAGACCGCCGAGCGCTCAAAAATGGGGTTGCTTACAGGGTGCACAGGCGTGCATATAACTCTATGAGGACAGGTCTAGAGGTAGATCGGGCATTCCCCGGAAATTTTCATTTCGGCACTTTACCCTTTCTTTGGAGATTCCCCTTTTTGTTGCGCCTTTTTCCTCTCATGGCGAGATAGCAGTCACCCCATTCTTAGGGTTTTCATTTTCGGATCCGACCCCCCCTCTCTCTTATCTAAGGAACTGTCACTCAATTGATTTTCTCTTAGGGGCCTTATGTTTGATTTGGTAGACTCTCTAGGTGACAGTTGAAGTAGCTTTAGTAAAGGAGCGAGCAATTTCCATCCTCAATCCGAGAAGACTTTGCTTTGGACTGTAATGTAGGCTAGGCAATGGGTGATGAATGAAGGGGTATCAAGGCTCAAATGATTTTTTTATTTTTATTTTTTTAGGGCGATAGTAACCAGAACCACCTTAAGTAAGCTTTTGGTACTTTGTTCCCCTTTCTTGTTTAGATATCACCATTTCCTCTTGAACTTGTTTAGACTAAGCAATCTTCCCTAATCTGAAGGGACTTTCTGTGGGTTGTAATGTGGCCAGGTTGTGGGTTTTTGAAGGAAAGGGTATTGATGGCTCAAAGCGTGATGTGATTTCTGGGGTTCACTGGTGATCACCTTTTCAGGTCTTTTCCTTTTGTCTGCGGGCTTCTTTCTCTATCTCCCTCCTTTTTCTCTCTTCCTTTCTTTGTACGAATTTGTGCTCATATAGGGCTCATCTTTTTTTTTTTTTTAGTTCTTGCCCCAGTATTATTGTTTACACAGTCTATTATCTTTCAAGAGGCACTAATCGTTATTTCATTTTCATCATTTTTCATCATCATCATTATCATCATTCATCATTTTTTTTTTTGGAGTATTGGCTTGTTTTGCTCCTTTTTCAATGTAGGAGGGGGCCTTCTTTCTCTCCATGCTCCTTTTTGTCACTTTTTCCTCCGAGTTTGCTTTTGCCCATTGTAGGGAGTGATCACCAGGGTGGGTTTTTTGAAGGAATATAATTTGGCTCAAAAGGGGTTTTTCAAAGAGTGTTCTTCTAACTGTATGGTAGCAGAACAGATGGCCCCTTTTCCTTTAAGACAAGATTGCTTAGACCATGAAGTTCAGTTTTAGAGGTTTTGGCATTATCCTTTGAAACAAACAAGAGTTAGCTTAATTGTTCTATTACTTGCACTTGCCCCAATGTGGGGGGTGGTTCCTGGTTAGGGCATTTAAATGAGAATTACTTGTGGCTTGAGTGGGCTGACCAAGGGAGTTATGTTTGCTATTCTAGGGATTTTAAAATGAGGGCTTCTCCGCCTTTCGAGGGTCTAACTGCTGACTGCTTTGCCATGGCGTCCTTCGAAAGCCACCTTTTTTGTGACCCACTCCCTTTTCTTCTTCTGCTATCTTTCTTTTAGATCAGAAATGGTCCCCCCAACTGAGGATGCACGTACCATCCCTCCTTTCAAGTTAGGGCATAACAACAAGAAAGGAAAATTCTGAGAAAGAGCAAGTAGCAAAGATGATAAATGCAGATTTCACTTCTTTCATTTCAAAAAGTTTTATTTACATGATGAGCTCTTGATTAGCAAAAGATGAAAGTAAAGTTAATGAAATAGAGATTAACAGGAAAATAAAGATAAGGTTTGGTAGAAGGACATCCCTTTGGTAATCACTTCTTTAGGTAGGCTTTGGGACCATGCCTGCCTCCTTCATACTCCATTTGCCGGCTTCTTCACTGGGTTATGTTGGGCGAATTGATGCATCAACTGCGAGGTGGCAGAGACCAACAGTCATTGCGTAACCAGGGCTTCCTCCTTTTCCTTCTTTTTCTTTAGTGGGATTAATGGGGTTTTGCGTCCCTTATTGGGACTCCTGTTGGCTTTCCTTTAGTTGGGTAGTTTTCTCTTGCTTAGCTTCTTGGGATTTCATAACCAGGCCTTCTTCAGAGGCTTGCGATAACTTTTCCTTGGCTTCTTCTTTTTCAGCTTCCTTTTTATCAATCTCTGCAAACAGGCTATCCAGATCGCCTTCGTTAAATTCAAATGGTGGGTTCGGTAGTTTTGGCTCATAGATGCCCCAGCCCATGTCCTCATAATCGAAAAGCTCTTCTTTCAAGTGAGCCTCAGCTTCAGCATATCTAGGATATAGGAATTCTTCTCCCCAGCCATCAACAGGTGCAGCATCATTGGGACTGTACGCAACAGGTTCATCCACGGGCCAGTCGAAAGGGTCTTGCTCTCCACTCGTATTGTAGAGATAGATGGGGCATGGTGGCAGTTCTTCCTCCCAATTGCTTTCAGTGTCTGACTCACCCTCGAAGTACTCTGCGGTTATGATGCCATCAGGATTCGCCTCATCCTCAGTGATGATGTTGACGGCATGGTCCGACAAGGGATTTACTGTGACATTGGGCGTGGGGACCGACTTTGTTTCTTGGGTGTTGATGACCTTATTGTCAATGAGGTCTTGAATATTATGCTTCAAGGAGAAACAGGATTCTGTGTCATGCCCCTGTCCCCCAGAATGATACTCGCAGGTAAGGGCAGGGTTAAAAGTTGGCAGTAGTGGGCTTGGTAATGGCTGCGGGGGAATAGGGTTTATATGCTTGGCCTTGAGGAGCTCATGATAGGCCTCTGTCTGGGTGCATGCCAAACGTGTGAACTCTCGGTTCCATCGGTTATTGTTTTTGTTGTTGGGGTTGAAGTATGGTCGAGTTACAACAGGTCTAGTTGGGGATGCTTGGGTAGCAGCAACGGGGATATTGATGATGGGAGCAAGTAGTGAAGGTCGAGCTTGGTATTAGGGGTAATATGGTTGTTGCTGCGTAGGTAGGATAGCAGATACTTCTCCCTCTTTATTGCCCGTGCCCCGAGTGGTTGCCACCTTCTTGGCCGCGTTTGCAAACCCCTCACTTGTCTTAGCATATTGGTTAGTGATTCTACAAGTTTTTAGCCCACTCTCAATCATTTTCCCTTGCATTATCAACTCAGAAAAGCTCTTTCTGATACTTAGGCACAGGCGCTCATAGTACAGCCCTTGGAAGGTGTTCACAAACAGTTGTACGTATTCTTTCTCTAGCAGTAGAGGGTTAACTTGCGCAGCCGCCTCCCTTTATCTCAAAGCATAGCTTTTGAAGCTTTCTTTTTTGCCTCGAGTCATCATCATCAAGGCGCATTTGTCTACGGTCAGGTCACTGTTATGCCGATATTGAGATTGGAAGGCTGTGACTAATTCATTCCAGGTTGTTATTTTCCTCAAGTCCAAGCGAGCAAACCATTGCAAAGCGGGCCCAGTTAGGTTGTGTTGAAACAATTGCATTAGAAGTTTGGGGTTATTCCCATGTCCACTTAATGCCCCAACGTACAACCTCAAGTGTGCTACAGGATCCCCACTCCCGTAATACTTCTGAAAGTCGGGCATTTTGAACTTGGGCTGCCTCAGGTGGTCAGGAAAGAAGCAGAGTTTGTCATAAGACATCCCGCCGAAGGTGTCATGACCTTGGAGGCTGCGCAGGGACTCCTCCAAGCCTTATATCTTGAGGTCGAGGGGGTCTGGGCCCTCCTTCTTCGAAGTGGCAGTCAACAAGATAGTTTCAGGGTTGTCCTCCTTTCTGTCCTTGAGTTGTACCACTTTAGGGATTTCCTTGCTCTTTGTTGTACCGTCAGTTAGCAGGACAACCCTTGGTGGGATTGCTTTAGTTTCCTTAGGATAAGATGTGGATGCTGAATGGTTCATGATGGGCCCTTTGAAGGCCATTAGTTGTATGAGTTTGAACATTTCGTCTATTTTTGCCTTCATTTCATTCACTTCTTCACGTGTCACCGAACTGTTCTGTTGATCAGGAATATTGCCTTCACTCGACATTTGTGCTGTTCTTTGTCGGGTACGGACTGGCGTTCGAAGGACGGGGGTCACTCGTGTTCCTCTTCTTCCCTTCCTTGGAGCAATGGTGGCCTACAATGCAAGCAGTCTCACCAAAGCTATGGCTAGTCTTTTGATGAGATGGGGGAGGAAAAGAAATTAAAGAAATACAAAACAAAAAGATTGCATGTTAGGTTCTTGATTTGGAAAGGCTTTATGTGATGCGTGTCCTAAGGATGCCCCTGCCTTTTGAAGGGAGCTAAGCATGATGCTTTGGCTCATGTCTGGAGATAAGGGATTGCCCCTTCATGCAAATACTATACCTACCCTGTTCATTCATCCATTCATAGATTCATTCATTTATTTGAAAATAAGGACGATTTTATTAAGATGAATTCTTTTTAGTACATAGAATTTTCTAAAAAATACATAGAAATAGGGAGGGAGAACATTTTCCTTGGGACTTCCACCTATTTCTGCATTTACATTATAGGATCCTAAACTACTCTTGAGCCTCTAAATCTACTTTGTTGGCAGGAGCCCTTGATTTGAATTGCTCCCTTGTCTTCTTGGCAACCTTATCTCCATGAGGGAAGAGGGATTAGGGCCCCTTTTTATGAGATGACTTTGATACATGCTATGAATCCTTAGGGTCTCGTGGTACCTTTAGGAATTTTGGGTTGGCTTGAATTAGGCGAGAAGGTCTTTGAGCCTTTCTTTAGGGGTTGATTGGATGCATGAAAATGCAATGACTTGAGTTACTTTAAGAACTCTTGTCTTGAAGTGAGTTCCAATGCATGAGCAGTTATGATGCATGTACATAGAAGCAACAAGAATTAGATGGCATATCAACAGGGATTAAACAAAATTTATAAGGAAAAGTAAAGCAATCGTCCTTTCCTCCTTGATTTTGAAATTGACGCGTGTGTCCTAAATCCGGCAGAGGTTCGGCTATGCATGGGGTGCTACATGAGCATGAGGTTAGGGGTCTACTAATGGTTCCTAAAAAGCTCGGTTCCCGAACCTTCAAACCTCCAGCATCCACCCCAAAAGGGTGGACTCCATCTTTGGTATGTGGTTCGAGCGGGGGAACTATCAAGAGACCATAGGCTAAGAAACTGAAACAGCATCCGCCCACAGTCAATATACTGTTCCCCCTTTTATCTAGAAGGGTAGTAGCTAGGTAATATATGTAAGATGCAAATGCAAGTGAGCACACCAAGTGTGTGTGGAATTTTTGAAAATGGAGGAAAGGACCTAACAACACAAATCACATCCTGTCCATTCATTCACATACATGACAATAAAAAAGATATGAAACAAAAATGTGAACAAAGGTCCACCTACGAAAGACAAATGCAAAGATTTAGTAACTTTTCGAAAAACTCAATGCAAGGTAAAATGGATGGTCAATGCAAAGAATATAAGTGTAAGCAATGGATGCAAGTGATGATACTTATTTGAAAATCGTTTTGGAGAGATTTGGTGAGCGGATAAAACTAGGACAAAGTAACCGGAGATTCTGGGTGAGTGAAGGGTGAAGAGACATGTTAATGGCCTAACCCTCTAAGTAGTCCCCAGTGGAGTCGCCAGCTATCGCGCCCCGATTTTTAAGGTGTCCAAGGTTCTTTCGGCTCAGAGACCCTAAAGCACGAAACTCTGTCACTATAACTCATTCTCCTAGAAGAACAAGTGCGACTAGGTTTGAAAATTAGTTTGACTAAGGGCTTTTCAGAAAAATAGGAGTCGCCACCTAACTAGATTAAGGCGAGTTAGGGCACCTAAAACTAAGTGTTAATCCAAAGATTAAACTTAGGGTTTTGTGGAAAAGGTTTTGAAAACTCCCTCATGATAGGGTTTTTAAGAAAATAGGTTGTTTGGCAACCTGTGGAAAGATTTAAGCCCTTTTGGAAAATAATTCCATTTTGGTCATTTGAAAACAGAAATCTATGATTCAGGGGTTGGTTACGTGTAGGGAAGATATCCTAAGATCATCACCCTATCCCGCCCTTTCGGTACCTACATGTCTAATCACCCTTTGCTCACTCACTTAGAATAACCGGTTACCATTGTCCACTTAATATTCACTTTAGAATTTTGAAAACGGGGTTTGGTCATCACTTTTCAGATGGATGATGCATGATGCAAGTTTTGGAAGGAGTTTGAAAACATGGGAGTTTTGAAGGAGTTTGAGATAGAAATTTTGAATTGATTAGAATTTTTGAAAAAGGGATTGGAGTTGGAATAAAAGTTATGACCGCACCATTTTAGGTTGCCTATGTACCTCATTTGGCGAGAATCAGGTCAATCGTAGTTCGGGCAAGAGCCCAATGGAAAATAGGCACATTAGGGCCTTTGGAAGGTTTGAAGATACTTTGGGGTCTTTGAAAAAGTTTAAGACACTTTGAGGTCTTAGAAAAGTTTAAGACACTTTGAGGTCCTTGGAAGTTGAAAACTCATTCAGGTTTTTGGAAGTTGAAGACTCTTTGTGGTCTTGGAAGTTGAAGACTTGAAATCGGATGGTGGAGTATTTTGAAAATATTTTTGGATCATCTTAAGGAAGTTTTGGAAAAAATGTTGGGGTTGAAAATGGGGATTAAAATAGAGAATAGCCTAAGTAGGCTAGGAGGGAGAAGAGAAGAGTGGGGGAGAGCACAAATATAAAAGAGATACCATCTTTTGCCTTAAATACACTTGTAGTCTTCAATGGATATCTTGATTGGAGCTTGAGTGACTTCAAGAGGGCTTGAGGGGCTGGGTGAAGTGTGTAAGTGTGTATGAGGCCTTGTATATGGAGTGTATAGGTTCGAGAAAGGTAGAATCTAGCCTAAGTGTTGGAGGAATAGAATATATGTAAGGATTCGAGGTTCTGAAGCAGTTTCAGCAGAGCTTCACATCAATTTTTGGAGATGGAATATGCAAAGGGCTGGCCAAAATTTGGCCGTGCGCATGTAGGACATGCCCAGGTACTGTTCCATTGCTAGAATGACACGTGGCACCCCATGTACTGGATAAATCTCGACTGTTGATCAAAAGTTGGTCGATCTGATCAAAATTTGAGTGCATGTAGCATACGCTCCACCATCGAGGAGGTTCGTGCAAACTTTGCCTTGATAATTGAGTCAATCAGGAAGGTTTCAGGGGAATCGGTCGCACTTAGGATGTTCTCCCAGGGCCTCCTATGAACTTTCATGTTTTTGAAGAGTCTGAATGGTGTTTGGAAGTGTGAGATATCGTCTCAGGAAACGTGCGTGAAAGGACACTTTTGCGGAGCGTCTGTGATACGCTCCAAGGGTGTTTGAAAGTGGCTGCATTCGTGCCTTGCGATTGCGGCCTTCGGGAAGCGATCTCATCGATCATTTGATGGTGCGTTTTAACCAAGAAATTGGAGAAAAAGTCAACCTCGGCAGACGCTCCAGGGGCTGCTGAAATTTATAGTTATCGCACCGTACGATGGATGGCTTCAAGAAGTAATCCATCCGATTGAGCCGTATTGATGGAAAGATCTGTGGATGAACTTTCAAGAATTTCCTGATTTACGCATTTCTCAAGTCATTTGACGATGCGTTATAACCAGGGAATCGGTGAAAAAGACAATTTAGGCGGAGTGTCTGCGAGACGCTCCAGGGAACTTTTATCGAGTCGTGTGAGTTTAGTGTTGTAGGGTCTTCTTCAGGTTAAACAAGGGCGTGTGGTGAAATCCTTTTCTCGAAATCCCAAGGCCGATGCTGTGTCAAGGCATATTTGGGCTTCTAGGGGCAAAACGGTCATTTTAACTAGGGTTGGCTGGAAATCGTTAGGAATGTTTTGATGTGTTGTGTCAAGTGTGTAGGGTTGTTCAAGGATAGTTTTGGGAGATTCTTTTACCGCTCGGCGGGGTTTGTGTAGTGTTGAGGTGTTCAAGGGCAAAATGGTCACTTTGGCTAGAGTGGGCCGGAATAGGACCGGATTTGGATCAAATGGCGTGCGGGGGACGCCTAATGGTTTAACAACATTTTGGAAGGATGGACTTATCGTTTTGAGGGATTTTGAACTTTCCCAAAACGTGCCTGGAGGCCCAAAGGGCAGATTTGGTCATTTTTCACCGAGTCGGGCTAGCAGGCGCCAGTGTTGACCTAGGTGTTGGTTCACGAGACCACCTGATCTCGGAAAACTACCTGTGCAGTGTTGGTCTCCAAGAACACCCGTTCTTAGAGAACTACCTGTATGGGTGGTGTTGGTTTTTGAGAACGCTTGGTCCTAGAAAGCTACTTGGAAGGGTGGTGTTGGTCTCTATGAACGCTAGGTCTCAGAGAACTACCAAATGACGGACATTCTACGTTGGCGGGCTAGCAGGTGCCAGAAGTAACCGTCTGGAATTTGATGAGGTGTTGGTCCTCGAGGTCGCTCGATCCCGAGGAGCTACCTAGATGGCGTTGGTTTTCGGGACTGCCCGGTCTGAAAAATTGCCTGGAATAATGGTGCTTATGGCTCCAGCGGGTCCTTGTGGGCCTGAAAAGCGACCGGTTGGTTAGATTGGAGATTGTAAGGCTCATCTTGAACCTGCATGTGTTGTTATGTTGGTAACCGAACCCGGTCGGGTTAGAGATTGCCGAGCGAAAAAAAATAGGGTGCTTACACTTACTTTACTTGGACTTCGAGAACCTTGAAATTGCAACACCTTGAGTCTTCAATGGAGGCTTTGGTGGCTTGTGTTTGAGTGTATGGAGTGTATAGATGTTAGGGTTTGAGTGTATAGAGGCTAGAGTTTGAAGAAACTAGAGAGGGCTAAGGCTTGGAGAGAGTTCGAGCTCTGGATTTCAAGAAATAGCATTTTTGGACTGAGTTTGCGAACCCTTTTCATGTAGGGGGAGGGTCTGTATTTATAGGCAACTAAGTGACCTGACACCTATTGCAGTGGCGCTAGGGTAAAATTCTCATTGGCGCAACTCCTAGTGGCGCCAGGCCATTTATTGGCTTGGCACCATTACTAGTGGAGCCAGCCAGTTAGGAAAGTTTTTAGGGAGGCAAGAAACGTATCTTTGGACCCTTGGGATGCAAGACAAAAGATTTGGGTACCTGTACTAGTGACTACCACGTAATTTTTGACTTGGCTTCACTAGGAGTGACTCTGGAAAGTCTGGGAATGATTCGAAAAGACCCGAGTAACCAGACTCGGCTGAGAATGGATGAAAACCCTCGGGAGAGTGTCCTAGAGGCAACGGGCTTGATAAACAACGCTAGAATATTTGAAAAGGTTGACTGGCCCACTAGGGGCAAAATGGTTATTTGAACCAAAAAAACACCTAAATGACTCGGAGTGACTTGTGAGAAGGCTTGAAAGTTGAAAACACTATTAAGAGTGTTCTAGAGGGTTCTCGATTTGATACCCAAAGTCAGTGTGGTTGGAAAATGTGACCGGCCCACTAGGGCCAAAACGGTCATTTTGCACTGGGTTTGTTGGAATAGACTCGGAATGATCCGAAATAGTGTTGAAAGGTTGAGAATACTATTAGAAGCATCCTTAGGAGATAACCGGTTTGATACCTAGAGCTGGTGTAGTTCCCGAAGGCGATATGATGCCTAGGGGCAAAGTGGTCATTTTGACTGGATGGTCTTGAAATTGATCTGAAATCGACAAGAAGGCACTTGAACATGCCGAATTGTCTTTGGAACAATATTGGAAGGGTGGACTTTCCACTCTGAGGACTTAGGTACTTTCTCAATAAGCATGCCAGAAAGGGCCCCTGGGACAGTTTTGTTATTTTTTACCGGAGTGGGCTAGCAGGCACTAGTGTTGACCTAGGTTTTGAGTGTTTCTGTCACTCTGACAGTGTGTGATGAGTTGGTTTCAAAAGGTATCTTATCCTTTGGTAAACGTGCCACAGCCAAAAGGTGAGTTCGATCCTATGACATAGGGGTTTTGTTGGCATATCCGAATGTGGACATGTTTGCCAGTGTTTCCACCACTTTGACGGTTGCGATGTTTGTGAGTATTTCTGCCACTCTTACAAGTTACGTTCATTCCGAAGACTACTTGATATTTGGAAGCTGCTAGATGGACTTATCGTTTGAGGGATCAACTTTCTTGAAAGACATGCTGAATAACGGACATTCTACATTGGCGGGCTAGCAGGGGCCAGAAGTGAACCGTTCTCTCATCTTGGGGACTTGGGTTCTGTCGCGATCGACAGGTTTGAAGGGACTTACAATTCCAAAGAGTTATCTCAATAAATGTGTCAGACTGAAGGGACTTACCGTAAGAGGAATCGACTTTCTCAAAAGACGTGCCGAATTGACTTTGATCGATTTGGATTGGAATTGAAATTGGAGTTTAAGGTTAAAATAAGCACTTCCCATCTTTAGAAAGGCATGTCAATTGGAAATGGACCGAGCTATGCCTCTAGTGTATTTTGGTCAATTTGCCTCTACTAGGCCTGGCAGGCCCGCGAAGCGACTGATTGACTGGATTGAGTCTAGCAAATTGGTTTGGGCTTAAATATGTCTGTGTTGGTTTGAATGTGCATCTAATCGAACCGAAGATTACTGAGCGGGCAAAAATAAGGTGTTTACAACTGCCCTTCTTTTTCTATCTTTGTTTGTCCAAGGGAAAAAACAATAAAGTAAGAGTCCCATGTTGATCGTAAGGCGATCGGAGGGATGGAGTTTGAAAATCTTTGAAGGCTAGAGCTTGAAAATGACAAATCAACCCAAGGGGGCATTTGAAATTGGAGTTTTGTGAGTAAAAGGGCCAAATGGGCTAGAATTTAATGCTGGTGCCACTAGGAGTGGTGCCTAGCTTTAAATAACCTTGGTGCCACTACTAGTGGCGCCAGGTTCTGGAAATATAAGAACTTCAGATTCGAAGCTCGCGGGTTGTGGGAGTTTTTGTGAGTGTGTGAGAGATTTTCGAGTGTTTTGCAAGAAATGAGCCCTGTGCATTGAAGGAGTGGACTTGGGAGACCCCGAAGAGTTGCCGAAAGTGGTTACCATTGTTAGAATAGTCGCCGGAGAAGATGATCTTGCTGGAGAACTCCAAGAAGTGAGTTTTGGTTTTTCGTTAATTTCTATGTGTAGAAAGTCCGTTTGAGTCGTGCAAATAGTCAAAATTGATATTTTGACATGTTTTGAATGTTTTGGTGATGTTGTTTTTCCATTTTGATGCTCGTTTGATTGAGTTCGGGTAGTTTTGCATGTTTTTGTAAAAGAGGTTTCTGCATAAATTGGGAATTTGCCCCTACAACCTTGGGTATCGGGTTTTCTAGCTTGATTTTTGCACCATATATCTTAGAAAAATATGTTTAACAATCGCATACAATTTCATAATTTTTAAAAATTGTTTTAAATTTTTAATTTTTTGAAAAATTAAAAATAGTTAAAAAATAAGAAAAATTGGGAAATTAATGGAAATGCTTGAATTCAACCTTTATAAAAATATAAGAATAATTTAGGAAATAGTTTTGAGATATTTTTGCAATAGTTTTGAAAAGCCTTGAATTTTGGAAAAATAAAACAGGTGTTTGGAATTTTAAAAATCTTAGGAATGTACATAGATTGTTTTATGTGTGTTGGTGCTATGTGATTGTGTTGTGAGGCGCATGATTTGTGTATTGTTGCAAAGCTTTGGGCATTGTAGAGACTGTTTACAAACGGGACTCCGTCGAAAATTTTCAAAATTAAGAGGAGAGTTAGAAAATTTTTGAAATGAAATCTTTTTGAAGGAAAAAGATATAAAACCTTTGAGGGTGGGGCTTTTTTGGCAGAGAAGGCCCTAAAAAACTCAGGAGGAACTTTTCAAAATTTGGAAACAATTGAAAATTTTGAAATGAAATCTTTTTGAAGGAAAAAGAGGTAAAACCTTTGAATGTGAGGCCTTTTTGGGAGAGAAGGCGTCGAGAAACTCGGAAGGAATTTTCCAAAATTTGGAAACGGTTGAAAATTTTTGAAATGAAATGTTTTTGAAGGAAAAAGTGGTAAAACCTTTGAATGTGGGGTAGAGAAGACCTTAAGAAACTCGAGAGGAATTTTCCAAAATTTGGAAATAGTTGGAAATTTTTAAATGAAATCTTTTTGAAGGAAAAAGAGGTAAAATCTTTGAATGTGGGGCCTTTTTGATAGAGAAGGCCTCGATAAACTCGAGAGGAATTTTTCAGAATTTTGTAATAGTTGAAAATTTTGAAATGAAATGTTTTTGAAGAAAAAGAGGTAAAACCTTTGAATGCGGGGGTCTTTTTGGCAGAGAAAGCCCCGAGAAACTAAGGAGGAATTTTTCAAAATTTGAAAACAGTTGGAAATTTTGAAATGAAATCTTTTTGAAGGAAAGAGAGGTAAAACTTTTGAATCTGGGGGCCTTTTTGGTAAAGAAGGCCTTGAGAAACTCGGGGAGGCCTAAAACTATTGAAGGAAAAACTTAGGAAGAATTATTGAAAATGAGATTTTGAATAAAAATTTTTGAGGGAAATATTTTTAGAAAATTTTTGAAAACGGACTTTGAAATTGAAAAACTTGGAAATTGATAAGGATTTTATTTAGAGGATTGAAACCTTGAGAATTGATTTTGAAGAAGACTTTTTGGAGGAATAATTTTTAGAAAACTTTAAAACTTGATTGGAACAGAAATCTTTTGAAGAAGAAACTTAAAGAAGTTTTTTGAGATGGACTTTGATTGAAAATTTTTGAAATTTGATTTTGAAAATGACTTTGGATTTTGATTTTGATTTTTGAGATAAACTTTTAGAAGGAAAAAGTTTTAGATAATATTTTGATTTTAAATTTAGACAAAATGTGTAGAAAATTTATTTTGACTTGAAACTTGGACACTCAAAGGTAAAATGTTTAGAAAATTTATTTTGACTCGAAACTTAAACTTTTTGAAGACAAAATGTGTTGGAAATTCATTTTGACTTGAAACTTGAAATTTTTGAAGACAAAATGTGAAGGAAATTCATTTTGACTCGAAACTCGACTTTTGAAGACAAAATCTGTAGAAAATTCATTTTGACTTGAAATTTGAAATCTTTTGATCCTTCTTTTTTTTGTACCTTTTATTATTTTTGAACTGTACTTACTATATGCTGATATCCTTACCTTGATTTGGCTCTTAGGATGGCAGATGCGGGCAATGGCGGTTTACAGAGGAGGCGTTGCTCTGGAAGGGGGCTCGTACTGATTACGCCGGTAGTTCTAACCACTCCAAAGGCAATCGTAGATTAGCTGGCCGGGCATCCTCTAGTTAGAGCTATAGGGGGAGTATGCCTTCAATCGACCCCTTTTCTCCCATCCAGCAGGCTTTTGAGAGAGACATGGATGTTGAAGAGGAGGCACTTGGCCTCGGAGATCAGGTGATCAGTTGTGGAAGGGCTTTTCGATACATAGGCAGACAGATGCTGACTTGGGAGACTTGGAGATACCAAACATTCCTCCATTGGGGGACCTTGCCTACCACCGCAGTGTATCCTCTTGACATCACTTGGCTCCTCTCGGAGTACACACATCCTTTAGAGGGGCCATCTATCTAGTTTTCAACACTATGTAGTAGACTGCCCCATTTTATCATGCATTCTTGGTAGTCCGCTGCATTTATGAGATTACAGGCTAACCGCCTGAACAGACATTTGGTGTCGGCCTTGATTGAGAGGTGGTTCGGTGAAATGGGTACCTTCCACTTCGTGGGTTTTGAGTTGGGTCCTACTCCGTTGGATTGGGCCATTATCATGGGACTTTCTTTTGTTGGTCGTCATATTACCCTACAGTTGGTCAGTAGAGCAAATGCTTGTGCTTTATTAGACCTGCCACCTCCTGACCATTCAACTTTTCGATTTTCTAGCTCAGTCGGGATGAGAGTACCTTTGCTATTGAGCCACCACCCGCACAACGAGATATTATGAGGTGATGACTAGTTTTGTACATCATCTTTAGCTGCTTCTACAATAATAACAAGTCGATAGTCCCTTTCCAATTGGTGAGCGTGGTAGCTGACTTGGGAGCCTTGTCAAAGCTGAATTGGGGGTCTTTCTCCTTCGGTTGCTTTCTTAGATCCATGCAAGTCTGGACTACCTCTCACTAGGGTAGTATGATTAAGTTTTGGCCTTTTCTGGTCTGGTGGAGCTATGAGTACTTGCCAGTTGATCAGGTGGCCCACCGATCTGAGATCACTAATTTTGTGATGCTGTGGGCGAACCTGGAGTTGATAGAGGCGAGAGATGTGACGTGGCGGCCTTCCGTTGGATCAATTCACTATAAAGCGGTTAGGTATCTGGTCCCGATGTCTCTATCGAGGGTTTCCTTTCTAAGCGATGAGTCTTGGGAGTCTTATCTGGATGACTGACATTGGTGCTAGTTTCATGATGAGTTCCGGTTGGCTGGGGATCCACCTGAGTACATGTTTGGAGCTTTGGTCAAGGGGGTCCCTCTTCCATACCAGAAGCATCAACCAGGTGTTGGTTTTCTGCTTCCTCCAGAGACTGACTATGCCACCTATTTTGGAGCTCACTCTGTGGGTGCCTTCATTCAGTTTGAGGTGGTGGTTAGAGGTTATGCTGTTGCTCAGTAGGTGGTTGACTTATGGCATCGAGTAAGAGGATATGTACCCCAAGCCGAGTTCACTACTGTGAGGGATCAGAGGGATCGGTACCAGATTGAGAGGGACCAGTTCTAGATGGAGAGGGACCAGTTCCAGGTCGAGGTAGCTACTCTGACCATACGGTTGGTGTCGCGCCCAGATTTTTCGCACTCGAATATTCACACAAGCGGGAAAAATGCTGTACTCTCTCATTATAACTCACCCTCCTAGAAGAATGAGTGCGACTAGGTTTGAATTGAAAAATTGGTTTGAATAAAGGGCTTTTGAAAAAGATTCGAAGTCGCCACCTAACTTTATTAAGGTGAGTTAGGTCACCTAAAAACTAAGAATAATCCAAAGACTACACTTAGGGTTTTTGGAAAACGATTTTGAAAATATCTCCTCAAGAGAGGGTTTTTACGAAAAATAGGTTGTTTGGCAACCTTTGGAAAATATTTAGCCCTTTTTGAAAAATAACTCCTTTTTGGTCTTTGAAATCAGTGATCCTAGGTTCGGAGGTTGGTTACGTGTAGGGAAGACGCACTAAGCTATCACCCTATCCCGCCCTTTCGGTACCTACATGTCAATCTACTCTAGATTCACCTATGAGAGTCTTTAACTAACTAATGTTCAATCCTATCCACTTTGAAAAACAATGTTTAAAAATGAAACTACTATGATGCATGATATGCACGTGTAAGAAAAGAGAATTGAAAAAAATAGATTTGGAAAAATATTGATTTGAAATTGATTGGTTTTTAAAATATATTTGAAATTGAAAAGTTTGAGAAATTAGAAATTAGAAATAGAAATAGAAATTTGGAAATAGAATTTTGAAATTGGAATTTTGAAAATAGATTAGAGATTTGAAAAGATTGTAGAATTTGAGATTTGGAAAATGTGATGGAATTTGAAAGAAGTTGTGGCCGCATCCGTGAGGGTGGAATTGAAATTTTGAAAAGTGTTGTGACCGCACCTATGAAGGTTGCCTACGTATCCCTTTGGGGGAATCAGGTCAGTCGTAGTTCGGACAAGAATCCGATTAGAAATAGAAGAGTTGATTTGGAAAAGAGATTGAATTGGAAATTGAATTGGAGGATTGAGAGATTGAACTTTGAATGGAGGATTGAAAATTGGAATTTGGAATTGAAAAGATTGAATTTTGATTTGAAAAGATCGAACTTGGAAGAGAGAGATTTAGACTTATTTTGAAAAGACGAAGGTTTAGGAAACCTAGACTTAGGGAAGAGACTTAGGAAAGATTTGACTCGACTTGGAAGGTTTAGGAGATTAGGAAAGATTAGATTTAGGAAATGTTTGAATTAGGAAAGGTCCGATTCAGGAAAGTTCCATTTTTGGAAAGTTTCAAATTAAGAAAGTTTCGACTTAGGGAAGTTTTGAAAATTGGAGAGTTTTGAATTTAGAAAGTTTTGAAATAGGAAAGTTTTGAAAGTAGGAAGGGTTCGAATTAGGAAGGTTTCAAAATAGAAAAATGTTGTTTTAGGAAAGGTTTTGAAATTAGGAAGGTTTTCAATTTAGGAAATGTTTGAATTAAGAAAGTCTTGAATTAAGAAAGTCTTGAATTAAGAAAGTTTTGAGTTTAGAAAAGTTTTAGATTTGAAAAGATTTTGAAGTTTTGGAAAGTTTTAGAATTTGAAAAGATTTAGGTTTAGAAAGATTTAACTTAAGAAAGTTTCAAATTTAGAAAGTTTTGAATTTGGAAAGATTTGAAATTTAGAAAGTTTAAGATTTAGAAAGTTTTAGAGTTTTAGAAAATCTTAAGATTAGGAAAGGTTTGAATTTAGAAAAGGTTTGAAAACTTAGGTTTGAAAAATTAAAATTTGAAAAGAGGGTAGAATTAGGAAAGGGTTGGATTAGGGAAGATTTGGAAACTTAATGTTTAAGGAAAGATTTGAAAGTTTTAGGAAATTTAAGATTTAGGAAAGTGGAAGTTTAGGAAGGATTTGAATTAGGAAATAGTTGGATTAGGAAGGGATTGGATTTGGTTTCTAAAACAAGGGATTGGATTTTGTTTCTAAAAAGAGATGTTTTGATTTTGTTTTCAAAAACGGAGGATTGGATCTAGTTTCCTAAACGGGGAGATTGGATTTGGTTTCCTAAAGGGAAGATTGGATTTGGTAAGGATTTGGAAAGGAAGGTTTCTAGAAACCCTAGATTTGGAAAATTATAGTTTGGACGTAGAAAATAGGTTTTGGAAACATGTATAGTTTGGATGTGAAAACAAGAGGTTTTGGAAACCTAGGTTTGGGGCAAAGTTTGAAAACCATGTTTTTGGGAAGAAAATTAGGGTTTCCTAATTGTGAGTTCTAGAGCTTGACTTGGGCTCTAAGAAAAGAGTTTCTGGAAAGTGCGTTTTTAGAAACGAAGGTTTTGGAAGGAAATCCTAAAGAGGAATTTCTAGAGGGAAGATTTCAGAAAGAGAGTTTTCGGAAACGAAGATTTTTGGAAGGGAATCCTAGGGAGGAGTTTTTGAAAAGTGTGTATTTAGAAATAAGTTTTTTTTTGGAAGGAAATCCTAGAGGGGATTTTTGAAAAGAAAGATTTTGGGAAGAGAGTTTTTAGAAAGATTTTTAGGGAGCGTTTTTAGAAAGTGAATTTTGAGGAGAGAGAGTTTTGGAAAGGAGTTGGAAAAGGGAGTTTTGAAAAATAGATTTTTCGAAAGAGTTTTTGAAAACAACTTTGGAAAGGAGAGTTTTAGGAAAACGTGTTGGAAAAGAGATTTTTAGGAAGAGATTTTTGAAAAGAGAGCTTTTTGGAAAGTATAAAAACGTCTCACTTTCCTAAAGCGATTCTAACCATAAGAAGGCTAGAACCACTTTAAGAAAGTGGTTTTGAAAACAACAAAGGTTGAAAATATGGACCATGTTAGTCACTTTAAATGTAACACTTTCCTAAAGTAACCCTAGCCATGGAAAGGCTAGAATCACCCTAGGATTGTGGTTTTGAAAACAAGTTTTTGAAAAAGAGATTTTGATGCAATTTTGAAAACAAGTTTGAAAACGATTTTAAAAACAACTTTGAAAACGATTTTTGGAAAGATGCAAGATCACGATATGCACAATGCAATTTTGGGGTCGTGAACATACAAGGTTAAGGCTTCATCACATAATCAAGGAGGCCGGACCCACATGGTCTCTGGTTAGACTAGAAGAAAGCCCCCAACATGGTGACTCTCCAACAGCCCAATTCTACACATGGACCGGGAATCCCCTTGTTTCAAGCATGCAAAGAAAGGGGGGGGGGAAAGAGATGGGGGATTAAAATAGAGAAAACCCAAGTGGGTTAGAGAGAGAAGAGAGAGGGGGGAAGTGCAGAAATTTAAATGAAGAACCTACCTTGTATCTTGTTTATTTTGCGTGCCTTGCTTTCTTCGGTCTTCGGTCTTCATCTTGATCTTCGTCTTCAATCTTCAAGAGTTGTCTTCAAACTTTAGATTGCAGCTCCTCAAGTCTTCCAAGGAGGGTTGAAGGCTAGTGTATGAGTGTATGGGGGTGTGTATGAGTGTATAGGAGGCTAGGGTTTAGTGTATGATGTATAGGGCTTGGAAAACCTAGGGAAGCTAGGGTTTAGGGGGTGCTCGAGCTCTGTATATCGAATTATATGATTTTTAGGTTAAGTATGCAGACCCTTTAAACACTGGAGAAGGCTCTGTATTTATAGAGGTTGGACAACACTGGCGCCTGTTGCAGTGGCGCCAGGCCAAACTTTACACTAGGCGCCACTAGAAGTGGCGCCAGGCTAATTTTTGGCTTGGCGCCACTACTAGTGGCACCAGCCATTTAGGAAATATTTAAGGTCGGCAAGCAACGTATCTTTGACTAGATTTGGGCGCCTATACTAGTGACTACCATGCAATCTTTAGCCTGGCTTCACTAGGAGTGACTCCGAAAAGTCCGGGAATGATTTGAAGGAGCCGGGAATGACTCGGAAGGCTGGAAAGGAGCAGGAATACTTAAAATAGTGTCCTGGAGGTATTTGACTTGAAAAGTGAGGATAAGATGTGTCGAAAAGGCTGACCGGGCCTTTAGGGGCAAAACGGTCAACTAGACCGGGAAACTGCCGGGACAAACCCGAACTGTCCCGGAAGAGGACTTGGGATTTGGAAACATTATTTAGAATGTTCCCAAAGGTTGCTGGTTTGATTCCTAGAGCCAGCGTGGTCGGAAAAGGAGACCGGCCCACCAGGGGCAAAATGGTCATTTTCACCGGGTTTGCCAGAACTGACTCGGAATGATCCGGAAAGGTAGAGGAAGGTTGAGAATACCATAAGAAGTAATCTCAAAAGGTTATTGGTTTGATACTCAGAGTCGGTGTGGTTCCCGGGACGTTCGAATGCCCAGGGACAATACAGTCATTTAGCTTCAAGTGGGCCCGTAGAAGCGACTGATGGACTAAATTCAAGTTAAAAAGGCTGGCTTAGAGTCCAAATATACATGTGATGTGTGAAAGTGAGCTTGGTCAGCTCGGAGATTGTCGAGCAGGTAAAAATGGGGTGCTTATAGCTGGCTTAGATGGGAGGTAGTGGGATATGTTGCTCATTCTCTCCTTTTGTTCTAGTGATGTTTAGTTATTCATTTGTTTTACTGATTCAGGCTCTTTCTTCTTTGTAGGATGCTGGTGCTTCGAGTAGTTGGTCGCCCCCTTCTGAGTCAAGTTTTGGAGATTTTAACCTATTGCACCCTGGTTTTTAGGTGTCCAAGATCCTTTCAACTCGGAGACCAAAAACACGAAACTCTGTCACTAGAACTCATCCTCCTAGAAGGACAAGTGCGACTAGGTTTGAAAATTGGTTTGACTAAGGGCTTTTCAGAAAAATAAGAGTCGTCACCTAACTTGATTAAGGTGAGTTAGGTCACCTAAAACTAAGTGTTAATTGGAAGATTAAACTTAAGGTTTTTGGAAAAGATTTTGAAAACTCCCTCAAGAGAGGGTTTTTAAGAAAATAGGTTGTTTGGCAACCTTTGGAAAGATTTAAGCCTTTTTTGAAAATAACTCCATTTTTGTCTTTTGAAAATAGAAATCTATGGTCCGGGGGTTGGTTATGTGTAGGGAAGATATCCTAAGATCATCACCCTACCCCGCCCTTTCGCTACTTACATGTCTAATCACCTTTTTGTTCACTCACTAGAATAACCGGTTACCATTGTCCACTTAATATCCACTTTAGAACATTGAAAATGGGGTTTAGTCATCACTTTTCGGATGGATGATGCATGATGTAAGTTTTGGAAGCAGTTTGAAAACATGGGAGTTTTGAAAGAGTTTGAGATAGAAACTTTGAATTGATAGAAAATTTTGAAAAGGGTATTGGAGTTGAAATAGAAGTTATGACCGCACCATTTTAGGTTGCCTACGTATCTCATTTGGTGAGAATCAGGTTAATCGTAGTTCGAGTAAGAGCCCCATGGAAAATAGGTGCATTGGGGCCTTTGGAAAACTTAAAGACACTTTTAGGTCTTTGGAAAGATGACTTGAGAATTTGATTTGAAATCGGATGTTGAAGTGCTTTGAAATAGAACTTTGAAAATTTTGAGAAAGGGGTTTTGAAGTGTTTTGAAATGTTTTCAGGATAACTCAAGGGAGTTTTAGAAGTGCTTTGAAATAACTCATGAGAGCTTTGAAAATGTTTTGTAGTCGTGTTTTGAAAACCTTGGAGGTACGATTTTGGAGTGTTAAAAAGTTTTCGAAATGGTTTTTGGGAACACCTAGGGCTTTGGAACTCTAATATGGACAACCTTGGAGGTTGTTCTTAATATATTACTTTCCTTTGGAATCCCTCACCATGGAAAGGGTAAGGGCACCTTAGGGTTGTGAGTTCTTGAAAACATTCTTGGGAATACTTTGAAGATAGAGTATGAGAGTATTTGAAAGGGTTATGGAGTTGATGTTTAAAATTTTAAGAGAGTAAGAGGTTTTTGAAAAATGGAATATAGAATAGTTTTAAATAAAAAGATGATTTAAAAAGGGGTCCATGAGTTGGAACCTTGAAGCATACTAATCTAGATTGAGTTGGCCTAAGGTTAGGGGTGACCTAAGGTTAACTAATTTGGGTTAGGTTAACCTAAGGTTAAGGTGACCTGGGGTTAATTAACTTAGGTTAAGTTAACCTAGGGTTGGACAACTAGGGTCAAGTTAACTTAGGGTTGGATAATTAGGGTCAAGTTAACCTAGGGTTGGACAACTAGGGTCAAGTTAACCTAGGGTTGGTCAACTAGGGTCAAGTTAACCTAGGGTTGGTTAACTAGGGTTAAGTTAACCTAGGGTTGGACAACTAGGGTCAAGTTAACTTAGGGTTGGTTAACTAGGGTTAAGTTAACCTAGGGTTGGACAACTAGGGTCAAGTTAACCTAGGGTTGGTCGACTAGGGTCAAGTTAACCTAGGGTTGGATTGAAAATGGTTTTGAAAGGTGGTTTAATGCATTTTTGGAAAGAGTTTTGAAAAACAATTCATGTTATGCCAAGAACTTTGGTTGACAACCCTTTTGAAGATCATTTCCATGAAAATTTTGACTCTAGCCAAGAGTATAGTTTGTATGGTTGGTGTTTGGAGACCATTCTAAAGAAGGTTTCCTCATGACCATTATAACCATTATCTTGACAAGAGTATGGGGTCCAAAAATCAACATGATGATGACAACTTTTTGAAGCACCATTTTAATGCAAAAATGGAGAGAATGAATTTTTGGAAAACCGTTTTTGGAAAAGGATTTTGGGAACCATTTTTAAAGGAAACCATTCCAACAAGAGAGGGTTCATATGGCCAAATAAAAGGGAGACCACTTAAGAGAGGGCTCCATGGGGCCATTCCAACCATCAAACTTAAGAGAATGGAAGCCTTGGAATTTAGAGAGTTAGAAAACAATTCTTATGCAAGTTGAAATGCAATGGTGCAAAGGTGTGAGTTAGAGGTTAGTAGGGGGATTTTCTAAGGCATAATTCTAAGGTACCATCCTAAACTTCAAGGAGCCAACTCTTGAAACCATTTTGAGAAGAATATTAAACTTGATAATAACATAGAAATAAGAGTAATGCAAGCTTTGTAGCATATGGTTGGAAACATGAACATGAAGCCAAGCACACAAGACATGATCAAGTTGATAAAATGCAAAGGGGGTCATGCATATATGCAAGGCTTTTAGGCTACACCACACAATCAAGGGGCTCCTAGGTCATACCGTCTTAAAGTAGGCTAGTGAGAGATCTTTCTATACGGTGGCTCCCACTAGCTTTCCTCTAGGCATGAACTAGGAGCCCTCTTGGCTCAAGCATGCAAGAAAGGGGGCTTGAAGATGGGGATTAAAATAGTGAATAGCCTAAGTAGGCTAGAAGGGAGAAGAGAAGAGTGAGGGAAGACAAAAATGTAAAAGAGATACCACCTTTTGCCTTCAATATACTTATAGACTTCTATGGATGTCTTAACTTGGACTTGAATGGCTTCAAATAGGCTTGAGGGGATGGAAGGTGATGTTTAACGGTGTATAGGGCTATGTAGATGAAGTGTATGGGCTAAAGGGAGGTGGAATCTAGCCTAAGTGTTGGAGGAGTGGAATGTATATAGAGATTTGAGGTTCTGGAGCAGTTTCAGTAAAGCTTCGCATTAATTTTCAATTCAGGAATATGCAAAGAGGGAGGCTGGTATTTATGGGCAAAAGTTTTGGACACTGGCACATGTAGGACATGCGCCTGTGTAAAACTTACACAGGTGCATGTACGACATGCGCCGGTACTATTCTATTGGCAGAATGCCACGTGGCACCTATTGTACTGGCTAAATCTCGACGGTTGATTAAAATTTGGTTGATCTGACCAAAATCTGGGTGCATGTAGCATATGCTCCATCACCGGGAGTGTTCATATAAACTTTGTCTTGATAATTGAGCCAATCGGGAAGGTTTCAGGAGAATCGGTTGCACCCACGATGTTCTCCTAGGGTTTCTCGTGAACTTTCATGTTTTCAAAAAGTTCAAATGGTGTTCGGAGGTGTGAGATATTGTCTCGGAAAATGTGCATGAAATTGCATTTTTGCGGAGCGTTTGTGATACGCTCCGTGAGGGTTCAAAAGTAACTATTTGTGTGCTGCATGATCGAGGCCTTTGGGAAGTGACCTTTCCGATCAGACCGTACCGATGAAAAGTACCCTGAAAATACTTTCGGGAATTCCCTAATTTGCACATTTCTTAAGTCGTTTGACGGTGTGTTTTAATCAGGAAATTGGAGAAAAAGTTAACCTTGGCAGAGCATCTGTGAGACGCTTCAGGGGTTGTCAAAAGTTGTACTTTTCGAGCCATACGATGAGGAGCTTCGGGAAGTGATCTATCCGATCGAGTTGTACCAATCAAAAGATCTATGGACGAGGTTTCGAGAATTCCCTGGTTTACGCATTTCTTGAGTCATTTGACGGTGGGTTATAACCGGGGAACAGGAAAAAAGGCAATTTAGGCGGAGCGTCTGTGAGAAGACCATAGGTTTTTAACGTCGTAAGATCTTCCTTAGGTTAAACAGGGGTGTATGACAAGACCCGCCGTTCAACATCCTGAGACCAGTGTCGTTTGGGGGTGCATTCGGGTTGTTAGGGGCAAATTAGTCATTTTGACCAGGTTTGTTTGAAAATGGTCAGGAATGGATCAGGATGTCATGTTAAGTGTGCCGTATCATTCAGGGATGTTTTCAGGGGAGTCTTTTACCGTTTGGTGGGGTTTGTGCAGTGCTGGGTTGTTTAGGGGCAAAACGGTCATTGTGACTGGAGTTAGCCAGAATGGGACCAAAACTGGGATTGGATAGGCGTGGAGTACGCCTAACAGTTTAGTAACATTTTGGAAGGGTGGACTTATTGTTTTAAGAGATTTTGAACTTTCTCAAAACTTGCCTGGAGGCCCTAAGGACAGGTTTAGTTATTAGGCCTTTATTGGGCCCAACAGGCTTGAGAAGAGGTTAACTGATTAGATAGGGGTCTGAAAGTTGATTTGGGCTTGAATGTGCTTACGGAGTTTTGAAAGGGAGTTCGGTTAGGCTGAAGATTGGCTGCTTTAGAGATGACATTAAACTGTATTGGTGACTTCTGTTTTCTACAGGGAGTTATATCCTATGTATGCGAAGCTCATGCCAAAATGTTTACAAAAATGTAAAACCCATATGAGGAAATACACTAATTAACAAAATGGATGGGGTGCTATCAAACTCTACATCTTTGAAATGACAATTCCTTCCTTTTTAGGGGTTTGATCTCCTTTTTGGCTTACCTTACCTTGACTAGATGATAGCATTCTGTACATTTCTCAACCTTTTAATTGACTTTGACATTTTATTTTGGGTTAGTGTATGGGATCATTGGGCTTGAACTCTCAACTGTCACGGCTTGGGCAACAACTTACCTAACTTTTAGTAGAGTGATAAGCAGCCAGTCATTCAATCTGAGGAGGCTTTGTTTTTAGGATTGTAATGTAGGCTAAGGTAGGGGGTTTTGAATCAAATGGATATGCAGGCACAAATTTGATGCTGCTATCTATAGGGCTTAGATCTATACCATCCTTGATTGGTCTCCGAGTAAGGTTTGGTCCCTTATTATCCTTGCTTTACCTCAACAACATGTCTGCCTCATTTAGATTAAGCAATCCTTTTTCAATTAGAGTGAACTTTAATAGGGTTGTGATGTAGGCTATGGTTTCAGGTTTTTTGCAAGAAAGGGTAAAGGCTCGAACCTATAGCTTCTATTGGGCTTTTTTTTTTATCTCCTAGAATCACCTTTGGATTTTCTCTTTACTTTTACTATATGCTCTTTAGGATGACCACGCTTCTGGTCTTTACTGTATGACTCCATTTTTTTTTAGGGCAACTTGCCCCTTGACAATGGTTGCTTTTGACTGTATTGGAAATGAAATGAGGGCCCCTCTTCATTTCAAACCAGATTGCTTGCTCCATAGAGCCTTCATGTTACCTTAGCTTGATGAAAGATGAGTGACATTCTTCGTGCAAACCTCAGTTACCTATTTGCCCCAATGTGGGGGAATGGTATTGGATCAGGGTTGACAAAGAGTATTTTTCGCTTTTTATGAGGTATTAATGGGTTAAGCAAAGGGAGTATTGTCGCGCCTAGATTTTTCGCACTCGGGGAATACTCACCCAAGTGGGAAAAATGCTGTACTCTCTCGTTAGAACTCACCCTCCTAGAAGAATGAGTGCGACTAGGTTTGAATTGAAAATTGATTTGAATAAAGGGCTTTTGAAAAAGATTCGGAGTCGCCACCTAACTTGATTAAGGTGAGTTAGGTCACCTAAAAACTAAGCATAATCCGAAGACTACACTTAGGGTTTTGAAAAACGATTTTGGAAAACATCCTCAAGAGAGGGTTTTTTTAGGAAAAACGGGTTGTTTGGCAACCTTTGGAAAACATTTAGCCCTTTTTTGAAAAATAACTCTGTTGGGTCTTTGAAATCAGTGATTCTAAGTTCGGAGGTTGGTTACGTGTAGGGAAGATGCACAAAGCTATCACCCTACCCCGCCCTTTCAGTACCTACATGTCAATCTACCCTAGATTCACCTATGAGAGTCTTTAACTAACTATGATTCAATCCTATCCATTTTAGAAAAATAATGTTTGAAAAATATGATGCATGATATGCAAGTGCAATAGAAAAGAATTGAAAAATAGATTTAAAAAGAGATTAATTTGATTTGAAAATAGATTTGAAGAGATGGAATTGAAATTGGAAAGTTTGAAAATTTGGAAATAGAAATTTGAAATTGGAAGTTTGAAAGTAGATTGGAATTTGAGATTTGAAAAGATTTTGAAAACCACACCCATGAGGGTGGAATTGAAAGTTTGAAAAATGTTGTGACCGCACCTATGAAGGTTGCCTACGTATCCCTTGAGAAGAATCAGGTCAGTCGTAGTTCAGACCGGAGTCCGATTGAAAATAGAAGAGTTGATTTGAAGAAAAAGATTGAATTGGAAGAAAGAAACTGAATTGAAAATTGGATTTGGTTTGAGATTAGAAGAGGAGATTGGAAATTAAAATTTTGGAAAAGATTGGACTTGGATTTGAAAAGATAGATTTGGACTTGTTTTGGAAAAGAGAAGGTTTAAGAAAACCTAGACTTAGGAAAGAGAAGAGACCTAGGAAAGATTTGACTTGGCTTGGAAGATTTGGAAGGATTGGATTTTAGGAAATGTTTGAATTAGGAAAGGTTCAAGTTAGGAAAGTGTCATTTTAAGAAAGTTTCATTTTTGGAAAGTTTTGAAATTAGAAAAGTTTTGAATTAAGAAAGTTTCAACTTAGGAAAGCGTTGTTTTAGGAAAGTTTCGAATTAGGAAAGTTTTAGGTTTAGGAAAGTTTTGAAATAGGAAGGTATTGAATTTAGAAATGTTTTTGAATTAGGAAAAGTTTAGTTTAAGAAAGGCTTAGAATTTAGAAAGTTTCAAGTTAAGAAAGTTTTAAATTTTGTAATGTTTTGAATTTGGAAAGCTTTGAAAACAAGGAAGTTTTGAAAATAAGAAAGTTTCGTTTTAGGAAAGGTTTGAAAAAGGAAAGTTTTCAGTTTAGGAAATGTTTGAATTAAGAAAGTTTCAACTTAAGAAAGTCTTAAATTAAGAGAGTTTTGAGTTTAGAAAAGTTTTAGATTTGGAAAGATTTGAAGTTTAAGAGAGTTTAGAATTTAGAAAGTTTTTAGGTTTAGAAAGATTTAACTTAAGAAAGTTTCAAATTTAGAAAGTTTTGAATTTGGAAAGATTTGAAATTTAGAAAGTTTAAGATTTAAAAAGTATTAGAGTTTTAGAAAATCTTGAGATTAGGAAAGGTTTGAGTTTAAGAAAGATTTGAAAGCTTGGATTTGAAAAAGATTTTGAAAAGGGGTAGAATTAGGAAATGGTTGAATTAGGAAAGATTTGAAAGTTGAGTTTTAAAGCTTAGGAAAGATTTTTATGTTCAAGTTTTTGGAAACTTAAGATTTAGGAAAGTGAAGGATTAGGAAAGAGTTGGATTTTAAAATTTAAGGAAAGATTTAAAGTTTAAACTTAGGAAACTTATGGTTTAGGAAGGAATTGAATTAAGAAAGGTTTGGATTAGGAAGGGATTGGATTTGGTTTCTAAAAGAGAAAGGTTGGATTTTGTTTCCAAAAACAGAGGACGGGATCTAGTTTCCTAAACGGGGAGATTTGATTTGGTTTCCTAAAGGGAAGATAGGATTTGGAAAGGGCGACTCTAGAAACCCTAGATTTGAAAAATTATAGTTTTGACGTTGAAAAGAGGTTTTGGAAACATGTATAGTTTGGACGTTAAAACAAGAGATTTTGGAAACCTAGTTTTGTGGCAAAGTTTGAAAATCATGTTTTTGGAAAGAAAATTAGGGTTTCCTAACTGTGGGCTCTAAGGCTTGACTTGGGCTTTAAGAAAAAAGTTTTTAGAAAATGCGTTTTTGGAAACGAAGGTTTTCTAGAAGGGGAATCCTAGGGAGGAGTTTTTGGAAAGTGTGTTTTTGGAAACGTAGATTTTAGAAGGAAAATCCTAGAGGAGAATTTCTAAAAGGAAAGATTTTGGAAAGAGAGTTTTTTAGAAAGGTTTTTGGAGAGAGTTTTTTAGGAAGGTGAATCTAGGGAGTGTTTTCAGAAAGCGAATTTTGAGGAGAGGATTTTGGAAAAGAGTTGAAAAAGGGAGTTTTGAAAAATAGATTTTAGGAGGGAGTTTTTGAAAACAATTTTGAAGAGGAAAGTTTTAGGAAAGTATGTTGAAAAAGAGATTCTTAGGAAGGGATTTTTGAAGAGAGAGTTTTTTTGGAAAGCATGAAAACGTCTCACTTTCCTAAAGCGATTCTAGCCAAAAGAGGGCTAGAACCACTTTAAGAAAGTGGTTTTGGAAAACAATAAGATTTGAAAATATAGACCAAAAAGGTCACTTTTAATGTAACACTTTCCTAAAGCAACCCTAGCCATGGAAAGGCTGGAATCACCATAGAATTGTGGTTTTGAAAACATGTTTTTGAAAATGGGAGGATTGCTTGATCTAAATGAGCCGGACGTGTTGCTGAAACTAGAGGAGGATATTAGGGGATGAAACCCCACTGGAAGACCGACTAAGGATGGTGTGGATCTAAACCCTACTAGAAACAACATCGAATTTGAGCCTGCACATCCTTTTCATTCATAAACCCCTTAACCTAGCCTACGTTATGGTCCAAATTAAAGTCCTCTCTGATCAGAGAAAATTGCTTAGTCCAAATAAGCCTGAACAATACCAAGACAAGTAGGGTGAGAAAGGAGAATTGGAAGGAAATGCAAGGGGCAATCTCATGCTCCAAGATGTGCTCAGATGGGTTCGGTTTAAACAACCCACTAAGAGAAGATCTTTGAGCCTGAATATCCCTTTTATTTCTTACAACCCCTAAACCCAGCCCACATTACGGTCCTAAAAGAAGTCTTCTCAGATTGAGGGCATAACTGTTTATCGCTCTGCAAAGGGCATGCGAGTTGTCGCTCGAGCCATGGTGGCATTTTGGAAATCTAAGAGAGAAAACCAAGTGAGATCAGAAAAACCCCAAACAGCAACCCTGTAGAAAGTAGGGATAAGATAGCAAACCAAAAGGTCAAGATCCCTGGAGAATGGTGCAAATGCTATCACACCCCGATAGGAATGGGACAAAACTGAATGGGGCAGAATCCTGAGAATGAACAGAGTCCTGAGAGTATGGGCCCAAGGGGCAATCCCGGGGCTTTCTTTGTAAATAGTTTATACACATGTAATACTGATACATCCATGACATGTATAACTTGTACATCCATTTAGATTCTTGTGTAGTTTGTATCTATTCATGCATTCAACTGCACTTCTGTATGAACCTGTTCATTTGTAAGGAAGTAGGTCATGCATTTAATTTAATTCTTACATAAATCTGTGCGTTTATCACAAAAAAAGGGACATTGCATTCAATTCCATTCATGTATGTACATTCATCCAAAGAGTATAACATGCATTCAATTCCACTTCTGTGTGAACCTGTGCATTCATAAAAAGTAGGACACACATTCAATTCATAGAAAAAGTATGACATGCATTCACCCCTTACCGGGGCATTCTTAAACTGTTTTTGTACAAAACTCACTCTATGTCTTTCTCTCTCTCTCAAATAGGAAACATGGAATGAGGCAAAACATAAAAAGGAGCTAAAGCCACTCCTCAAATATCTCCAGTATCGGCACACACCTCAGAAAACTCAAATTTTCATGACCAATAAGAAACAGAGAATGGGGCAATGACCCACCCTCGACCTCCCCAATCAAACGGCTTCGAAAGAGGGGTAGTGAATAAGTGGCCGATCACCCAAAGCTGGAGTAATGAAGCACATCCCCAACAATGAGCATCGGCCCCCCTACCAAAGTCTAGTAAGGCTCATGAAGGTCGGTCCCACAACCATAGGGGCATATGAGTGTCCTTCCCGAATCCTGGCGAGCAATGCACACAATCAACGGCCGACCAAGTCACCCCTCATGGAGACATCAATAAGTTCACGAGAAACAGAGCTAGGGATATCATGGAGAAATGGACCAATCTTGAGAAGTATGTCAATCCCCTGAACGAGCTCTCCAATGCGTTGCAAACTCAGAATGTGAGAACAAGAGCTTCATTAGGACATAAGAAAACTAGGGGCAGCAAATCAGAGGAAAAGGCCGCATAACGGAGCCCAAGCTGAGAAGAGACAATTATGACGCAACCATTAGAAAAAGTAGGTCCCATAATGTCAGCTGAACCATCCCGAAGACCTAGGAGGAAGCCATACTCATGGGGAGTAGGGGCAAGCTCACATTCCCCAAGAAAGACGGATCAGGTGGCCAAAAGGGAACCATTGCCAGAAAACAAGCTCCGCCAATAGGAGAGAAGCCATGCAACCAAAGAACCGGTGAAAAATGTCTTGCTCACCTAAAAGATATTCATCATACCAAATCCACAGTTGACTCAAAATAGCATCGGTCATCCTAAAGGTCAAAAGGTGGGAAACTTCAACATCCATTTTCTCTTCAAAGGCTGGCTTGACTAAAAGGAAGGGGTCGATTGGGGATCTACTCCCCTCTCCCACCCTGGCTAGAAGATGTTGGATTGGCAGAGTGCTAACTACCCCTAGAGTGGCTGGAGCTGCCGACAGAATCTGTTTGGTCTACCTTCCCGAAGCAGTGTCTCCTATCGGAACCGTCATCGCCAGCGTATGTCGTCCTCAAAGGTCAGTCAAGATAAGAGGTATTCATATATGGTATATGCAGTTTAAAGGATAAGAAATAAAAGCAAGGAAAAAATTAATAATGATAATAACCAAAGATAAATATAAATGAAAATGAATGACATAATTGTCATATAAATTCTACTCAAACCAACTTAAAGGATTTCTTAAACTTTTTATTCAAAGCCTCTTTTCTAAATCAACTCACAAAGGTTCTATAAAAATTTCTTAAAAAGTTTCTTAACTTCTTCCCTTCAAAAGTTCCTTTTCAAAAATCAGTTTCCCAATGGTTTCCTATTATTGTCCTCCAAAGGTTTTCAAAAATTCATTTTTCTAAAAGTTCCTTTCCAAAATCAATTTTCAAAAGGTTTTCTGATTCTCTTTTCCAAAAGTTCAACTTCAAAATCACTTCTTAAAATCAAATTCTACTTCGAAAATCTGGATTAAAAATCATTTTCAAAATCAAATCTCAATTTTTTCAATCCATCTCTAAGTTTTTCTGATTCAGTTCTTCAAGAAAATCCCTTTTCCAATCAAGGTTAAGATTCCCCCAAACTTTTCTTTCAAAAAGAGTCTTAGACAAAATAAATCCTTAAAACTTGTCAAGGTTTCACTCCAAAATTTCTTCCTTTCAAAATTTCTATCCAGTTCCAAAGTTTTCCATCCTACATCCTTGTCAATCTCAAAAACTTTCAAATTTAAAAGAGTTCTTAAATTCATACCTCCAAAATGTCTCCTAAAATGTTATTCTCCAAAATCTTTCCAAGTTTTCTATTCAACAAGATTTCAAAACTCAAGTCTTAGATCAAAGTGAATTCCCTACACAAATCTGGGCAGTTTGCCCTTTTTCCCGCCAAAACTCATTTCAAAGGCCTTTTTGGCCCGTTATTCGTTTTCGACCCCCGTTGTTGAAAGATTTCCAATGTCCGTCCCTTCGACTGCCTCGCGGTCAACATGGGACTCTTACTTTTGTCGTTTTCTGTCTTTGACAAGCAAAGACAGAAAAAGAGGGGCAGTTGTAAGCACCCCATTTTTTACCGCTCGGCAATTTACACTTCGTCCAGACTTGTTTTCAAGTCATTGTGGGCATATTCCAACCGAAACCAACTTTCTAAGTCCAAATCCCGTCTGTCCATCGCTTCGCGGGCCCACCAGGCCCAAATAGAGGCAAAATGACCAAAATGCCCTTAGGGGCATTGTCCTTTCCTTTACGATTCTAATCCCTCTCTCGAGACAGTTTATTCCTCGAGACGGTTCCATTCCTAGGCACGTCTCTTTGGAGACGGTAAGACCCTTTTCTAATCCCTCTTTCGAGACAGTTTATTCCTCGAGACGGTTCCAATCCAGGCACGTCTCTTCGGAGATAATAAGTCCCCTTTCCAATCCCACTCTCGAGACAGTTTATTCCTCGAGACGGTTCCAGGCGCGTCTCTTCGGAGACGGAAAGACCCCTTTCTAATCCCACTCTCGAGACAGTTTATTCCTCAAGACGGTTCCAATCCAGGCACGTCTTTTTGAAGACGTTAAGATCCCTTTCCAATCTCTCTCTCGAGACAGTTTATTCCTCGAGACGGTCCGAGTAGTGAAACTACTCACAAAACCGTTAGAGTAGCGGAAATACTCACAAAACCGTTAGAGTAGTAGAAATACTCACAAATAGGTCGATATAGGGAATTGGCAACAAACCCTTGTGTCACGACGACCGCCGTTAGAGTGGCGGAAACACTCACAATCCAAGCACGTCTCTTCGGAGATGGTAAGACCCCTTTCCAATCCCTCTTTCGAGACAGTTTATTCCTCGAGACGGTTCCAATCCAGGCACGTCTCTTCGGAGACGATAAGACCCCTTTTCAAATCCCTCTCTCGAGACAGTTTATTTCTCGAGACGGTCCGAGTAGCGAAACTACTCACCAACCCGTTAGAGTAGTGGAAATACTCACAAAGCCGTTAGAGTAGCGGAAATACTCACAAATCATCAACCCCGTCCGAGTAGCAGAAATACTCACAAATCATCAACCCCGTTCAAGTAGCGGAAATACTCCCAAATCATCAACCCTGTCCGAGTAGGGGAAATACTCACAAATCATCAACCCCGTCCGAGTAGCGGAAATACTCACACCATTAGAGTGGCAGAAACACTCAAAACCTAGGTCAACACCAGTGTTTGTTAGCCCACTTTGGTGAAAAATGTCCAAATTGTCCTGTGGGCATTTTCCGAGACTTTCCGGTCAAGATGACCATTTTGCCCCTAGACATCCGAACGCTCCGGGAACCACACCGACTCTGGGTATCAAACTGGTAATGTCCCGAGAATACTTTTTATAGTGTTCTCAACATTCCTTTACCTTTCCGGATCATTTCGAGTCAGTTCCGGCCAACCCGGCACAAAATGACTGTTTTGCCCCTGGAGGGCCGGTCTCCTTTTTCGACCACTCCGACTCTGGTGTCAAACCGGTAAACTCTTGAGGCTACTTTTTATAGTAATCTCACCTTTCTGGATCATTCCGAGTCAGTCCCGGCAAACCTGGTACAAAATGACCGTTTTGCCCCTACTGGGCCGGTCTCCTTTTCCGACCACGCCGGCTCTGGGAATCAAACCGGCAACCTCTGGGAACATTCTAAATAATGTTTCCAGATCCCAAGTCTTCTCCTGGGACAGTTCGAGTTTGTCCCGGCAGTTTCCCGGTCCGATTGACCGTTTTGCGCATAAGGGCCCGGTCAACCTTGCTGACCCATTTTGTCCTCGCTTTTCAAGTCAAATACCTCGAGGATACTATTTTAAGTGTTCCTGCTTCTTTCCGGCCTTCCGGGTCATTCCCAGCTCCTCCAAATCATTCCCGGACTTTCCAGAGTCACTCCTAGTGAAGCCAGACTAAAAGTTGCATGGTAGTCACTAGTACAGGCGCCCAAATCTAGTCAAAGATACGTTGCTTGCAGACCTTAAACCTTTCCTGATTGGCTGGTGCCACTACAATGGTGCCAAGCCAAAAAATGGCCTGGCGCCACTCCTAGTGGCGCTAGTGTAAAGTTTGCCCTGGCGCCACTGTAACAGGCGCCAGGTTTGTCCAACTTCTATAAATACAGAGCCTCATTCAACGTGAAAGGGGTCTGCAAACTTAACCTAAAAATCCTAATATTTCGATATACAGAGCTCGAGCACCTCCAAAACCCTAGCCTCCCTAGGTTCTCCCAAACCCTAGCCACCATACACAAACCCTTACCTCCTATACACTCATACACACCCCCATACACTCGTACCCTAGCCTTCAACCATCTTTTGAAGACTTGAGGAACTGCAACCCGAAGCTTTAAGACAACTCTTGAAGATGGAAGACGAAGATCAAGACCGAAGACCGAAGACTACACGGCGCGCAAAATAAAAAAGACATACGGTAGGCTTTCTCTTTAATTTTCTGTACTTCCCCCTCACTCTTCTCTCTCCAACCCACTTGGGTTTTCTCTATTTTAATCCCCCATCTCTTTACCCCCCTTTCTTTGCATGCTTGAAACAAGGGGATTCCCGGTCCATGTGTAGGATTGGGCTATTGGAGAGTCACCGTGTCGGGGGCTTTCTTCTAGTCTAACCAAAGATCACGTGGGTCCGGCCCCCTTGATTATGTGGTGAAGCCTTAACCTTGTATGTTCACGACCCCAAATTGCATTGTGCATATCATAGTCTTGCATCTTCCAAAAACCGTTTTCAAAGTTGTTTTTCAAAACGTTTTCAAACTTGTTTTCAAAATTGCATCAAAATCTCTTTTTCAAAAACATGTTTTCAAAACCACAATTCTAGGTTGATTCCAGCCTTTCCATGGCTAGGGTTGCTTTAGGAAAGTGTTACATTAAAAGTGACCTTTTTGGTCTATATTTTCAAATCTTATTGTTTTCCAAAACCACTTTCTTAAAGTGGTTCTAGCCCTCTTTTGCCTAAAATCGCTTTAGGAAAGTGAGACGTTTTCATGCTTTCCAAAAAACTCTCTCTTCAAAAATCCTTTCCTAAGAATCTCTTTTTCAACATACTTTCCTAAAACTTTCCTCTTCAAAATTGTTTTCAAAAACTCCCTCCTAAAATCTATTTTTCAACTCTTTTCAAAAATCCTCTCCTCAAAATTCGCTTTCTGAAAACACTCCCCAGATTCACCTTCCTAAAAAACTCTCTCCGAAAACCTTTCTAAAAAACTCTCTTTCCAAAATCTTTCCTTTTAGAAATTCTCCTCTAGGATTTTCCTTCTAAAATCTACGTTTCCAAAAACACACTTTCCAAAAACTGCTCCCTAGGATTCCCCTTCTAGAAAACCTTCGTTTCCAAAAATGCATTTTCTAAAAACTCTTTTCTTAGAGCCCAAGTCAAGCCTCAGAGCCCACAATTAGGAAACCTTAATTTTCTTTCCAAAAACATGATTTTCAAACTTTGCCCCAAACCTAGGTTTCCAAAATCTCTTGTTTTAACGTCCAAACTATACATGTTTCCAAAATCTCTTTTCAACGTCAAAACTATATTTTTTCAAATCTAGGGTTTCTAGAGTCTTCCTTACCAAATCCTATCTTCCCTTTAGGAAACCAAATCAAATCTCCCCGTTTAGGAAACTAGATCCCGTCCTCCGTTTTTGGAAACAAAATCCAACCTTTCTCTTTTAGAAACCAAATCCAATCCCTTCCTAATCCAAACCTTTCTTAATTCAATTCCTTCCTAAACCATAAGTTTCCTAAGTTTAAACTTTAAATCTTTCCTTAAATTTTAAAATCCAACTCTTTCCTAATTCAAATTATTCCTAATCCTTCACTTTTCTAAATCTTAATTTTCCAAAAACTTGAACATAAAAATCTTTCCTAAGTTTTAAAACTCAACTTTCAAATTTTTCCTAATTCAACCCTTTCCTAATTTTACCCATTTTCAAAATCTTTTTCAAATCCAAGCTTTCAAATCTTTCTTAAACTCAAACCTTTGCTAATTTCAAGATTTTCTAAAACTCTAAAACTTTCTAAATCTTAAACTTTCTAAATTTCAAATCTTTCCAAATTCAAAACTTTCTAAATTTGAAACTTTCTAAATTCTAAACTCTCTTAAACTTCAAATCTTTCCAAATCTAAGACTTTTCTAAACTCAAAACTCTCTTAATTTAAGACTTTCTTAAGTTGAAACTTTCTTAATTCAAACATTTCCTAAACTGAAAACTTTCCTTTTTCAAACCTTTCCTAAAATGAAACTTTCTTATTTTCAAAACTTCCTTGTTTTCAAAGCTTTCCAAATTCAAAACTTCCATTTTTCAAAACATTACAAAATTCAAAACTTTCTTAACTTGAAACTTTCTAAATTCTAAGCCTTTCTTAAACTAAACTTTTCCTAATTCAAAAACATTTCTAAATTCAATACCTTCCTATTTCAAAACTTTCCTAAAGTGAAAACTTTCCTAAACCTAAAACTTTCCTAATTCGAAACTTTCCTAAAACAACGCTTTCCTAAGTTGAAACTTTCTTAATTCAAAACTTTCCTAATTTCAAAACTTTCCAAAAATGAAACTTTCTTAAAATGACACTTTCCTAACTTGAACCTTTCCTAATTCAAACATTTCCTAAAATCCAATCCTTCCAAATCTTCCAAGCCAAGTCAAATCTTTCCTAGGTCTCTTCTCTTTCCTAAGTCTAGGTTTTCTTAAACCTTCTCTTTTCCAAAACAAGTCCAAATCTATCTTTTCAAATCCAAGTCTAATCTTTTCCAAAATTTCAATTTCCAATCTCCTCTTCTAATCTCAAACCAAATCCAATTTTCAATTCAGTTTCTTTCTTCCAATTCAATCTTTTTCTTCAAATCAACTCTTCTATTTTCAATCGGACTCCGGTACGAACTACGACTGACCTGATTCCCCCAAAGGGATACGTAGGCAACCTTCATAGGTGCGGTCACAACATTTTTCAAACTTTCAATTCCACCCTCATGGGTGTGGTTTTCAAAATCTTTTCAAATCTCAAATTCCAATCTACTTTCAAACTTCCAATTTCAAATTTCTATTTCCAAATTTTCAAACTTTCCAATTTCAATTCCATCTCTTCAAATCTATTTTCAAATCAAATTAATCTCTTTTTAAATCTATTTTTCAATTCTTTTCTATTGCACTTGTATATCATGCATCATATTTTTCAAACATTGTTTTTCTAAAATGGATAGGATTGAACCATAGTTAGTTAAAGACTCTCATAGGTGAGTCTAGGGTAGATTGACATGTAGGTACCGAAAGGGCGGGGTAGGGTGATAGCTTAGTGCATCTTCCCTACACGTAACCAACCTTCGAACTTAGAATCACTGATTTCAAAGACCAAGCGGAGTTATTTTTCAAAAAAGGGCTAAATGTTTTCCAAAGGTTTCCAAACAACCCGTTTTTCCTAAAAAACCCTCTCTTGAGGATGTTTTCCAAAATCGTTTTCCAAAACCCTAAGTGTAGTCTTCGGATTATGCTTAGTTTTTAGGTGACCTAACTCACCTTAATCAAGTTAGCTGGCCACTCCAAATCTTTTTCAAAAGCCCTTTATTCAAGTCAATTTTCAATTCAAACCTAGTTGCACTCATTCTTCTAGGAGGGTGAGTTCTAACGAGAGAGTACAACATTTTTCCCGCTTGGGTGAGTATTCCCCGAGTGCGAAAAATCTGGGCGCGACAGCTGGCAACTCCACTGGGGATATTAGGGGGCCGGACCTACGTGAACATACAAGGTTAAGGCTTCACCACATAATCGAGGGGGCCGGACCCACGTGGTCTTTGGTTAGACTAGAAGAAAGCCCCCGACACGGTGACTCTCCAATAGCCCAATCCTACACATGGACTGGGAATCCCCTTGTTTCAAGCATGCAAAGAAAGGGGAGGAAAGAGATGGGAGATTAAAATAGAGAAAACCCAAGTGGGTTAGAGAGAGAAGAGAGAGGGGGAAGTACAAAAAATTAAAGAGAAAGCCTACCGTATGTCTTCTTTATTTTGCGCGCCGTGCAGTCTTCGGTCTTCGGTCTTGATCTTCGTCTTCCGTCTTCAAGAGTTGTCTTCAAGCTTCGGGTTGCAGTTCCTCAAGTCTTCAAAAGATGGTTGAAGGCTAGGGTACGAGTGTATGGGGGTGTGTATGAGTGTATAGGAGGCTAGGGTTTGTGTATGGTGGCTAGGGTTTGGGAGAACCTAGGGAGGCTAGGGTTTTGGAGGTGCTCGAGCTCTGTATATCGAAATATTAGGATTTTTAGGTTAAGTTTACAGACCCCTTTCACGTTGAATGAGGCTCTGTATTTATAGAAGTTGGACAAACCTAGCGCCTGTTACAGTGGCGCCAGGGCAAACTTTACACTGGCGCCACTAGGAGTGGCGGCAGGCCATTTTTTGGCTTGGGGCCACTAGTAGTGGCGCCAGCCAATCAGGAAAGGTTTAAGGTCAGCAAGCAACATATCTTTGACTAGATTTGGGCGCCTGTACTAGTGACTACCATGCAACTTTTAGCCTGGCTTCACTAGGAGTGACTCCGGAAAGTCCGGGAATGATTTGGAGGAGCCGGGAATGACCCGGAAGGCCGGAAAGAAGTAGGAACACTTAAAATAGTGTCCTGGAGGTATTTGACTTGAAAAGCGAGGACAAAATGGGTCGGCAAGGTTGACCGGGCCCTTTGGGGCAAAACGGTCAATCGGACCGGGAAACTGTCGGGACAAACTCGGACTGTCCCAGGAGAAGACTTGGGATCTGGAAACATTATTTAGAATGTTCTCAGAGGTTGTCGGTTTGATTCCCAGAGCCGGCGTGGTCGGAAAAGGAGACCGGCCCAGCAGGGGCAAAACGGTCATTTTGTACCGGGTTTGCCGGGACTGACTCGGAATGATCCAGAAAGGTAAAGGGGAGTTGAGATTACTATAAAAATTAGCCTTAGGAGGTTACCGGTTTGATACCCAAAGCCGGTGTGGTCGAAAAAGGAGATCGACCCTCCAGGGGCAAAACGGTCACTTTGTGCCGGGTTGGCCGAAACTGACTCGGAATGATCCGGAAAGGTAAAGGAAGGTTGAGAACACTATAAAAAGTATTCTCGGGACATTACCGGTTTGATACCCAGAGCCGGTGTGGTTCCTGGAGCGTTCGGATGTCTAGGGCAAAATGGTCATTTTGACCGGAAAGTCTCGAAAAATGTCCACAGGACAATTTGGACATTTTTCACCAAAGGGGGCTAACAGACACTGGTGTTGACCTAGATTTTGAGTGTTTCTGCCACTCTAATGGTGTGAGTATTTCCGCTACTCGGACGGGGTTAATGATTTGTGAGTATTTACGCTACTCGGACAGGGTTGATGATTTGGGAGTATTTCCGCTACTCGGACGGGGTTGATGATTTGTGAGTATTTTCGCTACTCGGACGGGGTTGATGATTTGTGAGTATTTCTGCTACTCTAACGGCTTTGTGAGTATTTCCGCTACTCTAACGGTTTGGTGAGTAGTTTCGCTACTCGGACCGTCTCGAGGAATAAACTGTCTCAAGAGTGGGATTGGAAAAGGGACTTATCGTCTCCGAAGAGACATGCCTGGATTAGAACCGTTTCGAGGAATAAACTGTCTCGAAAGAGGGATTAGAAAAGGGTCTTACCGTCTCTGAAGAGACGTGCCTAGGAATGGAACCGTCTCGAGGAATAAACTGTCTCGAGAGAGGGATTAGAATCAGAAAAGAAAGGACAATGCCCCTAAGGGCATTTTGGTCATTTTGCCTCTATTTGGGCTAGATGGGCCCGCGAAGCGATAGACAGACGGGATTTGGACTTAGAAAGTTGGTTTCGGTTGGAATATGCCCACAATGACTTGAAAACAAGTCTGGACGAAGTGTAGACTGCCGAGCGGTCAAAAATGGGGTGCTTACAAGTATAAACCATTTTTTTTATGGAAAAATAAAAGATGGCTCCTTTTCCTTTTGATAGTCTGGCCACACATCGCTTAGCTTTAGTGTCTTGTAAGTGCTACTTTTGGGTGACTTCCTCACTCATCCTTATCCTCTTTCTTTTCAAAAAGTTGATCATTGGGTGAGTAGTTACCTCATGCTATCACACCCTTCAAGTCAAGTCCTCCATAAGATAGAGCACACCCCTTGCATATGAAGCATTACTATTCACAAGAAAAATATGAGACAACAACAATTGAATGAAAAGACTATCATTTTATTCTTTCGATGAATAGCATAAAGTTCTTTAGCGGAATGGAAATGCAAATATCAATTTAAAGGCACAAAATAAAAAGAATAGAAAGAAGGTGGGTGAAATTGGCCCTCTCTTGTACGCTTTTGAAGAGCATTCCTTTTTCGTAGGATCTCTGGCCAAGGCAAGGCAAACAAGACTTCTTCTAGGGCTCCAGGTGTATTGATAGTGACGGTGCAGTTGTTAGCCTCATCAACCTCCTTGTTGTCCTTCGCGACAGGTTCTTCCATAAACAGGGTAGCTAGCTCGCCTTCCTCTACTCGAACGACTTTGTCTCTACTTTTAGCTCCTCTAGTTCCCAGCCTACGTCTTCATAGTTAAACTCTGTCGAGGGCAGTGGGTTCTGCAATAAGCGGCACTCGGCTTCGACATACCTAGGGTGTAGAAACTCGTCACCCTAACCATCAGCGGCCATGTCTTCCACAAGGTCCTCCTCCACAAGTGTTGGCTCCTCAATCGGCTAGTCTGCAAGGTCATGTACTTCATTAGGATCATAGAGATAGATCGGGCATGACGAGAAGTCCTCCTCCTAGTCACTCTCTTCATCCGTCTCCTAGTCCCCTTTATAGTCTTTGACCATGATTTCATCCAATGCATCCTCCTGTTTTATTTTCTCTAATATCACATTGACTGTATGGTTCGGCACAGGATTTGTGGTCACATTAGGGGCAGGAGTATGGTTCACCGGTTGTAGATTAATGGTCTTATTATCTATCAAGTCTTAAATTTTATGTTTAAGGGAGAAACAAATTTTGGTGTCATACCCTTGGCTGCTCGAATGATACTCGCAAGTGAAGGCGCCATTGAAGGTTGGAGGTAGACGGCTTAGTAGTGGATAGGCGGGTATGAGCTTGAGGATGATGTTCTTTAGGAGGTTATGGTAGGCCTTAGTTTGGGTGCAGGCTAAGGTATCGAAGTTACGAATGTGTCGGGCCGGCCTGTTAAAGTTAGGTCGTGCCCCAATAGGGCCAAACTTGGGTGCTTGTGTGGGCATGGTTAGAGTGGGCATGGGAAGGATAGGGTGAGAATGAAGTGGGGGACGGTATTGGGGTGGTTGAATGGGCAAGATAGCAGATACCTCATTCTCATTTTTGATCACTCCTTTTGTAGTAGCCTCTTTTTTGGCTATGTTGGCAGAGCTTTCTCCGACTTGTTTACATAGGGATCCGTCATTCTCCCCGTCTTGAGACTATTTTCTATCATTTCCCCTTACATGATAAGCTCAGAGAAGCTTTTACCTATGCTAGTGTAGAGTTTCTCATAGTATATTCCTTGGAAAGTGTATACAAACAATTGCATATACTCCTTTTCTTCTAGCGGGGGATTGACTTGTGTAACTGCTTCTCTCCATCTAAGGGCGTAGCTTTTGAAGCTCTCCTTTTCTCCTTTGCTAATGGTCATTAAGGACCACCGATCAGAGGTGAGGTCGATGTTGTGGTGGTATTGGGCTTTAAATGCATTGACCAACTCGATCTAGGTTGTGATCTTCTTTAAGTCAAGTCGGGCAAACCATTGTAAGGCAGATCTAGTGAGACTATGTTGGAACAATTGCATAAGGAGTTTCGAATCATTGCCATGACCACTCAATGGCCCAGCATAAAGGCAAAGGTGGGCAATAAGATTATCGGTGTCGTCATATTTTTGAAAGTCAGGCATTTTGAACTTAGCAGGTCTTGGATGGTCTTCGAAGAAGCACAGCTTGTCGTAGGATACAAGCCTAAAGGTGTCATGGCCGTGGAGGCTTCACAGCGTGTCTTCCAACCCTTGAATTTTTAGACTGAGAGGGTCGAGGGAGGTTCTTTTCACAGCAGGCGAGAGCAGTATGGTTTCCTCTTCTTCAGTATTGGCCCCTTTGGGATCCTCCTTATTTTTTCCCGCAACGTCGGATTGTAGCACAACCCTTGGGTTAGCAGGTTCGGAGTTTTTGGAAAAAATAGTGGATGATGATGGAGCTAGAGTGTAAGCACCCCATTTTTGCCTACTCGGAAGTCTCCAGTCCGTCCAGACTTGTATTCAAGTCAATATGGACATATTCTGAGTCAAACCAGTTTTTCAGACACAATCTAGTCAATCGATCGCTTCATATGCCCATTGTGCCCAAACAGAGGCAAAATGACCAAAGTGCCCTAGGGGCATTGTTTGGTCCAATTCCAGTGAACATGTATTTTTGAAGACAATAAGTCCCCGTTTTAATCTCAAATCTAATTTCAAGTCCAATTCTAATTCCAATTAAATCCAGCATGCTTTTTGAGAAAGTTGATTGCTCAAGGTGGTAAGTCCATCATGTCTGGTACGTTTTTTAAGAGAACTCTTCAGAACGGTAAGTCCCGTCAAACCCGTTGACTGGGACGAGACCCAAATCCTTGAGATGGTAGAATGGTCCACCTTTGGCGCCTGCTAGCCCGCCAATGAAGAAATGTCTGTTATTCAGCACGACTTCTGAGAAAGTTGATTCCTCAGACGATAAGTCCACTTAGCAGCTTCCTGAGATCAGGCAGTCTCTAAAATGATCCCGAACTGTTAGCGTAACGGAAGTACTCATAAACATCGCAACAGTCAGAGTGGTGGAAATACTCGTAAATAGGTCGACATTGAGAATTGCCAACAAACCTCTATGTCACGGGATCGCTGTCAGAGCAATGGAAACACTCAAAACCCGAGTTAACACCAGTGTCTGCTAGCCCACTTCGGTGAAAAATGACCAAACTGGCCCTAAGGCCATTTTTGGCACGTTTTTTGAGAAAATACCTAAGTCCTCAAGATCGTATGTCCACCCTTCTAGGACCGTCCCAAAGATGATCCGGCATGTTTAAGTGCCTTCCAACTGGTTTCGAGCCAATTCTGAGACCCTTCGGTCAAAATAACCAATTTGCCCCTAGGCATTTGAGCATCTCAAGAACCACACCAACTCTAGGTATCAAACCGGTAACCTCCCAGGGATGTTTTTGATAGTATCCTTGGCCTTTGATACATTTCTAGGTCATTCCGAGTCAGTTCCGGCAAACTTGGTGCAAAATGACGATTTTGCCCCTAGGCATCCGGTCGCCTTTTCAACCACACTGGCTCTGGGTATCAAACTAGTAACCTCTTGGAACATTCTAGCTAATGTTTCTAAGTCTCAAGTCTTCTTCTGGGATATTCTGAGTCGATCCCGGTAGCTTTCCGGTCCGATTGACCATTTTGCCCCTAATGGCCCAGTCAACCCCTCCGACACATGTTGACATCATACTTCAAGTCTACTACTCCCGAGATACTATTCTAAGGGTTCCTATCCCTTTCCTACTCCCCGGGCCATTCTCAGTCCTCTAAATCATTCTCGAATCTTCCGGAGTCACTCCTAGTGAAGCTAGGCTAGAAATGGTATGGTAGTCACTAGTACAGGCGCCTAAATCTTCTGAAGATACGTTACTTGCTGACCTTAAAACTTTCCTAAGCGGCCGGCACCATTGTCAAAATTTGGCCTGGTGCCAGAAGGAAATTTTGCCTGGGGCCACTACAACAGGCTCTGGGTCAATCTTCTGTCCATAAATACAGAGCCTCCTCCAGTGTGAAAAGCGTCCACAAACTCAGTCCAAAAACCTTGCTCTTTGATATTAAGAGCTCGAAGTCCTTCCAAACTTTAGTTCCTTTTTTCTTCATCAAACCCTAGCCTCCATACACTACATACACTCATATACATTCATATACTAGCCTCCAAAGCCTCATTGAAGAGTTGAAGTGCTGCAACTTGGAAGCTGTTGAAGATCAAGGCAAAGATCGGAGTAAAACAAGCAAACAAAACAAAGCAAATAAAAGAAGACCCAAGGTAGGCTTCCTATTTACGTTTACACAATTCTCCCCTCTCTTTTCTCTCTCCTAACCCACTTGAATTTTCTTCTGTTTTAATCCCCATCTTTAATCCCTCTTTCTTGTATACTTGAAACAAGGGACTCCCCGGTTCAAGTGTATGATTAGGCTATTGAAACTCACCGTGTCGGGGGCTTTCTCTTAGTCTAACCGAAGACCATGTGGGTTCGGCCCCCTTGATTATGTGGTGACGCCTTCAACCATGTATATTCACGACCCCAATTTGCATTGTGCATATCATGATCATGTATCTCTCCAAAATTGATTTTCAAATTTGTTTTCAAAACTTGCATCAAAATCTTCTTTTTCCAAACTTATTTTCAAAATCAAAATCCTAAGGTGATTCTAGCCTTTCCATAGTTATGGTTGCTTTAGGAAAGTGTTACATTTAAAGTGACCAATATGGTCCATATTTTCAAATCCTTGTTGTTTTCAAAATCACAATCCTAGAGGAATTCTAACTTTCTTATGGTTAGAATCGTTTTAGGAAAGTGAGATATTTTTAGAGGCTTGCAAAAATCCACATTCAAATCCTTTTCAAATCTCTTTTTAAACTTACTTTCTAAAAATCTCTTTTTCTAAAATCTCTTTTCTAATATACTTTCTAAAAATCTCTCCAATCTCCTTTCGAAAATTGCTTTTTAAAAACTCCCTTTAAAAAACCTATTTTCCAAAACTTCTTTTTAAAACTCCCTTCCAAAAAGTTCTCTCCAAAATGTACTTTTTAAAAAAGCTTTAAGTTTCCTTCCCAACAACTCTTTCCAAAAATTCCTTTCCAAAAACTCTCTTTTCAAGTTTACTTTCTAAAAACTCCTTTCTAAGATCTCCTTCCGAAAATCTTTCTTTCCAAAATCTTTTTTCTTGAAGTCCAAGTTAAACCCTAGAGCCATGACTAGGAATTCCTAATTTTCAATTTCCTTTTCTACATCAAACCCTAGGTTACTAAATCCTATTTTCTACGTCAAAATCATATATTTTCAAACATTATTTTCTACACCAAGATCTAGGATTTCCAAATTTCATCTTTCTAATTCCATGTCAAATCATATCCTCCATTTTAGGAAAGCAAATCCAATCCCCCCATTTAGGAAACTAGATCTAATCATCTGTTTTTGGAAACAAAATCAAATCATTTCTTCTTAGAAACAAAATCCAAACCTTTCCTAATTCAAATGCCTCCTAATCTCATACCTTCCTAAACTTTAAGTTTCCAAAACTTAAACTTTCAAATCTTTCCTTAAACTTTAAGCTTCTTAATTCTCCTAATTCCAATCTTTCCTAATTCTATATACTTTTCTGAATTTCAACTTTCCAAATCTAAAATTTTCAACTATTTCTTAAACTCAAACCTTTCTTAATTTCAAGTATTTCTAAAACTCAAATTTTGAATCTTTCTAAAATTCTAAACTTTCTAAATTTCAAATCTTTCCTAATTCAAAACTTTCTAAATTCTAAACTTTTCAAATTTCAAATCTTTCTTAAATCAAACTTTTCTTAAAAAGGAACCTTTCTACTTTTAAAACTTTCCTATTTCAAATCATTCCAATTTCAAAAATTTTCAATTTTGAAACTTTTCTAAAATGAAACTTCCCTAAAACCGAACTTTTCTATTTTGAAACTTTCCTAATTCGAACCTTTCCTAAATCCAATCTTTCCCTAATCTTCCAAGTCTAACATTCGAGTCAAATATTTTTTCAAACCTTTCCAAGTCAAGTCCAATCTTTCTTAAATCTTAAGTCTTTCCTAAGTTCCATATTTCCTAAGTCTAAGTTTCCTAAAACCAGGCTTTCCAAAACCAATCTTTTCAAATCTTCCAATCAAAGTTCCATTTCCTAATCTTCCAATCCAAATTCTGACTCAAACTCTTTTTCAAGTCAAACCTTCTATTTTCAATCAGACTCCTATCTAAACTACGACTGACCTGATTCCTCAAAAGGGATACAAAGGCAACCCTCACAGGTGCGGTCATAACTTTTCTTAAATTTTCAATTTCACAACCTTTTTCAAGTTTCTATTTTCATAGTTATTTTCAAACTTCCAATTCCATAATCTATTTCCAAATCTTTCTTTCAAAATCAAATCAAGTTATTTTCAAATCTACTTTCAAAATCAAAATCTTTTCTTGCACTTACATATCATGCATCATGTCAAACATCTTTTCAAAATTCTTTTCTAAAGTGGATAGTATTAGACATTTATTAATCCAAGACTCTAATGAGTGAACCTAGGGTGAATAGATATGTAGGTATCACAAGGGCAGAGTAGAGTGATGGCTTAGTGTGTCTTTCCTACACGTAACCAACCTTTGAACCTAGATCAGTGTTTTCAAGGACCAAATGGAGTTATTTTAAAAAAAGGGCTTAAATATTTTTAGAGGTTACCAAACAACCTGTTTTCCTAAAAACCCTTTCTTGAGGAAGTATTTTTAAAATCTTTTAAAAAACGCTAAGTGTAATCTTCGGATTGTGCTTAGTTTTAAGGTGACCTAACTCACCTTAATCAAGTTAGGTGGCGACTCCAAATGTTTTCCAAAAGCCCTTTATTCAAATCAAATTTCCAATTCAAACCCAGTAGCACTCGTCCTTCTAGGATGATGAGTTCTAACGAGAGAGTACTGTGTTCTTCTCATTTGTTTTTTTTTGGTGCAAAAAATCAGAGATTGATAGCGGCGACTCCACTGGGGACACTTAGAGGGTTAGGCCATTGTCATGTCTCTTTATCCTTCACCCATGTAGAGTCTTCAATTAATGTGTTCAATGCTATCCACTCCAAAATTTCCAAAATCAAATTTTCAAAGTTGTTTTCAAAAACATCATTTATTTCCATGCATATTATCTTGCATTAAGTTTGTTATCTGCATCCTAACTGTTGCATATTTGTTTTGTAGGTGAATTTTTATTCACCTTTTGTTTTATTTTATGTTAACTGCTGTACATACTATGAATATATGGATTGGATAGGATGGATGGGAGTTGTTGGGCTCTTTCCTCCAATTTTCAAAAATCACACACGCACTGCACGTGCACTTGCATTTTGCATACTTGCATTCTTTACCCTAATATGTCCCTTCTAGTTAGAAAGGGAAATAGTATATTGGTTGTGGGCAAGATGTTGTGTCAGTTTCTTCACCTACAGCCTCTTGATGGTTCCCCTGCTCGGATCACCAACCGATAATGACACCACCTTGGGGTGTGGGCCTAGATTTGAAAATCTAGGATCTGGGCCTTTTTAGGATGAATTAATAAACCCTCAACCTCATGCTCATATAGACACCATGCATAGCCGAACCTCTGCCGGATTTAAGACACGCACACAGTTTTCCAAAACCATAGAGGAAAGAGCGACTGCTTTTACTTTCCTCTATACTTGTTTATTCCGGTTGTTATAATAATTGTACCCTTACTGTTATAATGCTTTTATAACTGCTCATGCATCCATGTTTACTTTACAAATGCATTCTCTCTCTCTTTACTCTATGCACCCATGTTCATGCATTTGACATTCCATGTTAAGACAAAAGTTCCAAAGTAACTCAAGTCGCTACATCTCCATGCATATGATCAAACCCAAAGAGAGTGACACCAAGTTCACTCTCCATTGTATTAAACCTACCAAAACCCTAAGGGTTTCCACGGGACCCTAGGGAATCATTGCATGCATTTCAAGTCATCCCATAAGAGGGACCCATCCCTCTATGCTCATGGAGATAGGGTTGCCAAGGAGACAAGGGGCAATCAATCAACAAGGTCTCTCAGCAACCTCCTTGACATCGAATCCAAAGAAGGCGAATCCGAAGACTCAAGAGTAATTTAAGATTTCATATGTAAAATTAGATAGGTGGAGGTCTGAAGAAAAATGTTCCCCGTCCCCCCATTAAAGTGTACTTTGTCTCTTTTATATTTTAAACCTAGAAGTTCAATGTACCCCTTTTTTGCAAATGAATGAATGTAAGGATGAGTATCAATGGTAAGGTACTTGCATACAGGGGTAGACCCTTATCTCCAAAAGTGAGCCAATACATCATGATTAGTTTCCCTCTCCAATAAGGACACCCTAGGGCATGCATTGCATAAACCTCTCTAAAAATAAAAAACTAACTTGCAATTTGTGTCCTTATTTTTTTGTTTCTTTCTTTTTTATTTACAGAAATCACACTATAGCAAATCAACATTGCTCCCAAGAAAAGTCAACATCCACCTAGGGACCCCATTATCACCCGTCAAAGAGCCTCACTTATGGCTGCCAACCTTGAAGAGCCATCCCAAGTCTCTCGAGAGAAGGTCAACGATATGAGGACCAAGATTGATGAAATGTTTAAGCTCGTCCAAACCTTGGCCATGACGGATGCTACTGCAATCCCATCGTCATGCATGACTTCGTCCAACGACCTTGAACCTGCTAACCTAAGGATTGTGCTTCAATCTGACAATGCTGGAAAGAACAAGGAAGATGCCAAGGGGATCAACATTGAAGAGGAGGAAACCATATTGCTCTCACCTACCTTAAAGAGGACTCCACTAGACCCTCTTAGTCTCAAAATCCAAGGGCTAGAGGATTCACTACGAAGTCTCCATGGCCATGACACTTACAGTTTCACTTCCTACGATGAGCTATGTTTCTTTCCTGACCATTCGAGACCTGCTAAATTCAAGATGCCTGACTTCTAGAAGTATGATGGCATTGGTAACCCTATCGCTCATCTTTGCTTGTACGTTAGAGCATTAAGTGGTTATGGGAACGATCCAAAGCTCTTGATGCAATTGTTCTAACAAAGTCTTATTGGATCTACCCTGGAATATTTTACCCGTCTAGACCTAAGGAAGATCACGGCTTGGATTGAGCTGGTCAACGCGTTCAAAGCTTAGTACCATCATAATATTGACCTCGCCTCTAACCGATGGTCTTTAATGACTATGAGTAAGGGTGAAAAAATTTTTTTCAAGAACTATGCCTTGAGATGGAGAGAACTTGCTGCATAAGTCAATCCCCCATTGGAAGAGAAGGAGTACGTGCAACTGTTCATACATACTTTCTAAGGTATATACTACGAGAAGCTTTACACAAGCGTAGGGAAAAGCTTTTCTGAGCTCATCATGCAAGGGGAGATGACAGAAAATGGTCTCAAGATAGGAAGGATTATGGACTGCTATGCAAAGACTGGAGAAAGTTCCGCCAACATAACTAAGTAGGTGGCTACTACAAGGGGAATAATCAAGAAGGAAAGTGAGGTATCTACCATCCTGCCTGGCTAACACCCCATTACTGCCCACCACTACAATCACACCCTGTCTTGCCCTTACCCACTTTAACCATGCCTGCTCTAACCCTTAACTATGGCCCTATTGGGGCATGACCTAACTTTAATAGACCTACCTGACGCATCCGTAGCTTTGATACCATAGCCTGCACCCAAACCGAGGCCTACCACAACCTTCTGAAGAACAATATCTTGAAGCCCATACCTGCTCGTCTATTGCCAAGCCCTCTACCCCTGACTTCAATGCAGTCCTCACTTGTGAATACCATTCTCGTGGCCAAGGGCATGACATAGAAAGTTGTTTCTCTCTCAAGCACAAAATTTAAGACCTGATAGACAACAAGACCATTGACTTGCAACTAGTGAATCCTCATCCTGCTCCTAACATAACCATAAATCCTCTATCGGACCATGCTGTCAACTTGATAGTGGAAGAAAATGAACTAGATGTGATTGTGATCGAAGACTGGGAGACTAATGAAGAGGATGACTGGGAGGAGAATCTCCTATTATGCTCGATCTATCTCTATAACCCTAATGAGGTGCCGGATTCTTCTGATTGGCCAATTGAGGAGCCAATGCTTCTGGAGGAGGATCTTACTGAAAGCGTGGCTGTTGATCGATGGGATGTTGAGTTTCCACACCTGAAGTATGCCGCAGCGGAACGTCACTTATTAGAGAACCCTTGGCCCATGATCGAGTGCGATTATGAAGACCTGGGCCGGGAGCTAAAAGAGCCAAAGGCACCAATAGAGCCATTCGATTTGGAGGGAGGTGAGTTAGCCATGCTGTTTACGGAAGAGCCTACTGCCAAGGACATTAAAGAGGTCAATAAAGCCAGCAACTGCACCATCATTGCCAACATGCCTGGAGTTCTAGAAGAAGCTTTTGCCTGCCTTGGCTTGGCAGGAAGCCGTGACTGTGGATGGAGTGTTAAAGATGTGGGCATCGTCCCAAAGCCATACTAAAGAAGAATGACTCTCCTATCAAAAGCGTACAAGAGAGGGGTGTTTTCACTCACTTTCTTTTTATCTCCTTTACTCTCTGTCTTTAAATTAAATGTTTGCACTTTCATTTTAAAAGACCTCTATGTTTTTCATTAAGTAATGAAATATCATTGTTTATGCTATTAACTTTTATTGCTGTCATCTTAAATGTCTTTTGTGAATGGTGAATGCGTTCTACATAAGGGGCATGGTTTGTCTTATGAAATGATCTAACTTGAAGGGATGATAGCATGGGTTAGTCACTCAACAAATGATCGGCTTTCCGAAGAGAGAGAGGATAAAGATAAGTGAGGAAACTACCCCAAAGGCAACACTTGTAAGACTCCGAAGCTAAGCGATGTGTGGCCGGATTATCAAGATGAAGAGGAGCCGTCTTTCATTTTTCCCATATAATAAAAAAAAAAAAAAGAGAGAAAAAAAAGTGTGTATATTCCCTTTGCTTAGCCCCTAGTGCCTCGTAATAAGCGAAGTTTTCCTTATCAACCCCGATCCAAGACCGTTCCCCCCACATTGGGGCAGACAATAATCGAGAATTCTAGGAATGGTATCCCTCCTCTATCGTGCTAGGACAGTATTGAAGGCTTTATGGATCAAGCAATCTCATTCAAAGTGAAGAGAGACCCTCATTTCACTTCCCATATAGTCAGAAGCGACCCCTTTGCCAAACTTGTTGAACTTTTTGTCTTTTTTGAGAAAACCCCAACCTAGGGATCACCACCCACAATGGATTAGATTAAATTTCTAAGAAAAGGTTTAAGAAAAAAAGGGTTATAGAATTGTTTGTTTCATAAAAGAAAAGAAAAGAGATGAAAAGCGAAGGAAAAGAATTGCCAAGGGGCAGGAGGCCAAAAAAAAATAAAAAAAAGAAAACAAAAAATAGAGAAAATATTTGGGTTATTTTGAAAAGCATATAGAAAGGCCAGAAGTCAGGGGGGCAAATGTCAGAAAATTCCATTAGAAGGTCAAAAGTTATAAGAAAGGTCAACCACCCTCTATGGAAGGAGGAAATTTATAGGTGATCCCAGGTGGTAAAGAAGCCCATTAGAAACAATAGGTTCGAGCCTTTACCCTTTCTTGCAAAAACCTGAAACCATGGCCTATATTACAACCCTACTAAAGTCCACTCTGATTGAAAATAGATTGCTTGATCTAAATGAGCTAGACACGCTGCCGAAGCTAAAGAAGGATGCTAACCCTACTGGGAAAAATAGTCAAGGATGGCATGGATCTAAACCCTACTGAAAGCAACATCGAATTTGAGCCTATATATTCGGTTGTTTTGAAAACCCCATAACCTAGCCTATATTACGGTCCTAAAGCAAAGTCTCCTCAGATTAAAAGACTGGCCGCTTATCGCTCTGTTAAAGGTCAGGTAAGTTGTTGCCAAAGCCCCAAGAGTTGAGCGTTTTAGCCTAATAATCCTATACACTAACCCCGAGGTAGAGAATTGGCGGCGGTCAAAAGGTTTGAGAAAGGTACGAAGTGCTATCATCCAATCAAGGTAAGGTTGAGCCAAAGGAAAGGCCATACCCTCGAAAAGGAAGGAGTTACCATTTCGAAGATAACAAGTTCGACAGCACCCTTTGTCATTCCGTTAGCTACTATATTTCGAATATCTATATACATTTTCATAAAAAAAAAATCGGCATGAGCTTGACATACATACGACATAACTCCCTGTAGAAACAGAAGTCACCAATACAGTTCAATATCAACCCATGTAATAAATATACATCATCATCATCTCTACACATGCATCTGATCATATACTTAGCTATAAAAATCATAAATATCTTAGTCTGCCCATGCATTTAACTATCTAAATCATAAATGTCCATCTCTATGCAAAATCTACAAAAATAAAACTGTTTAACATAAATACATTACCAGGATAAGGGCAAAAGAAGATTAGGGTCTACGACAAGGGGCATCTGTCAAAGATTGAAATCGATATCCTCCGAATTGAAATCTCTGAAACCTGGCTTCGGAGGAGGTGGATAGCTACTAAAAGCACCAGCATCCTGTAAAGAAGACAAAATTGGAATCAACAACATAAAGGAATAACTAAACAATAGCAGAGCAAAAAGAAGAAGGAAGGAAAGGACACCATACCCTGCCACCTCCCATCTAGGCCAATCGGGCTGTGAAGAAAGTCACCTCTGCCTGGTACTAATCCCGCTTTGTTTGGAATCGGTCCCTCTAGTCTCTCACTACAGTAAACTCAGCCTGGGGCACGTATCCCCCGACACGGCGCCACAAGTCGACCAACTCCTGGCCAACAACATATCCGCCGACTACTACCTCAAACCGAGTGAAGGCACCCACATAATGAGCCCCGAAATGTGCAGTGTAGTCAGTCTCTAGAGGAAGCAAGAACCCAGCACCCGGCTGGCACTCTTGATAAGGAATAGGAACTCCCTCCACCAAGGCTCCAAACATGTACTCTGGTGGATCTCCTGTTAACCCGGAAGTCCTCATGAAACTGCTACTAGTGGCAATCCCCTAGGTAAGACTCCCAAGAATCATCACTGAGAAAAGAAGCCCTCGATAGGGACAATGGGACCAAGTACCATACCGTCTCATAGTGAACCGACCCAATGAAGGGCTGCCAAGTCACATCCCTCGCCTTGATCAACTCTAGGTTCACCCGTAATGTCATGAAATTAGTGATCTCCGACCGCTGGGGCTACCCTGTCACAAGCTCACCTCAAAGCACGGGGATAAAGGTCATCCTCAAAACTACAGGGTGACAAACTGGCAGGTACTCATAGCTCTACTAGAAAAGAAAAGGCCAGAAAGCAGTCATGCTGCCCTAATGAGAGGAAGTCTAGACTCACATTCATCGAAGGAAGCAGTTAAAGGAGAAGGACCCCCAATCCAGCTCAAGCAGGGCCCCAAGATCAGCTACTATGCTTACCAATCGAAAAGGCACGAGTGACTTATTGTTATTGTAGAAGCAGCTGAAGATGATGTACAAAATAACTCGCCGCCTCATGATGTCTCGCTAGGCAGGTGGTGGCTTAATAGCAAAGGCACTATCATCCCAACTAAGCCAAGAGACTGGGAAAGCAGAACGCTAAGGAGGGGGCAAGTCTAGCAAAATACACGTGTTGGCTCTACTGACTGACTGCAAGGTGATCCGTTGACTGACGAAGGAAAGCCTCGTAAATTCTCAATTCTAAAAGTCTATTTTCAATTTCTATTTCCAAATCTTTCTTTCAAAATCAAAATCAAGTTCTTTCTAAATCCATTTTCAAAATCAAACCTTCTTTTTAAATCTATTTTCAAATCAAAGTCTTTTCTTTTCTTGCATATCATGCACCATTCTTTTAAAAATTCTTTTCTAAGAGTAGATAGTTTTGGATATATATTAGTTGAAAACTTTAATGGATGAATCTAGGGTGAATAGACATGTAGGTGTAAGTACCCCATTTTTTAGTGCTCGACAGTCTACACTCCGTCCAGACTTATATTCAAGTCAATATATGCATATTCCAATCGAAATCAACTCTGTAAGTCCAAATTTCGTCTGTCCATTGCTTCACGGGCCCACCAGGCCCAAATAGAGGCAAAATGAACAAAATGCCCTTAGGGGCATTGTCCTTTCCAATTCCAACTCCAATCCCTCTCTCGAGACAGTTGATTCCTTAAGATGGTAAATCTATTCCAAATCAGGCACGTCTTTCCGAAGACGGTAAGTCCCCTTTCCAATTCTAATCCCTCTCTCGAGACAATTTATTCCTCGAGACGGTAAATCCATTCCAAATTAGGCTCGTCTTTTCGAAGACGGTAAGTCCCCTTTCCAATTTCAAATCAGCCACATCTTTTCGAAGATGGTAAGTCCCCTTTCCAATTCCAATCCCTCTCTCGAGACAGTTTATTCCTCGATACGGTAAATCCATTCCAAATTAGGCACGTCTTTCCGAAGACAGTAAGTCCCCTTTCCAATTCCAAATCAGGCACGTCTTTCCGAAGACGATAAGACCCCTTCCCAATTCCAATCCCTCTCTCGAGACAGTTTATTCCTCGAGACGGTAAATCTACTCCAATCAGGCATGTCTTTCCGAAGATGATAAGACCCCTTTCCAATTCTGATCCCTCTCTCGAGACAGTTTATTCCTCGAGACGGTAAATCTACTCCAATCAGGCGTGTCTTTCTGAAGACGATAAGACCCTTTTCCAATTCCAATCCCTCTCTCGTGACAGTTTATTCCTCGAGACGGTAAATCTACTCCAATCAGGCGTGTCTTTCCGAAGACGATAAGACCCCTTTCCAATTCCGATCCCTCTCTCGAGCCAGTTTATTCCTTGAGACGGTCCGGCATGTTTTTCGAAGAAAATCTCTTTGAAATAATAAGACCCTTTAAACCTGTCGACCGGGATGAGACCCCAAGTCCCCTAGATGGTAGAATGGTCCACCTTTGGCGCCTGTTAGCCCGCCAACGTAGAAATGTCCGTTTAGGCACGCCTTCCAAGAAAGTTGACTTCTCAGGCGCTAAATCCCTTTTAGCAGCTTCCCAAGATTAGGCAGTCTCGGGGATGATCGTGAATCGTTAGAGTAGCGAAAATACTCACAAACATCGCAACCGTCAGAGTAGCATAAATATTGACAAACAGGTCGATATAGGGAATTGCAAACAAACCCCTATATCACACAACCACTGTCAGAGTGGCGAAAACACTCAAAACCTAGGTTAACACCAGTGCCTGCTGGCCCACTTTAGTGAAAAATGACCAAACTGCCCCTTGGGCCTTTTCCAACACGTTTCTCGAAACCACACCTGAGTCTTTAGAACGGTGTGAGTCCGACTGTCTAAGATTGTCTTAAAGGCAGTCCGGCATGATTAGGTGTGTTCTAGTCAGTTTCGGGCCAATTCCGAGACTTTCCAGTCAAGATGACCATTTTGCCCCTAGGCATTCGAACGCTCCGGGGACCACACCGGCTCTAGGTATTAAACCGGTAATCTCCCGAGAATACTTCCTATAGTATTCCCAACCTTCCTTTACCTTTCCGGATCATTCCAAGTCAGTTTCGGCAAACCCGGTACAAAATAACCGTTTTGCCCTTGGCAGGCCGGTCTCCTTTTTCGACCACACCGGCTCTGGGTTTCAAACTGGTAACCTCCTGAGATTGCTTTTTACAGTATTCTCAACTTTCTGTTATCTTTCCGAAACCTTCCGAGTCAGCTCCGGTAAACCCGGGGCAAAATAACCGTTTTATCCCTGGTGAGCCGGTCACCTTTTTCGACCACACTGGCTCTGGGCATAAAACTGGCAACCTTTAGGAACATTCTAAATAATGTTTTCAAATCTCGAGTCTTCTTCTGGGGCAGTCCTAGTCTGTCCCGGTAGCTTCCCGATCCGATTGACCGTTTTGCCTTTCAAGGCCCGGTCAACCCTTTCGACACATCTTATCCTCATTTTTCAAGTCAAATACCTCCGGGACACTATTCTAATTGTTCCTTCTCTTTTCCGACCTTTCGGGTCATACCTGGTCACTCAAACTCCTTTCCAGACTTTCCAAAGTCACTCTTAGTGAAGCCAGGCTAAAAATTGCATGCTAATCACTAGTACAGACGCCCAAATCGAGTCAAAGATACGTTGCTTGCTGACTTACAAACTTTCCTAACTTTCTGGCGCCACTACAAGCCAAGAAATGGCCTGGCGCCACTCTTAGTGGCGCCAAGAGGAATTTTGCCCTAGTACCACTGCAACAGGCGTCGGGTCTATCTCATGTCTATAAATACACAGTCTCTTCCAGCGCGAAAGAGGTCCGCAAACTCAGTCTAAAAACCCTAATTTTCGATACACAGAGCTCGTACACTCCTAAAACCCTAGCTTTCCTAGGTTTTCCAAACCCTAGCCACCATACACAAACCCTAAATCTTATATACACTCATACACACCCCTACACACATATACACTAGCCTCCAACCCTCCATTGAAGACTTAGATTGCTACAACTACAAAGATTTGAAGACCGAAGACGAGCCCTCAAAGATCAGGACTGAAGTGAAGCGAAGACCGAAGAAAGCAAGGCGCGCAAAATAAATAAGATACAAGGTAGGCTTTTGTTTTACGTTTCTGCACTTCCCCCTCTCTCTTCTCTCTCCTCATCCACTTGGGTTTTCTCTATTTTATTCCCCCATCTCTTTTCCCCCTTTCTTTGCATGCTTGAAACAAGGAGATTCCCTGTTCATGTGTACGATTGGACTATTGGAGGGTCACCGTGTCAAAGCTTTCCTTTAGTCTAATCGGAGACCACGTGGGTTCGGCCCCCTTGATTATGTGGTGAAGTCTTAACCTTGTATGTTCACGACCCCAAATTTGCATTGTGCATATCATGAATCCTGCATTCTTCCAAAGTCGTTTTCAAAGTTGTTTTCAACATCATTTTCAAACTTATTTTCAAAATTGTATCAAAATCCTCTTTTTCAAAACTTGTTTTCAAAATCCTAATCCTAGGGTGATTCTAGCCTTTTCATTCCTAGGGTTGCTTTAGGAAAGTGTTACATTTAAAGTGACTTTCATGGTCCATATTTTCAAACCTCTGTTATTTTCAAAACTACTTTCCTAAAGTGGTTCTAGTCCTCTTATGGTTAGAATCGCTTTAGGAAGGTGAGACATTTTTATACCTTCTAAAAACTCTCTTTTCAAAAATCTCTTTTCCTAAAAATCACTTTTTCAACATACTTTCCTAAAACTCTCTTTTCTAAAGTTGTTTTCAAAAGCTCCCTTCAAAAATTTATTTTTCAAAACTTTCTTTTTCATCTCCTCTCCAAAATCCTCTCCCCAAAATTCATTTTCTAAAAACGCTCCCTAAAAATCTTTCCAAAAACTCTCTCCAACAATCTTCTACCAAAAATCTTTCTAAAAACTCTCTTCCCAAAATCTTCCTTCTAGAAACTCCCCTCTAGGATTTTCCTTCTAAAAACTCGTTTCCAAAAAAACACTTTCCAAAAACTCTTTTTTTTTTAAAATATCTTTCCAAAAACTCTATCTTCAAATTCACTTTCCAAAAACCCCTCTCTAGGACTCCCTTCTAAAAATCTTCGTTTCCAAAAATGCACTTTTCAAAAATTCCTTTTCTTGATGCCCAAATCAAGCCCTAGAACTCACGATTAGAAAACCCTAATTTTCTTCTGAAAAACATGGTTTTCAAACTTGCCTTAAAACCAAGGTTTCCAAAACCCCCTATTTTCTACATCAAAATTACATATTTTCAAAAACCTATTTTCTACGTCAAAACTATAGCCTTCCAAATCTAGGGTTTCTAAAACTTCCCCTTTCCAAATCCTTGTCAAATCAAATCTTCCATTTAGGAAACCAAATCAAATCTTCCCGCTTAGAAAACTAGATCCTATCCTCTATTTTTGGAAAGAAAATCAAACCTTCATTTTTAGAAACAAAATCCATTCCCTTCCTAGTCCAAATCTTTCCTAGTTTAAATCCTTCCTATTCTTCTACTTTCGTAAATCTTAAGTTTCTAAAACTTGAACATAAAAATCTTTCCTAAATTTTAAAACTCAACTTCCACATCTTTCCTAATTCAGCCCTTTTCTAATTCTACCCCTTTCCACATTGTAACTTTCCAAATCTAAAATTTTGAATCTTTCCTAAACTGAAACTTTCCTAATCTCAAGATTTTCTAAAACTTAAACTCTAAAACTTTCTAAATTTCAAATCTTTCGAAATCTAAAGCTTTCGAAACTCAAAACTTTCTTAAGTTGAAACTTTCTTAATTCAAACCTTTTTCTAAATCTTTCCAAATTAAAAATCTTTCTAAAATTCTAAGCTTTCCAAATTCAAAGCTTTCTTAACTTGAAACTTTCCAAAATTCTAAATCTTTCTTAAACTAAACTTTTCCTATTTCAAAAACGTTTCTAAAATCAATACTTTCCTATTTCAAAACCTTTCCCCAAGTTGAAACTTTCCTAATTCCAAAACTTTCATAAGTTGAAACTTTCCTAATTCCAAGGCTTTCCTATTTCGAAAACTTTCCTAATTCGAAACTTTCCCAAAACCAAAACTTTCCTAAAACGAAGACTTTCCTATAATGAAACTTTCTTAATTCGAACCTTTCCTAAATCCAATCTTTCTCCAATTTTCCAATTCCAACATTTGAGTCCAATCTTTCTTAATCTCCAGTCTTCTCTAAATCCTCTCTTTCCTAAGTCTAGATTTCCTAAAACCAATCCTTTCAAAACTTACAATCAAAGTTCAATCTCTCAATCTTCCAATCCAATTTCCAATTCAAACTCTTTCTTTCAAATCAACTCTTCTATTTTTAATCGGACTCTTGTCCGAACTACGACTGACCTGATTCTTCCCAAAAGATACGTAGGCAACCTCCATGGGTGCGGTCACAACTTCTTTCAAATTTCAAATTCCTTCACATTTTTCAAATCTTAAATTCTACAATCTTTTCAAATCTTCAATCTATTTTCAAATTTCCAATTTCAAATTTCTATTTCCAAATCTCTATTTTCAATTCCCAAAATCTTCTTTCCAAATTCAAACTTCTATCTCTTTCTTTTCAAATCGAATCAAATCAAATTCTTTTCAAATCTATTTCCAAATCAAGTCTCTTTTCTTGCACTTGCATATCATGCATCATATCTTTTTAAACATTCTTTTTCAAAGAGGATAGGATTGGACTATAGTTAGCTGAAGACTCTCATAGGTGAATCTAAGGTAGATTGACATGTAGGTACCGAAAGGGTGGGGTAGGGTGATGGCTTAGTGTGTCTTGCCTACACGTATCTAATCTCCAAACCTAGATCACTGATTTCAAAGACCAAAAACGGAGTTATTTTTTCAAAAAGGGCTTAAATGTTTTTCAAAGGTTGCCAAACAACCTGTTTTTCTTAAAAGCCCTCTCTTGAGGAGATATTTTCAAAATCATTTTTCAAAATCCTTAAGTGTAGTCTTCGGATTATGCTTAATTTTTAGGTGACCTAACTCACTTTAATCAAGTTAGGTGGCGACTCCAAATCTTTTTCCAAAAGCCTTTTATTCAAATCAATTTTCAATTCAAATCTAGTCGAACTCATTCTTCTAGAAAGGTGAGTTCTAACGAGAGAGTACAATATTTTTTCCGCTTGTGTGTGTATTCCTTGAGTGCGAAAAATCTGGGCACGACAGCTGGCGACTCCAATGAGGACACTTAGAGGGTTCGGTCGTAGTCATGTCTCTTTACCCTTCACCCATGTAGAGTCTTCAATTAACTTGGTTCAATCCTATTCACTTTAAATTTTCAAAACCAAATTTTTAAACTTCTTTTCCAAAAAAAAAAAAACATGCATTTATTTATATTATCTTATATTAAGTTTGCCATCCGCATACTAACTCTTGCATCTGTGTTTTGTAGGTGCACTTTGGTTTGCAATTTTATGTTATTAACTATTATGTATGAATGTGATGAATAGGATGGATGGGAGTTGTTGGGCTCTTTCCTCCACTTTCAAAAATCACACACACACTGCATGTGCACTTGTATTATGCATACTTGCATTATTACCCTGATGTGACCTTTCTAGTTAGAAAGGGGGAACGTTATATTGGTTGTGAGCAAGATGCTGTGTCAATTTCTTTGCCTATGGCCTCTTGATGGTTCCCCTGCTCGGATCACCAACTGATCATGGCACCACCTCGGGGAGTGGGCCTAGGTTTGAAGATCCGGGGACCAAGCCTTTTTAGGACACATTAGTCAACCCTCAACCTCATACTCATATAGACACTATGCATAGCCGAACCTCTGCCGGATTTAAGACATGAGCACCGTTTTCAAAACCGCAGAGGAAAGGGCGACTGCTCTTACTTTTATTTATACCTGTCTACTCTTGCTGTTATACTGACTGTATTCATACTGTTATAATGCTTGTCTAACTGCTCACGCATGTATGTTTATCTTACTATTGCATTCTCTCTCCTTATACTCTTTGCATACCCATGTTCATGCATTCCATATTCCATGTCAAGACAAGAGTTCCAAGTTACTCAACTCATTGCATTCTCATGCATATGATCAACCCATTGAGAGTGACACCAAAGTCACTCTCCCTTACATTAAACCTGCCTAAACCCTAAGGGTTCCCACGTAACCCGAAGGACTCATAGCATGCATACCAATCCATTCCATAAGAGAAGCCCCAATCCCTCTATGCTCACGAAGATAGAATTGCCATGAAGACAAGGGCAACCAATCAGTAAGGTTTCTCAGCGACCTCCCCGACATCAAATCCAAGGAAGGCGAATCCGAAGACTCAAGAGTAGTTTAGGTCTTTCCTTTGTAAAAGTAGATAGGTGGAAGTCCGAAGGAAAATGTTCCCTCTCCCCCTATTAAAATGTATTTCAATTCTTTTGTATCTTAAACCCAAAATTTAATGTACTTCTTTATTTTTATGAATGAATGCGTGGATGGCTGAAGGTCCCTACTTGACGGTAAGGTATCTGCATAAAGGGGCAAATCCCCTATCTCCAAAAGTGGGCCAATACATCATGATTAGTTTCCCTCCTAAAGAGGGACACCCCAGGACATGCATTGCATAAAGTTCTCTAAAAACTAGAAATTGATTTGCGACTTGTGTTCTTGTCTTTTTATTTTTTTCTTTTTATTTATAGAGAGGTCACCCTGCACTGAGTCAACATTGCTCCCAAAAAGGGACAACATCCACCTAGGGATTCCATTATCACCCGGCAAAGAGCATCATTAATGGCTGCTAACCCTGAAGAGCCCTCTTAAGTCTCTCGAGAGGAAGTCAATGAAATGAGGACTAAAATAGATGAGATGCTCAAACTCATTCAAACTATGGCCATGGAGGATGCTACTGCGGTCCCGTCATCATTTATGACTTCATCCAAGGACCCTGAACCCGCTAATCCAAGGATCATGCTTCAGTCTGACAATGTTGGGAGGACTAAGGAAGAGGCCAAAGGGGTCAACACTGAAGAAGAAGAGACCATATTGCTTTCACCTGCCATAAAGAAGGCCCCTCTAAATCCAAGGGTTAGTAGATTCGTTGCGAAGTCTCCATGGCCACGATGCTTATGGGTTCACTTCCTACGATGAGCTTTGTTTCTTCCCTGACCACCCGAGACCTGCTAGGTTCAAAATGCCCGACTTCTTGAAATACGATGGCACCAGCAACCCCGTTGCACATCTTCGTCTCTATGCTGAAGCACTAAGTGGTCATGGCCATGACCCGAAGCTTCTCATGCAGTTATTCCAACATAGTCTCACTGGGTCTGCTCTGTAATGGTTTGCTCGTCTGGACTTAAGGAAGATCACAACCTGGATTGAGCTAGTCAACACGTTTAAAGCCCAATACCGTCACAATAGCGACCTCACTTCCGATCGATGGTCCCTAATGACGATGAGCAGGGGTGAGAAGGAAAGCTTTAAAGGATATGCCCTAAGATGGAGGGAGGCCACTGCACAAGTTAATCCCCCGCTAGAAGAGAAGGAGTATGTACAACTGTTTATGCATATTTTCCAAGGTATATTTGACGAGAAGCTCTGCACAAGCGTAGGAAAAAGCTTCTCCGAGCTTATCATGCAGGGAGAGATGATAGAAAACAGCCTTAAGACAGGAAGAATTACAGACCCTTATGCTAAGACTAGAGAAAATACCGCCAACATAGCCAAGAAGGTGGCTACTACAAGGGGCACGATCAGGAAGGAAAGTGAAGTGTCCGCTATTCTGCCTAATCAACCACCCCAATACCGTCCCCCGCTACAATCACCCCCAGTCCTGTCCTTACCCACCTTGACCATGCCCATTCCAACACCTAACTATGGTCCCGTTGGGGCACGACCCAACTTTAATAGACCTGCTCGACGCATCCGTACCTTCGATGCCTTAGCCTGCACCCAAACTGAGGCTTACCATAGCCTTCTGAAGAACAACATCTTGAAGCCCGTACCTACTCGCCTGTTGCCAAGCCCTCTACCCCCAACCTTTAATGATGCCCTTACATGTGAGTATCATTCAGGTGGCTAGGGGCATGACACCGAAAGCTGCTTTGCTCTCAAGCACAAGATCCAAGACTTGATTGATAATAAGACCATTGATCTGCAACTGGTAAAACCTGCTCCTACTCCTAATGTGACCGCTAACCCTCTGCCGGATCACACCGTTAATATGATACTAGTAGAAATGGAAGGCGAGGGAGAATTCGACGAGCTTGGGGCCGAAGGTTATGAGAACTATTGGGAGGCCGATGAAGAAAACGACTGGGAGGAGGATCTCCCATTGTGCCCGATTTATCTTTATAACCCTGAGGAGGTGCCTGATGTTTCTGACTGGCCCATTGAGGAGCCAATATTTTCAGAAGATGAGATGACCAGGAACATGGCTATTGATGGATGGGGTGCTGAGTTTCTGCATCCAAAGTATGCCGCGGCGGAACGCTACTTACTCGAAAACCCTTGGCCTGCAACTGAGTACAACTACAAAGACATAGGCTGGGAGCTAGAAGAGTCAAGAGAGCAGATGGAGCTGTTCGAGTTGGAAAGCGATGAACTAGTCACCCTGTTTACAGAAGAACCCACTGCAAAGAATAAGAAGGAGGCTGCCAACCCCATCAGCAATGTCAACATCTTCGGAGCTCTAGGAGAATCCTTTGCCTGTCTCGCCTTGGCCGAGGATCTGGGTCGCGAATGGAGCATCAAAAATATCGGAATTGTCCCAAAGCAGTACTAAAATGGTTTCCTTGCAAAAGCGTACAAGAGATGGGTGTTTTCACCCACTTTCTTTCTATCCCTTTTACTTCCTGTCTCTAAATTAATGTTTGCATTCTCTTAACTGCTTGAGAACTCTATACTTTCCATAAAAATGATAATAATAATCAAATGATAGTCTTTTGTTCACTACTGCTATCTTATATGTCTCTCGTGAAATGTAATTACTTTCTACGCTAGGGGCATGGTTTATCTTATGGAACAATCCAACCTGAAGGGATGATAGCGTGAAGTAACCACTCGCCAAATGATCAGCCTTCCACAGAGAGAGAGAGAGGATAAAGATGAGTGAGGATACTACCCAAAGGCAGCACTTGTAAGATTCTGAAGCTAAGCGATGTGTGGCCAGTTTATCAAAATGAAGAGGAGCCATCTTTCACTTCCCCACATATAAATAAAAGGAATGAATCACTAAATAAATAAACAAAAATGCTTATATTCCCTTCGCTTAACCCCTAGTGCCTTGCGAAAAGCGAAAATTCTCTTTGCCAACCCTGATCCACCAACTGTCCTCCCCACACTGGGGTAGACAATGTTTGAGAACTCTAAGAATGGTATCCACCCCCGTTGTGCTAAGGCAGCAACGAAAGCTCTATAGATCAAGCAATCTAATTCAAAGTAAAGAGAGGCCCTCATTTCATTTCCCATACAATCAAGAGTAAACCCTTGCCAAACCCGTTGAGCCACCTACCTTTTCTTAACAAAACCGCAACCTAGGGATCATCGCCCACATTGGGTAGATTGAATTGCTAAGGAAAAGGTCTAAAGAAAAAGGATCGAAGAATTAGTCGTTCCATAAAAGAAAAGAAAGGACAAAGTAAAGAAAAAGAGTTGCCAAGGGGCAAGAGGCCAAAAAAAAAAAAAAAAATCCATCTAAAGAAAGGCCTGAAGAAAACCATGATTGAGTCATATTCAAAAGCATAATAAAAAGATCAAATGAGAAGAGAGTCATGTTTCTCTCAAAAAGCACATGGAAAGGGTGAAAGAAAAGAGTCATTTTCACCCTGAGAAGTATATGGTCAAAAGCAAGAAGGAAGTTTAAAGGTGATCCTAGGTTATAAAGAAACCCCAGTAGAAACAATAGGTTCGAGCCTTTATCCTTTCTTGCAAAACCCCAAAACCATGGCCTACATTACAACCCTACTAAAGTCCACTCTGATTGAAAATGGATTGCTTGATCTAGATGAGTTGAACACGTTGCCAAAGCCAAGAAGGATGCTAGCCCTACTAAGAAAATGGTTAAGGACAGTATGGATCTAAACCCTGCTGAAAACAATATTGAATTTTAGCCTACATATCCCATTGTTTCAAAAACCTCATAACCTAGCCTACATTACGGTCCCAAGCAAAGCCTCCTCGGATTGAAAAGACCTGCCACTTATCGCTTTGCCAAAGGTCAGGCAAGCGGTCGCTAAAACCCCGAGAGTCGAGCGTTTCAGCTTAGTAACCCTATACACTAACCTCGAGACAGAGAGTCAGAGGTGATCAAAAGGTTGAGAAAGGTGCGAAGTGCTATCATCCAACCAAGGTAGGGTTGAGTCAGAAGAGAGGCTAGACCCCCAAAGAGGAGGGAGTTGCCATTCCTAAGACTACAAGTCTAACATCACCCTGTGTCATTCTATTAATATATTCCTAACCTGTGTATATGTAAAAAAAAAAAAAAATTAGCATGGGCTTTGCACACATAGGATATAACTCCCTATAGAAATAGAAGCCACCAACATCAACTCATGTAATAGATACATAACATCATCATCCACCACATGTATCGGATCATATACTTACCTGAAAAGATCATAAATGTCTTTGTCTATCCATGCATCTGAATACCATAAATATTCATTTTTGTACAAAATATCAAAATAAAACTGTATAACATAAATACAATTCAGGGACGAGGGGCAAAAGAAGATCAGAGTCACCACAAGGGGCATACATCACAGGTTAAAGTCGATATCATCTGGATCAAAATCCTCGAAACCCGGCATCGGAGGAGGTGGATAACTACTTGAAGCACCACCATCCTATAGGGAAGATGGAACCGAAATCAGCTGCATACAAGAAGAACTAAACAACAACAGAGTGAATAGAAGAAGCAAAGAAAGAATAACTTACCCCCCACCGCCCATCTGTGATAACCAACCGTCAGGGAAGCTACCTCAACCTGGTACTGATCCCGCTCCATCTGGTATTGATCCCTCTGGTCTCTTACAGTAGTAAACTCAGCCTAGGGCACATATCCTCTTGCACGGTGCCATAAATCAACCACCTCTTGGCCAACAGCGTACCCGCCGACCACTACCTCAAACCGGGTGAAGGCACCAACCGAATGAGCCCCAAAGTGTGCAGCGTAGTCTGCATTTGGGGAAAGTAGGAACTCGACACCCGGCTGACGCTCCTGATAGGGGATAGACGCTCCCGCCACCAAGGCTCCAAACATATACTCCGGCGGAGCTCCTGCTGATCGGAACTCTTCATGAAAGTGTTACCAATGTCGCTCTCCGAGATAGGACTCCCAAGTGTCATCACTAAAAAAAGCAGCTCTTGATAGGGACAACTGGACCAAGTACCGGACTATCTCATAATGAACTGATCTAATGAAAGGCCGCTAAGTCACATCCCTCGCCTCAATCAGCTCCAGGCTAGCCTGGAGTGTCACAAAATCGGTAATCTCCGATCACTGGGCTACCCGGTCACGAGCCTACCTCAAAGTATGAGGATAGAGGTCATCCTCAACAACTGCAGGGCAACGAACAGGAAGGTACTTGTAGCTCCACCAGACGAGGAAAGGCTAGAAACTAGTCATGCTACCCCAGCGGGAAGAAGTCTAGACCCGCATCGACCGAAGGAAGCAGCTAAAGGAGAAGGACCCCCAATCCAGCTCAAATAAAGCGCTAAGATCACCTACTATGCTCACCAACCGACATGGCACGAGTGACTTATTGTTGTTGCAAAAGCAGCTAAAGATGATGTACAAAACAAGTCACCATATCATAATGTCCCACCTGGCAGGTGATGGCTCAATAGCAAAGGTACGATCATCTTGACTAATCCAAGAGACTGGGAAGGTAGAATGCTCAGGAGGAGGTAAGTCCAACAGCAAACAAGCCTCGTCCCTACTGACTGACTGCAGGGTGATCCGCCAACCGATAAAGGAAAGCCCTATAATAATCACCCAATCCAAAGGAGTGGGGCCTAACTCGAAGCCGACAAAATGAAAGGTCCCGGTCTCCCCAAACCACCTCTCAACAAGTGCTAGTACCAAATGCCGGTTTAGGCAGTTAGCCTGTAATCCCATGAAGGCACCAAATCCGATCTCCACCAAGAAAGCGCGATATGACGGGGCAACCCGTTGCATAGTCACAAAGACCTGATGAACGGCCCCTCTGAAAGCTGTATGTACCCTCGGAGGGGGCAAGTGCTGTCTGGAATATACACTGGGATGATAGGCTAAATCCCCGAGTGGTGGAACATTCGGTACCTGCAGATCTCCCAAGTTAGCATCCGTCTACCTATGCCTGGAGGAAGCGCTCCCATAACCGGTCGCTTGATCCCCAAGGCCCGGTACCTCCTCCTCGGCACCAATCTCCTCTACGAAAGCCTGCTCAAATGGGGGAAAGGGGTCGACAAGTGGCCTACTCCCCCGACCACTCTGACTACATGCTGTCTTCCCAGTAGACCGTCAGCTACCCCTAAACTGACTAGAGCCGCTAGTGGAATCTGTCTGAGCCGTCTTCCCCGAGCGGTGCCTCCTCTCAGAGCCATCATCACCCCCGTCTGCCATCCTGAAAAGGTAAGCCAAGGTAAGAGGTGTTAATATATCGAGCAGGCAGTTGTCATAATAACGTAAAATGAAATAAACAACTAACACAAACAAAACAAATAAAAGATTTCAAATGATAAGTCAAAACAAATTTCCTACGTACACATTTTTCAAATCAAATCTCAAGGATTTTTCTATCTTGTTCATTCAAAAAGATTTTATTTCCAAACTTTAACCAACTCTTCCCCTAATTTCTAAAAATTTCAGCAGAGTCCTGTTCAAAAATGGCCCTTACAACACTTATGACATCAACACAAAACACAAAACGTGCACTTCACATTGTCACAATCACATAACATCCACACTCGCGCACACTTTTCAATTTTTTGAAATTTTCAAAACACATGTTTTATTTTTTCAATAAATCAATGGTTTTCAAAAATACTTTAAATTTCTTCAAAATCATTTCAAATGTTTTTCAAAAATATTCCTACATTTTCCGAATTTTAAACTCTAAGGAATTTCATCAATTTCTTGAGTTTTCTCATTTTCCTAAATTTTCTAAGTATTTTTCTATTTTTCAAAAAAAATAAAAAATTCACCGAGTTTTCAAAAAATCACAAAACTTTATACGGTTGATAAACACATTTTTCTAAGGCACATGGCAAAAAATTCAAGCCAAAAAACCCAATGCCCAAGCCTGTAGGAACAAATCCCCTATTGCTGTAGAAAACCCCTTCACATACTCACATAAAATCACTCAAATTCAATCAAAAAATCACCAAAATGCAAAAATAACCTCACCATCATATTCAAAACATGTCAAAACATCAATTTTCACTATTCACATGATTCAAACAAAATTCTACACATCAAAATTAACAAAAAATGTGAAAACTCACTTTTTGGAGTTCTCCGGCGAAATCTTTTATTCCGGCGACTTTTCCGGCGACGTGGTCTCCTTTCGGCAATCACCCGTGGTCTCCAAGAAGTGCTCCTTCAATGTCCAAGTCAGCTTCCTCGCAATGTCTTTCAGATTTGCAAAAACTCTCCAAAATGTCGTAACTATTCGAACCAGAAAATTTTCTGGTTTTGTTCCCAAGCTTGGCACCATTAGCAGAGGCGCCAAGCTTCTTCTGCCAAAGGCGACACTCCTAGTGGTGCCAGTGTCCAATTTTGGGCAGCTTTGCCCTATTACCCGCCAAAACTCATTTTCGAAGGCCTTTTGGGCCCAACATCCATTTTTTGACCCCCGTTGTCGAGAAATTCCCAATGTCCGTCCCTCTGACTGCCTCGCAGTCAACATGGGACTCTTAGTTTATCATTTTCTGTCTTTGACAAGTAAAGACAGAAAAAGAGGGGCAGTTGTAAGCACCCCATTTTTGACCGCTCGGCAGTCTACACTCTGCCCAGACTTGTACTCAAGTCAATATGGTCATATTCCAATCGAAATCAACTCTGTAAGTCCAAATCTCGTCTGTCCATCGCTTTGCGGGCCCACCAGCCCAAATAGGGGCAAAATGACCAAAATGCCCTTAGGGGCATTGCCCTTTCCAATTCCAACTCCAATCCCTCTCTCGAGACAGTTGATTCCTCGTGACGATAAATCTATTCCAAATCAGGCTCGTCTTTACGAAGACGGTAAGTCCCCTTCCCAATTCCAAATCAGGTACGTCTTTCCGAAGATGGTAAGTCCCCTTTCCAATTCCAATCCCTCTCTTGAGACAGTTTATTCCTCGAGACGGTAAATCCATTCCAAATCAGGCTCGTCTTTTTGAAGACGGTAAGTCCCCTTTCCAATTCCAAATCAGGCATGTCTTTCTGAAGACGGTAAGTCCCCTTTCCAATTCTAATCCCTCTCTCGAGACAATTTATTCCTCGAGACGCTAAATCCATTCCCAATCAGGCATGTCTTTCCAAAGACGATAAGTTCCCTTTCCAATTCCAAATCAGGCATGTCTTTCCGAAGACGATAAGACCCCTTTCCAATTCCAATCCCTCTCTCGAGACAGTTTATTCCTCGAGACGGTAAATCTACTCCAATAAGGCACGTCTTTTCGAAGACGATGAGACCCCTTTTCCAATTCCAATCCCTCTCTCGAGACAGTTTATTTCTCAAGACGATAAATCTACTCCAATCAGGTGCGTCTTTCCAAAGACGATAAGACCCCTTTCCAATTTCAATCCCTCTCTCAAGACAATTTATTCTTCGAGACGGTTCGACACGTTTTTCGAAGAAAATCTCTTCGAAACGGTAAGTCCCTTTAAACCTATCGACCAAGACAAGACCCCAAGTCCCCTAGATGGTAGAACGGTCCACCTTTGGCACCTGCTAGCCCGCCAATGTAGAAATGTCCGTTTAGGCACGCCTTCCGAGAAAGTTAACTTCTCAGGCACTAAGTCCCCTTTAGCAGCTTCCCGAGATCAGGCAGTCTCAGGAATGATCGCGAACTGTTAGAGTAGTAGAAATACTCGCAAACATCGCAACCATCAGAGTAGTGAAAATACTCGCAAACAAGTCGATATAGGGAATTGCCAACAAACCCCTGTATCACACGACTGCCGTCAGAGTGGTGGAAACACTCAAAACCCAAGTCAACACCAGTGCCTGCTAGCCCACTTCAGTGAAAAATGAGCAAATTGCCCCTTGGGCCTTTTCCAACACATTTCTTGAGACCACACCTGAGTCTTCAGAAAGGTGAGTCCGACTGTCTAAGATTGTCTTAAAGGCAGTCCGGCATGATTGGGTGTCTTCTAGTCAGTTTCGTGCCAATTCTGAGACTTTCCGGTCAAGATGACCATTTTGCCCAAGGCATTCGAACGCCCCGGGGACCACATCGGCTCTAGGTTTTCCCAACCTTCCTTTACCTTTTTGGATCATTCCGAGTCAGTTCCGACAAACCCGGTACAAAATGACCGTTTTGCACCTGGCGGGCCGGTCTCCTTTTCCGACCACACCGGCTCTAGGTATCAAACTGGTAACCTCTTGAGATTGCTTCTTATAGTATTCTCAGCTTTCTGTTATTTTTTCGGAACCCGGGGCAAAATGACTATTTTATCCCTAGTGAGCCGGTCACCTTTTTCGACCACACCGGCTTTGGGTATCAAACTGGCAACCATTGGGAACAATCTGAATAATGTTTTCAAATCTCAAGTCTTCTTTCGGGACAGTCCGAGTACGTCCCGGCTGCTTCCCGATCCGATTGACCGTTTTGCCTCTAAAGGCCCGGTCAACCCTTCCGACACATCTTATCCTCATTTTTCAAGTCAAATACCTTCGGGACACTATTCTAAGTGTTCCTACTCTTTTTCAGCCTTCCGAGTCATTCTCGGTCTCTCAATTTCTTCCCGGACTTTCCGGAATCACTCCTAGTGAAGCTAGGCTAAAAATTGCATGGTAGTCACTAGTACAGGCGCCCAAATCTACTCAAAGATACGTTGCTTGCCGACTTAAAAAACTTTCCTAATTTGCTGGCGCCACTGGTACTGGCGTCAAGCCAAGAAATGGCCTGGCGCCACTCTTAGTGGCGCCAAGAGGAATTTTGCCCTAGCGCCATTGCAACAGACGCCAGGTCTATCTCATGTCTATTAATATAGAGTCTCTTTCAGTGTGAAAGAGGTCCGTAAACTCAGTCTGAAATCCCTAATTTTCGATACACAGAGCTCGTACACTCCCAAAACCCTAGCTTCCCTAGGTTTTCCAAACCCTAGCCACCATACACAAACCTTAAATCTTATATACACTCATATACACCCCTACACACATATACACTAGCCTCCAACCCTCCATTGAATACTTGGATTGCTACAACTACGAAGATTTAAAGACCGAAGACGAGCCCTCAAAGATCAGGATTGAAGTGAAGCGAAGACTGAAGAAAGCAAGGCGCGCAAAATAAACAAGATACAAGGTAGGCTTTTGTTTTACGTTTCTGCACTTCCCCCTCTCTCTTCTCTCTCCTAACCAACTTAGGTTTTCTCTATTTTAATCCCCCATCTCTTTTCCCCCTTTCTTTGCATTCTTGAAACAAGGGGATTCCCGGTCCATGTGTAGGATTGGACTATTAGAGGGTCACCGTGTCAGGGGCTTCCTTTAGTCTAACCGAAGACCACATGGGTTTGGCCCTCTTGATTATGTGATGAAGTCTTAACCTTGTATGTTCACGACCCCAAATTTGCATTGTGCATATCATGATTCTTGCATTCTTCCAAAAGTCGTTTTCAAAGTTGTTTTTAAAATCGTTTTCAAACTTGTTTTCAAAATTGTATCAAAATCCTCTTTTTCAAAACTTGTTTTCAAAATCCCAATCCTAGGGTGATTCTAGCCTTTTCAAGGCTAGGGTTGCTTTAGGAAAGTGTTACATTTAAAGTGACTTTCATGGTCCATATTTTCAAACCTCTATTATTTTCAAAACCACTTTCCTAAAGTGGTTCTAGCCCTCTTATGGTTAGAATCATTTTAAGAATGTGAGATATTTTTATACCTTCTAGAAACTCTCTTTTCTATAGTTGTTTTCAAAAGCTCCCTCCGAAAATCTATTTTTCAAAACTCTCTTTTTCAACTCCTCTCCAAAATCCTCTCCCCAAAATCCACTTTCTAAAAACGCTCCCTAAAAATCTTTCCAAAAACTCTCTCCAACAATCTTTTATCAAAAATCTTTCTAAAAACTCTCTTTCCAAAATCTTTCTTCTAGAAACTCTCCTCTAGGATTTTCCTTCTAAAAACTCCTTTCCAAAAAAACACTTTTCAAAAACTCCTTTTTTAAAATCTCTTTCCAAAAACTCTATCTTCAAATTCACTTTTCAAGAACTCCTCTCTAGGACTCCCTTCTAAAAATCTTCCTTTTCAAAAACGCACTTCCCAAAAATTCCTTTTCTTGATGCCCAAATCAAGCCCTATAACTCACGATTAGGAAACCCTAATTTTCTTCCCAAAAGCATGGTTTTCAAACTTGCCTTAAAACCTTGGTTTCCAAAACCCCCTGTTTTCTACATCAAAATTACATATTTTCAAAAACCTATTTTTTACGTCAAAACTATAGCCTTCCAAACCTAGGGTTACTAAAACTTCCCCTTTCCAAATCCTTGTCAAATTAAATCTTCCTTTTAGGAAACCAAATCAAATCTTCCCGTTTAGGAAACTAGATCCTATCACCCGTTTTTAGAAACAAAATCAAACCTTTCCTTTTAGAAACAAAATCCAATCCCTTCCTAATCCAAATATTTCCTAGTTCAAATCCTTCCTAATCTTCTACTTTCCTAAATCTTAAGTTTCCAAAACTTGAACATTAAAATTTTTCCTAAATTTTAAAACTCAACTTCCACATCTTTCCTAATTCAATCCTTTTCTAATTCTACCCCTTTCCACATCGTAACTTTCCAAATCTAAGATTTCGAATCTTTCCTAAACTCAAACTTTCCTAATCTCAAGATTTTCTAAAACTTAAACTCTAAAACTTTCTAAAACTTTCTAAATTTCAAATCTTTTGAATCCAAAGCTTTCGAAACTCAAAACTTTCTTAATTCAAAACTTTCTTAAGTTGAAACTTTCTTAATTCAAACCTTTTTCTAAATCTTTCCTAATTTAAAATCTTTCTAAAATTCTAAGCTTTCCAAATTCAAAACTTTCTTAACTTGAAACTTTCCAAAATTCTAAATCTTTCTTCAACTAAACTTTTCCTAATTCAAAACGTTTCTAAAATCAATACTTTCCTATTTCAAAACCTTTCCCCAAGTTGAAACTTTCCTAATTCCAAAACTTTCCTAAGTTGAAACTTTCCTAATTCCAAAGCTTTCCTATTTCGAAAACTTTCCTAATTCGAAACTTTCCTAAACCAAAACTTTCCTAAAACGAAGACTTTCCTAAAATGAAACTTTCCTAATTCGATCCTTTCCTAAATCCAATCTTTCTCCAATCTTCCAATTCCAACATTCGAGTCCAATCTTTCTTAATCTCCAGTCTTCTCTAAATCCTCTCTTTCCTAAGTCTAGGTTTCCTAAAACCAATCTTTTCAAATCTTTTAATCAAAGTTCAATCTCTTAATCTTCCAATCCAATTTCCAATTCAATCTCTTTTTTTCAAATGAACTATTCTATTTTCAATCGGACTCTTGTCCGAACTACGACTGACCTGATTCTTCCAAAAAGATACATAGGCAACCCCCATGGGTGCGATCACAACTTCTTTCAAATTTCAAATTCCTCAACATTTTTCAAATCTCAAATTGTTCAATTTTTCAAATCTCCAATCTATTTTCAAATTTTCAATTTCAAATTTCTATTTCCAAATCTCTATTTTCAATTCCCAAAATCTTCTTTCCAAATTCAAACTTCTATCTTTTTCTTTTCAAATCAAATCAAATCAAATTCTTTTCAAATCTATTTCCAAATCAAGTCTCTTTTCTTGCATTTGCATATCATACATCATATCTTTGTAAACATTCTTTTTCAAAGAGGATAAGATTGAACTATAGTTAGCTGAAGACTCTCATAGGTGAATCTAGGATAGATTGACATGTAGGTACCAAAAGGATGGGGTAGGGTGATGGCTTAGTGTGTCTTCCCTACACGTAACCAACCTCCGAACCTAGATCACTGATTTCAAAGACCAAAAACAGAGTTATTTTTTCAAGAAGGGCTTAAATGTTTTCCAAAGGTTGCCAAACAACCTGTTTTTCTTAAAAACCATCTCTTGAGGAGATATTTTCAAAATCGTTTTCCAAAAACTCAAGTGTAGTTTTCGGATTATGCTTAGTTTTTAGGTGACTTAACTCACCTTAATCAAGTTAGGTGGCGACTTCAAATCTTTTTCCAAAAGCCCTTTATTCAAATCAATTTTCAATTCAAACCTAGTCGCACTCATTCTTCTAGGAAAGTGAGTTCTAATGAGAGAGTACAATATTTTTCCCGCTTGTGTGCATTCCTCGAGTGTGAAAAATCTAGGCGCGACAGTAGGTACCACAAGGGCGAGGTAGGGTGATGACTTAGTGCGTCTTCCCTACACATAACCATCCTCCGAACCTAGATCACTATTTTCAAAGACCAAAATAGAGTTATTTTCAAAAAAAGGCTTAAATATTTTCTAAAGGTTGTCAAACAACCTATTTTCTTAAAAACCCTCTCTTGGGAAAGTATTTTCAAAATTGTTTTCAAAAACCCTAAGTGTAGTATTTGGATTGTGCTTAAGTTTAGGTGAGATAACTCACCTTAATCAAGTTAGGTGGCGACTCCAAATTGTTTTCCAAAAGCCCTTTATTCAAATCAATTTTCAATTCAAACCTAGTTGCACTCATTTTTCTAGGAGGATGAGTTCTAACGAGAGAGTATAGTATTTTTCCTGGTTGTGTGTGTATTCCTCGAGTGCAAAAAATCTGGGCACGACTTACGGTTCTGAGGAGTTTTCTCAGTAAACGTATTGGACTGGGGGGACTTACCATCTGAGGATCAACTTTCTCAAAAGATGTGCTGGATTGAGTTTGATCGATCTGGATTGGAATTGAAACTAGAATTTAAGGTTGAAATAGGGACTTACCGTTTTTAGGAAGGTGTGCCAACTGGAAATGGATTGAGCTATGCCCCAAGTGCATTTTGGTCATTTTGCCTGTATTGGGCTCGGCAGGCCGGCGAAACGACTGATTGACTAGATTGAGTCTAGAAAATTAGTTTGGACTTGAATGTGTCTGTGGCGGTTTGAATGTGCGTATGATCAGACCGGAGATTACCGAGCGGGCAAAAATGGGGTGCTTACAATAAAATGAATGAACAGGTTGGATGAGAGTTGTTGGGCCCTTTCCTCTATTTTTTAAAAACTTTACACACACACTGCACATGCACTCACATTTGCATATTTGCATTCTTTACCTGATTATGTCCCTTCTAATTAGAAGGGGAAATGGTATATTGGTTGTGGGCGTATGCTATGTCAGTATCTTAGCCTACGGCCTCTTGGTGGTTCCTCCGCTCGAATCACCAACTGATAATAGCACCACCTCTAAAGATCCGGGAATCGAGTTCTCTTAGGAAGCATTAGTAAACCCTTAACCTCATGTTCATATAGAAACTTGTGCATAGCCGAAACTCTGTCAGATTTAACACACGCACGTCAGTTTCAAACCATGAAGGAAAGGGCGACCGTTTTACTTTCCTTTATTCTTGTTTATTCCTGCTGTTATAATGCTTGTGTAATTACACTCTCTCTCCTTATACTCTTGCACACATATACATGTATTCAATGCTTCATTGCGAGATGAGAGTTCCAAAGCAACTCAAGTCACTGCATTCCATGCATATGGTCAATGCCAGAAGTGGCCCCAAAGCCAGTCTCGCTTATTCAAAGCTTACCCAAATTCCTAAGGTTACCATGTGTCCCTAAGAGCTCATGGCATGCATCAAGATTGCTTCATAAAGAGGGGCCCCAATCCCTCTCCGCTCATGGAGATAGGATTGCCAAGTAAACAAGGGGCAATATAGAAGCATGGTCTCTCACTTCAAAGTAGATGGGTGAAAGTCTTAAGGAAAATGTTTCCCCTCCCCTTTCAATGTACTTTTGAAATTTCATATATAAGAGGAACTCATTTTAATAAAACTGTCATTTATACTTCTTATGAATGAATGGATGTATATATGAATGAATGAATGACTACAGGCACAAGTATGATATTTGCATACAGGAGCAAAGTCTTACCTCCAAAGAATGAGCCAACTCATCATGCTTAGTCCTCCTGTCAAAGTACGGACACCTCTAAGGCATGCATTGCATAAAAACTTTCAAATCAAGGCACTAACTTTTCTTTTGTCTTTTGTCTTTTTTTCTCTCCCCCATCCCCCTAGGTTAAGAACACGAAAGGTTAAAGTAAGGACAAAAAGGGGGCCTTCTAAAATTGCTTATTTACTGCTATTATACTATTCACATATATGCGGCTATCCTGTGCATGCATCAATATCCGTTCAAAGATAAGAGTTCCAAGAAACTTGAGTCATTGCATTCTCATGCATTCAATCAACCATAGAGAGAAAGGAACAATCTAATCTTATGCTAATCAAACCCACCTAAACTCTAAGGGTTCTCCGTAACCCTAAGAATTCATAGCATGCATAGAACCACATCTCAAGAGAGGCCCAAATCTCTCTCCGTCCATGGAGGCAGAGTTGCCTAAACAAAAAAGCGTCAATCGGCCCATGCTGAAGAGGTATTGTATTGCATATAGGGGTAAAACCCCCACCTCCACAATGTACTCAGCATCATGCCTAGATTCCCTCAAAAAAGGGACCTCCATAGGACATGTATCGCATAAAACCTCCAACTTCATAAGTTAATTTCATTTTGTTTCTCTTTTTTCCTTTTCCAGGCCCAAGGAGCACAACCAAACCCATAGAGGAACCTCCAGCATCCCACCCAACTCATAAGATGCTCTCTCTGTGCCATCAACTTGGCACCATGTTGCCATTCCACCAAATCCTCAAGCTTAGCCACTCCTGCTCAATCAAATGAAATACACCGCAAATGGAGTATGGGGAATGCCAGTGTAATCCCAAAACCCGTTTGAGGGGTTTATTCCATAAAAGGGGGATTTCTTTCAAACTTGTCTTTTAGCTTTCAATTCTAATTTGAGCATGAAAACAATATCATCTAAATGAAAAGGGTTCAAAATTTTCATGTTTATATCAATTGTCTCAGGAATAATGTTTTCCTCCAAGTATTTTTCCCTAAAATGTTTTATCCCAAATTTGGAGGATGAGATAGCATAAGCACCACGTTCAACAGAAAATTGTCTCTAAATTCAAAAAAAGAGAGAAATACCAAGGGATGAGAGATGAGAATTAATCACTTTATTAAAGTTCAAAGAGTGACCCTGAAAGATGTCCTGGTAAAGCAACAAGTAGTTAACCTTCAAAAGGAAGATTAACGTACATTGGCAAGCTCGGAATGATGGAGACTGAAAAGATTTTTGGTAGTGTTTTTCCTATACGTGCACAATCACTGGGAAAAATATTCAATTATGAACAGATTGATGTGCATGTTTGTTTGAGATTGAATCTAATGTCCATGGTCACTTGAAGAAGCATGAGTCAGTGGTTTTGATGATTTTTATCATATTGGTGATTGATGTTTATCTTAATGCACACTTCTCGAGATTTCTTAGAATTTGGAGTTCGTCTTTATGATCTATTTTAGCTGGTTTCACCATTGTTAAAAATTTGCAGATTATTGCACACTTAGATTGACCTTTTGTCGATCCGCTCCCCCGTCACTTATGGAAAGGGCTATGAGTGAGTATGAGTGTAGCTACCATTGTTATGTGACAAGAGAAGAAGGCTACCTACTTATATGTATGAAAGCCGCCATATCTTTATATTTCAGTATTTCCATCATTGGAGAGATAGGGTTTGATTTCCATTAAATAAAAAGAAAGAAAAAACGAAGATCATGGGAGAGACAGGTTTGACTGCTAGGTGTGCCAGTCTGCAAGTTATTAGACATGGTACACCATCCTAGATCAGACACAGGGTCTATGTTCTCATTAATCTCTATGAATTTCACGCTTACACCATGACATTGTCACTGATATGGTCTTAATCATCTCATGACCAATTGTGTTCAGTTTTGTGTAGTTTCGTGTATATTTTATGTTAATATTTTCAAGTTAAGCCGCATATTGATATTTATGAGTCTATATTTTCCTTACATTTGATTGATCAAGTCTTTATTGGGCTACTATAATTTGAAAAATTCAATGTTTCTATAAAAATTTTTGGGTTTTCTTGCACTTTTTAATACCTTTCAAAGTTTTCTCGAATTGAGAAGGGAAGCTATCTATTGTTTTGGTAAAAGGCGATGTTGGCTATCACTTAAGAGAGTCTACAAATTCTAAAACAAAATTCCTAGAAAAAGCCAAGAGGCCCACCCAAGAGAACTTTTCCTTTCACAAGAGAGAGGGGAAAAATGAGCCAAGAGGTTAGATCTTTGAAAATGATGCAAGTGCTATCACATCCTCAGAAGAAAAGGGCTGAACTAGAAAGGGGAACCCCGAGAGAAGAACAAAAGTTTAAAAGACTGCCTGATTATGAGATATAACAATTACAACTGAACCCGAACCTTGGGGCAACCTTGGGGTATGCATTTATTGTCATTCTTGCATAAGCCTGTGCATTCATAAAAAAGTATGACATGTATTCAATTCCATTTATCAACTTGTGCATTCATTAAAAAGTATGACATGCATTCAATTCTATTCCTATATAAACCTGTGTATTCATAAAAAAAAAGTCTGACATGCATTTAATTCTATTATTTAATTCAATTGTTATATATTTTTGTGCATTCATCAAATAGTATGACATGCATTCATTTTCAATCTTGTATTAATCCTGTGCACTCATCAAAAAGCATGACATGCATTCAATTCTATTACCGTATAAACTTGTGCGTTCACCAAAAAGCACAACATACATTTATATCCATAACCTATACATTCATTCAAATCCTGTGCATCTATTCATGCATTCATCAAAAAAGTATGATATGTATTTAATTCCATTAAGACATAAATATGTGCAATCATCAAAAAGTATGTCGTGCATTCATTTAAATCCCTGTGTAAACCTGTGCATGCATTCAATTCATATTCTCGTCTAATCTATGCATTCATCTATGGATATAACATACATCATTCTAACTTACTGTGAAAATTTTGAATAGCTTAATCTAACCTTTTTCAAACAATAAAGATTAGAGTAACATCCTGCCTTTCACCTCTCAAATCAACTTTGAATAGCCTGATTTAACTTTCTGAAGGCATAAAAATTGGAGCCATGTCCTACCCTACACCTTCTATTCAATGTCAAAGCAGTTGATTCATTTAAGAAGAACCGACCAAAGATTTTCGACTTTCTAAATACCTCAAACTTTTGAAAAAGAGACCTCGCCCCTCAAAACACAAACTCAAGATGTTTGACTTCAGAGAAGCACAACCCCTCAGAAGATATGCCAACAAGAATCCTGCCATGCTGAGCAAAAGTGGAATTCAACAACCAAGAACCAAGCATTCCAGTCTCTAGATATTTCAGGCTAAAAGGCCGCAAATGTTTCCTCCTTCAACAAGCATGAAGAAACCTCTCATGATTCTCCAGTCTCAAATCATGTCCAAAGCCTCTCAATAAAGTAAAGGTACAATTCTTACCAAATCATTTCAAAATCAACTTCAAAAGCGGAAGCTCTGGCTTCCTTTCAAACCCAAAATTCAGTTTTCAAAAACTCAAAATTTTTTTGAACTTCTCCACAAAAGCTGATTTCAAAAAGATCAAAGCCTTTGCTTTTCTTTAAATGTCAAAATCAATTTTCAAATCCAAAAGTTTTCATTACTTTTCTTATACAAAGTTTCAACCTTCAATTTCAACTCAATGTCAAAAGCGAAAACTATTGCTTTCTTTCAAAGTTTGAAACACCATCAATTTCAAAAGCTTTCAAACGTTCAAGTTCTAAGTCAAAATGAATTCTATACACATTTTGTATTTCAAAATTCAAGTTTCAAGTCTTAAGTTAAAACGAATTTTCTAAACGTTTTGCTTCAAAAAGTTTATAGTCTTGAGTCAAAATGAATTTTCTATACATTTTTGTCCAAATTTCAAATCAAAATGGTTTTTAAACTTTTTCTTTCAAAAAGTTGATTCGAATCCAACTCAAGATTTTCTAACTTTTCCATTCAAAAAGTTAGTTCAAATCAAATCAATTAAGGTTTTCTAAACTTTTTCTTCAAAAAGTTTGTTTCAAATTAAATTCAAGGTTTTCTAAATTTTTTCCTTCAAAAAATTCCAACTCAAAATAAATTTTAGTTTTCTAACTTTCTGTTTCAAAAAGTTTGTTTCAAATCAATCTCCATGTTTTCTAAACTTTTATCTTGAAAAAAGTTTCACATTCAAGTTCCTAAACTTTTGCTTAAAAAAGTTTCAACTCTAAAGTTTTCGAAACTTTTTTCTTCAAAAAGTTTCATTTTGAAAACATTGTCTCAATTTTCTAATTTTTTTTCTTTCAAAAAAATTTAACATCAAAAGCACTCCTTGATTTTCCTAAGCTTTTTCTTTTGAAAAGTTTAATCTCAAAAGCATTGCATAAGTTTCCTGAGCTTTTTTCCTTTAAAAGCCCCATTTTCAAGCTTTTGCACCTCGAAAAGTCTCTTTTCAAAAATTTTGGGCTTTTGCTTCAAGAAGCCTCTTTTCAAAAACTACGGGTTTTCAAGCTTTTGCCTAAAAAATCCTCTTTTTAAAATTTCAAGTTTTCATGCTTTCGGCTCAAAAAGATTAATTTCAAAGTTTTGGGTTTTCAAGCTTTCATCTCAAAAAGTCTAAATTTTCGAATCTCAGGTTTTCAATCTTTTGCCTCAAAAAGCCTAATTTTGAAAGTTTCGGGTTTTCAAGCATTCGCCTCAAAAAGGCTAACTTTTTAAATTTTTGGGTTTTTAAACTTTTGCCTCAAAAAGCCTAATTTTCAAAGTTTCGGGTTTTCAAGCATTCGCTTCAAAAAGCCTAACTTTCCAAATTTTGGGTTTTCAAACTTTTGCTTCAAAAAGTTTCATTCCAAAATCAAATTCAAGGTTTTCCAAACTTTTTTCCTTAAAAGTTTCATTTCAAAATTCTAGGTTTTCAAACTTTTTTCTCAAAGTTTTATTCCAAGTTTCAAAGGTTTTCCAAACTCTTTCAATTCAAATCCAACTCAATCCATTTTAGCAAACGATTCCAAAATCGTTTCAAAAATCATCTACAATTTTAAAATATCAATTTCAAAACCCTGAATCTCCCCAAAGGAGTGTCGTTCCACTGGTCAGAATGTTGGTTCAGGAAAAATCAATTTCAGCATCTTTCAAAAAAATCATTTTTCAATTTCAAAGTGTCAATTTTAAAACACTGAATCTCCTCAAAGGAGTGTCATTCCATTGGTCAGAATGTAGGTTCCAAAAGAAATTAATTTCAAAATCATTTCAAATCAAGTTTTTAAAATTCCAAATTTCAAAAATCCAAACAATCCAGCTGTTAGACTCAAAATTTCAAATTCCAACTACTCCTTCGATTGCCTTACGGTCAACATTAGACACTTACTTTTTCATTTTTTGCCTTTAACAAGTAAAGACAGAAAAAAAGGGGCAACTGTAAGCACTTTATTTTTTGCCCGCTTAACAATCTCTGGTCTGACCAGACTCACATTCAAACTTCACAGACACGTACAAGCTCGAACTGGCTTCCTAGATTCAACCTAGTTAATGCCCTAGGGGGTTTGCGGGGCCCAAATGAAGTAAAATGACCAAAATGCCCTTGGAACAGTGCTCAGTCCAATTCCAATTGGCACGTCATCTTAAGACGGTAAGTCTACATTTCAACCTTAATTCTGGTTCCAATTCCAATCTAGACTAGTCAAACTCAATTCGGTACTTTTACCGAAGGACTGATACCTTTTGAAACCAACTCGTCACACACCATGAGAATGACAGAAACACTCAAAATTCAGGTCAACATCAGTACCTGCTAGCCCATTTCGGTAAAAAATAACCAAAATGCCCTGGCAGGCCCTACCAGTGCGCTTCTCGGGAAAGCACCTAAGACTTCAAAGCAGTAAGTCTACCCTTTAAGGATTGTCCTAAAGATAATTTAGCAGATTCTAGTGCCTTCCCGTAGGTTTTGGATCAATTCCAAGAACATCCGGTCAAAATGACAATTTTGCCTCTAGGCATCCAATCGCCTCCGAGAACCACACCGGCTCTGGGTATCAAATTGGTTACTTTTCGAGGATGCTTGTAATAGTAGTCTCAACCTTTTGATACCTTTCCGAACCATTCGTAGTCCATTTCGGTAAATCCAGTGCGAAATGACAATTTTACACCTAGTGGGCCTTTTCCAACCATACTGGCTTTGGGTATCAAACCAAAAACCCCTCAGAGCACTTTAAATAGTATTTCCAACGTTCAAGTATTCTCATTGTCATCTCTGGATCGATCCCAGTTTTCCTTAGATCAAATGACCGTTTTGCCCTAGTTAGGTCGATCATTTTTTTCAACTACTCCTACTCTGCTTGTCAATTTGGGTACCTCTGGGGCACTCTTTTAGGGGTTCTCGTCCATTCTCAGCTGAGTCTTGCTACTCAAAATCTTGAGGATCATTCTCAAACTTTCCGTAGTCACTCCTAGTGAAGCCAAGCAAAAAAATTGTATGGTAGTCACTAGGATAGGTGCCTAAATCTTCTACCTTACGTCTCAAGAGTCAAAGATCTGTTTCATGACAACCATAACAACTTTCCTAAGAGGCTGGTGCTACTAGCAAAAATTTGGCCTTGTGCCACTGCAACAGGCGCTAGGGCCAAATTTTGGCTGCCTATAAATATAGCCATTCCTCTCTGTATTTTGGGTTTCAAAAATCGTTCAAGAAACTCTGCTTCTCTGAAAATAGACTTCAACTCACCCCAAAGACCCTAATTCTCTCAAGGCTCTCTCAAGCTCTAGCCCCCTACACTTAAACCTTAGTCTATGCACATCAAACCCTAGCCTCCATGCTCCATTAAAGGCTAGTTCTAGCCCCTTGAAAACTCTTGAAGGTCTCTTAAGTTCAAGCAAGTCTTCTATTGAAGTGTTCAACTTAATAAGAAGACAATGTAAGGTTCTATTTACTTTTAAAATCCCCCTCTCTCTCTTCTCACTTCTAGTCCACTTGGGCTATCCCATATTTTAATCTCCATCTTCTACCCGGTCTTCTTGCATGCTTGAAACAGGAAACTTCCCAATTTAGTCCACTTGGAGGAGGTCACCATGTCAGGGAGTTTCTTCAAGTTCAACCTACGACGGTGTGGGTCTGACCCCGTTGATTATGTAGTGAAACCAAACCTTGTATGGTCATGTCTCTATTGCATTATGGTTGTTGTGTTCACACATCGCATTCAAAAGCTTGCTCTCGAACTTTCATTTTAAAAAAATTATTTTCAAACTTGTTTTCATAACCACAACCTTAAGATGATTCTAGCCATTCCATGGTTAGGGTGGTTTTAGAAAAATGTTACATTCAATGAGACCATTGTGGTCCCTATTACGGTTTCAAACCCTACTTGTTTTCAAAATCACAACCCTAAGATGGTTCTAGACATTCCATGGTTAGGATTGTTTTAAGAAAGTGTTAGATTCAATGAAACTATCAAAGTCCATATTAGGGTTGCAAACCCTAGTTGTTTTAAAAAATCACAACCCTAGAATGGTTGTAGTGTTATTATGATTAGAATTGTTTTAGGAAAATGAGATATTTAAGAGACGTTCAGAAGTTTATATTCAAACCTTTCTAAAATAGTTTTGCAAATCCACTTCCTAAAACTTCATCTAAAAGATTTACTTTCCATAAACTTCATATCTTGAAGTTCAAGTCAAAACTCTTGAGTCCATATTTAGAAAACCGTAGGTTTCTCACATAAAATCATAAATTTTTATTTGCATCAAATCATAGATTTCCAAGACCATTTTCTACATAAAATGATAGATTTCCTAATTCAAAAATCACATAAAATGATAGATTTCCAAAACTAATGCTTTCTAATTTAAAGTCAAATCAAATCTTGTCTAAATAGGAAACCAAACCACATATCTTATTTCTGAAAAAAAAAATATAATCTTCTATTTTTGAAAATATAAATAAAATTTTTCCTAGTTCTAATTTTTCTTAATGTCAATGTTTCCTAATTTTAAAACCTTTCATTTGCAAAATTTTCAAAAAAAAAAAAAAAAAAACTTCAATTTTTCAATTGAAATCTAATCTTTCCAATTCATGTGCATTGCATAAATCCTAGATTTTAGGATTGCTTAAACCCCAAGTGATCTCAAACCTAGGTCCAACCTTTTCATTAATTTTTCAAATTCAATTTTTCTTAAATAAAATCTTTCCAAGTTCTAACTTTCTAAATTTCAAATTCAAACCTTTCCAATTTCAAACCTTGCTTAATTCAAACCTTTCCTAAATTAAATATTTCCAAAAGTCAAAACTTTCTTAAAATAGAAACTTTTCTAATTTAGAACTTTCCTAATTGGAAACCTTCCTAAATTAAACTTTCTAAAATCAAACCTTTCTATTTCAATTGCATGTTTAAACCCTAGGTTATCTAAACCCTATGATTCCCAAGCCCTAGTTCAACCCTAACCCTAAGTTGGGAAACTTCAACTCTCTTCTAAGTCTTAAGTCTAAATCAAGATAGTTTTCAAACTCTAATTCAAGTCAAGATGATTTCAAAGTTCAATTCAAACTTTTCAAAACAAGTCCAAGTTCCATTTCAAGGTTTAATTTCAAAATCAAGTTTTATTGTAAATTCAACCCAAGTTCGATTTCAAATCAAAGTCGATTTTAAATCAAAGTTCAAATCAAACCCTTTTCATGTCAAACTTTCCAAAGGCCACAAGGTGTCTTTTCAAATCAAACAAGACCCTAAAGTGTCTATTTTCAATTAAGCCCCGAGTTCGAACTACGACTGATCAGATTCTCAACAAAGGGCTACGTAGGTAACCCTCATGGGTGCCGTCACAATCTTTTTCAAAATTCTAATTTTCTTTTCAAAATTTCTTTTCAAATTTAAATTCATGCACTTGCATATCATGCATCACATCATTTCTAAAGTGATGACATAAACCTCTTTCCAAAACATCTAGTCAAAATGACCATTTTGCCCTTAGGCATCCAATTGTCTTCGGAAAGCACACCGGCTCTAGGTATCATACCGGTTACCTTTTGGGGATGCTTCTAACAGTAGTCTCAACCTTCCAATAACTTTTCACACCATTTTGAGTCCATTCCAATAAACCCAATGCGAAATGACCATTTTGCCCCTAGTGGGCCGGTCACCTTGTCCAACCATACCGGCTTTGGGTATTAAACCGAAAATCCCTCGGAGCACTCTAAATAGTATTTTCAACCTTTGAGTATTCTTACAATCATCTCTGGATAGATCCCGATGTTCCCTGGATCAAATGATCATTTTGCCTCAGTTGGGCTAGTCACTCTTTTCGACTGCTCCTGCTCTAGTTATCAATCTGGTTACCTTCGGGGCACTCTTTTAGGGGTTCCCATCCATTCTCGGCCGAGTCTTGCTACTCAAAATCTCGTGGATCATTCTGAGACTTTCTATAGTCACTCCTAAAAATGCCAGGCAAAAAATTGCATATTAGTCACTAGGATAGGCGCCCAGATCTTTTGCTTTGCGTCCTAAGAGTCAAAGATCTATTTTATACTAAACTTAACAACTTTCCTAAGAGGCTGGTATTACTAGCCAAAATTTGGCTTGGCGCCATTGCAACAGTCGCCATGACAAAATTTTGGCTGCCTATAAATACAGCCACCCCCCTCTATATTCTAGGTTTAGAAAAATCGCTCCAAAAACTATGCCTCTTTGTAAATAGACTTCGAGTGGCCCCAAAAATCCTAATTCTCTCAAGGCTGTCTCAAGCTCTAGCCTTCTACACCCAAACACTAGTCTATGCACTTTAAACCCTAGCCTCCAAGCTCCATTAAAGGCTACTTCCAACCCCTTCAAAGATCTTGAAGGCCTCTCAAGTTCAAGCAAGTCCTCCATTGAAGTATCCAACCTAATAAGAAGACAATGTAGAGTTCTATTTGCTTGTATGTAATCTCGTTCTCTCTCTTCTCCTTCCATGTCCACTTGGGCTATTCTATATTTTAATTCCTATCTTTTACCCCCTCTTCTTGCATGCTTGGAACAAGAGACTTCCTGATTCATGCCTAGGAAGGCCTTAGAGGAGGTCACCGTGTCGGGGACTTTCTTAAAGTTCAACCTAAGACGGTGTGGGTCCAACCCCTTTGATTATATTGTGAAACCAAGCCTTGTATGTTTACGTCCCTATTACATTATGGTTGTTGTGTTCATACATCGCATTCAATATCGTATTCAAAAGCTTTCTTTTAAACTTGCATTTAAAATAATTATTTTCAAATTTGTTTTCAAAACCACAACCTTAAGATGATTCTAGCCATTCCATGGTTAGGGTGATTTTAGAAAAATGTTATATTTAATGAGACTATTGTGGTCCCTATTACGGTTCTAAACCATATTTGTTTTTAAAACCACAGCCCTAAGATGATTTTAACTATTCCATGTTTAGGGTTGTTTTAGAAAAGTGTTACATTCAATGAGACCATCAAAGTCCATATTAGGGTTTCAAACCCTAGTTGTTTTAAAAATGCAACCCTAGAATGGTTCTAGCCTTCTCATGATTGGAATTGTTTTAGGAAAGTGAGATATTTAAGATATTTTCAAAAGTTTATATTCAAACCTTTCTAAAATAATTTTGCAAATCCATTTCCTAAAAATTCTTCTAAAAGATTTAATTTTTAAAAACTTTGAGTCTTGAAGTCCAAGTCAAAACCCCAAAGTCCATATTTAAGAAACCTTAGGTTTCTCTCATAAAATCATAGATTTTCAAAACCATTTTTTCTACATAAAATCATAGATTTCCTAATTCAAAATTCACATAAAGTGATAGATTTCAAAACTAAAGCTTTCTAATTTCAAGTCAAATCAAATCTTGTCTAAATAGGAAACCAAAACAAATATCCTATTCTGAAAATAAAATCTAATATTCTATTTTAGGAAACAACAATCAAATTTTTCCTAATTCTAATTTTTCCTAATGTCAATCTTTCCTAATTTCAAAACCTTTCCTTTGCAAGCTTTTCCAAAAAAAAAAAAAAAAAGAACTTTCCTTTTTCAATTGAAATCTAATCTTTTCAATTCAAGTGCATTATATAAATCCTAGATCTTAGGATTGCTTAAATCCCAAGTTACTTAAAACCTAGGTCAAATCTTTACAAACTCAACTTTTCAAATTCAATTTTTCTTAAATCAAATCTTTTCAAGTTTCAAGTTTCCAAATTTCAAATTCAAACATTTCTTAATTCAAACCTTTCCTAAATAAAATTTTTCAAAATCAAATCTTTCCTAAAATGAAAATTTTTCTAATTCGAAAGCTTCCTAAATTAAACTTTCTAAAATTAAACCCTTTTATTTCAATTGCATGTTTAAACCTTAGGTTATCTAAACCCTATGATACCTAAGCACTAGTTCAACCTAACCCTAAGTTAGGAAACTTCAACTCTCTTCTAAGTCTTAAGTCTAAACTAAGATGGCTTTTGAACCCCAACTCAAGTCAAGATGATTTCAAAGTTCAATTCAAACTTTCCAAAACAAGTCCAAATTCCATTTCAAAGTTCAATTTCAAATTCAAGTTTTATTGTAGAGACAACCCAAGTTTGATTTCAAATCAAAATCGATTTTAAATCAAATTTCAATTTTAAATTTTTAAATCAAAGTTCAAATCAAACCCTTTTCAAGTTAAACTTTCCAAATGCCAAAAGGTGTCTTTTAAAATCAAACAAGACCCCAAATTATCTATTTTCAATCGGACCCTGAGTCCAAACTACGACTGGCCTGATTCTCAATAAAGGGATACGTAGGTAATTCTCATGGGTGCGGTCACAACCTTTTTCAAAATCTCTTTTCAAATTTAAATTCATACACTTGCATATCATGCATCACATCATTTGTAAAGTGATGACATAAACCTCTTTCCAAAATTCTTTTCAAAGTGGATATAATTGGACATTTAGTAACTAGAGATTTTAAATGAGTGAACCTAGGGTGAAAAGACATAGGTATCATAAAGGCAGGATAGGTAGCCTAGTGCATCTTTCCTATATATAACCAACCTCTGAATCTAGAATCACTGTTTTTGAAAGACCAAAACGGAGTTATTTTAAAAAAGGACTTAAATCTTTCCAGAGGTTGTCAAACAACCTGTTTTCTTAAAGCCCTCTCAAAAGGAAGTTTTTTGAATTTTTTAAAAATCCTAAGTTTGATCTTCAAGCTGCATATAGTTTTAGGTGACCTAACTCACCTTAACAAAGTTAGGTGGCGACTCCAAATCTTTTTCTTAAAGCCCTTATTCAAATCAATTTCTAATCGAACCTAGTCACACTCGTCCTTCAAGGAGGATGAGTTCTAATGAGAGAGTATAGTGTGTGTTTCCCACGCTCGAGTGTGAAAACTAGCGTGCAACAGCTGGCGACTTTACTGGGAAAACTTAGAGGGTTAGGCCATTATCATGTCTCTTCACCCTTCACTCGCCCAGAATCTCCAGCTTCTTATGTTCAATTTTGTTCGCTCTTTCAAAAATTTCAAAGTATTTTAAAAAAAGTTTTCAAACAGGTGTCATCACTTGCATCCATTCATGCTCTTGCATTGATTTATATTTGCATGCTCTTACACTACTTTCTAATTCCATCTTATCTTACATTGACTTTCTCATAAAGATACTCACTCGGTGCATATGTTTTGTAGGTACTCACCTTCTACTATTCTGTCGTATATTAGTTGCCATGCATGAAATGATTGAATATGTTGGATGGGAGTTGTCGAGCCCTTTCCTTCATTTTTCAAAAACCTTACACACACATTGCATGTGCACTCACATTTGCATATTTGCATTCTCTACTTGATTATGTCCCTTCTAATTAGAAATGGGAATGGTATATTGGTTGTGGGTGGATATTGTGTCAGTATCTTAGCCTATGGCCTCTTGATGGTTCCTTCGCTTGGATCACCAATCGATAATGGCACCACCTCTGAAGATCCAGGAACCGAGCCTTCTTAGGAAGTATTAGTAAACACTCAACCTCATGTTCATGTAGAAACTTGTGCATAGTCAAATCTCTACCAGATTAAAGACATGCACGTCAATTTCAAAACCATGGACGAAAAGGAGGCCACTTTACTTTCCTTTATTCTTGTCTATTCCTACAGTTATTATGCTTGTGTAATTGTACTCTCTCCTTATGCTCTTTCATATATATATATATATATGCATTCAATTCTTCATTTTGAGAAGAGAGTTCCAAAGCAACTCAAGTCATTGCACTTTATGCATATGGTCAACCCCAAAGAGCAGCCCTAATGCTAGTCTCGCTCATTCAAAGCTTACCTAAATTCCTAAGGGTACCAAGTGACGCTAAGGACTTATGGCATGCATTGAGATCACTTCATATAGAGGGGCCCCAATCCCTCTCCGCTCATGGAGATAGGGTTGCCAAGAAGACAAAGGGCAATATGGAAGTATGGTCTCTCGCCGACCTCTATCAAAGAAGGTGAATCCGAAGACTCAAGAGTAGTTTAGGATTTCGAATGTAAAACTAGATAAGCAAAAGTCCTAAGGAAAATGTTCCCCCTCCCCTTTCAATGTACTTTTAAAATTCCATGGACAAGAGGAATTCACTTCAATAAAACTGTCATTTATACTTCTTTTGAATGAATGGATGTATGCATGAATGAATGAATGACTACAAGTACATGTATGGTATTTGCATAGAGCGGTGTCATGCCTCATTTTTTAACCGAACCAAGCCCTCTTGGCTTGGGAAAAAGCACGGTACTCTCTCGTTAGAACTCATCCTCCTAGAAGAGCAAATGCGACAGGGTTTGAATTTTTGAAATAGAATTGATTAGAGCTTTTTGAAAAGGTCTTTGGAGTCGCCATCTAACATAGTTAAAGATGTGCTAGGTCATCTACACCAAGTAAAACCCGAGGGTTAAACTTAGGTTTTGAAAAGTGTTTTTGAAAAACGTTCTCATGAGAGGGTTTTAGAAGGTAGAGTTGTTTGACAACCCTAAAAATTTTGGAAAGACCTTTTAAAAATTGACTCTAGTTTTGGTCTTTGAAATAAAAATTCTTAAGTCCGAGGGTTGGTTACGTGTAGGAAAGATGTCTTAAGACTATCACCCTACCCTGCCCTTGCGGTACCTATATGTTTATTCACCTTTTACTCACCTAATTATCACTCATCGGTTACCTATGTTTAATGCTATCCACTTAGAAAATATTTGAAAACAAATTTTGAAAAAGAGTTTGAAAGATGGAATTGAGTTTGAAAAATGGTCATGAAATTGGAAATTTAAAAAAAAGGGTCGTGGAATTGGAAATTTGAAAAGGATTGTGACCGCACCCCATAAAGGGTTGCTTATGTACCTCCTAAAAAACGATTAGGTCAGCTGTAGTTCGGATAAGAGTCCGAAAGAGTTAGAATTTTGAAATCGGTTTTTATTTCTAGAAAGTTTTTATTTTTAAAAAGTTTCCTTTTAGGAAACTTTGAGTTTAAAAATGTTTCCTTTTAAGGAAAGTTTGACTTTGAAAAATTTCTTTTTAGGAATATTAGACTTTGAAAATGTTTCGTTTTTAAGAATATTTGATTTTTGAAATGTTTCCTTTTCAGGAAGATTGAATTTGAAATTGTTTCCTTTTCAGGAAGACATGATTTGATTTGAAAATATTTGAGATTTGATTTGATTTGAAAAGATTAGATTTAAAAAGATTTTATTTGAGAAGATTTTATTTCCTTTTTAGAAAAGATTAGTTTCCTTTTTTGAAAAAGATTTGATTTTCTTGAAAAAGATAAGTTTGGATTATTTCCAAAATGGGAGGAGTTGATTTAGGGTTTAAATTTGCAAGGTTTGAAAAAAGAGTGATTTGAGGGATTTGAAATAGAAGGTTTTGATTCGATCAATTTAAAACGGAAAGGTTTGAAAAAGAAATGTTTGATTGATTCAAAAATTGACGATTTTTAGGGTTTTGAAAAAAAGATATGATTTTAGTTTAAAAATGGAAGGTTTCTAAGTTGGCAAAGATAAGATTTTCCTAAGATAGAACTTCTAGGGTTTAACAAATGTGAGTTTTGTAATTGGTTTGAAAACCGAGTCTTTTGAAAACATGTTTTAGGGGCCGAAATCCTAACTTGGATTTTAAACTTCCAAATGAATATCGCACTTTGTTTAAAATCATTCTAGCCATTAGAAGGCAAGAATTACTTTAGGCTCGTGACTTTGAAAAACAATAGAGGCACGGGGCTAAAAAAATAGACCTTTTCAGGTCGTTTTGAATGTCACTCATTCCTCGAGACAACCTTAGTCATGGAATAACTAGGATCATTTCGGGATTGTGTTTTTTTGAAAAGAAAACAATATAGGCTATTAGAAGCCATTTCAAATGTCAGACTTTTCTAGGAAAATCCTAACCATGAAAGGGTTAGGATCAATCTAGAATTGTGGTTTTTAGAAAGCAACTTTGAAATCGGTTTTTAGGGACAAAGAGATGACAAAAATGCAAATGCATGGTATCACCACATTGCAAGAGGGCCCTAAGGCTATGCCATGTGGCGAGTGAGAGTCAAGAAGGGAGTCCCGATCGGTAGTCCCCTCTCATCCACTCTCAACATGGACTTAGCGTCCTCTTGTTTCAAGCATGCAAGAAATGGGAGTTTTGGAGATGGGGATTAAAAATGAGAAGAACCCAATTGGGCTTGAAGGGAGAGCAAAGAATGGGGAATACAGAAAGGTAAATAGAGGTTTACCTTATCTTGTTTCTTCTTTCTGCGATGAAGGCTTGGGCCTTGGTCTTGAGAAGATGTCAGGAGCTTTCGGGCAGCGGGGCGGACTTTCGGTGGAGCTTGGAGGCTAAGGCTTTGAAGCTTCGGGCTAGGGCTCAGTCGACAGGACTTCGAGAGGGAGAGATAGGGCTTTGGGAGCTGTCTGAAGAGAGGGGGAGAGATTTTGGATATTTTTTTTCTGACTCAAAATAGTGAGGGGGAAGAGCTATATTTATAGTGCAAAAGCAGAGGATTTGAGTGGCGCACACCTTAGCTTTGGCCGTGCGCCACTAAGAGTGGCACAAGCTCATTTATTGAGGGTTGAAAAAAAGGCTAGATACAGGGCTTGTTTGATACTGGTCAATTTGTAACCGCTTTTGATAGCCTGGGGTGTTGGTGTGCTCCTCCAAAAGTGGCTCAAGGCTAAAAATTGGTCATACTTCACTCGAAGTGGAGCAGGGAGGTTCTGGTTCGAAAAGGAAAGTACCGGATGCCGGGCCCAGCCAGAAATGGAAGGGAATACTCTAGAAAGTGCCCTAGAGGTTGCCATTTTGATTCCTAGAGCCGGTGTGGTTAAAGAGAGTGATCAGATTGTGGTCACCTCATCCCAAGAGCTCTAGGGTTGACCAAGAATGACTAGGGTTGACTAGGGTTGACTGGGGTTGACTAGAGTTAACTGGGTTGGCCAGAGTTGATTGGGTTGACCAGAGTTAACCGGGGTTAACTAGAGTTGACGAGGGTGACCAAAGTTGACTGGGGTTGACTAAAGTTGACTGGGTTGACCAAAGTTGACTGGGTTGACTAGAGTTGACTGGGGTTAACCAGAGTTGATTGGGGTGACCAGAGTTGAATGGAGGGGTTGTCAGTTTGATACCTAGAGCTAGTGTGATTTCCTAGGGCGTTTGGCTGCTTAGGGGCAAAATGGTCATTTTAATCGAGAAACCTCCGAGAAAGGACCGGGGTTGACTGAATGGCACTGGACATGTCGGACCATCTAAGGATGGCCTAGAAAGGTGGTCTTACCATTCTGAGGACTTGGTACTTTCTTAAAGAATATGTCGGGCCTGCTAGGGGTAAAATGGTCATTTTTTATTAAGACGGGCTAGCGGGCATCTGTGTTGACCGGTCTAGATCTGGTCTGGACTTTTGTCCAAGGAATTGGTACTTTCTCGATGGACAAGTTTGAAAGGGTCTTACTGCCTTGAGGGATAAACTTTCTCAAAGGTCGTACCGGACTTGGACGATCTTCCGTTCTTGTGGGATTTATGCTTTCTCAAGGAATGTGCCGGACTTAGATGGTCTTCTGTTCTTGAGGGGTTTGTGCTTTCCCAAGGAACATGCTGAACTAGCAGACATTCTATATTGGCGGGCTAGCAGGCGCCAGAAGTGAACCTCTCTTTCATCTCGGGACTTAGGTACTTTTTGGAGATGAGTGTGAAAGGGGCTTTACCGATCTGAGGACTAAACTTTCTCAATGATCATGTTGTACTGGGTTGAATGGTCTTTCCGTCAATGAGCGATTAACTTTCTCGAATGACGCTAATATTGGATTTGAATTTGAATTTGAATGGACTTATCGTCTAATGGAAGACGTGCTAGGCTGGATTGGATTAAATTGACTAATGTATTGGGCCCAGTGGGCTTGCGAAATGGTTGTTTGATTGGACTAGACCTGGAAAGTTGGTTTGGGCTTAAGTATGCTTGTGTTGGTTTGTAGGTGCTTCCGGTAGGACTGGAGATTGCCGAGTAGCCAAAATGGCACGCTAATAAGGGGCAAAGCCCTATCTCCAAAAAATGAGCCAACTCATCATGCTTAGTCCTCCTCTCAAATCATAGGCACCCCTAGGGCAAGCATTGCATAAAAACTTTCAAATTAATGCACTAACTTCTCTTTTGTTTCATGTCTTCTTTCCTTTCCCCCATCTCCCCAGGCTAAGAATACGAAAGGCTGAAGCTAGGACAAAATGGGGTCTTCTAAAACCACTTATTTACTGCTATTATGCTATTCACATATCTACGGCCATCCTATGCATGCATTAATATTCGTTCCAAGATAAGAGTTCTAAAAAACTCGAGTTATTGCATTCTCATGCATTCAATGAACCATAGAAAGAAAGAAACAATCCAATCTCATGCTAATCAAACCCACCTAAACTCCAAGGGTTCCTCGTAACTCTAAGGATTCATGGCATGCATAGAACCATATCTCAAGAGAGACCCAAATCTCTCTCCTTCCATATAGGTGGAATTTTCTAAACAAAAAAGCATCAACCGGCCCATGCCGAAGAGGTATTGTATTGCATATAGGGGCAAAACCCCCACCTCCAAAATAGACTTAGCATCATGCCTAGATTCCCTCAAAGAAGGGACCATCATAGGACATGCATCATATAAAACCTCTAACTTCACATGCTAAATTCATTTTGTTTATCTTTTTCCTTTTCCAAGCCCAAGGAGCACAACCAAACCTATGAGGGAACTTCCAGCATCCCACCTAGCTCATAAGATGCTCTCTCTCAGCCATCACCTTGGCACCATGTTGCCATTCCACCCAATCCTCAAACTTAGTCACTCCTGCACAATCAGATTAAATACATGGCAAATGAAGTATGGAGAATGCCGATGTAATCACAAAACCCGTCTAAGGGGTTTATTTCAGAAAAGGGGGATTTCTTTCAAACCTGTCTTTCAACTTTCAATTCTAATTTGAGCATGAAAACAATATCATCTAAATGAAAAAAGGGTTCAAAATTTTCATGTTTATATCAATTGTCTCGGGAATAATGTTTTTCTCCAGGAATTGTTTCCTAAATTGTTTTACCCCGACTTGGAGGATGAGATAACATAAGCACCACCTTTAGCAGAAACAGTCTTTGACTCTGAAAAGAGGGAAGAGAGAAATACAAAGGGGTGAGAGATGAGAATTAATCACGTAGCTCATTAAAGTCCAAAGAGTGACCCTCAAAAGATGTCATAGCAAAGCAGCAAGTAATTAAACCCTTAAAAGGAAGATTAACGTACATTAGCAAGCTCGGAATGCCAGAGATCGCAAATATTTTTTATAGTGTTTGTCTTACACATGCACAATCACTGGGGAACATATTCAATTATAAACAGATTAATGTGCATGTTTGTTTGAGATTGAATCTAATGTCCATGATCACTTGTTTATAGTCAATGGTTTTGATGATTTTTATCATATTGGTGATTCATATTTATCTTAATACGCACTTCTCGAGATTTTCTTAGAATTTGAAATCCACCTTTATGATCTATTTTAGCTGGTTCCACCATAGTTAAAAATTTACGAATTGTCGCACACCTAGATTGACTTTTTGTCAATCCCCTCCTCCATCACTTATTGACAGGGCTACGAATGAGTATAAGTGTAGCTACCATTGTTACGTGACAAAAGGAGAAGGCTACCTACTCATGTGTGTGAAATCCGTCATATCTTTGTATTTCAGTATTTCTATCATTGGAGAGATAGGGTTGGATTTCCAAAAAAAAAAGAAAGAAAAAACCAAGAGCACAAGATGAGACAGGTTTGACTTCTAGGTGTGCCAATCTACAAGCTATTAGACATGGTACGCCATCCTAGATCACGCCCAGGGTCTATATTCTCATTGCTCTCTGTGAAGTTTATGCTTACACCACTACATTGTCATTGATGTGATCTTGATCATCTCACAACCAATTGTGTTTATTTTTGTGTGGTTTCGTGCATATTTGATGCTGATCTTTTCAAGTTAAGTCACATCTTGATTTTCATTAATCAATATTTGTCCTACATTTGATTGATCATGTCTTTATAGGGCTCATATAATTTGAAAAGTTCAATGTTTATACAAAATTTTTTGGACTTTCTTGCACTTTTTAATAGCTTTTAAATTCTTCACGGATTGAGAATGGAAGCTACCTGTTACCTTGCTAAGAAGGAATGTTGGCTGTCACTCAAGAGAGTCCACAAATTCCAAAAAACATTTCTAGAAAAAGCCGAGAGGCCCACTCAAGAAAACTTTTCCTTTCACAAGAAAGAGGGGGAAAATGAGCTAAGTGGTTAGATCTCTGAGAATGATATAAGTGTTATCACATCTTGACAAGAAAAGGGCTGAACTAGAAAGGGGAACCCCGAGAGAAGAACATAAGTTCAAATGACTGCCTACTTCTGAGATATAATAATTACAACTGAACCTAGACCCTGGGGTAACCACGGGGCATGTATTTATTATTCATCAGAAACTATGACATGCATTCAATTCCATTTATCAACCAGTGCATTCATTAAAAAATACGACATGCATTCAATTCCATTCCTGTCTAAACCTGTGCATTGATAAAAAAAGTATGACATGCATTCAATTCCATTGTTGTACAATCCTGTACATTTATCAAAATGTATGACATGCACTTGTTTTGAATCTCGTCGTAATCCTGTGCACTCATCAAAAAGCATGACATGCATTCAATTCTATTACTGCATAAACTTTTGCATTCACTAAAAAGCATTACATTCATATCCATAACCTGTACATTCATTCAAATCCTGTGCATCTATTCATGCGTTTGTCAAAATAGTATGATTTGCATTCAATTCCATTCATACATAAATATGTGTAGTCATCAAAAAGTATGTCATGCATTCATTTAAATCCCTGTGTAAACCTGTACATGCATTCAATTCATATTCCTGTCTAATTTGTGCATCCATTCATGGGTATAACATACATCATTCTAACTTTCTGTGAAAACTTTGAACAAGTTAAGCTAACCTTTTTCAAAGATTGAAGACTGGGGCGACGACCCACCCTTGACATCCCTAATCAACTTTGAATAACCTAATTTAACTTTGTCAAAGCATAAAAACTAGAGCCATGCCCCACCCTACACCTCCCATTCAATTTCAAACCAGTTGATTCATTCAAGAAGAACTAACTAAAGATGTTAAACCTTCTAGATACCTCAAAATTTTCAAAAAGAGTCACCCCCTCCAAAAACAAACTCAAGATGTTTGAGTTCAGAGAAGCACAACCCCTCAGAAAACATGTCAACAAGAATCCTGCCATGCCGAGCAAAAGTGGAACTCAACAACTAAGCACTAAGCATTCCAGTTTTTGAATATCTCAGGCCAAGAGGTCACAAATGTTTCCTCTTCCAACAAGCATGAAGAAACCTCTCGTAATTCACCAGTCTCAAACCATCTCCAAAGTCTCTCAACAAAGCAAAGGTACAATTCTTGTCAAATTATTTCAAAATCAACTTCAAAAGCAGAAGCTCTGGCTTCCTTTTAAACTTAAATTTCAGTTTTTAAAACTTCAAAAATTTTCTAAACTTTCTCTATGAAAACTTTTAGATTTCAAAAAGATTAAAGTCCTTGCTTTCCTTCAAAAGTAAAAATCAATCTTCAAATACAAATGTTTTCAGTACTTTTCCTACACAAAGTTTTAACCTTCAATTTCAACTTAATGTTAAAAGCGAAAACTATTGCTTTCATTCAAAATTCGAAACACCATCAATTTCAAAAGCTTTCAAACGTTCAAGTTCTAAGTCAAAATGAATTCTTTACACATTTTGTCTTTTTAAATCCAAGTTTCAAGTCTTAAATCGAAATAAATTTTCCAAATGTTTTGCTGCCAAACATTTTCAGTCTTGAGTCAAAATAACTTTTCTACACATTTTGCCCAAATATCAAATCAAAATGGCATTCAACCTTTTTCCTTCAAAAAGTTCATTGGAATCCAACTCAAGGTTTTCCAACTTTTCCCTTTAAAAAGTTTGTTCAAATCAAATCAAATCAATCAAGGTTTTCTAAACTTTTTCCTTCAAAAAGTTCGAACTCAAAATCAATTTCGGTTTTCTAACTTTCTCTTTCAAAATGTTTATTTCAAATCAATCTCCAAGTTTTTTAAACGTTTATTCTTCAAAAAGCTTCACATTCAGGTTTCCTAAACTTTTGCCTTCCAAAAGTTTCAACTATAACCTTTTGCAAACTTTTTCCTTCAAAAAGTTTCATTTTGAAAACATTGTCTCAGTTTTCTAATTTTTTTTCCTTCAAAAAAATTTAACTTCAAAAGCTCTGCTCCATTTTCCAAAGCTTTTTTCTTCGAAAAGTTTAATCTCAAAAGCATTTCTCGAGTTTCTTGAGCTTTATCCTTCAAAAGCTCTGTTCTAAAAAATATTTCAAAGGTTTTCAAACTTTCTTCTTTAAAAGTTTCATTCTCAAAAATATTTCATAGGTTTCCGGAGTTTTTTTTCTTCAAAAGCCCCATTTTCAAGCTTTCGCCTCGAAAAGCCTCTTTTCAAGAATTTCAACTTTCACCTCAAGAAGCCTCTTCTAAAAAACTTTGGGTTTTCGGGCTTTTGCCTTAAAAAGCCTTTTCAAAATTTTAGGTTTTCATGCTTTTGCCTCAAAAAGCCTAATTTTCAAAGTTTTCGGGTTTTCAAGCTTTTGCTTCAAAAAGCTCAACTTTTCAAATCTCGAGTTTTCAAGCTTTCGCCTCAAAAAGCTTAACTTTCAAATTTTAGGTTTTCAAACTTTTGTCTCAGAAGGTTTCATTCCAAAATCGAATTCCAGGTTTTCCAAACTTTTTTCCTCAAAAGTTTCATTTCAAAATTCTAGGTTTTCTAACTTTTTCCTTAAAATTTTTGTTCTAGGTTTCAAATTTTTTCCAAACTCTTTCAATTCAAATCCAAATCAAGCCATTTCAGAAGCGATTTTAAAATCATTTCAAACAATCAACTTCAATATCAAAATCATTTCAAAAATCATCTTCAATTTCAAAACCGTAAATCTCTCCAAAGGAATGTTGTTCCACTGGTAGGAATGTCAGTTCAGGAAAAATCAATTTCAACATTATTCAAAAAAATCAATTTTCAATTTCAAAGTATTAATTTTAAAATCCTGAATCTCTCCAAAGGAGTGTCGTTCCATTGGTCGAAATGTCGGTTCCAGCAGAAATTAATTTCAAAATCATTTTAAGATCAAGTTTTTAAATTTTCAAATTTAAAAAATCTAAACAATCCCGTTGTAAGACTCAAAATTCCAAATTCCAACTACTCCTCCGATCGCCTCGTGGAATATAAAGGACACTTGCTTTATCGTTTTCTGCTTTTAACAAGCAAAGATAGAAAAAAAAGGGGCAGCTGTAAGCACTCTACTTTTCTCCCGCTTGGCAATAATTGGCCTGACTATACTCACATTCAAACTTCACAAACATGTACAAGCCCAAACCGGCTTCCCAAATTCAACCCAGTTAATCAACCGCTTTGCGGATCCATCGAGCCCAATAGAAGCAACATGACAAAAATGCTCTTGGTGCATTGCTCGGTCCAATTCCAATTGGCACGTTGTAAGCACCCCATTTTTGACCACTCGGCAGTCTACACTCCATCCAGACTTGTTTTCAAGTCATTTTGGGCATATTCTAATCGAAACCAATCCTCTAGTCCAAATTCCGTCTTTCCATCGCTTCGCGGGCCCGTCAGGCCCAAATAGAGGCAAAATGACCAAAATGCCCTTAGGGGCATTGTCCTTTCTTATTCCAATTCCAATCCCTCTCTCAAGACAGTTTATTCCTCGAGACGGTTCCAATCTAGGCACGTCTCTTCAGAGACGGTAAGACCCCTTTCCAATCTCTCTCTCGAGACAGTTTATTCCTCGAGACGGTCTGAGTAGCGAAACTACTCACAAAACCGTTAGAGTAACGGAAGTACTCACAAAACCATTAGAGTAGCGGAAATACTCACAGAACCGTTAGAGTAGCGGAAATACTCACAGAACCGTTAGAGTAGCGAAAATACTCACAAATCATCAACCCCATCCGAGTAGCGAAAATACTCACAAATCATTAACCCCGTCCGAGTAGCGGAAATACTCACAAATCATCAACCCCGTCCGAGTAGCGGAAATACTCACAAATCATTAACCCCGTCCGAGTAGTGGAAATACTCACAAATCATCAAACCCGTCCGAGTAGCGGAAATACTCACACCGTTTGAGTGGCGCAAACACTCAAAACCTAGGTTAACACCAGTGGCTGTTAGCCCACTTCGGAGGAAAAGGACCAAACTACCCTTAGGACCTTTTGCGAGACTTTCCGGTCAAGATGACCATTTTGCCCCTAGGCATCCGAACGCCCCGGGAGCCACATCGGCTTTGGTTATGACCCGAGAATACTTTTTATAGTATTCTCAATCTTTCTTTACATTTCCGGACCATTCCAAGTCAGTTCCGGCAAACCCGGTACAAAATGACCATTTTACCCCTAGTGGGCCGGTCTTCCTTTTTCAACCACACCGGCTCTGGGTATCGAACCGGTAATGACCCGGGAATACTTTTTATAGTGTTCTCAACCTTCCTTTACCTTTCCGGACCATTCCGAGTCAGTTCCGGCAAACCTGGTGTAAAATGACCGTTTTGCCCCTAGTGGGCCGGTCTCCTTTTCCGACCACGCCGGCTCTGGGAATCCAACTGGAAACCTCTGGGAACATTCTAAATAATGTTTCCAGATCCCAAGTCCTCTTCTGGGACAGTTTGAGTCTGTCCCGGCAGTTTTCCGGTTTGGTTGATCGTTTTGCCCCTAAAGGCTCGGTCAACCTTTCCGACACATCTTATCCTCACTTTTCGAGTCAAATACCTCCAGGACACTATTTTAAGTGTTCCTGCTCCCTTCCGGCCTTCCGGGTCATTCCCGGCTCCTTCAAATCATTCCCGGACTTTCCGGAGTCACTCCTAGTGAAGCCAGGCTAAAGATTGCATGGTAGTCACTAGTACAGGTGCCCGAATCTAGTCAAAGATACGTTGCTTGCCGACCTTAATTATTTCCTAAATGGACTAGTGGCGCCAAGCCAAAAAATGGCCTGTAGTGGCGCCAGTGTAAATTTTGCCCTGGTGCCACTGCAACAGGCGCCAGGCTTGTCTTCCCTCTATAAATACAGAGCCTCGTTCAACGTAAAAGGGGTCTGAAAACTTAACCTAGAAATCACACAATTCGATATACAAAACTCGAGCACCTCCAAAAACCCTAGTTTCCTTAGGTTCTCCAAACCCTAGCCACCTTACACTAAACCCTAGCCATCATACACAAACCCTAGCCTCCTATACACTCATACACTCCCCCATACACTCATACACTAGCATTCAACCACTCTCTGAAGACTTGAAGAACAGCCATTCAAAGCTTTAAGACAATCCTTGAAGACTGAGGGTGAAGATCAAGACCGAAGACTGCACGGCGCGCAAAAAAAACAAGATACAAGGTAGGTTCCCTCTTTAATTTTCTGCACTTCCCCCCTCTCTCTTCTCTCTCCAACCCACTTGGGTTTTTTCTATTTTAATCTCCCATCTCTTTCCCCCCCCCCTTTCTTTGCATGCTTGAAACAAGGGGATTCCCGGTCCATGTGTAGGATTGGACTATTGGAGAGTCACCGTGTCGGGGGCTTTCTTCTAGTCTAACCAAAGACCACGTGGGTCCGGCCCCCCTTGATTATGTGGTGAAGCCTTAGCCTTGTATGTTCACGACCCTAAATTGCATTGTGCATATCATAATCTTGCATCTTCCAAAATTCGTTTTCAAAAAGTTGTTTTCAAAAATCGTTTTCAAACTTGTTTTCAAAATTGCATCAAAAGCTCTTTTTCAAAAACATGTTTTCAAAATCACAATCCTAGGGTGATTCTAGCCTTTCCATGGCTGGGGTTGCTTTAGGAAAGTGTTATATAAAAAGTAACCTTTTGGTCTATATTTTCAAACATTGTTTTCAAAACCACTTTCCTAAAATGGTTCTAGTCCTCTTATGGCTAGGATTGCTTTAGGAAAGTGAGATGTTTTTAATCCTTCTAAACTCTCCCTCTCTTTAAAAATCTCTTCCTAAAAATCTCTTTTTCAACATACTTTCCTAAAACTCCCCTCTTCAAAATTGTTTTTCAAAAACTCCCTTCCAAAATCTATTTTTTTTCAAAACTCTCTTTTTCAACTCCTCTCCAAAACCTTTTCCTCAAAATTCACTTTCTAAAATCACTCCCTAGATTCACTTTCTTAAAAAAAAAATCTCTCCTAAAAATCTTTCCAAAAACTCTTTTTTCTAAAATCTTCCTTCTAGAAATTTTCCTCTAGGTTTTCCTTCCAAAACCTTCGTTTCTAAAAACGTACTTTCTAAAAATCCCTTTTCCTTAGAGCCCAAGTCAAGCCCTAGAACCCACAATTAGGAAACCCTAAATTTTCTTCCTAAAAACATGGTTTTCAAACCTTGCCCCAAACCTAGGTTTCCAAAACCTCTCATTTTTTACATCAAAACTATACGTGTTTTCAAAACTTCTTTTCTACGTCAAAACAACAATTTTCCAAAACTAGGGTTTCTAGAATTTCCTTTCCAAATCCTAGCCAAATCCTACCTTTCCTTTAGGAAATCGAATCAAATCTCCCCGTTTAGGAAACTAGATCCCATCCTCCGTTTTTGGAAACAAAATCCAACCTTTCGCTTTTAGAAACCAAATCCAATCCCTTCCTAATCCAAACCTTTCCTAATTCAATACCTTCCTAAACCATAAGTTTCCTAAACCTAAACTTCAAATCTTTCCTTAAGTTTCAAAATCCAAATTTTTCCTAAATTCGAATCCTTCCTAAACTTTCACTTTCCTAAATCTTAAGTTTCCAAAACTTGAACATAAAAATCTTTCCTAATCCAACCCTTTCCTAATTCTACCCTCTTTTCAAATCTTAACTTTTCAAATATAAGCTTTCAAACCTTTCCTAAATTCAAACCTTTCCTAATTCCAAGACTTTCTAAAATTCAAACTCTAAAACTTTCTAAATCCTAAACTTTCTAAATTTCAAATCTTTCTAAAATTCTAAGCTTCCTAAATTCAAAACTTACTAAATTTGAAACTTTCTTAAGTTGAATCTTTCAAAACCTAGAACTTTCTAAATTCTAAACTCTCTTAAACTTCAAATCTTTCCAAATCTAAAACTTTTCTAAACTCAAAACTTTCTTAATTTAAGACTTTCTTAAGTTGAAACTTTCTTAATTCAAACACTTCCTAAGTTGAAAACTTTCCTTTTTCGAACCTTTCCTAAAACGAAATTTTCTTATTTTCAAAACTTCCTTGTTTTCAAAGCTTTCCAAATTCAAAACTTCCTTTTTTTCAAAACATTTCTAAATTCAAAACTTTCCGACTTTCAAAACTTTCCTAATTTGGGAACTTTCTTAATCTGAAAACCTTTCCTTTTTCGAAAACTTTCTAAACTCGAAACTTTCCAATTTCAAAACTTTCCTAAACCTAAAACTTTCCTAATTTCAAAACTTTCCAAAAATGAAACTTTTCTAATTCGAAACTTTCCTAAATCGAACATTTCCTAATTCAAACATTTCCTAAATACAACCTTTTCTAATCTCCTAAACCTTCCAAGTCAAGTCAAGCTTTTCCTAAGTCTAGGTTTCCTAAACCTTCATCTTTCTCTTTTTCAAAACAAGTCCAAATCTATCTTTTCAAATCAAAGTCCAATTTTCTCAATTTCAATTTCCAATCTCCTCTTCCAATTCCAAATCGAATTCAATTTCCAATTCAATCTCCTTCTTCAAATCCACTCTTCTATTTTCAATCGGACTCTTGTCCGAACTACGACTGACCTGATTCCCCCAAAGGGATACGTGGGCAACCTTCATAGGTGCGGTCACAATATTTTTCAAACTTTCAATTCCACCCTCATGGGTACGGTTTTTAAAATCTTTTCAAATCTAAAATTCCAATTTCAAATTTTTATTTCCAAATTTTCAAACTTTCCAATTTCAATTCCATCTCTTTAAATCTATTTTCAAATCAAATCAATTTCAAATTAAACTCTTTTAAAATCTATTTTTTAATTATTTTCTATTGCTTGCATATCATGCATCATGCTAAATTAGTTTTCAAACATTCTTTTTCAAAGTGAATAGGGTTGAGCTATAGTTGGTTAAAGGCTCTCATAGGTGAATCTAGGGTAGATTGACATGTAGGTACCGAAAGGGCGGGATAGGGTGATAGCTTAGTGCGTCTTCCCTACACGTAACCAACCTCCGAACCTAGGATCACTGATTTTAAAGACTAAACGGAGTTATTTTTCAAAAAGGGCTAAATATTTTCCAAAGGTTGCCAAACAACCTGTTTTTCTTAAAAAACCCTCTCTTGAGGATGTTTTTCAAAATCGCTTTTCAAAACCCTAAGTGTAGTCTTCGAATTATTCTTAGTTTTTAGGTGACCTAACTCACCTTAATCAAGTTAGGTGGCGACTCCGAATCTTTTTCAAAAAGCCCTTTATTCAAATCAATTTTTCAATTCAAACCTAGTCGCACTCATCCTTTTAGGAGGGTGAGTTCTAACGAGAGAGTACAGCATTTTTTCCGCTTGGGTGAGTATTCCTCGAGTGCGAAAAATCTGGGGGCGACACACGTCTTCTTAAAGACGGTAAGTCTGTATTTCAACTTCAATTCCAGTCCAGACCAATCAAACTCAATCCGATACGTCTTCTAAGAAAGTTGATCTCTCAGATGATAAGTCCATCCAGCACGACACGTTTATCAAGAAAGCACAAACCCCTCGGAACGATAAGTCCCTTCACACCCATCGACCGGGACAGAACTCAAGTCCTCGAGATGGTAGAGCGGTTCACTTCTGGTGCCTGCTAGCCTGCTAACGTAGAATATCCGCTATTCAGCATTTCGATCGGAAAAGTACCTAATGCCTTAAGGCGATAAGACCATCCAGCAGCTTTCCAAGATCAGCCAGTCTTCGGAATGAACGCATACCATCAAAGTGATAAAAACACTCACAAACATCATAATTGTTAGGGTGACAAAAACACTCGCAAATAGGTCAAAGATAATATAGCACATTCTAGTGCCTTCCAATAGGTTCTGGATCAATTTCAAGAACATCTAGTCAAAATTACCATTTTCCTCTTAGGCATCCAATCGCCTTCAAGAACCACACCGGCTCTAGGTATCCAACCAGTCACCTTTCATGGATGCTTCTAATAGTAGTCCCAACCTTTTGATACCTTTTCAAACCATTCTGAGTCCATTCTGGTAAACTCAGTGCAAAATAACCATTTTATCCCTGTCGGGTCAGCTGTCTTTTTCGACCATACTTGCTCTAGGTATCAAACTAGAAATCTCTCGGAGCGCTTGAAATAGTATTTCCAACCTTCAAGTCTTCACATAGTCAACTCCGGATTGATCCCGGTGTTTCCCGGATTAAATAATCATTTTGCCCTATTAGGCTGGTCACTTTTTTCAACTACTTCTGCTTTGGTTATCAAGTCGGTTACCTTCGAGGCACTTTTTTAGGGTTCTCGTCCATTCTCGGCTGAGTCTTGTTACTCAGAATCTTATGGATCATTCTTGGACTTTCTAAAGTCACTCCTAGTGAAGCCAGGCAAAAAATTATATGGTAGTTACTAGGACAGACGCCCAAATCTTCTACCTTGCGTTCCAAGAGTCAAAGATCTGTTTGTTACCAACTTTAACAACTTTCCTAAGAGGCTGGTGCTACTAGCCAAAATTTGGCTTGACACCACTGCAATAGGTGCTAGGGCCAAATTTTGGTTGCCTATAAATTTAGCCAACCCCCCTCTATTTTTTGGGTCCAAAAAATCATTCAAGAAACTCTGCCTCTTTGAAAACAGACTTTGAGTTGCCCCAAAAACCCTAATTCTCTCAAGACTCTCTCAAGCTCTAGCCTCCTACACTTAAAACCTAGCCTCCAAGCTCCATTGAAGCCCACTTCCAGCCCCTTCAAAACTCTTGAAGGTCTCTCAAGTTTGAGCAAGTCCTCCATTGAAGTATTCAACCTAATAAGAAGACAATGTAGCGTTCTATTTACTTTTATGCAATCCCCCTCTCGTTCTTCTCCGTCCTAGTCCACTTGGGTTATTCTATATTTTAATCTTTATCTTCTACCCCCTCTTCGTGCATGCTTAAAACAAAGGACTTCCTGGTTTAGTCCACTTGGAGAAGGTCACCGTGTTGGGAACTTTCTTCAAGTTTAACCTAAGATGATGTAGCTTTGGCCTCTTTGATTATGTGGTAAAACCAAATCTCGTATGTTTATGTCCTTATTGCATTGTGGTTGTTGTGTTCACACATCGCATTCAATATCGCATTCAAAAGTTTGCTTTCAAACTTGCATTTAAAAAAAATTATTTTCAAACTTGTTTTCAAAACCACAACCTTAAGATGATTCTAGCTATTCTATGGTTAGGGTGGTTTTAAGAAAGTGTTATATTCAATGAGACTATTGTGGTCCCTATTAGAGTTTCAAACCCTACTTGTTTTTAAAACCATAACCCTAAGATGGTTCTAGCCATTTCATGGTTAGGGTTGTTATAGGAAAGTGTTACATTCAATGAGACCATCAAAGTCCATATTAGGGTTTCAAGCCCTAGTTGTTTTCAAAATTACAACCTTAGAATGATTCTAGTTTTCTCATGATTAGAATTATTTTAGAAAAGTGAGATATTTAAAAGACTCTCAAAAGTTTATATTCAAACCTTTCTAAAATAGTTTTGCAAATTCACTTCCTAAAACTTCATCTAAAAAATTTACCTTCCAAAAATTTTGAGTCTTGAAGTTCAAGTCAAAACCTTAGAGTCCAAATTTAAAAAACCCTAGGTTTCTCACATAAAATCATAGATTTCTATTTGCATCAAATCATAGATTTCCAAAACCATTTTCTACATAAAATGACAGATTTCCTAATTCAAAGGTCACATAAAATGATAAATTTCCAAAACTAAAGTTTTTCAATTTCAAGTCAAATGAAATCTTATCCAAATTGAAAACCAAATCAAATATCCTATTTCTGAAAATAAAATCTAATCTTCTATTTTTGAAAATAGAAATCAAATCTATCCTAATCCCAATTTTCCCTAATGTCAATCTTTCCTAATTTAAAAACGTTTCATTCGCAAACCCCCCCCCCCCCCCCCCCCCCCCCCCCAAAAAAAAAAAAAAAAAAAAAAAAAAAAAAACCATTCATTTTTCAATTGAAATCTAATCTTTTTCCAATTCAAGTGCATTGCATAAATCCTAGAACTTAGGATTGCTTAAATCCCATGTTACCTCAAACCTAGGTCAAACTTTTTCAAACTCAATTTTTCTTAAGCCAAATCTTCCAAGTTTTGACTTTTCAAATTTCAAATTCAAACATTTCTTAATTCAAACATTTCCTAAATCAAGTCTTTCCAAAATCAAATCTTTCCTAAAATAGAAACTTTTCTACTTTGAAAATTTTCCCAATTCGAAACCTTCCTAAATTAAACTTTCTACAATCTAACCTTTCTATTTCAATTGCATGTTTAAATCCTAAGTTATCTAAACCCTGTGATACCTAAGCCCTAGTTTAATCCTAACCCTAAGTTTAGAAACTTCAACTCTCTTCTAAGTCTTAAGTCTAAATCAAGATGGTTTTCAAATTCTAATGCAAGTCAAGATGATTTTAAAGTTCAATTCAAACTTTTCAAAACAAGTTCAAGTTCTATTTCAAGGTTCAATTTCAAAATCAAGTTTATTGCAAAGTCAACCTAAGTTCAATTTCAAATTTTTAAATCGAAGTTCAAATGAAATGCATTCCATGCCAAACTTTTCAAAGGCCACAAGGTGTCTTTTCAAATCAAATAAGAACCCAAAGTGTCTATTTTCAATTAGACCCTTGTCGCGCCCTAATTTTTTGCACTTGGGAAAATAAGTGGGAAAAACATGGCACTTTCTCACTAGAATTCACCATCCTAGAAGGAAAAATGTGACTAAGTTTGAATTAGAAATTGATTTGAGTAAGGGCTTTTAGAAATGATTTTGAGTCACCACCTAACTTTGTTAAGGTGAGTTAGGTCATCTAAAACTAAGTACAATCCGAAGATTAAGCTTAGGGTTTTTGAAAAGGTTTTGGAAAAATTTGCTCAAGAGAAGGTTTTTAGAGAAAATAAGTTGTTTGGCAACCTTTGGAAAGAGGTTTGATATGATGCATGACATGCAAGTGCAAGACAATGATTTTTTTTTTTTAAAATAGATTGAAAAGAGGATTCGAAGTTTGAAAAGGGTTGTGAGAATTAGAAATTTAAAAAAGGTTGTGACCGCACCATGAGGCCTTTGAAAATAAATACTTTGCAGTCTTGTTTGATTTGAAAGTAACTTCGAGGCCTTTGAAAAGTTTGACTTGAAAAGAGTTTGATTTGGATTTTGATTGGAAGATTGGAAATTAAATTTTCATTTGAAATTGACCTTGGAATTGACTTTAATTTGAAATCAAACTTGGACTTTGATTTGGAAAGATTGAGTTGAGCTTTAAAATCACCTTGACTTGAATTAGAGTTCGAAAACCATCTTGGTTTTGGACTTGAATTTTGGAAAAGAGTTGACACTTCCTAACTTTAGCGTTAGGGTTGAACTAGGGTTTGGTCTTCTAGGGTTTATGCAACCTAGGGTTGAAACATGCACTTAAAATAGAAAGTTTTGAATTTAGAAAGTTGAATTTTAGGAAAGTTTTGAATTAAAAAAGTTCCAAATTAGGAAAGTTTTGAATTAGGAAAGTTTCATTTTAGGAAAGTTTTGAATTAGGAAATTTCAATTTTTGGAAAGTTTCGAATTAGGAAAGACTCGATTTTGGAAAGATTTGATTTAGGAAAAGATTGATTTAGGAAAGGTTTGGTTTTGAAATTTGAAAAGTCAAGATTTGGAAAGGATTTTAAAGTTTGAGATTTAGGAAAGATTTGATTTTTATTTCCTAAAGTTGAAGATTTAGATTATATTTCCAAAAAAGTATCATTTGATTTGTGCTTCCAACATTGAAGGATTTGATTTGGTTTCCTAAATTAGAATATTTGACATGAAATTGGAAAGTTTGAGTTTTAGAAATCTTGAATTTGAAAATCTATGATTTTATGTAGAAAAAAGGTTTTGGAAACCTATGATTTTATTTGAATAGAAAGCTATGATTTTATGTGAGAAAGCTAGGGTTTTCTAAACATGGACTCTAGGGTTTTGACTTGGATTTCAAAACAAGAAGTTTTTGGAAAGGAGATCTTTAAAAAGAATTTTTTTTTTTTTAGGAAGTGTATTTGCAACAACTATTTCAAAAAAAAAATGTTTGAATATGGATTTTTACAAGTCTCTTGAATATATCACGTTTCTAAAACAATTCCAACCATGAAAAGATTAGAACCATTCTAGGGTTATGATTTTAACAAAAGCTAGGGTTTGAAATATAGACCAAAATGATCACATTGAATGTAACACTTTCCTAAAATAACCCTAACCATGGAATGACTAGAATCATCTTAGAATTGTGACTTTGGTAAAAACAATTTAGGGCTTGAACCCCAAGATTTGGACCTTGATGGTCACATTGAATATAACACTTTCATAAAACAACTCTAACCATGGAATGGCTAGAATTACTATATAATTGTGATTTCTTGAAAGCAAGTTTGAAAGAAAGAGTTTTTGTATGCAAGTTTGAAAACAACTTTAAACACAATTTTGAATGCAATGCACGAATATGACAACCACAATCCAATAGGGTCGTGAACATATAAGGTTAGACTTCCCCACATAATCAAGGTGGCTGAACCCACACCATCTTAGGTTGAACTTAAAGAAAGCCTCCAACGCGGTGACCTTCAATAATTTTTCCTAGACATGAACCGAGAAGTTCCTTGTTTCAAGCATGCAAGAAGTGGAGCTAGAAGATGGGGATTAAAATAAAAGAGATCCCAAGTGGGTTTGGAGAGAGAAGAGAGAGGGGAAATTACATAAACTAAATTGAAAACCTACCTTGTCTTCTTTTTGCTTTGATTGCTTTGTTTGCTTTACTTTACTTGAACATTGAGAGCTTTGAATATGCAACACTTGATATTTAATGGATATTTGAAGGCTTGTATTTGAGGGCATGGAGTGTTAGAAGCTAGGGTTTGTATGTATGGAGTGTAGGGAGGCTATGGCTTGAAGGATACTTGAGAAAACTAGGGTTTTAAATCCTGTTTTCTGTGAGGTAGCATTTCTGGACTGAGTTTACGAACCATTTTTACGCTTGAAGAGTTCTGTATTTATAGGCAATTGGAACAGGAACTGGCGCCTTTTGCAGTGACACCAAGCTATTTTAAAAGAGTGGCGCCAATCCATTTGGAAAACTTCTGAGGCGACAAGAAGTAGATCGTTTGACCCTTAGGTTGCAAGGCAAGAGATTTGGGCGTTTATCCTAGTGACTACCATGCAATTTTTAGCCTGACTTCACTAAGAGTGACTCTAAAAAGTTTAGGAATGATTTGGAAGGCCAGAGATGGATGGGAACCTCTAAAAGAGTGTCCCGAAGGTAAATAACTTAAGAAATAGTGCCGCAACAGTTGAAAAGGGTGATCGGCCCACTAGGGGTAAAATGATCATTTGAATCGTGAAAACATCAGAATGGACATGGAGTGCTCCAAGAGGAGCCTTGAAGGTTGAAAACACTATCGAGAGTGTTTTGAGGGATTGCCAGTTTGATACCCAAAGCCAGTGTGATTGGAAAAGGCAACCGACCCACTAGGGGCAAAACGGTTATTTTGCACTGGGCTCACTAGAATAGACTCAGAATGATCCAAAAAGGCATTGGAAGGTTAGGAATACTATTAGAAGTATCCTCAGAAGGTAATCAGTTTGATACCTAGAGCTAGTGTGGTTCCCGGAGGCAATTGGATGCCTAGGGACAAAATGGTCATTGTGACTTAATGCTCTCAGAATCGATCCGAAAGCGATTGGAAGGTAGTAGAATGTGTTAGATTATCTTTGAAACAAACTTAGAATGGTGGATTTACTGTTTTGAGGACTTAGGTACTTTCTCGAGAAGCATGCCGATAGGGCCCCAGGGGTAGTTTGGTCATTTTTCACAGGAGTGGGCTAGCAGGCACTGGTGTTAACTTGGGTTTTGAGTGTTTTTATCACTTTGATGGTGTGTGATGAGTTGGTTTCCAAAGGTATCCCGTCCTTTGGTAAACATGTCAAGGCCAAGAGGCGTGTTCGGTCCCGTGACATAGGGAGTTTGTTGGTAATCCCCAATGTTGACCTATTTGTGAGTGTTTCCGTCACTCTGACAATTGCAATGTTTGTGAATGTTTCCATTACTTTGATGGTGTGTGTTCATTTCAGAAACTGCCTGATCTCGAAAAACTACTGAATGGTGTTATAGTTTTAGGGCTAGGTACTTTCCCGATTGACGTGCTGGATAGCAAACATTCTACGTTGGTGGGTTAGCAGGCACCATAAGTGAACTGTTCTACCATGTTGGGGACTTAGGTTCCATCTCGGTCAATAGGTTTGAAAGAACTTATTATTCCGAGGAGTTTTCTTGATAAACGTGTCATGCTGGATGGACTTACCATCTGAGGGATCAACTTTCTTGAAAGACATGCCAAATTGAGTTTGGCTAGTCTGGATTACAATTGGAACTAGAATTGAGGTTGAACCACAAACTTACCATCTTTAGGAAGACATGCCAATTGAAATTGGACTGAGTAATACTCTAAGGGTATTTTAGTTGTTTTGCCTCTATTGGGCTTGGTAGGCCCACAAAGCGATTGATTGACTGGGTTGAGTCTAGAAAGCCAATTTTGGCTTGAATGTGTCCATGTTGGTTTGAATGTGCATTCGGTGGGGCTTGAGATTATTGAGTGGGCAAAATTGGGTGCTTACACCTGCCCTTCTTTTTCTGTCTTTGCTTGTCGAAGGCAAAAAACGATAAAGTAAGGGTCCTATGTTGATCGCAAAGCGATTGGAGGGATGAAATTTGGAAAATTTTGAAGATTGGAGCTTGAAATTGGCAGATTGACCTAAAGGGGATTTGAAATTGGATTTTGGCAGGCAAAAGGGCCAAACTAGGCAGAATTGAACTATGGCGCTAGGCATAAAATTACCTTGCAATGGCGCCAGGCTTGAGAATTTAAGAAACTCGACAGTCCCTTATTTGGGACTTACGGGTTTGTGAGAATTTCAAAAGTTTAAGGGTTTTTCTCTAGGTTTTTTTAAGGAAGGACTCTTGGGCATTGAAGGGTTAAGTTTAGGAGACACCAACGAGTAGCAGGAAGTAGTCACCGTTATCGGAATTGTTACTGGAAAAGAAGGTTTCGGCGGAAAACTCAAGAGGTGAGTTTTTTTTTGTTGTGTGTTGATTTTGATATATAGAACTCCGTTTGAGCTGTGTAAATAGTTGAAATTGATATTTTGATGTGCTTTGAACACTCCGATGACATTTTTTTTTCATTTTGATGCTCGTTTGATTGATTTTACGTAGTTTTGCTTATTTATGTAAAGAGGGTTTCTGTACGAATTGTGGAATTGCTCCTACAACTTTGGGTATTGGGTTTCTTAGCTAGAATTTTGCACCATGTGCCTTAAAAAAATGTGTTGAATAACCGAATCAAGTTCTGTGATTTTTTGAAATTTTAAATTTTAAAAAAATAGAAAAATGCTTAGAAAATAGAAAAAATTAAGAAATTGATGGAATTGTTTGAGTTTGATTTTTAGAAAAATATAAAAATATTTTAGAAAATATTTGAAATAACTTTGAAAGATTTTGTGATAATTTTGAAGACCCTTGAATTTTTAAAAAATAGAACATATGTTTGGAAATTCAAAAATTTTCAGAATGTACACAGATTGTTTTATTTGTGTTAGTGCTATGTGATTGTGATGCCATGGGGGCACGGTTTGTGTTCTATTATTGAGTCTTGGGCATTATAGGGACCATTTATAAACGAGACTCTATCGAAATTTTTTTGAAATTAGAGAAGAGTTAGAAAATTTTTGGGATAAAATCTTTTTAGAGGAAAAAGATATAAAACCTTTGAAGGTAGGGCCTTTTTGGCAGAGAAGACCCCAAGAAACTCGAGAGGTCTTTAAAGTAAAACTTTTTGAAGGAAAAGGTTAGAAAAACCTTTGAAAATGGATTTTGAATAAAACTTTTGAAGAAAAAGTTTTAAAAACCTCAGAATTGATTTTGAAAATAAACTTTTAAAGGAAAAAATTTAGGAAACCTTTGAATTGGTTTTGAAAATAAACTTTTGAAGGAAAATGTTTAGGAAACCTTTGAAAATTGATTTTGAGAATTAACTTTTGAAGGGGAAAGTTTAAGAAACCTTTCAATTGGTTTTGAAAATAAATTTTTGAAAGAAAAATTTTAGGAAACCTTTGAAAATTGATTTTGAAAATAAACTTTTGAAGGAAAAAATTTAGAAAACCTTTCAAAATTGATTAGAATAGACTCTGCTAAGAGTAAGGGGATAGGATTTGTGTCTTTCTTTCTCTCTTTTTTTTTTTTGTTTTCTTTTTTAATGTACCTCTTGTCTTGTGAACTGCATATAGCGTTTATTGATGTCTTTTATCTTGATTTGACTTTCAGGATGACCGACGCTGGCGATGATGGTTCTGAGCAGAGATGTCAGTTCGGGATGGGGGCTCGCAAGGATTCCGTTGGTAGCTCCAGCCACTCTAGAGGCAGTCGTAGATCAGCTGGTAGGACTTCTTCTAGTCAAAATGGGAGAGGGGTATGCCTCTTGTTGACCCTTTTCCTCTAGTCGAGCCAGTTTTTGAGGGAGAGATGGATGCAAAGGATGAGGCTTTGGGTCTAAGAGATCATGTGACTAGTTACGGGAAGGCCTTTACTAGGCGAAGGTAGACAGATGCGGATTTGGGAGATTTAGAGGTACTAGACATTCCTCTATTGGGGGATCTAGCCCATCATCCTAGTGTATATTCTCGACAACATTTGCCCCCTCCTCAAGTACATACATCGTTTAGGGGGGCCATCCACCAAGCTTTTATTACCATGCTGCGGGCCGCTCCATCTTACCACGCTTTTTTGCAAGAGATTAGGTTTGAGGCATTCATGGGATTACAGGCAAACCACTTGAACTGCCCTTTAGTATTGGCATTGATGGAAAGATTGTTTGGCTAGACAGGGACCTTCTATTTTGTGGGCTTTGAGCTGGGTCCTACCCCGTTAGACTGAGCCATTATTACTGGGCTTTTTTTTGGTTGGCCAATAGATTACCTTGCAGCTAGTTAGTAGGGCCGAGACTTATGCTCTATTGGACTTGCTGCCTCCTGACTGCTATGCTGTTCTTGTGTTCTGGCTTAGTCAAGATGAGAGTACCTTCTCTGTTGAGCCATTGCCTGAGCAGTGAGACATCATGAGGCAACGACTGGTTCTGTATATTGTTTTTAGTTGCTTTTGCAACAATAACAAGTCAATCATCCCTTTCAGATTAATGAGTGTGGCAGCCGACTTGGGAGCCTTGTCAGAGTTGGACTGGGGTCTTTCTCCTTTGGTTGCTTTTTTAGATCCATACGGGTCTGGACTTTTTCCCGCCGAGGCAACGTGATCGGGTTTTGGCCCTTTTTGGTCTAGTGGAGTTATGAGTACCTGCCAGTTTGCCATCCAGAGGTAGTAGAGACTGACCTTTATCCCCAAACTTTGAGATAGGCTCGTGATCAGTGGCCCACCGCTCTAAGATTACTGACTTCGTGATGATACGAGCAAACCCAGAGTTGATAGAGGCACGAGATGTGACCTGGCGGCCCTTTATTGTATCAGTTCATTTTGAGGCATTCAGGTATCTAGTCTCGATGTCTCTGTAGAGGATTTTCTTTCTCAAAACTGAGTCTTGGGAGTCCTATCTGGGCGATCGGCATTAGCTCCAGTTTCACGAGGAGTTTCGGTCGGCTAGGGATCCACCTAAGTATGTGTTTGGAGCTTTGGTCAAGGAGGTCTATCTTTCATACTAAGAGCATCAGTTGGGTGCTGGTTTTTTGCTTACTCTTGAGACTGACTATGCCACACATTTTGGGCCTCACTCCATAGGTGACTTTAACCAGTTCGAGATGGTGGTCGGAGGTTACACTACGGGCTAGGAGGTGGTAGAATTATGACGTTGGGCTGGGGAATATATGCCTCAAGCTAAGTTTGCTACCATATGGGATCAGAAAGACTGGTACCAGACTGAGAGAAACCAGTTCTAGATGGAGAAGGACTAATACTAGGCTGACAGCATAGTTGGCTTAGATGGGAGGTGGTGGGGTAATGTTATTGTGTCCCTCTTTTTTTATTCTAGCGTTGTTTAGTTATTCATCTGCTTTGCTAATTCAAGCTCTTCTTCCTTGTATGATGCTAGTGCTTCCAGTAGTTGGCCACCTCCTACTGAGCTGAGTTTTAGAGATTTTGATCCAAACATTGACTTTGACTCTTGATGAGTATCCATTGTTGTGGGTGCAGCTCCTCTTCCGCCCTATGTACTAGATATATATTGTAGTTTTGTCAGATAATTTATTTGTAATCTTCGAATATAATGGATATTTATGATTTAGATAGACAAATGTATGTATTAATGTATGTGCATGGGTGGATGTTCAGAATTATCATGATGGTGATGATGTATGTTTATTGCATGTTTTAGATATGATATTAAACTGCATTGGTGACTTCTGTTTCTACAGGGAGCTATGTCCTACGTATGCAAAGCTCATGCCGAAATTTTTATAAAAATGCATGCACATGTGAGGGATACACTAGCTAACAGAATGGATGAGGTGCTGTGGAGTTTTGCATCCTTAGAATGACAACTCCTTCTTTTTTAGGGGTTTGGCCTCTCCTTTGGGCTCATCCTTACATTGATCGGATGATGATAGAATTTCTTACCTTTCCTGTCCTTCTGATCGACTTTAACTTTCTACTTGGCTTAGTGTCTAGGATCATTTGGGTCAAACTATCAACCCTTGGGAGCTTAGGCAACGGCTTACATGAACTTTGGCAAAGTAATGAGAAGCCAGTCTTTCAATCTGAGGAGGCTTTACTTTAGAACCATAATGTTGGCTAAGTTATTGGGGTTTTGAGACCAATAAAATATACAGGCTCAAATTTAATGTTGCTCTTAGTAGGGTTTAGATGCACACCATCCTTGTCACTACCTACTTTACTCTCTCTATGTCGAGACAAGGGGGTTATGGGGTTAAAGATGACAATTTTTCATAAGCATAGATCTTATCACAATCGAAAAAGGGTATGTTATTATTATTACATCATGAAAGAAAACTAGTGGAACTTCTACATTTGAGTCTCATTACGATTATAGCCCAAAGAGACTAATTAACACTCTCCAAAAAGACAGGATTGTAGTGGGACCCGTTTCCATATTGATTTCCTTGGAAATCCAGTTAAACTTATACATTATGGAAATTATGCATTCTCTAAGATAATAAGTGAATCAGAGACAACTTGATCCGAAGTTAGCCTTCTTGTTCGGTTATTTATAATTATCTATGTTGATTATACATGGAAATTTGTCAAAGAGCCAGTAGTTAGCCTTCTTGTTCGATTATTGATAATTACCACAATTGCCCTTTTTCTCGGTGTTCAAAGATTTCAAATCTTACAATCAATTTAGCAGTGTCAAATAAAAAAAATAATCACAATACAGTGGGTATCTTGGTGGGGTTAGTCCTTGGAGTCTCTCTCGTCTCCCATCAGGGACGGAATTGCCCAGTGTTAAACCCAAGGGGATTATCTAGAATTTACACCGAGAGGTCCAGTGACCCCTAGTTTCCCGTTTCTAGGTTCCTTATACTTTAAGAGGAGTTTTAGTAAAATTTTAGATTATTCCCTTTATTATTATAATTTCTATGATTTTTCATGTTAAAACACAATTTTTAATTCACATAAAATCATATGGAATATTATAAAATTTTAGAAAATTAGGGGAAGGCTTGTTTGGGTGTCAGAAAGACACCATAAAAATTTCAGGTCGACAGCGTGTTCGACGCAGCTACACGCGTCACCACCCGCGCGTGGGGAAGGAAGGTAGGGCCTTCATCTTCTTCCTCGTGGCAGTTGAGGGTTCTCTAGCTAATTGTCGTCGATCTATGGTCCTCTTGGCCATGCAAGTGTGTCCCAGAGATGGGTAAGGACCTGGGCTACACACTCATGGCTAGAGCATGACCAATGGTGGTTGGAGGTGGCAGTTATGGCTAGAAAACTCCATTACATGGCCGAACTCTAGGGTTCCAAACCTGCAACTGATTTTTCGACCACCTTCCGATAGTTTTTTGGAAAAACTTTCTTCATGAAACTTATTTCGACGTCGAGACGGAGAGGTCCCAACCGGCCATGCTGACAATGGTTGCCGGTGGCCGGAGTTACGTGTTTTCTTTTTTTTTTGGTGAAGCTCAGTTTTCAAGGCCATTCCAGTGCATGCACAGAGGTATGAGACCTCTTTAGGAATCCTTGGACGTCTAGGAAGAGCGTCATGCCCCTGTGATAGGCCTAAGGCCTTGGTTTGATTGATTTTGCCCAACCCAACCGTTGCCTCCCATTCCTTCTCTCTAGTTTTCTGGTATCACGACGGGTATGAGGTCGGGATTCTGGTGGGTTTGGGATGGTGAACGGGTGAGGAAGAGGTCCATACCTTGCTCGATTGGTTCCTCTTCCCTTTTTCTTTCTTCCCGTCTTCTTCTTCCCATAGGTTCCCTCTCTCTCTCTCTCTAAAAATTCTCTATTTTCTCTCTATACCTTCGAGCTATATCAAGGAGAGGGTGGAGGCCTAAACATTATATGTATATATAGTGAGTGGGTGCAGTCGAGGTGGGTGGTGTGGTCTTGGTCGGTTGCATGGGCACCTTCTCTCAGTTTCCTCCCTCTTTCTCTATATCTCTCTTTATCTTGCTCTTTGGCCAGCCACTAAGGGTTTGCATGGGCACTCTGCCCAGTAGGTGGGAGGCACAAGGGTTAAAGGTGGGGTGGTGCAGGCTTTTGAGCCCTGGTTGGTGCATGAGAGACTCCCTCCCCGCATGGTCTCTCTCTCTTTATCTCCATAACCAGACAACAAGTGGCTTAATATATATATAATATGTGGGTTGCAGAAATGCTTGTGCTGGTAGGTTCATGGGGAGGTTTTCCTCTTCCACAGGGCCTCTTTCCCTCTCTTGGTATATATAACACACATTCTCCTGCTCTACAATAGCCAATAGTTAGCTTCAATTAGGCAAAAAGGTGTTTAGTATGTGGGGTGCAAAAGTGTGCAGTGGGTGTGTATCATAGTGGGGTGGGTGTGTGTGGATGCAAGGTGTGGTGTTATGTGTGTGTATGAATATAATCTATGTATTAACATTATGTAAACTTCATAATAAAAGCACAAGCTATATGTGTATATGTATACATTAAAGGGATTGATGCATAGATTCGGCCACCCCCCTTCAAATGGTGTTTTAATAAAATGCATGCAATGTTAGTTTAATAGCCTAAAATATAAAGTTTTGCATGTGATGTTTGAATTTATTTAAACATACCATACCCAAGGCCTTCACTAACATATGAAGTCTTGAATTTATGGTGGAAGAGTCGGCTTACGGCCTTTATGTCCCTGGGCACTACTATGTGCGAGTATGGTGCCATACCGGGGTTTTACAATTTAACTATGGTTTAAAAAAATTTTCGGCTTAATTTTCGAGTGACAGACACTCTAGTCCTATTAGGAATGTAATGTAGTCAATTAGAAAGTCATGGGTATTATAGTCTTACCTCCTTTAGGAAATTTCATCCTTGAAATTAGTCTCAAGTAGGTGAAGGTACCTTGTTCTCACATTCGTCTCTGCTTCCCAAGTTGCTTCTTCTTCCCTGTGGTGTTGCCATATTACCTTGACTAAGGGAATCTCTTTGTTTCTCAATACTCTTATTTGACGGTCCACTATCTTACTCGGTCCCTCATTGAAGGAATGATCAGGCTGTGACGTGATATTTTCCCATTGGATTATATGAGTAGGGTCAGGGTGGTATTGTCTCAGCATAGATACATGGAATACGTTGTGTATTCGATCCAATTCCAAAGGTAATTCTAGTCGGTATGCCACTTGCCCAATTCTTTTTCAAAATACAGAAAGGTCCAATAAATTGAGGTGCAAGCTTCCCTTTTTTGTCGAAACGGAACACATCTTTATGGGGCATTACCTTTAAAAACACTTGGTCACCTACCTAGAATTTCAAGGGTTGTCTATGCTAATCTACGTAACTCTTCTGTTGGCTTTGGGTAGCTCTAAGTCATTCTCTTATGGGTCTTACTTTCTCTATGGTTTCTCAAATGATCTCTGGTCCATATAAGAATTTGTTGCCAGGTTCTAACCAACAATTAGTTGCTTGGCAAGGTTGTCCATACAATGCTTCATAACGAGCCATTTCTATACTTGTCTGGTAACTATTGTTATAGGCGAACTTAGCCAATGGTATATAATCACTCTAAGTTCCTTGAAAATCCAATACACAAGCGCAAAGCATATCCTCTAAGATTTGGGTAACTCTTTCGAATTGGCCATCAGTCTGTGGGTGATAAGCTATACTCATGTGTACCTGGGTTCCTAAGGTTTTTTGTAAACTTTGCCAAAACTGCAAAGTAAACCTTGGGCTGCGATCTGATATAATGGTTTTGGGCACTCCATGCAATCGTAGTACCTCTTTTAGGTACAATCTACTTAAAGTACTAAGGATATTGGTAGACTTAATAAGTAAGAAATGTGCAGTTTTTGTCAACTAGTCTATGATTACCCAAATCGCATCACATCCTTCATGGGTTTTGGGTAGTTCAGTGATGAAGTCTATGGTGGAATGTTCCAATTTCCATTATGCTATTGGCAAGGGTTGTAATAATCTACCTGGTCGTTGGTGTTCAACTTTTACTTGTTGGTTGGTAAGGCAATAGGCCACAAAATTTGTGACGTCCTTCTTCATTCTCTTCCAATAATATTGTCCCTTAAGATCTTGGTACATCTTGGTATTTCCTAGATGGATCGTAAACTTAGAATAGTATGCTTTAGACAGAATCTTTCGTTTTAACTCGTCCTCACTTACCACAAAATACCTATCTTTGAATCGGACTTTACCTTTAGCATCTATGGCCCATCCTGGTTCAATTGTGCCTTTTTTCATTCTTTCCCTTATCTCTTGTACTTTTGGATTCCTTTGTTAGGCCCCTCTGACTTCTTCTAATGTTTGGGATTGTATTCGGATGCTAAACAGTACTCCTTCCCTATCGTCTAACCCTTCATAGGATTCTAGTAATTGAACAGTCTTCAATTTTTCTAACATAATATTACTCACGTGCCCTTGATTTTTCTTACTTAAGGCATCTGCCACAATATTTGCCTTGCCCGAATGATACTATAAGGTGAAGTCATAGTCCTCCATGTATTCTACCCATCTTCTTTGTCTTAAATTCAAATATTTCTGAGTGGTGATATATTTAAGACTTTTATGGTATGTAAATAATTCAAACTTTTCTCCATACAAATAACATATCCAGATCTTAAAGGCAAAGATTACTACGGCCATTTCCAGGTCGTGAGTAGGATAATTTTGTTCATGCTTTTAGAGCTGCCTCGATCGACAAGCTACAACTTTTCCCTCTTGCATCAAAACACATCCTAACCCTTTATGAGAGGCGTCAGTGTACATTGCTTAAGGTTTTCCACTTACTGGAAGAGTAAGAGCAGGTGTAATAGTTAATTTTTCTTTCAGTAGTTGGAATGCTTAATCATATTTGTCAATAAAAACATACTTTACTCCTTTCCTGGTTAGCTGAGTAAGAGGGCCAACTATTTTAGAGAATCCTTCCACAAACCTTCATTAATATCCTACTAATCCTAGAAAACTTCGAATTTATGATATAGTAAGAGGTTTTTTCCAACTAATCACTGCTTCTATCTTGGCAGGATCTATTGTTATCCTTTCTTTTGACACTACATGCCCAAAGAACTTCACTTCTTTCATCCAAAAATCACATTTAATTTTCTTGGCATAAAGTTGATGTTTCCTCGAGATTTAAAGGGTGATTCTTAGGTTTTTCTTATGGGTTTCCTCATCAAGTGAGTGTAAGCACCCCATTTTTAATCACTCGGCAGTCTACAGTCTATCCAGACTTATTCAAGTCAATGTGGACATATCCTGAGTCAAATCAACTTTTCAAGTTTAATCCCATTTATCCATCGCTTCGTCGGCCCACCAGGCCCACATAGAAACAAAATGACCAAAATGCCCTTGTGGGTGTTGTTCGGTTTATTGCTATAGGTGCGTCTTTCTGAATACGGTAAGTCCCCATTCCAATTCCATTAGGCACGTCTTTCCGAAGATGGTAAGTTCCCTTTCCATATTCCAATTGGCGCGTCTTTCCGAAGATGGTAAGTCTCCTTTCCAATTCCAATAGGCACGTCTTTCTGAAGACGGTAAGTCCCTTTTTTCCAACCTCTTTTTTTAATTTCAATTCCAATTCCAATCCTTCTCTTGAGAAAGCTGATTCCTTGAGACAGTAAGTCTATCCAATTCGGTACGTTTTTCGAAAACAGTTTCTTCAGAATGGTAAGTCCTTTTAAACCTATCGACCGGGACAAGACCCCAAGTTTCCTAGATGGTAGAATGGTCCACCTTTGGCGCCTGCTAGCCTGCCAATGCAGAAATGTCTGTTTCAGCACGCTTTCTAAGAAAGTTGACATCTCAAGCGCTAAGTCCCTTTAGCACCTTCCTGAGATTAGGCAGTCTCGGGATTGATCGTAAACCATCACAGTAGCGGAAGTACTCGTAAACATCGCAACTGCCAGAGTAGTAGAAATACTCACAAGTAGGTCGATATAGGGAATTACCAACAAACCCCTATATCACGAGACCGCCGTCAGGGTGGCGGAAACACTCAAAACCCAGCTCAACACCGGTGCTTGCTAGCCCACTTTGGTGGAAAATGACCAAACTGTCCCTAGGGCCATTTTCTGACACGTTTCTCGAGAACACACCTAAGTCTTCAGAGTGATAAGTTCACCCTTCTAAGTTTGTCTTAAAAGCAATCCGGCATGATTAGGTGCCTTCTAGTCAGTTTCAGGCCAATTCCGAGACTTTTCGGTCAAGATAACCATTTTGCCCCTAGGCATCTGAACGCCCCGGGGACCACACCGGCTCTGGATATCAAATCAGTAATCTCCTGAGAATGCTTCTTATAGTATTTCTGACCTTTCTTTATCTTTCCAGATCATTCCGAGTCAGTTCCGGTAAACCCAGTGCAAAATGACTATTTTGCCCCTAGTGGGCCGGCTGCCTTTTCCGACCACACCGGCTCTGGGTATCAAACCGGTAGCCTTTGGGAACATTCTAAATAATGTTTCTAAATCTCGAGTCTTCTTCCAGGACGTTCTGAGTCCGTCCCGGCAGCTTTCCGGCCCGGTTGACCGTTTTGCCACTAATGGCCTGGTTAACCCTTTCAACACATTTTGTCATCCTTTTTCGAGTCAATTACCTCCGGGACCCTATTCTAAGGGTTCCTGCCCTTTTTCGGCCTTCTAGGCCATTCCCAGTCCCTTAAATACTTCCCGGACTTTCCGAAGTCACTCCTAGTGAAGCCAAGCTAAAAATTGCATGGTAGTCACTAGTACAGGTGCCCAAATCTTCCAAAGATACGTTGCTTGCCAACCTTAAAAGTTTCCTAACTGGCTGGCGCCACTACTAGTGGCACCAAGCCAATATTTGGCCTGGCGCCACTTCTAGTGGTGCTAGAAGCATTTTTGGCTTGGCACCACTGCAACAGGCACTAGGTCATTTCTTTGTTTATAAATACAGAGCCTCCTCTAGCGTGAAAGAGGTCCACAAACTCAGTTTGAAAATCCTACTTTTTAATATACAGAGCTCGTAGCCTCTCTAAACCCTAGTCTCCTTAGGCCTTCCAAACCCTAGACTCCTATACACTCACATACACTTCTATACACTCATACACTAGCCTCCAAAGCCTCTTTTGAAGACTTGAAGTGCTACAACCTGAAGTTTTGAAGATTGAAGACAAACTCTTGAAGACTGAAGTGTAGACAGAAGCAAGACAAGCAAAGCAAAGCGCGCAAAGCTAAGCAAAATAAAGAAGACACAAGGTAGGCTTCTTATTTACGTTTATGCATCTTCCCCCATTTCTTCTCTCTCCTAACCCACTTGGGTTTTCTTCTATTTTAATCTCCCATCTTCTTCCCCCCCTTCTTGCATGCTTGAAACAAGGGAATTCCCCGTCCATGTGTACGATTAGGCTATTGGAGAGTTACTGTGTCGAGAGCTTTCTTTTAGTCTAACTGGAGATCACGTGGGTTCGGCCCCCTTGATTATGTGGTGAAACCTTTAACCTTGTATGTTCACGACCCTCTTTGCATTGTGCATATCATGATCTTACATTCTTCCAAAATTCGTTTTCAAGCTCGTTTTCAAAGCTTGCATTAACATCGTTTTCAAAATTGCATCAAAATCTTCTTTTTCAAAACTTGTTTTCAAAACCATAATCCTAAGGTGGTTCTAGCCTTTTCATGGCTAAGGTTGCTTTAGAAAAATGTTACATTTAAAGTGACCAATATGGTTCATATTTTCAAAACATTGTTGTTTTCAAAACCACTATCTTAAAGTGGTTCTAATTTTCTTATGGTTAGAATCACTTTAGGAAAGTGAGGTATTTTATATATACTTTTTAAAAACTCTATTTTCAAATCCCTCCTAAAAACTTCTTTTTCAACATACTTTCCAAAAACTCTCTCCAATCTCCTTCTTCAAATTCTTTTTTAAAATTGTTTTCTAAAAACTTCCTCCAAAAATCTATTTGTCAAAACTTCTTTCCAAAACACTCTCCTCAAAATTCACTTTCTAAAAACGCTCCCTAAATCTCCTTCCTAACAACTCTTTCCTAAAACCCTCTTCCAAAATCTTCTCAAGTTTACTTTCCAAAAACTCCTCTCTAGGATTTCCTTCCTAAAATCTCCTTTTCTAAAAAGCTCACTTTCCAAAAATCCCTGTTCTTGGTGTCCAAGTTAAACCTTATAGCCAACGATTAGGAAACCCTAGTTTTTCCTTTCCAAAAATATGATTTCCAATCCCTTATTTTGGCCTCAAAACCTAGGTTTCCAAAACATCTTGTTTTCTACATTAAAACTATATATATTTCCAAAACCTATTTTCTACATCAAAACTATAGTCTTCCCAAAACTAGAATTTCCAAAACTCCATCTTTCCAAATTCGTGCCAAATCCAATCTCCCCTTTAGGAAACCAAACCCAATCTTCCCATTTAGGAAACTAGATCCTATCCTCCGTTTTTGGAAACAAAATCAAAACATCTCTTTTTAGAAACAAAATCCAATCCCTTGTTTTAGGAAATAGGAATCTCAATCCTTCCAAACCCCAAACCTTTCTTAATCCATTCCTTCCTAATCTAGTACCTTCCTAAACCATAAGTTTCCCAAAACTTTCAAATCTTTCCTTAAACATTAAGCTTCCAAATCTTTCTTAATTCTACTCTTTCCTAATTTTATCCCTTTCCAAATTCAAAACTTCAAATCTTTCTAAATCTAAAGCTTCCTAAACTCGAAACTTTCTTACTTTCAAAACTTCTTTATTTCAAAACATTCCAAATTCAAAGCTTTCCAATTTCAATACTTTCTTAGAACGAAACCTTTCCTATTTCGAAAACTTTCCTAATTCAAAAACTTTCCTAATTTGAAACCTTTCCTAAGTTGAAAACTTTCCTAAATTGAATCTTTCCTAAACCAAAACCTTCCTAAAATGAAACTGTCCTAAAACAAAACTTTCCTAATTCGAACATTTCCTAATTTCAACTTTTCTAATCTTCTAAGTCCAACACTCGAGTCAAATCTTTTCTTAACTCTCAAGTTTTTCCTAAATCCTATCTTTCCTAAGTCTAGGTTTCTTAAACCTCAATCTTTCCAAAACAAGTCCAATCTTCTCAATTCCAATTTCCAATCTTATATTCTAAGTTCAAATCAAATCCTTTATCAAATCTATTTTCTATCGGACTCTTGTCCGAACTACGACTGACCTGATTCCTTTAAAAGGATACGTAGGCAACCTTCATGGGTGCGGTCACAATTTCTTTCAAATCACCAATTCTACAATCTTCTTCAAGTTTCTAATTCCATAATCTATTTCAAACTTCCAATTCCAAATTTCTATTTCCAATTTCTAAAACTCTCCAATTTCAAATCAATCTTTTCAATTTTTTTTTAAATCAAATCAATTTCTTTTCAAATTTCTTTCTAAATCTATTTTCCAACTTTCTTTTCTTGCACTTGCATATCATGCATCATGTCTTTTTAAACATTCTTTTTCTAAAGTGGATAGAATTGGACATTTGTTAGTTAAAGACTCTCATAGATGAATCTAGGGTGAATAGATATGTAGATACCGTAAGGGCGGATAGTGTGATGGCTTAGTGCGTCTTCCCTATACGTAACTAACCTCCGAACCTAGATAACTGTTTTTAAAAGACCAAAATGGAGTTTATTTTCAAAAAGGGCTTAATTATTTTCTAAAGGTTGCCAAACAACCTATTTTCCTAAAAACCCTCTCTTGAGGAAGTATTTTCCAAATCGTTTTCAAAAACCCTAAGTGTAGTCTTCAGATTGTTCTTAGTTTTTAGGTGACCTAACTCACCTTAATCAAGTTAGGTGCCGACTCCAAATGTTTTCCAAAAGCCCTTTATTCAAACCAATTTTCAATTCAAACATAGTCGCACTCATTCTTGTAGGAGGTTGAGTTCTAACGAGAGAGTACAATATTTTTCCCGCTTGTGCGTGTATTCCTCGAGTGCGAAAAATCTGGGCGCGACAGTGAGTATATAAGAATATCATCCATGAAAACGATTACAAAATGATCTAGCTGGGCTCAAAACACTCTATTCATCATATCTACAAAGGCAGCAAGTGCATTACTTAATCCAAAAGGCATTACCACAAATTTAAAGTGGCCATAGTGGGTCTTAAAGGCGATTTTGGGTTTGTCAGACTCCCTTACTTTCAACTGATAGTATCCTGATCTCCGGTTTATCTTAGAAAAATATGTCGCTCATTTGAGTTGATGAAATAAGTCATCGATTCTCGAGAGTGGATATCTATTCTTAATGGTAACCTTGTTCAACTACCGATAGTCTATACATAACTTGAGGGTTCCATCCTTCTTTTTCATGAATAACACTGGTGTTCTCTAAGGCGATGTGCTAGGGCGAATATACCCTTTCTCCAATAACTCATCCAACTGTGTCTTTAGTTCTTTAAGTTCTGTTGAGGCCATCCTATAGGGTGCAATGGATATAGGAGCTATTCTTAGATACAACTCAATTATGAAATCTATTTCCCGGTCTGGGGGTATGCCAAGTAGTTCTTTTGGAAATACATCAGGGAACTCATTTACCACGGGCAATTTGCTTGGTCTCGATCAGGCTCTCACTCTCTTCTGACAAAGTGTTAAGAAAAAAAAAACACCCTTCTACCATCTTCTGTCATTCTCAAAGAGTCACAAGAGGTTGTACCAAGTTTGTGCCCTTTTGCTCTAAAAAGCGCACCATACATCCACTTGGATGCCATAAAGTCAAAGTTTTTTGACTGCAAACCATGACTGCCTTATTCTTCGCTAACCAATCCATTCCTGGGATTACATCAAATCCCTCCATGTTTATTTGGACCAAATTGACCAAAAATTTAAAGCTACCTATTCGCATACTACTGGATGGACATCCTACCCGTACCACAACTGTTCCACTAGTGGGTCTCTGAATGCTAAGTGGTATAGCTAGCAATTCAATGGGTAATTCTAGATCGTCTACACATTTCTAAGAGACGAATGAGTGCGTAGCTTCTAAATCAAACAATATTGTGACCCATGAGTTTTAAAGTAAGATCATACCTTCGATCATGGTATTGGGTTTCTCATAGTTTCTTCTGGTCGTAGGAATAGCGAACATCCGAGGTGTATTGGTATGACTGACTTGTGTCCCTTTTTCTGCCCCTACTGGGTTCACCTGGTTGGAATTGAATGACTTAGTTATAGGTCTTCCCGTAGTAGTTTGTCAGGACATTGATGTGGAGGTAGTTGGGAAACTTCGAGTTAGCAACACTTGTGAAGCTAGTCGGTTGTCATAACTGTTCCCATTTCTCATGATCTGAGGGCAGTCTCATTTTAAATGCCCTTTCTGGTTGCAATTATAGCAAATGGGTCCGTTCTCTGATGTTCTCCTAGAATTGGAAGGGTAGGGTTGGTATCTCAGGTTTGGGCATCTAGTGTTGTTAAAGCTGGAGGAACTTTTCATATTTTGGCTAAAATCTCTCCAACTTATTGCTTGTTGATGACCTTCTAATTCTTATTCTATCAACATGGCTCAGTCGATAATTTCAAAAAATTGATGACCCATGAAAGCGACAACTCGAGACTGAATTGCAGGTCTCAATCCCTTGAAAAACCTTCAAGTTTTTCTTTCTTCCATGGACATGAAATCTGGGGTAAATCTAGATAACTCCAAGAATGTGGCCACATACTGACTCATTGTCTTGCTATTTTGTTGTAGCTGCACAAATTCCTCCATCTTTGCATCCTTCACTATCTCTTGAAAGTAATGGTTATGGAAAAGAACCATGAATTCCTGCCAGGTCAGATATCTCACATCCCTCATGCATTTTACAGAATCCCACCAAAAATCCGCTTCTCCCTCGAGACGGTAAGTTGTGAACTCTACTTGATATTCCGCCGGTGTTCCTATAATGTCTAACACCTTATGGGTCTATTTGAGCTATCATTCTGCTACTAAAGGATTGGGTTCTCCTAAAAATTTTAGAGGATTTTGTTTATGAAATTCTCGAAGTAGTTTTGTCTTTCTTTCCTTGGGGTTTAGGTTGGGTATTGGGATCGATGCTGCTCGTTGAGGTTTAGGGGTTAAGTGGTGGCTGTTGAGGGATAAGTGGTGCCTAGTGATTTTGCTACTGTTGTTGTAGCAGATTGGTCACAGCTTGTAGACTTTACAAAATCTGATTTAATTGAGTATTGGATGGGATATCATTGCCTTTACTAGTTCATGCTCCGGTTCTTGTCCTTGCCATCTAAAATTGTTATTAAGTAAAGTTAGATTCCGATCTTGCTAAATCATAAATCATGATGCCATTATAAGATTCACAAAACTGATAGCAGTTATATAGAAAAGACAAGCACATAAGGTGCTAAGTAAGTATAACAAAATAACTTAACACTCTTTGATTTGTTCATCCCATCTATGACTATCCAAAACTCGAAGGATCGCAACCACTAACACAGTCACTAATAAAACCAGACACACATAATATAACCATAGTTACGCTACCACACTCCTACCTAGATCACATACTCATCTCCTCGTTTGGCTCTTCGTCACTGTAAGATATTTCTATCACTGGGGTGTTGGATACCACCGGTATAACAGGGCTAGCTACTGGTGTAGGGTCGTCCACAGGCATCTCAGGAGTCAATAGATGATACTCGGGAGGTGGTGGCTAGTAGGTAGGAGGCGATGCCATAGGCGGGGCAGACTGCTGTCTTTGTGTAGATGGGTGTAGTGGGGTGGCTCAGGTTGCCCTTGAACCCCCGAAATTGGTAACTCTTCAGACAATTGCATGCTCAGTATCAGATGTTGAAACTTAGCAGGACTCCTCACAATCTCTGCGACCTCTTGAACTATCCCTTTCAGAGAAGTCACCCGGTGTCAAATATTAGAGTCTTGAACACTCCTAGGAAGATCTCTCCATCGCTGAGCAACTTCTGCTATCTCAGCCTTAAGAAAAGCCTTGGCTTGGTTACTAGTCACTGCTCTACGGTTATCTCTTATGTTACCCTCGACCTCGAGTTGATGCATAAGTAAGTCATCCCATACTAATAGATTCATTTGCACACGAGAGTTAGAATTAGCACTTAGTTGATACTTAGAAAGGTAATGTAAATGATGCATTCTATATGTAAGGTGTTTAATTCTCAAATGACCTAAAATCGTGCTCTAATGCCAACTTTTTTCACGAACCACTTTACTCTCTCTAGGTCGGGACATGGGGGTTAAGGGGGTTAGATGACAAATTTTCATAAGCATAGATCTTATCACAATGCAAAAAGGGTATTTTATTATTATTATTACATCACGAAAGAAAACTAGTGGAACTTCTACATTAAAGTCTCATTACGATTACAGCCCAAAGACACTAATTAACACTCTCTAAAAAGATAGGATAGTAGTGGGACCCATTTCCATGTTGATTTCCTTAGAAATTTAGTTGATGCCTCAACTGCTGAAAAATGTCCCATAAGATAGGAGTGAGCTATGCAACCCCGTAGGAATTCCATGATTTCCATAATGTACAAGTTTAAATGCAGTGCAGTAAAAGGAATGATAACACATGCATATGTCCCTTATAGTTCCTTTTTATCAATACCAGGATCCTGTAGGTATGTCCTGCCAAGGCCAATTCAAGCTAATAGGTTCACCCATGATACTTCTCATTCATCAAGGCAATGAAACCCATTCAAGATCATCTAGCCCGTATCAAGCCCAATGAAAGCTGACCTGTGGCAGCCCCGTTTACCATTTGGTTAGGTTCATCCATGATACAAACTTGAGGTCTTTTAACATTCTGGTTATTCCTCCCTTATTCCTCCCTAATGATGCAAGCAATCTCATAATGTAACTTTGAAATGATTATAGCAAGAATATAATCGGTAAAGCAATCGACAGAATATTTAATAGTACGAAAATGAGCATGTATCTTAGAGAATGCATAATTTCCTACTCTGATGATATTTCCAGATCAAGTTGTCTCTGATTCACGTATTATCTTTTGGACAGAGAGCCGGTAGTTAGCCTTCTTGTTCGGTTATCGATAATTACCACAATTGCCCTTTTTCTTGGTGTTCAAGGGTTGCAAATCTTACAATCAATTTAGCATTGTTAAATAAAGGAAATAATCACAATACAATGGGTATCTTGGTGGGGTTAGTCCTTGGAATCCCTCTCGTCTCCCGTCAAGGACGGAATTACCTAGTGTTAAACCTAAGGGGATTATCTAAAATTTATACCAGGAGGTCCAGTGACCCCTAGTCTCCCATTTCTAGGTTCCTTATATTTTTAGAGGTGTCTTGGTAAAATTTTAGATTATTCCCTTTATTATTGTAATTTCTATAATTTTCCATGTTAAAATAGTATTTTTAATTAAAAAAATCATAGCAATATCAAAAAATTCCAAACAATTAGGGGAAGGCTTCTTTGGGTGTGAAAAAGACACCATAAAAATTTTAGGTCAAGAGCATGTTGGACGCGCCTACACGTGCCACCACCTGCACGTGGGGAAGGCAGGGCCTACATCTTCTTCCTCACAAGGGCTGAGGGTTCCCTCATCTATTGCCATTGATCTATGGTACTCCTGGCTATGCATGTGTGTCCCAAAGATGGGTAAGGACCTAGGCTACACACTCATGGCTAGAGCTCGGCCAACGCTGGCCGGAGGTGGCAGTTATGATCGAAAAACTCCTTTGTATGGCGGAACCCTAGGGTTCCAAATTTGCAACTGAGTTTTTGACCTCCTTCCCATAGTGTTTTGGAAAAAATTTCTTCATGAAACTTGTTCCTGAAGTTGAGACAAAGAAGACCCAACTAACCGTGTCGGTAATGGTTGTCGGTGGCCAGAATTGCATTTTCTCATTTTTTTGGTGAAGCTCGATTTTCAAGGCTATTCCAGTGCATGCGCAGAGGTATGAGGCCTCTCTACGACTCCTTAGAGGTCCAAGAGGAGCCTCATGCCCCTATGACAGGCCTTGGTTCAATTAATTTTGCCCAACTTGGCCGTGTACCCTCCATTTCTTCTCTTTGGTTTTTCTAGTATCACGATGGATATGGGGTTGGGGTTCTGGTGGGTTTGGGACAGTGAAGGTTTGAGGAAGAGGTCCCTACCTTGCTCGACTGGTTCCTCTTCCCTTTTTCTTTCTTCCCGTCTTCTTCTTCCCACGGGTTCCCTCTCTCTCTAACAATTCTCTATTCTCTCTCTCTATATCTTCGAGCTATATTAGGGGAGGGGGTGGAGGGCTCAGCTTTGTATGTATATATACTGAGTGGGTGTAGTTGAGGTGGGGTGGTCTTGGTTGGTTGCATGGGCACCTTCTCTCGGTTTCCTCCCTCTGTGTATCTCTCTTCTTCTCACTCTCTAGCCGGCCACTAAGGGTTTGCATGGGCACTTTGCCCAATAGGTGGGAGGCACAAGGGTTAAGGGTGGGGTGGTGCATGCTTGTGAGCCTTGGTTAGTTCATGGGAGACTCCCTCCCCATATAGTCTCTCTCTCTCTCTCTCTCCATAAGTAACCACCAAGTGGCTTAATATATATAACATGTGGGTTGCACAAAAGCTTGTGCTGGTAGGTTCATAAGGAGGTTTTTCTCTCCCACGGGGTCTCTTTTTGTCTCTCGGTATATATATAACACATTCTCCCTCTCTACAACAGCCAATAGTTGGCTTCAATGGCCTAAAAGGGTGTTTAGTATGTGGGGTGCAAAAGTGTGTAGCGAGTGTGTGTCATAGTGGGGTGGGTGTGTGTGTGGATGCAAGGTGTGGTGTTGTGTGTGTGTGTGTGTATATAATCTATGTATTAACATTATGTAAACTTTATAATAAAAGCACTAGCTATATGTATATATGTATACATTAAAGGGATTGATGTAGCCAAGGGGTGTTTTCTATAAGCATTGATTCGGCCACCCCCCTTCAAATGGTGTTTTAATAAAATGCATGCAATGTTAGTGTAATAGCCTAAAATATAAATTTTGTGTGTGATGTTCAAATTCATTTAGACATATCATACCCGAGGCCTTCACTAATATATGAAGTCTTGAATTTGTGATGGAAGAGCCGGCTTGCGGCCTTAATGTCCCCGGGCACTACTATGTGCGAGCATGGTGCCATACCAAGGTTTTACTATTTAACTATGGTTTACAAAATTTTCTAGCTTAATTTTCGAGTGACGAACACTCCAATCCTACTAGGGACGTAATGTAGTCAATTAGAAAGTCACGGGTGTTATAGTCTTACCTCATTTAGAAAATTTCGTCCTTGAAATTAGTCTTGAATAGGTGAGGGTACCTTGTTCTAATATCCATCTCTACTTCCCACGTTTCTTCTTCTTCCCCGTGGTATTGCCATATTAACTTGACTAAGGGAATCTCTTTGTTTCTTAATACTCTTACTTAACGGTCCACTATCTTACTCGGTCCCTCATCATAGGAATGACTAGGTTGTACTATGATATTCTCACATTGAATCATATGAGTAGGGCCAGGGTGGTATTGTCTCAAGATAGACACATGGAATACATTATGTATTCGATCCAATTCCGAAGGTAATTCTAGTCGGTATGCCACTTGCCTAATTATTTTCAAAATACGAAAAGGTCCAATAAATCGAGGTGCAAGCTTCCCTTTCTTGCCGAAACGGATCATACTTTTATGGGGCATTACCTTTAAAAATACTTGGTCACTTACCTTGAATTCCAAGGTGTAAGCACCCCATTTTTGCCCGCTTGGCAGTCTCCGGTCCATCCAAACTTGAGTTCAAGTCAATATGGACGTATTCTAGGTTTTCAATCCTAATCTAGTCAATCCATCGCTTTGTGGGCCCACAAGGCCCAAATAGAGGCAAAACGACCGAAATGCCTTTGGTGGCATTGTTTGGTCCAATTCTAGTAGGCACGTCTTCTCGAAAACGGTAAATCCCCTTTTTCAAATCTAATTCCAATTCCAATCCCTCCCTCGAGAAAGTTGATTCCTCGAGGCAGTGAGTCTATCCTATCCGGCACATTTTTCAGAGAAAGTTTTTTCGTAACATTAAGTCCCTTCAAACCCATCGATCGGGACGAGAACCCAGGTCCCCGAGATCGTAGAACGGTCTACCTTTGGCGTTTGCTAGCCCGCCAATGTAGAAATGTCTGTTTCAGCATGTCTTTTGAGAAAGTTGATTCCTCAGGCGCTAAGTCCATTTAGTAGCTTTCCGAGATCAGGTAGTCTCGGGAATGATTGCGAACCGTTAGAGTAGCGAAAATACTCGCAAACATCACAACCGTCAGAGTAGCGAAAATACTTGTAAACAGGTCGATATAGGGAATTTCCAAAAAACCCCTGTATCATAGGACCGCTATCATAGTGGTGGAAACACTCAAAAACTAGGTCAACCCCAGTGCCTACTAGCCCACTTCGGTGAAAAATGACCAAACTGCCCTTAGAGCTATTTTTCGGCATGTTTCTCGAGATAGTACCTAAGTCCTCAGAAAGGTAAGTCCACCATTCTAAGATCGTCCCAGAGATGATCCGGCATGATTAGATGTCTTCCAGTCAGTTTTGGGCCAATTCTAAGACTTTTCGGTCAAGATGACCATTTTGCCCCTAGGCATTCGAACGCCCCAGGAACCACACCGGCTCAAGGTGTCAAACCGGTAACCTTTCAAGAATGCTTCTTATAGTATTCCCGACCTTTCATTATCTTTTCGGATTATTCGGACTCAGTTTCTGCAACCCAGTGCGAAAAGACCGTTTTCCCCTGGTAGGCCGGTTGCCTTTTCCAACCACACCGGCTCTGGGTATCAAACCGGTAACCTTTGGGAACATTCTAAATAATGTTTTCGAACCTTGAGTCTTCTTCTGGGACATTTTGAGTCCGTCCTAGCAGCTTTTCGGCCAGATTGACCGTTTTGTCCCTAATGGCCCGGTCAACCCTTCTAACAAAATCTTGACATCCTTTTTCAAGTCCATTACCCCCGGGACCCTGTTCTAAGCATTCCTGTCCCTTTCTGGCCTTCTGAATCATGCTCGGCCCCTTCAAATCATTCCTGGACTTTCCAAAGTCACTCTCAGAGAAGCCAGGCAAAAAATTGCATGGTAGTCACTAGTACAGGCGCCCAAATCTTCTAAAGATATATTGCTTGCCGACCTTAAAACTTTCCTAAGTGGCTGGCGCCAAGCCAAATATTAGCCTGGCGCCACTCTTAGTCGCGCCAGAAGGAATTTTGGCTTGTCGCCACTGCAACACGCGCTAGGTCATTCTTCCCTCTATAAATAAAGAGCCTCTTCCAGCGTGAAGGAGCTCCACAAACTCAGTCTAAAAACCCAACTATTTGATATACAGAGCTCGTAGCCTCCCTAAACCCTAGTCTTCTTTAGGTTTTCCAAACTCTAGCCTCCATGCACAAACCCTAGCCTTCTATACACTCACATACACTCTTATACACTTATACACTAGCCTCAAACCCTCCATTGAAGACTTGAAGTACTATAACTTTTAGCTCTTGAAGATTGAAGACAAGTTCCTAAAGACTAAAGCGAAGCAGGGACTGAAGCAAGAAAAGCAAGAAAGAAAAACAAAGCATGCAAAGTAAAGCAAAATAAAGAAAATACAAGGTAGGCCCTCTATTTAAGTTTACGCATCCTCCCCCTCTCTTTTCTCCCTCCGAACCCACTTAGGTTTTTTTCTATTTTACTCCTCCATCTTCTTCCCCCCCTTTCCTGTATGCTTGAAACAAGGGACTTCCTGGTCAATGTGTAGGATTAGGCTATTGGAGGTCACCATGTCGGGGGTTTTCTTTTAGTCTAACCAAAGACTACGTGGGTTCGGCCGCCTTGATTATGTGGTGAAGCCTTTAGCCTTGTATGTTCACGACCCCAACTTGCATTGTGCATATCATGATTTTCAATCTCTCCAAAATTCATTTTTAAACTTGTTTTCAAAATCTTGCATCAAAATTGTTTTCAAAACTTATGTTAAAATTTTCTTCTTCAAAACTTGTTTTCAAAATCACAATCCTAAGGTAATTCTAGGCTTTCCATGGCTAGGGTTGCTTTAGGAAAGTGTTACATTTGAAGTGACCAATATGGTCCATATTTTCAACTCCTTGTTGTTTTCAAAACCACTATCTTAGAGTGGTACTAATCTTCTTATGGTTAGAACCGCTTTAGGAAAGTGAGATATTTTTATGAACTCTCTGTAAGCACCCCATTTTTGACCGCTCGGCAGTCTACACTCTGTCCAGACTTGTTTTCAAGTCATTGTGGACATATTCCAATCGAAACCAATCCTCTAGGTCCAAATTCCACCTTTCCATCGCTTTGCAGGCCTGTCAGGCCCAAATAGAGGCAAAATGACCAAAATGCCCTTAGGGGCATTGTCCTTTCTTATTCCAATTCCAATCCCTCTCTCGAGACAGTTTATTCCTCGAGACGGTCCGAGTAGCAAAACTACTCACAAAACCGTTAGAATGGCGGAAACACTCAAAACCCAGGCACATCTCTTTGGAGACGGTAAGACCCCTTTCCAATCCCACTCTCGAGACAGTTTATTCCTCGAGACAGTTTCAATCCAGGCACGTCTCTTCGGAGACGGTAAGACCCCTTTCCAGTCCAACTCTCGAGACAGTTTATTCCTCTAGACGGTCCGAGTAGCAAAACTACTCACAAAACCGTTAGAGTAGCGGAAATACTCACAGAACCGTCCGAGTAGCGGAAATACTCAACCCCGTCCGAGTAGCGGAAATACTCAACCGTTAGAGTAGCGGAAATACTCACAAAACCGTTAGAGTAATAGAAATACTCACACCGTGAGAGTGGCGGAAACTCTCAAAACCCAGGTCAACACCAGTGTCTGTTAGCTCACTTCGGTGAAAAATGACTAGACTACCCTTAGGACCTTTTCCGAGACTTTTCAGTCAAGATGACCATTTTGCCCCTAAGCATCCGAATGCCCCGGGAACCACACCGGCTTTGAGTATCAAATCGGTAATGTCCCAAGAATACTTTTTATAGCATTCTCAACCTTCCTTTACCTTTCTGGACCATTCTGAGTCAGTTCCAGCCAACCCGGTACAAAATGACCGTTTTGCCCCGGGAGGGCCGGTCTGCTTCTTCGACCACACCGGCTCTGGGTATCAAACCGGTAATGTCCCGAGAATACTTTTTATAGTGTTCTCAACCTTCCTTTACCTTTCCAGATCAGTCTGAGTCAGTTCCGGCAAACCCGGTACAAAATGACCGTTTTGCCCCTAGTGGGCCGGTCTCCATTTCCGACCACGCCGGCCCTGGAAATCAAACCGGCAACCTCTGGGAACATTCTAAATAATGTTTCCAGATCCCAGGTCTTCTTCTGGGACAGTCTGAGTCTGTCCCGGCAGTTTTCCGGTCCGGTTGATCGTTTTGCCCCTAAAGGCCCGGTCGACCTTTCCGACACATCTTATCCTCACTTTTCAAGTCAAATACCTCCCGGACACTATTTTAAGTGTTCCTGCTTCTTTCCAGCCTTTCGGGTCACTCCCGGCTCCTTCAAATCATTCCCGGACTTTCCGGAGTCACTCCTAGTGAAGCCAGGCTAAAGATTGCATGGTAGTCACTAGTACAGGCACCCAAATCTAGTCAAAGATAGGTTACTTGCCGACCTTAATTATTTCTTAAATGGCTGGCGCCACTAGTAGTGGCGCCAAGCCAAAAAATGGTATGGCGCCACTAGGAGTGGCGCCAGTGCATAATTTGGCCTGGCGCCACTGCAACAAGCGCCAGGTTTGTCTTCCCTCTATAAATATAGAGCCTCGTTCAACGTGAAAAGGGTCTGCAAACTTAACCTAAAAATCCTATACTTGATATACAGAGCTCGAGCACCTCCAAAACCCTAGCCTCCCTAGGTTTTCCCAAACCCTAGCCACTATACACAAACCCTAGCCTCCTATACACTCATACACTAGCCTTCAACTACCCTTCGAAAACTTGAAGAGCTGTCATCTAAAGCTTGAAGACAACCCTTGAAGACTGAAGAAGAAGATCAAGACGAAGACCGAAGACCGAAGACCGAAGACAAGCAAGGCACGCAAATTAAAGAAGATACAAGGTAGGCTTTCTCTTTAAATTTTCGCATTCCCCCCTCTCTCTTCTCTTTCCTAACCCACTTGGGTTTTCTCTATTTTAATCCCCCATCTCTTTCCCCCCTTTCTTTGCATGCTTGAAACAAGGGGATTCCTGGTCCATGTGTAGGATTGGACTATTAGAGAGTCACCGTGTCGGGGGCTTTCTTCTAGTCTAACCAAAGACCACGTGGGTCCGGCCCCCTTGATTATGTGGTGAAGCCTTAACCTTGTATGTTCACGACCCCAAATTGCATTGTGCATATCATGATCTTGCATCTTCCAAAAACTGTTTTCAAAGTTGTCTTCAAAATCGTTTTCAAACTTGTTTTCAAAATTGCATTAAAATCTCTTTTTCAAAAACTTGTTTTCAAAACCACAATCCTATGGTGATTCTAGCCTTTCCATGGCTAGGGTTGCTTTAGGAAAGTGTTATATTAAAAGTGGCTTTTTGGTCTATATTTTCAAACCTTATTGTTTTCAAAACCACTTTCTTAAAGTGGTTCTAGCCCTCTTATAGCTAGAATCGCTTTAGGGAAGTGAGACGTTTTCATACTTTTCAAAAAACTCTCTCTTCAAAAGTCCCTTCCTAAAAATCTCTTTTTCAAACATACTTTCCTAAAACTCTCCTCTCCAAAATTGTTTTCAAAAACTCCCCTCCAAAATCTATTTTTCAAAACCCCCTTTTCCAACTCCTTTCCAAAACTCTCCCTCCTAAAAATTTACTTTCCAAAAACGCAGCGTAAAAATCTTTCCAAAAATTCTGTTTTCCAAAATCTCCCTTCTAGAAATTCCCCTCTAGGATTTTCCTTCTAAAATCTACATTTCCAAAAATACACTTTCCAAAACTCCTTCTCTTCAAAAATCTTTCCAAAAGCTCTCTTTCCAAATTCACTTTCCAAAAACTCCTCCCTAGGATTTCCTTTCTAGAAAACCTTAGTTTCCAAAAACGCGTTTTCCAAAAAACTCTTTCCTTAGAACCCAAGTCAAGCCCTAGAACCCACAATTAGGAAACCCTAGATTTTCTTTCCAAAAACATGGTTTTCAACCTTTGCCCTAAACCTAGGTTTTCAAAATCTCTCGTTTTCTACATCAAAACTATACATGTTTCCAAAACCTATTTTCTACGTCAAAACTATAATTTTTCAAAACTAGGGTTTCTAAAATCTCCTTTCCAAATCCTAGCCAAATCCTACCTTCCCTTTAGGAAACCGAATCAAATCTCCCCGTTTAGGAAACTAGATCCCGTCCTCCGTTTTTGGAAACAAAATCAAATCTTTTCTTTTAAAAAACCAAATCCAATCTCTTCTTTATCCAAACCTTTCCTAATTCGATTCCTTCCTAAACCTTAAGTTTCCTAAACTTGAACATAAAAATCTTTCCTAAATTTTAAAACTCAACTTTCAAATCTTTCCTAATTCAACCCTTTCCTAATTCAAACCCCTTTCCAAATCTTAACTTTCTAAATTCAAGCTTTTAAACCTTTCCTAAATTCAAACCTTTCTTAATTTCAAGATTTTCTAAAACTCTAAAATTTTCTAAAATCTTAAATCTTTCTAAACCCAAAACTTTCTAAATCCTAAACTTTCCAAATTTCAAATCTTTTCAAATCCAAAGTTTCCTAAATTCAAAACTTTCTTAAGTTAAATCTTTCTAAACTTTCAAGCTTTCTAAATTCTAAACTTTCCAAAACTTCAACATCTTTCCAAATCTAAGACTTTTCTAAACTCAAAGCTTTCTTAATCTAAGACTTTCTTAAGTCGAAACTTTCTTAATTCAAAACTTTCCAAAATCAAAACTTCCCTTTTTCAAACATTTCTAAATTCGAAATTTTCTTAATTCAAAACTTTCCTAATTTCAAAACTTTCTTAATTTCAAAAATTTCCTAATTTGAAAACTTTCCTCATTCGAAACTTTCTTAATTCAAAACTTTCCTAAAGTTGAAACATTCCAAATTCAAAGCTTTCCAAAGATGAAACTTTCCTAATTCGAGACTTTCCTAAATCAAACCTTTCCTAATTCAACCTTTCCTAAATCCAACCTTTTCTTAATCTCCTAAACCCTCCAGATCGAGTCAAATCTTTCCTAAGTTATCTTTCCAAAACAATTCCAATTTCTTATCTTCTATTCTAAGTTCAAATCAAATCCAATTTCCAATTCAATCTCCTTCTTCAAATCCACTCTTCTCTTTTCAATCGGACTCCGGTCCGAACTACGACTGACCTGATTCCCCCAAGGGATACGTAGGCAACCTTCATAGGTGCGGTCACAATGCTTTTCAAACTTTCAATTCCACCCTCATGGGTGCGGTTTTCCAAATCTTTTCAAATCTAAAATTCCAATTTCAAAATTTCTATTTCCAAATTTTTAAACTTTCCAATTTCAATTCTATCTCTTTAAATCTATTTTCAAATTAAATCAATTGCTTTCCAAATCTATTTGTCAATTCTTTTCCATTGCACTTGCATATCATGCATCATACTAAATTGGTTTTCAAACATTTTTTTTCAAAGTAAATAGGGTTGAATTATAGTTAATTAAAGACTCTCATAGGTGAATTTAGGGTAGATTAACATGTAGGTACTGAAAGGGCGGAGTAGGCTGGTAGCTTAGTGCGTCTTCCCTACACGTAACTAACCTCCGAACCTAGAATCACTGTTATCAAAGACCAAACGGAGTTATTTTTCAAAAAAGGGCTAAATGTTTTCCAAAGGTTGCCAAACAACCTGTTTTCTTAAAAACCCTCTCTCGAGGAGATATTTTCAAATCATTTTTCAAAAAACCCTAAGTGTAGTTTTCGGATTATGCTTAGTTTTTAGGTGACCTAACTCACCTTAATCAAGTTAGGTGACGACTCCGAACCTTTTTCAAAAGCCCTTTATTCAAACCTGTTTTCAATTCAAACCTAGTCGCACTCATTCTTCTAGGAGGGTGAGTTCTAACGAGAGAGTACAGCATTTTTTTCGCTTGGGTGAGTATTCCTCGAGTGCGAAAAATCTAGGCGTGACAACTGGCGACTCCATTGGGGACACTTAGAGGGTTAGGCCGTCAGTCATGTCTCTTTACCATTTTCCTATATGGAGTCTTCAATTAACTTGGTTCAATCATATTCACTTTATATTTTCAAAACCAATTTTTCAAAATTATTTTCAAAAAAAAAAGCATGCATTTATTCATATTATCTTGTATTATGTTTGTCATCCACATACTGACACTTGCATCTTTGTTTTGTAGGTGCGCTTTATGTTTAAATTTTATTAACTGCTTTGCATGAATGTGATGTACAGGATGAATGGGAGTTGTTGGGCCCTTTCCTCCACTTTTAAAAAAATCACACACACACTGCATGTGCACTTGCATTCTGCATATTTGCATACCCTGATATGTCCTTTCTAGTTAGAAAGGGGGAACGGTATATTGGTTGTAGGCAAGATGCTGTGTCAGTTTCTTCTCCTACGACCTCTTGATGGTTCCCCCGCTCGGATCACCAACCGATCATGGCACCACCTCGGGGAGTGGGCCTAGGTTTGAAGATCCGGAGACCAAGCCTTTTTAGGACGCATTAGTCAACCCTCAACCTCATACTCATATAGATACCATGCATAGCCGAACCTCTGCCAGATTTAGGACATGAGCACCGTTTTTAAAATCACGAAGGAAAGGGCGACTGCTCTTACTTTCATTTATACCTACTGTTATAATGCTTGTATTTATACTGTTATAATGTCTGTCTAACTGTTCATGCGTGCATGTCTACTTCAATTGTACTTTCTCTCCTTATACTTTTTGCATATTCGTGTTCATGCATTCAATATCCCATGTTAAGAAAAGAGTTCCAAGTAACTCAAGTCACTGCATTCTCATGCATATGATCAACCCATCGAAAGTGACACCAACGTCACTCTCCCTTGCATTAAACCTACCCAAACCCTAAGGGTTCCCGCGTAACCCTAAGGACTCATTGCATGCATCTCAATCCATTCCATAAGAGGGGCCCCAATCTCTCTATGCTCACGGAGATAGGGTTGCCAAGAAGACAAGGGGCAATCAATCAACAAGGTCTCTCAGCAACCTCCTCAACATCAAATCCAAGGAAGGCGAATCCGAGGAGTCAATAGTAGTTTAGGGTTTCCCTTTGTAAAATTAGATAGGTGGAAGTCCAAAGGAAAATGTTCCCCCTCCCCCTATTAAAATGTATTTCAATTCTTTTGTATCTCAAACCTAAAATTTAATGTACTTCTTTATTTTTATGAATGAATGCATGAATGATTGAAGGTCTCTACTTGGCGGTAAGGTATCTGTATACAGGGGCAAACCCCCTATCTCCAAAAGTGAGCCAATACATCATGTTTAGTTTCCCCCTTTAAAAAAAAAAAGGGGGGCACCTTAGAGCATGCATTGCATAAAGACTTGTCAAGGTCAAACACTGACTCTTCCCTTTTTGTTGGTTATAGGTACCTTCCCTCGTTCCCCGATCTTACAAGCATGGAATTGCTTACTCTTGATACGTTAACTCAGTTACTAGCAGAGACAAGAGGAGTCAAGTATAAGATGACCGAAATGGAAGGCATGCTTTCCTCACTCTTATCTCACACAACCCGAGAGCAAGTAGAGTCCTTGTGGGCCCAAACCCATGATGGACGAAAAAGGACGAAGAAGGAAGATCATGACTATACCGCCACCATTGCTTCCCAACGACCTCCCCGGGCCGAGGGCCTTGCTCGAATGCCTTCCAAACCAACCCCTAACCAAACACAAGGATTATATGACCTTCCCTTCGGATATCATCCCGACCCTTTTGGCCCTGCCACCGAGAATGGTCCCGTTCTGAAACATAAAACCCGAAGCCCTTTTAATTCCCGAACCATCAACCCAGCTGCGACCTCACCGAAACGTGGTCCCTAATCATCAAAAACATCTGCAATACCTCCTCGAACTAGGCGAACAAGTGGGAAGAAGCGGACATTTACAAAACTCGCGTGCTCACAGACCACGGTCTATTTTGGCCTCTTAGCAGCTGGGTACCTGAAACCTATACCTGCTCGACCCCAGCCCAATCCTCCGCCTCATTACTTCAAATCTGCAGCAAGCTGTAAGTATCATTCGGATAGCCAAGGACATGATACTGAAGATTGTTTGGCCCTCAAGCATAAGATTCAAGACCTGATAGATAATAAGATCATTGGGATACGACCGGCAAATCCTTCTCCGAACGGCTCTGCAAACCCTCCACTAGACCATGCTGTCAACATCATTACAAAGTTTGGTAACAACAATGTTTGTTTTGCTGCATGCCAAGAGATATATTACAAGGATGGAAAGGAAATGGAATGCGAAGATGCCTGGTCACGATATAACCCCAATGAGATGCCGACCCCCGAAGACAAACTTGCATACGAGTCCGTGAAGAAAATTGATGAGGAACTGTCCAAACTCCGTAATAAGAATCCTTCATTATATACACCTGAGGAGCATTGAGCCCTAATTGGAGGCCAGAGCAGAAAACCCCAGGCACGACCTATTGAGCTGGACGAGTATGAATTGCCCGAGTGGTTTGTTAGAGAAACTCCGGAGCAAACAAATGAAGGCCAGACAATCAAGAAAGCTGACAATTACATCATCACCGCCAACTCACTTGGAACTCCGGGAGAAGCATCTACCTATCCTGCCTTAGCTGAAAATCTCAACCGTGGATGGAATGCAGACGAGGGCACAGGCCCAAGACCTTACTAAAAATGGGTTTCTTGCACAAGCGTACAAGAGAGGGGTGGTTTCACCCACTTTCTTTCTATCCCTTTTACTTCTTGTATTTAAATTAATGTTTACATTTTCTTATTGCCTAAGAACCTTATGCTTTTCGTAAAAATAATAATAATGATCAAATAATAGTCTTTTATTCCATTATGTTTGTCTTGTCTTCCCTGGGAATAGTGACTACTTTCTACGCAAGGGGCATGGTTTGTCTTATAGAATGATCCAACCTGAAGGGATGATAGCATGAGTTAACCACTCGCCAAGTGATCAGTCGCCCACAGAGAGAGAGAATAAGGATGAGTGAGGATACTACCCAAAGGCGACACTTGTAAGACTCTGAGGCTAAGCGATGTGTGGCCAGTTTATCAAAATGAAGAGGAGCCATCTTTCATTTCCCCACATATAAAGAATAAATAACTAAATAAATGAACAAATGTGCTCGTATTCTCTTTGCTTAACCCCTAGTGCCTCGCGGAAAGCGAAAATTTTCTTTGTCAACCCTGATCCAAGACTGTCCTCCCCACACTGGGGCAGACATAAGTTGAGAATTCTAGGAGTGCTGTCCACCTCTATCATGCTAGGATAGCGTTGAAAACTCTATGCATCAAGCAATTTAATTCAAAGTGAAGAGAGGCCCTCATTTCATTTCCCATACAGTCAAAAGCAACCCCTTGCCAAACCCGTTGAGCCACTTATCCTTTCTTAACAAAACCCCAACCTAGGGATCACCGCCCACACTGGGTATATTGAACTTCCAAGGAAAAGATTTAAGGGGAAAGGGTTAAAGAATTGTTTCGTTTCATAAAAGAAAAGAAAATAAATAGAAAGGAAAAGCAAAAGAAAGGAGTTGCCAAGGGGTAAGAGGCTAAAAAAAAAAAAAACCATGATTCTAAAGAAAGGCTTGAAGAAAATCGTGATTGAATTAACTTCAAAGGCACAGAAAAGAAAATCATGTTTATCTCAAGAAGTACATGGAAAGGGTGAAAGAACGAGGTTATTTTCACCCTGAGAAATATATGGCCAAAAGCGAGAAGGAAATTTAAAGGTGATCCTAGGTTACAAGGAAACCCAGTAGGTACAATAGGTTTGAACCTTTACCTTTTCTTGCAAAACTCCGAAACCATGGCCTACATTACAACCCTATTAAAGTCCCTCTAATTGAAAAAAGATTGCTTGATCTAAATGAGTTAGATACGCTGCCAAAGCTTAAAAAAAAAAAAAATGGATGCTAATCCTACTGAAAAACGGTTAAGGACAGTTTGGATCTAAACCCTGCTGAAAACAACATTGAATTTGAGCCTACATATCCCGTTGTTTCTAAAACCCCATAACCTAGCCAACATTATGGTCCTAAACAAAGCCTTCTCAGATTGAAATGACTGGCCACTTATCGCTCTGCCAAAGGTCAGGTAAGTTGTTGCTAAGACCCCGAGAGTCGAGAGTTTCAGCCCAATAACCCTATACACTAACCCTAAGACAAAAGAGTTGGGGGCGATCAAGAGGTTGAGTAAAGTACGAAATGCTATCATCCCATCAAGGTAAGGTTGAGCTAGAAGAGAGGCTAAACCCCCGAAGAAGAGGGAGTTACCATTCCCAAGGTTACAAGTCTAACAGCACCCTGTGTCATTCTATTAACATATTTCTAACTGGTGCATATATATATATATATATATAAATCAGCATGAGCTTTGCATGTATAAGACATAACTCCCTGTAGAAATAGAAATCACCAATATCAACTCATATAATAAACATCTAACATCATCATACATCACATACCTCTGATCATATGTATATGTCTATCTGTGCATCTAAGTACCATAAACCTCCATCCTTATACAAAACTATGCAAAATAAAATTGTCTAACATCAATACATCTCAGGGACTAGGGGCAAAGGAGGATTAGAGTCTCCACAAGGGGCATCAATCACAAGTCAAAATCAATATCATCTTGATCAAAATCCTCGAAACCCGGCATCGGAGGAGGAGGATAACTACTCGAAGCACCGCCATCCTGCAGGGGAGATAAAACCAAAATCAGCTGCAAGCAAAAGAAGCTAAGCAACGGCAGAGCAAAAGGGAGCAAAGAGAGAATAACTTACCCCCCCACCACCCATCTAAGACAACCGAGCCATCAGAGAAGCTACCTCGGCCTGGTACTGGTCAATCTCCATCTGGTACCGATCTCTCTGGTCCCTCACAGCAGTAAACTTAGCCTGGGGCACATATCCTCCAGCACGGTGCCATAGGTCAACCACCTCCTGGCCAACAACATACCCACCGACTACTACCTCGAACCGGGTGAAGGCACCAACCGAATGAGCTCCAAAGTGCGCAACATAATCCGTATCCGGAGGAAGCAAGAACTCGGCACCTGGCTGACGCTCCTGATAAGGGATGGGCACTCCCGCCACCAGGGCTCCAAACATATACTCTGGCGGAGCTCCTGCTGATTGAAACTCCTCGTGAAACTGCCTCCAATGCCGCTCTCCAAGGTAGGACTCCCAAGTGTCATCATTGAGAAAAGCAGCTCTCGACAAAGACAACGGGACCAGGTACCGGATTGTCTCATAATGGACTGATCCAATGAAGGGCCGCCAGGTCACATCCCTCGCCTCAATCAGCTCCAGGTTAGCCCGAAGTGTCACGAAGTCAGTAATCTCCGATCGTTGGGCTACCCGGTCACGAGCCCACCTCAAAGCACGAGGATAGAGATCATCCTCCACAACTATGGGACGACGCACTGGCAGGTACTCGTAACTCCACCAGACCAGGAAGGGCCAAAAGCTAGTCATGCTGCCCCAGCGAGAAGAAGTCCGAACCCGCATCCATCGAAGAAAGCAGCCAAAAGAAAAGGACCCCCAGTCCAACTCGGACAAAGCTCCCAGATCAGCTACTATACTCACCAGACGGCACGGCACGAGTAACTTGTTGTTGTTGCAGAAGCAGCTAAAGATGATGTACAACACAAGTCGCCGTCTCATGATGTCCCGCCGAGCAGGCGATGGCTCGATAGCAAAAGTACGCTCACCGTGACTAATCCAAGAGACTGGGAAAGCAGAACGCTCAGGCTGAGGCAAGTCCAACAACAAATAGGCCTCGTCCCTGCTAACTGGGTGCAGGGTGATCCGCTGGCTGACAAAGGAAAGTCCAGTAATAATCGCCCAATCCAAAGGAGTGGGGCCTAACTCAAAGCCGACAAAATGGAAGGTCCCAGTCTCCCCGAACCACCTCTCGACGAGTGCCAGTACCAAATGCCGGTTCAGGTGGTTAGCCTGTAATCCCATAAAGGCGCCAAACCCGATCTCTGCCAAGAAGGCGCGGTATGATGGGGCAGCTTGCTGCATGGTCACAAAAACTTGATGAACAGCCCCTCGAAAAGCTGTATGTACCCGCGGAGGTGGCAAATGTTGTCTGGAATATACACTAGGGTGATAGGCCAGATCCCCGAGAGGTGGGACATCTGGTATCTATAAATCTCCCAAGTCGACGTCTGTCTACCTATGCCTGGAAGAAGCTCTCCCATAGCCGGTCACCTGGTCCCCAAGGCCCGGTACCTCCTCCTCGGCGTCAACCTCCTCAGCAAAAGCCTGCTCAACCGGAGGAAAAGGGTCGACAGGTAGTCCACTCCCCTACCTGCTCTGGCTGGATGAGGATCATCCGGTGGATCGTCGACTACCTCTAGATCGACTATAACCGCCAGTAGAATCGGTCCGGGCCACCTTCCCCGAGCGGCGTCTCCTCTCAGAACCATCATCACCTGCGTCTGCCATCCTAAAAAGGTAAGCCAAGATAAGTGATGTTAATATACCATCCATGCAGTTTAAATAACAATAAAATAAAACAAACAAATAACACGAAACAAATAAACGATTTTGAATAACAAATAGAAAACAAAATTTTCACACATCTTGATTTTCCAACTCCAAATCAAGTCTCAAGGGTTCTCTGCCTGTTCCCTTCAAAAGGATTTTATTTCTAAAATTTTAACCAACTCTTTTCATAATTTCTAAAAATTTCGGCAGAGTCCCGTTTAAAAATGGCCCCTACAACGCCCACGACATCAACACAAAACACGAAATATGCACCTTCCAATGCTACAATCACATGACAATGGCACCCGTGCACACTTCCCAATTTTTCAAAATTTTCAAAACTCATGTTTTATTTTTCAAATAAATCAATGGTTTTCAAAAAGCTCCCAAAAGTTTTTTCAAAATCACCTCAAATGTTTTCAAAATACTCTTACATTTTTCCAAATTTTAAACTTTAAAACTTTCATCAATTTCTTGAATTTCCTAATTTTTTCTAATTTTCTAAATATTTTTCTAATTTTAAAAAAATCAAAAATTCATCGAGTTTTCAAAAAATCACGAAACTTCATACGGTTGTTAAACACATTTTTCTAAGGCACATTGCACAAAAACATAGCCATAAAACCTAATACCCATGCTTATAGGAACAAATTTCTTATTCTTGTAGAAAACTCCCTTCACACATTTACATATAATCACTCAAATTCAATCAAACAACCATCAAATTGCAAAAACAACATCACCAAAGTGTTCAAAACATATCAAAGCGTTAATTTCCACTATTCACATGATTCAAACGAAGTTCTACACATCAAAATCAACAAAATTTGAAAACTCACCTTTTGGAAGTTCTCCGGCGAAATCTTCACTTCCGGCGACTTTTCCGGTGACTTTTCCGGCGACGTGGACTCCCTCCAGCAATCACCCGTGGTCCCTAAGGAGTGCTCCTCCAATGTCCAAGACGGATTCCTCACAATGCCTCACAAATTTGCAAAAAACTCTTCAAATCCCGTGGGTGTTCGAACCAGAAATTTTCTGGTTTTAACTTTAAGCCTGGCGCCATTAGCAGAGGCGCCAGTTCATTTCTGCCAAAAGCGCCACTACTAGTGGCGCCAGTTATAAATTCTGGGCAGTTTTGCCCTTTTTCCTGCCAAAACTCGTTTTCGAAGGCCTTTTTGGCCTGTTGTCCGTTTTCGACCCCCGTTGTCGAAGGATTTCCAGTGTCCGTCCCTCCGACTGCCTCGCGGTCAACATGGGACTCTTACTCTTATTGTTTTCTGTCTTTGACAAACAAAGACAAAAAAAAGAGGGGCAGCTGTAAGCACCCCATTTTTGACCGCTCGGCAGTCTACACTCTGTCCAGACTTGTTTTCAAGTCATTGTGGACATATTCCAATCGAAACCAATTCTCTAGGTCCAAATTCCGCCTTTCCATCGCTTCGCGGGCTTATCAGGCCCAAATAGAGGCAAAATGACCAAAATGCCCTTAGGAGCATTGTCCTTTCTTATTCCAATTCCAATCCCTCTCTCGAGACAGTTTATTCCTCGAGATAGTCCGAGTAGCAAAACTACTCACAAAACCGTTAGAGTGGCGGAAACACTCACAAAACCGTTAGAGTAGCGGAAATACTCACAAAACCGTTAGAGTGGCGGAAACACTCAAAACCCAGGCACGTCTCTTTGGAGACGGTAAGACCCCTTTCCAATCCCACTCTCGAGACAGTTTATTCTACGAGATGGTTTCAATCTAGGCACGTCTCTTCGGAGACGGTAAGACCCCTTTCCAGTCCCACTCTCGAGACAGTTTATTCCTCGAGACGGTCCGAGTAGCAAAACTACTCACAAAACCGTTAAAGTAGCGGAAATACTCACAGAACCGTCAGAGTAGCGGAAATACTCACAGAACCGTCCGAGTAGCGGAAATACTCAACCCCGTCCAAGTAGCGGAAATACTCAACCCCGTCCGAGTAGCGGAAATACTCAACCGTTAGAGTAGCGGAAATACTCACAAAATCGTTAGAGTAGCAGAAATACTCACACCGTGAGAGTGGCGGAAACACTCAAAACCCAGGTCAACACCAGTGTCTGTTAGCTCACTTCGGTGAAAAATGACCAGACTACCTTTAGGACCTTTTCCGAGACTTTTTGGTCAAGATGACTATTTTGCCCCTAAGCATCCGAATGCCCCGGGAACCACACCGGCTTTGAGTATCAAACCGGGAATGTCCCGAGAATACTTTTTATAGCATTCTCAACCTTCCTTTACCTTTCCGGACCATTCCGAGTCAGTTCCGGCCAACCCGGTACAAAATGACCGTTTTGCCCCTGGAGGGCCAGTCTCCTTCTTCGACCACACCGGCTCTGGGTATCAAACCGGTAATGTCCCGAGAATACTTTTTATAGTGTTCTCAACCTTCCTTTACCTTTCCAGATCATTTCGAGTCAGTTCCGGCAAACCCGGTACAAAATGACCGTTTTGCCCCTAGTGGGCCGGTCTCCATTTCCGACCACACCGGCCCTGGGAATCAAACCGGCAACCTTCGGGAACATTCTAAATAATGTTTCCAGATCCCAGGTCTTCTTCTGGGACAGTCTGAGTCTGTCCCGGCAATTTTTCGGTCCGGTTGATCGTTTTGCCCCTAAAGGCCCGGTCGACCTTTCTGACACATCTTATCCTCACTTTTCAAGTCAAATACCTCCCGGACACTATTTTAAGTGTTCTTGCTTCTTTCCGGCCTTCCGGGTCACTCCTGGCTCCTTCAAATCATTCCCGGACTTTCCGGAGTCACTTCTAGTGAAGCTATGCTAAAAATTACATGGTAGTCACTAGTACAGGCGCCCAAATCTAGTCAAAGATACATTGCTTGCCGACCTTAATTATTTCCTAAATGGCTGGCACCACTAGTAGTGGCGCCAAGTCAAAAAATGGCCTGGCGCCACTCCTAGTGGCGCTAGTGTATAATTTGGCCTGGCACCACTACAACAGGCGCCAGGTTTGTCTTCCCTCTATAAATACAGAGCCTCGTTCAACGTGAAAAGGGTCAGCGAACTTAACCTAAAAATCCTATACTTCGATATACAGAGCTCGAGCACCTCCAAAACCCTAGCCTCCCTAGGTTTTCCCAAACCCTAGCCACCTATACACTGATACACTAGCCTTCAACTACCCTTCGAAGACTTAAAGAGCTGCCATCTAAAGCTTGAAGACAACCCTTGAAGACTGAAGAAGAAGATCAAGACGAAGACCGAAGACCGAAGACAAGCAAGGCGCGCAAATTAAAGAAGATACAAGGTAGGCTTTCTCTTTAAATTTCCGCATTCCCCCCTCTCTCTTCTCTTTCCTAACCCACTTGGGTTTTCTCTATTTTAATCCCCCATCTCTTTCCCCCCTTTCTTTGCATGCTTGAAACAAGGGGATTCCTGGTCCATGTGTAGGATTGGACTATTGGAGAGTCACCGTGTCGGGGGCTTTCTTCTAGTCTAACCAAAGACCACGTGGGTCCGGCCCCCTTGATTATGTGGTGAAGCCTTAACCTTGTATGTTCACGACCCCAAATTGCATTGTGCATATCATGATCTTGCATCTTCCAAAAACTATTTTCAAAGTTGTCTTCAAAATCGTTTTCAAACTTGTTTTCAAAATTGCATTAAAATCTCTTTTTCAAAAACTTGTTTTCAAAACCACAATCCTATGGTGATTCTAGCCTTTCCATGGCTAGGGTTGCTTTAGGAAAGTGCTATATTAAAAGTGGCTTTATGGTCTATATTTTCAAACCTTATTGTTTTCAAAACCACTTTCTTAAAGTGGTTCTAGCCCTCTTATAGCTAGAATCGCTTTAGGGAAGTGAGACGTTTTCATACTTTTCAAAAAACTCTCTCTTCAAAAGTCCCTTCCTAAAAATCTCTTTTTCAAACATACTTTCCTAAAACTCTCCTCTCCAAAATTGTTTTCAAAAACTCCCCTCCAAAATCTATTTTTCAAAACCCCCTTTTCCAACTCCTTTCCAAAACTCTCTCTCCTAAAAATTCACTTTCCAAAAACGCTCCCTAAAAATCTTTCCAAAAACTCTCTTTTCCAAAATCTCCCTTCTAGAAATTCCCCTATAGGATTTTCCTTCTAAAATCTACGTTTCTAAAAATACACTTTCCAAAACTCCTTCTCTTCAAAAATCTTTCCAAAAGCTCTCTTTCCAAATTCACTTTCCAAAAACTCCTCCCTAGGATTTCCTTTCTAGAAAACCTTCGTTTCCAAAAACGCGTTTTCCAAAAAACTCTTTCCTTAGAACCCAAGTCAAGCCTAGAACCCACAATTAGGAAACCCTAGATTTTCTTCCCAAAAACATGATTTTCAAACTTTGCCCTAAACCTAGGTTTCCAAAATCTCTCGTTTTCTACATCAAAACTATACATGTTTCCAAAACCTATTTTCTACATCAAAACTATAATTTTTCAAAACTAGGGTTTCTAGAATCTCCTTTCCAAATCCTAGCCAAATCCTACCTTCCCTTTAGGAAACCGAATCAAATCTCCCCATTTAGGAAACTAGATCTCGTCCTCCGTTTTTGGAAACAAAATCAAATCTTTTCTTTTAAAAAACCAAATCCAACCTCTTCTTAATCCAAACCTTTCCTAATTCGATTCCTTCCTAAACCTTAAGTTTCCTAAACTTGAACATAAAAATCTTTCCTAAATTTTAAAACTCAACTTTCAAATCTTTCCTAATTCAACCCTTTCCTAATTCAACCCCCTTTCCAAATCTTAACTTTCTAAATTCAAGCTTTTAAATGTTTTCTAAATTCAAACCTTTCTTAATTTGAAGATTTTCTAAAACTCTAAAATTTTCTAAAATCTTAAATCTTTCTAAACCCTAAACTTTCTAAATCCTAAACTTTCCAAATTTCAAATCTTTTGAAATCCAAAGTTTCCTAAATTCAAAACTTTCTTAAGTTAAATCTTTCTAAACTTCCAAGCTTTCTAAATTCTAAATTTTCCAAAACTTCAACATCTTTCCAAATCTAAGACTTTTCTAAACTCAAAGCTTTCTTAATCTAAGACTTTCTTAAGTCGAAACTTTCTTAATTCAAAACTTTCCAAAATCAAAACTTCCCTTTTTCAAACATTTCTAAATTCGAAATTTTCTTAATTCAAAACTTTCCTAATTTCAAAACTCTCTTAATTTCGAAAATTTCCTAATTTGAAAACTTTCCTCATTCGAAACTTTCTTAATTCAAAACTTTCCTAAAGTTGAAACATTCCAAATTCAAAGCTTTCCAAAGATGAAACTTTCCTAATTCGAGACTTTCCTAAATCGAACCTTTCCTAATTCAACCTTTCCTAAATCCAACCTTTTCTTAATCTCCTAAACCCTCCAGATCGAGTCAAATCTTTCCTAAGTCATCTTTCCTAAGTCTAGGTTTCCTAAACCTCAATCTTTCCAAAACAATTCCAATTTCTTATCTTCTATTCTAAGTTCAAATCAAATCCAATTTCCAATTCAATCTCCTTCTTCAAATCCACTCTTCTCTTTTCAATCGGACTCCGGTCCGAACTACGACTGACCTGATTCTCCCAAGGGATACGTAGGCAACCTTCATAGGTGCGGTCACAATGCTTTTCAAACTTTCAATTCCACCCTCATGGGTGCGGTTTTCCAAATCTTTTCAAATCTAAAATTCCAATTTCAAAATTTCTATTTCCAAATTTTTAAACTTTCCAATTTCAATTCTATCTCTTTAAATCTATTTTCAAATTAAATCAATCGCTTTCCAAATCTATTTTTCAATTCTTTTCCATTGCACTTGCATATCATGCATCATACTAAATTAGTTTTCAAACATTCTTTTTCAAACTAAATAGGGTTGAATTATAGTTAATTAAAGACTCTCATAGGTGAATTTACGGTAGATTGACATGTAGGTATCGAAAGGGCGGGGTAGGGTGATAGCTTAGTGCGTCTTCCCTACACGTAACCAACCTCCGAACCTAGAATCACTGTTTTCAAAGACCAAATGGAGTTATTTTTCAAAAAAGGGCTAAATGTTTTCCAAAGGTTGCCAAACAACCTGTTTTCTTAAAAACCCTCTTTCGAGGAGATATTTTCAAATCGTTTTTCAAAAAACCCTAAGTGTAGTTTTCGGATTATGCTTAGTTTTTAGGTGACCTAACTCACCTTAATCAAGTTAGGTGGCGACTCCGAACCTTTTTCAAAAGCCCTTTATTCAAACCTGTTTTCAATTCAAACCTAGTCGCACTCATTCTTCTAGGAGGGTGAGTTCTAACGAGAAAGTACAACATTTTTCCCGCTTGGGTGAATATTCCTCGAGTGCGAAAAATCTGGGCGCGACACTCTCCAAAAACTTTCTTTTCAAATCTCCAAAAACTTTCTTTTCAAAATCTCTCTCTCTAAAAATCTCTTTTCTAACATACTTTCTAAAAACTCTCTTCAATCTCCTTCTCAAAATTCCTTTCCAAAATTATTTTCTAAAATACTCTCATCAAAAGATCTATTTTCTTAAAAACTTCGTTTTAAACTCCTTTCCAAAAAGCTTTTCTCAAAATTCACTTTCTAAAAACATTCTTTAAATTTCCTTAATAAAAACTCTTTCCAACAATCACTTTTCAAAAAATTCTTTCCTAAAAATTCTTTCCTAAAAGTTCCTTCCAAAATCTTTTTTCTAAAACTCCTCTCAAGTTCACTTTCTAAAAACTCCTCTCTCAGATTTCTTTCCAAAAGTCTCCCTTTCTAAAATTCTACTTTCCAAAATCTTTCCTTGAAGTTCAAGTCAAGCCCTAGCGCCAATAATTAGGAAATCCTAATTTTCCTTCCCAAAAACATGATTTCCAATTCCCTATTTCGGCCTCAAAATCTAGATTTTCAAAACCTCTTATTTCTTATACCAAAACTATATATATTTCTAAAACCTATTTTCTACATCAAAACTATAGTCTTCCCAAATCTAGGATTTCTAAAAGTCCATTTTTCCAATTCCATGCCAAATTAAATCTTCCCTTTAGGAAACCAAATCCAATCTCCCCGTTTAGGAAATTAGATCTTATCTTCCGTCTTTAGAAACAAAATCAAAACACTTCTTCTTAGAAACACAATCCAAATATTTCCTAATTCCAATCTTTCCTAATCTCGTACTTTCCTAAACCTTAAGTTTCCAAAACTTACACTTTTAAATCTTTCCTTAAACTTTAAGCTTCCAAATCTTTCCTAAACTTCAAACCTTTCCAAATCCTAAACTTTCTAAATTCTAAACTTTCTAAACTCAAAACTTTCTTACTTTCAAAACTTTCCAATTTCAAAACCTTTCTCATCTTAAACTTTCTTAATTAGAAATCTTTCCTAAAATGTAACTTTCCTGAATCGAAACTTTCCTAAAATGACACTTTCCTTAAACGAAACTTTCTTCAAACGGAACCTTTCCTAATCTAAGTCTTTCCTAAATCCAATCTTTCCTAAATCTAGCAAGTCAAACATTCGCGTCAATTATTTCTTCAACCTCAAGTCTTTCCCAAATCTCATCTTTCCTAAGTTTAGGTTTCCCAAAATTCTATCTTTCCAAATCTAGTCTAAGTTCTCTTCCAAGGGTTAAATCCTCTTTCAAGTTCAATTCTAGGTCTAAGTTCAATCCTGATTTCCTAATCTTCCAATTCGAATTCCAAATCAAAATTTCTTTCTTCCAATTATACTTTCTATTTTCTGTCGGACTCTTATCCGAACTACGGCTGACCTGATTTCTTAAAACGGATACGTAGGCAACCTCCATGGGTGCGGTCATAACCTTTTCCAAGTTTCTAATTCCATGATCTAGTTCAAACTTCCAATTCCAAATTTCTATTTTCAAATCTCTATTTTTAATCTCCAAAACTTTCTTTCAAAATCAAATCTATCTCTTTAAATCTCTTTTCTAAAATCAAATTAAGTTCCTTTCAAATCTATTTCTAAATCTATTTTCAAACTCTCTTTTCTTGCACTTGCATATCATGCATCATTCTTTTAAACATTCTTTTTTAAAGTGGATAGTTTTGGACATCTATTAACTGAAGACTTTATTGGGTGAATCTAGGGTGAATAGACATGTAGGTACTGCAAGGGCGAGGTAGGGTGATAGCTTTGTGTGTCTTCCCTAGACATGACCAACCTCCGAACTTAGATCACTGTTTTCGAAAGACCAAAATGGAGTTATTTTAAAAAAAGGGCTTAAATTTTTTCCAAAGGCTGCCAAACAACCTGTTTTCTTAAAAACCCTCTCTTGAGGAAGTATTTTCAAAATCGTTTTCCAAAAACCCTAAATGTAGTTTTCGGATTATGCTTAGTTTTTAGATGACCTAACTCACCTTAATCAAGTTAGGTGGTGACTCAAATTGTTTTTTAAAAGCCCTTTATTCAAATCAATTTTCTATTCAAACCTAGTTACACTCATTCTTCTAGGAGAATGAGTTCTAACGAGAGAGTACATTATTTTTTCCGCTTATGTGTGTATTCCTCGAGTGCGAAAAATCTGGGTGCGATAGCTAGTGACTCCACTAGGGACACTTAAAGGGTTAGGCCATAGTCACGTCTCTTCACCCTTCACCTATGTAGAGTCTTCGATTAACTTGTCCACTTCTATCAACTTTCAATTTTCAAAATCAAATTTAAAGTTGTTTTCAAAAACATGCATTTAACTCAATTCATATTATCTTGTATTAAGATTGTCATCCACATACTAACTCTTGCATCTTTGTTTTGTAAGTGCGCTTTTTGTTTACATTATTGTTTTAATTAACTGCTATGCATGAATGTGATAAACAAGATGAATGAGAGTAATTGGGCTCTTTCCTCTGCTTTCAAAAATTACACACATTGCACGTGCACTTGCATTTTTACCCTGATATGACCCTTCTAGTTAGAAAGGGGGAACAGTATATTGGTTGTGGGCAAGATGCTGTGTCAGTTTCTTCACCTACGGCCTCTTGATGGTTCCCCTGCTCAGATCACCAACCGATTATGGCACCACCTCAAGGAGTGGGCCTAGGTTTGAAGATCCAGGGACTGAGTCTTTTTAGGACGCATTAGTGAACTCTTAACCTCATGCTCATATAGACACCTTGCATAGCCGAACCTCTGCCGGATTTAAGATACGCACACCGTTTTCAAAACCATGGAGGAAAGGGAGATTTCTCTCACTTTCATTTATATCTATTTATTCCTGTTGTTATAATGACTGTATTCTTACTGTTATAATGCCTGTCTAACTGCTCATGCATGCATGTTTACTTTACCATTGCATTCTCTTTCCTTATACTCTATGCATCCATTTTCATGCATTCCATATTCCATGTTAAGACGAGAGTTCCAAGTAACTCAAGTAACTGCATTCTCATGCATATGATCAACCTAAAGAGAGTGACACCTAGTTCACTCTCCCTTGCATTAAACCTACCCAAACCCTAAGGGTTCCCATGTAACCCTAAGGACTCATGGCATACACATCAATTCATTCCATAAGAGGGGCCCCAATCCCTCTATACTCATGGAGATAAGGTTGCTAAGAAGACAAGGGGCAATCAATCAACAAGGTTTCTCAGCGACTTCATTGATACTGAATCCAGAGAAGGCGAATCCGAAAACTCAAGAGTAGTTTAGGACTTCTTATGTAAAACTAGATAGGTGTAACCCCAAGGGAAAATGTTCTCCCTCTCCTTATTAAAATGTATTTAAATTCTTTTGTATATTAAATTCAAAGTTAAATGTATCTCTTTATTTTCTGCAAATGAATGGATGGATGGACACATGAACGGATGAAGGTTCCCCTCTTGACGGTAAGCTATTTGCATACAAGGGCAAATCCCCTATCTCCAAAAATGAGCCAATTCACCATGTATAGTCTCCCTCCTAAATAGGGACACCCTAGGGCATGCATTGCATCAAATTTTGTCAAAATAAGACACTAACTTCTCCCTTTTGCTGATTTCAAGGGTTCTCTCTGCTACAGACCAAAAATTAAGGAACACTCATGGAGTCACTCACACTCGATGCTTTAACTCTGCTACTAGCAGAAGCGACAGGAGTTAGACACAAGATAGCTAACATGGAAGGCATACTCTCTTCACTCTTACCCCGTGCAACCCATGAGCAAGCAGAGTCCTCGCAGGCCCAGACCCATGAAGGACGAAAAAGGATGAAGAGGGAAGACCAAGATCACACCCCAACCATTATTCACCGACAACCTCCACAAGCCATTTGCCGTATTCCTGCATCTCTTAAGCCGACCTTTAACCAAACCTTGGAATCCTATAATCTGTCCTATGAGTACCAGTCCCATCCGTTTGGCCTGACATAAAAAATTGTCCCACTTTGAAACATAAAACCCGAAGCTCCTCCAATTGCACTGACCCAGTAGTTGTTGCACCAGAACTTGATCCCCGCCCTTCTAGGCCATCTAGGAAATTAAGGCGAATGAAACCAAAAGATCGAGTTTTCACTAAACTCACTTGTACGCAAACCACAGCTTACTTCGGTCTCCTAGCCGCGAGATATCTGAAACCTATACCACTCGACCTCGACCCAATCCCTTGCCACCTCATTTTAACGCAAAGGCATACTGTGAGTACCATTCAGGCGGTCAGGGACATGACACCGACGAATGCAAGACCCTCAAAGATAAGATTCAAGATCTGATAAATAACAAGATCATCGGCTTACGACCGGCGAGTCCTACTCCGAAAGCCACTACAAACTCTTCACCAGACCCCACTATCAATGTCATTACAAAACTCAGTAACGACAAGGTTTGGTTCGCCGCATGCCAAGAGATATATATTACAAGGACGAGGAGGAAATGGAATGCGAAGATGTAGAGCAATGTCATGCCTAGTTGAGTTACAACCCCGATAACGAGCCAGTCCCCGAAAATGAATTCGTAGGTGAATCCACCAAGAAGCTTGACTAGCAGCTATCTAAACTCTGTGATAAGAATCTGCCACTATGCGTATATGAGGAATATTGAGGGATGGCCAGACGCCAGAACAGAAAACCCCGAGCTCGATCTATTAAGCTGGAAGAAGGCAAGCTGCCCAACTGGTTTATGGAAGAAACTAAGGAGCAAACAAAGGAAGGTAAGACGGTCAAGAAAGATGACAATTACATCATCGCTGCCAACTCACTTGAAACTCCGAGAGAAGCACATATTGTAAGCACCCCATTTTTGACTGCTCGGCAGTCTACACTCCGTCCAGACTTGTTTTCAAGTCATTGTGGGCATATTCCTATCGAATCCAATTCTCTAGGTCCAAATTCTGTCTTTCCATCGCTTCGCGGGCCTGTCAGGCCCAAATAGAGGCAAAATAACCAAAATGCCCTTAGGGGCATTGTCCTTTCCTTTCCAATTCCAATCCCTCTCTCGAGACAGTTTATTCCTCGAGACGGTACCAATTCAGGCACGTCTCTTCGGAGACGATAAGTCCCCTTTCCAATCCCACTCTCGAGACAGTTTATTCCTCGAGACGGCTTCAACACAGGCACGTCTCTTCGGAGACGATAAGTCCCCTTTCCAACCCCACTTTCGAGACAGTTTATTCCTCGAGATGGTTCCAATTCAAGCACGTCTCTTCGGAGACGATAAGTCCCCTTTCGAATCCCACTCTTGAGACAGTTTATTCCTTGAGACGGCTTTAACTCAGGCACGTCTCTTCGGAGACGGTAAGACCCCTTTCCAATCCCACTCTCGAGACAGTTTATTCCTCGAGACGGTTCCAATCCAGGCACGTCTCTTCGGAGATGATAATTCCCTTTCCAATCCCACTCTCGAGACAGTTTATTCCTCGAGACGGTTCCAATCCAGGCACGTCTCTTCGGAGATGATAAGTCCCCTTTCCAATCCCACTCTCGAGACAGTTTATTCCTCGAGACGGCTTCAACTCAGGCACGTCTCTTCGGAGACGGTAAGACCCCTTTCCAATCCCACTCTCGAGACAGTTTATTCCTTGAGACGGTTCCAATCCAGGCACGTCTCTTCGGAGACGATAAGTCCCTTTCTAATCCCACTCTCGAGACAGTTTATTCCTCGAGACGGTTCCAATCCAAGCACGTCTCTTTGGAGACGGTAAGTCCCCTTTCCAATCCCTCTCTCGAGACAATTTATTCATCGAGACGGTCCGAGTAGTGAAACTACTCACAAAACCATTAGAATAGCGGAAATACTCACAAATAGGTCGATATAGGGAATTGGCAACGAACCCCTATGTCATGACGACCGCCATTAGAGTGGCAGAAACACTCAAAACCCAGGTCAACACCAGTGTTTGTTAACCCACTTTAGTGAAAAATGACCAAACTATCCTTTAGACCTTTTTAGAGACTTTCCGGTCAAGATGACCATTTTGCCCCTAGGCATCCGAATGCCCGGGAACCACACCGGCTCTAGGTATCAAACCGGTAATGTCTTGAGAATACTTTTTATAGTATTCTCAACCTTCCTTTACCTTTCCGGATCATTCCGAGTCAGTTCCGGCCAACGCGGTACAAAATGACCGTTTTGCCCCTAGAGGGCCGGTCTCCTTCTTCGACCACACCGGCTCTGGGTATCAAATCGGTAATGTCCCGAGAATACTTTTTATAGTGTTCTCAACCTTCCTTTACCTTTCCGGACCATTCCGAGTCAGTTCCGCCAAACCCGATACAAAATGACCGTTTTGCCCCTAGTTGGCCGATCTCTTTTTCCGACCACGCCAGCTCTGGGAATCAAAACTGGCAACCTTCGGGAACATTCTGAATAATGTTTCCAGATCCCAAGTCTTCTTCCGGGACAATCCGAGTTCGCCTCGGCAGCTTCCTAATCCGATTGACCGTTTTACCCCTAAGGGTCCGGTCAACCTTTTCGACACATCTTATCCTCACTTTTCAAGTCAAATACCACCAGGACACTATTTTAAGTGGTCCTGCTCCTTTCTGGCCTTCCGGGTCATTCCCGGCTCCTCCAAATCATTTCTGGACTTTCCGGAGTCACTCCTAGTGAAGCCAAGCTAAAAGTTGCATGGTAGTCACTAGTACAGGCGCCCAAATCTAGTCAAAGATACGTTGCTTGCCGACTTATAAAGTTTCCTAACTGGCTGGCGCCACTCCTAGTGGCGCCAAGAGCAATTTTGCCTTAGCGCCACTGCAACAGGTGCCAGGTTTGTCCAACCTCTATAAATACAAAGCCTCATTCAACGTGAAAAGGGTCCGCAAACTCAACCTAAAAATCCTATATTTCGATATACAGAGCTCAAGCACTCCCTAAACCCTAGCCTCCTTAGGTTCTCCAAACCCTAGCCACCATACACAAACCCTAGTCTCATATACACTCCTATACATCCCCGTACACTAATACACTAGCCTTCAACCATTCTTTGAAGACTTGAAGAGCTGCAATCCAAAGATTGAAGACCACTATTGAGGATTGAAGACGAAGATCAAGACAAAGACCGAAGACCGAAGACAGCACGGCGCGCAAAATAAATAAGACATACGGTAGGCTTTCTATTTAAATTTCCGCACTTCCCCCCTCTCTCTTCTCTCTCCTAACCCACTTGGGTTTTCTCTATTTTAATCCCCCATCTCTTTCCCCCCTTTCTTTGCATGCTTGAAACAAGGGAATTCCCGGTCCATGTGTAGGATTGGGCTATTTGAGAGTCACTGTGTCGGGGGCTTTCTTCTAGTCTAACCAAACACCACGTGGGTCCGGCCCCCTTGATTATGTGGTGAAGCCTTAACCTTGTATGTTCACGACCCCAAATTGCATTGTGCATATCATAGTCTTGCATCTTCCAAAAACCGTTTTCAAAGTTGTTTTTCAAAACGTTTTCAAACTTGTTTTCAAAATTGCATCAAAATCTCTTTTTCAAAAACTTGTTTTCAAAACCACAATTCTAGGGTGATTCTAGCCTTTCCATGGCTAGGGTTGCTTTAGGAAAGTGTTACATTAGAAGTGACCTTTTTGGTCTATATTTTCAAATCTTATTGTTTTCCAAAACCACTTTCTTAAAATGGTTCTAGCCCTCTTATGGTTGGAATCGTTTTAGAAAAGTGAGACGTTTTCATACTTTCCAAAAAACTCTCTCTTCAAAAATCCCTTCCTAAAAATCTCTTTTTTTCAACATACTTTCCTAAAACTCTCCTCTTCAAAATTATTTTCAAAAAACTCCCTTCCAAAATCTATTTTTCAAAACTCTCTCCAACAGCCTCCTTCCAAAAATCTTTCTAAAAAACACACTTTCCAAAAACTCCTCTCTAAGATTTCCTTCTAAAAATCTTTGTTTCCAAAAACTCTCTCTCTCCAAAATCTTCTTTCTAGAAACTCCTCTCTAGGATTTCCTTCCAAAATCTTCGTTTCCAAAAACGCACTTTCCAAAAACTCTTTTCTTGGAGCCCAAGTTAAGCCCTAGAACCTACAATTAGGAAACCCTAATTTTCTTTCCAAAAACATGATTTTCAAACTTTGCCCCAAACCTAGGTTTCCAAAATCTCTTGTTTTCACGTCCAAACTATACATGTTTCCAAAACCTCTTTTCTACGTCAAAACTATGATTTTCCAAAACTAGGGTTTCTAGAATCTCTCTTTCCAAATCCTTGTCAAATCAAATCTTTTCTTTTAGAAACCAAATCCAATCCCTTCCTAATCCAAACCTTTCTTAATTCAATTCCTTCCTAAACCATAAGTTTCCTAAACCTAAACTTTAAGTCTTTCTTTAAATTTCAAAATCCAAATATTTCCTAATTCAAATCCTTCCTAAACTTCCACTTTCCTAAACCTTAAGTTTCCAAAACTTGAACATAAAAATCTTTCCTAAAATTCTAAAATTCAACCCTTTCCTAATTTAACCCCCTTTCTAAATCTTAACTTTCCAAATTCAAGTTTTCAAAACCTTTCCTAAATTCAAGCCTTTCCTAATTTCAAGACTTACTAAAATTCAAACTCTAAAACTTTTTAAATCCTAAACTTTCTAAATTTCAAATCTTTCTAAAACTCTAAGCTTCCTAGATTCAAAACTTTCTTAAGTTAAATCTTTCTAAACCCAAATCTTTCTAAATTCTAAACTTTCCTAAAACTTCAACTCTTTCCAATTTCAAAACTTCCTTGTTCCCAAAGCTATCTTATTTTCAAAACTTCCTTGTTTTTCTAAACTTTCCCACTTTCAAAACTTCCTTTTTTCGAAACTTTCCTAATTCAAAACTTTCTAAACTCGAAACTTTCCAATTTCAAAACTTTCCTAAACCTAAAACTTTCCTAATTCAAAACTTTCTTAATTTGAAAACTTTCCTAAAATGAAACTTTCCAAAAATAACATTTTCCTAATTCGAAACTTTCCTAATCCAAATCTTTCCTAAATTTCAAGTTTCCAAATCTTTCCAAATCTTCCAAATCCAACATTCCAATCCAATCTTCCTTAATCTCAAGTCTTTCCTAGGTCTCCTATCTTTCTTAAGTCTAGGTTTCCTAAACCTTCGTCTTTTGAAAATAAGTCTAAATCTCTCTCTTCTAAGTTCGATATTTTCAAATCAAAATTCAATCTTTTCAATTCCAAAATTTCAAATTCTAATTTTCAATCCTCCATTCAAAGTTTAATCTCTCAATTTTCTACTTTCAATTTCTAATTCAATCTCCTTCTTCAAATCAACTTTTCTATTTTCAATCGGACTCTGGTCCGAACTACGGCTGACCTGATTTCCCCAAAGGGATACGTAGGCAACCTTCATAGGTGCGGTCACAACACTTTTCAAACTTTCAATTCCACCCTCATGGGTGCGGTCTCCATATTTTCAAATTTCAAATTCCAATCTATTTTCAAAATTTCAATTTCAAATTTCTATTTCCAAATTTTCAAACTTTCCAATTTCAATTCCATCTCTTCAAATCTATTTTCAAATCAAATCAATCTCTTTCCAAATCTATTTTTCAATTCTTTTCTATTGCACTTGCATATCATGCATCATGTTAGTTTCTTTTCAAGCATTCTTTTTCAAAGTGGATAGGATTGGACATGGGTTAGTTAAAGACTCTCATAGGTGAATCTAGGGTAGATTGACATGTAGGTACCGAAAGGGCGGGGTAGGGTGATAGCTTAGTGCGTCTTCCCTACATGTAACCAACCTCCAAACCTACATCACTGATTTCAAAGACCAAAAAGGAGTTATTCTTCAAAAAGGGCTAAATGTTTTCCAAAGGTTGCCAAACAACCCGTTTTTTTGAAAAAAACCTCTCTTGAGGATGTTTTCAAAAATCGTTTTCCAAAACCCTAAGTGTAGTTTTCTGATTACTCTTAGTTTTTAGGTGACCTAACTCACCTTAATCAAGTTATGTGGCGACTCCAAATCTTTTTCAAAAGCCCTTTATTCAAACCTATTTTTCAATTCAAACCTAGTCGCACTCATTCTTTTAGGAGAGTGAGTTCTAACGACAGAGTACAACATTTTTTCCGCTTGTGTGAGTATTCCTCGAGTGCGAAAAATCTGGGCGCGACAGCTGGCGACTCCACTGGGGAACAAGGGGCAAAAGAGGATCAGAATCTCTATAAGGGGCATCTCTCACAGGTTGAAGTCAATATCATCTGGATCAAAATCCCCGAAACCCGGCATCGGAGGAGGGGGGTAACTACTCGAAGCACCGCCATCCTGCAGGGGAGATAGAACCAAAATCAGCCGCAAGCAAAATGAGCTAAGCAACAGCAGAGCAATAAGGAGCAAAGAGAGAATAACTTACCCCCCACCACCCATCTGAGATAACCTAGCTGTCAAGGAAGCTACCTCGGCCTGGTACTGGTCTCGCTCCATCTGGTACTGGTCTCTCTGGTCTCTCACAGCAGTAAACTCGACCTGGGGCACATATCCTCTAGCACGGCGCCATAGGTCAACCACCTCCTGGCCAACAGCGTACCCGCCGACTACTACCTCAAATTGGGTGAAGGCACCAACCGAATGGGCTCCAAAGTGTGCAGCGTAATCCGAATCCGGAGGGAGCAAGAACTCGGCACCTGGCTGACGCTCCTGATAAGGGATGGGCACTCCCGCCACCAGGGCTCCAAACATATACTCTAGCGGAGCCCCTGTTGATCGAAACTCCTCGTGAAACTGCCTCCAGTGCCGCTCTCCAAGGTAGGACTCCCAAGTGTCATCATTGAGAAAAGCAGCTCTCGACAAGGACAATGGGACAAGGTACCGGACTGTCTCGTAATGGACTGATCCCATGAAGGGCCGCCAGGTCACATCCCTCGCCTCAATCAACTCCAGGTTAGCCCGAAGCGTCACAAAGTCAGTAATCTCCGATCGCTGGGCTACCCAGTCACAAGCCCACCTCAAAGCACGAGGATAGAGATCATCCTCAATAACTGCAGGGCGACGCACCGACAGGTACTCATAACTCCACCAGACAAGAAAGAGCCAAAAGCTAGTCATGCTGCCCCAACGAGAAGAAGTCCGAACCCGCATCGATCGAAGAAAGCAGCCAAAAGAAAAGGACCCCCAGTCCAACTTAGACAAAGCTCCCAGATCGGCTACTATACTCACCAAACGGCACGGCACCAGTGACTTGTTGTTGTTGCAGAAGTAGCTAAAGATGATATACAACACAAGTCGCCGTCTCATGATATCCCGCCTGGCAGGCAATGGCTCAGTAGCAAAAGTACGCTCACCCTGACTAATCCAATAGACTGGTAAGGCAGAACGCTCAGGATGAGGCAAGTCCAACAGTAAACAGGCCTCGTCCTTGCTGACTGGGTGCAGGGTGATCCGCCGGCCGACAAAGGAGAGTCCTATAATAATCGCCCAATCTAAAGGAGTAGGGCCTAACTTGAAGCCGACAAAATGGAAGGTCCCAGTCTCCCCGAACCACCTCTCAACAAGTGCCAGTACCAAATGCCGGTTCAGGCGGTTAGCCTGTAATCCCATAAAGGCGCCAAACTCGATCTCTGCCAAGAAGGCACGGTATGATGGGATAACCTGCTGCATGGTCACAAAAACCTGATGAACAGCCCCTCGGAAAGCTGTATGTACCCGCAGAGGTGGCAAATGCTATCTGGAGTATACACTAGGATGATAGGCCAGATCCCCGAGTGGTGGGACATTTGGTATCTGCAGATCTCCCAAGTCGGCGTCTATCTGCCAATGCCTGGAAGAAGCTCTCCCATAGCCGGTCACCTGATCCCCAAGGCCCGGTACCTCCTCCTCGGCATCAATCTCTTCAGCAAAAGCCTACTCAACCAAAGGAAAAGGGTCGACAGGTGGCCTACTCCCCTGTCCACTCTGACAAGATGAGGATCGTCCGGTGGATCATCGACTACCTCTAGATCGACTAGAGCCACTAGCAGAATCGGTTCGGGCCGCCTACCCCGAGCGGCGTCTCCTCTCAGAACCGTCATCACCTGCATCTGCCATCTTGAAAAGGTAAGCCAAGGTAAGTGATATTAATATGCCATCCATGTAGTTTAAATAACAGTAAAATAAAACAAACAAGTAACACAAACAAAACAAATAAAGGATTTCGAATAACAAATCAAAAATAAAGTTTCCACACTTCTTGATTTTTTCAACTCCAAATCGCATCTCAAGGGTTCTCTGCCTTTTTCCTTCAAAAAAAATTTTATTTCTAAAACTTTAACCAACTCTTTCCATAATTTCTAAAAAAATTTCGGCAGAGTCCCGTTTAAGAATGGCCCGTACAATGCCCATGCATCAACACGAAACGCAAAATGTGCACTTTCCAACAATCACATAACAATGGCACCCGTGCACACTTTTCAATTTTTTAAAATTTTCAAAACTCATGTTTTATTTTTCAAATAAATCAACGATTTTCAAACATCTCCCAAAATTTTTCAAAATCACCTCAAATGTTTTCTAAAATATTTCAATCTTTTTTTCCAAATTTCAAACTTTAAAAATTTCATCAATTTCTTGAATTTTCTAATTTTTTCTAATTTTCTAAATATTTTTCTATTTTTCAAAAAATAAAAAATTCACCGGGTTTTCAAAAAATACAAAACTTCATAGGTTTGTTAAACACATTTTTCTAAGGCACATTGCAGAAAAACATAGCCAGAAAACCCAATACCCATGCCTATAGGAACAAATCCCCTATTCCTGCAGAAAGCCCTCTTCGCATAATCATAAAAAATCATTCAAATTCAATGAAACAACAATCAAAATGCAAAAAAAAACATCAACAAAGTGTTCAAAACATATCAAAACATTAATTTCCACTATTCACAAGATTCAAACGAAGTTCTACACATCAAAATCAACAAAATTTGAAAAATCACGTTTTGGAAGTTCTCCAGCGAAATCTTCTCTTCCGGCGACTTTTCTGGCGACGTGGACTCCTTCCGGCAATCACCCATGGTCCCCAAAGAGTGCTCCTTCAATCCCCAAGATGGATTCCTCGCAATGCCTCACGAATTTGCGAAAATCCTCCAAAGTGCCGCGACTATTCGAACCAGAAATTTTCTGGTTTTAACTTTAAGCCTAGCGCCACTAGCAGAGACGCCAGTTCCGTTTTGCCAAAGGTGCCACTACTAGTGGTAGTGGCGCCAGTTATAAATTCTGGGCAGTTTTGCCCTTTTTCCCACCGAAGCTCGTTTTCAAAGGCCTTTTTGGCCCGTTATCAGTTTTCGACCCTCGTTGTCGAAAGATTTCCAATGTCCGTCCCTTCAACTACCTCGCAGTCAACATGAGACTCTTACTCTTATCGTTTTCTGTCTTTGACAAGCAAAGACAGAAAACGAGGGGCAGCTGTAAGCACCCAATTTTTTACCGCTCGGCAGTCGACACTCCGTCCAGACTTGTTTTCAAGTCATTGTGGGCATATTCCTATCGAATCCAATTCTCTAGGTCCAAATTCCGTCTTTCCATCGCTTCGCGGGCCTGTCAGGCCCAAATAGAGGCAAAATGACCAAAATGCCCTCAGGGGCATTGTCCTTTCCTTTCCAATTCCAATCCCTCTCTCGAGACAGTTTATTCCTCGAGACGGTTCCAATTCAGGCACATCTCTTTGGAGACGATAAGTCCCCTTTCCAATCCCACTCTCGAGACAGTTTATTCCTCGAGACGGCTTTAACTCAAGCACGTCACTTCGGAGACGGTAAAACCCCTTTCCAATCCCACTCTCGACACAGTTTATTCCTCGAGACGGTTCCAATCCAGGCACGTCTCTTCGGAGATGATAAGTCCCTTTTCCAATCCCCCTCTCGAGACAGTTTATTCCTCGAGATGGTTCCAATCCAGGCACGTCTCTTCGGAGACGGTAAGTCCCCTTTCCAATCCCTCTCTCGAGACAGTTTATTCCTCAAGACGGTCCGAGTAGCGAAACTACTCACAAAACCGTTAGAGTAGCGGAAATACTCACAAATAGGTCGATATAGGTGTCGCGCCCAGATTTTTCGCACTAAAGGAATACTCACCCAAGCGGGAAAAATGCTGTACTCTCTCGTTAGAACTCACCCTCCTAGAAGAATGAGTGCGACTGGGTTTGAATTGAAAATAGGTTTGAATAAAGGGCTTTCGAAAAAGATTCGGAGTCGCTACCTAACTTGATTAAGGTGAGTTAGGTCACCTAAAAACTAAGCATAATCCGAAGACTACACTTAGGGTTTTGGAAAACGACTTTGAAAATATCTCCTCGAGGGAGGGTTTTTTAGGAAAACAGGTTGTTTGGCAACCTTTGGAAAACATTTAGCCCTTTTTTAGAAAAATAACTCCTTTTGGTCTTTGAAAACAGTGATCTAGGTTCGGAGGTTGGTTACGTGTAGGGAAGACGCACTAAGCTATCACCCTACCCCGCCCTTTCAGTACCTACATGTCAATCTACCCTAGATTTACCTACGGGAGTATTCGATTAACATATGTTCAATCCTATTCACTTTGAAAAACAATGTTTAGAAAACATGATGCATGATATGCAAGTGCAAGATGAGAGAAGTGGAAAATAGAAATTGATTTGAAAAGAAATTGATTTGATTTGAAAATAGATTTGAAGAAATAGAATTGAAATTGGAAAGCTTGAAAATTGAAAGTAGAAATTTGAAAATAGAAATTTTGAAACTTTGAAAATAGATTGGAATTTGAGAATTGGAAAGATTTTGGGAAACCGCACCCATGATGGTGGAATTGAAAGTTTGAAAAGTATTGTGACCGCACCTATGAAGGTTGCATACGTATCCCTTTGGGGGAATCAGGTCAGTCGTAGTTCGGACCGTAGTCCGATTGAAAATAGAAGGTTGGATTGAAGAAAGAAATTGAATTGGACATTGAATTGGATTTGAAATTAGAAGAGGAGATTGGAAATTGGAATTGAAAGGTTTGGACTTGCTTTGGAAAGATTTATTTGGACTTGTTTTGGAAAAGGGAAGGTTTAAGAAAACCTAGACTTAGGAAAGAGAAGAAACCTAGGAAAGGTCTGACTTGGCTTGGAAGATTTGGAAAGATTGGATTTTAGGAGATGTTTGAAGTAGGAAAGGTCCTATTTAGGAAAGTTTCGAATTAGGAAAGTTTCATTTTTGGAAAGTTTTGAAATTAGGAAAGTTTGGAATTTAAGAAAGTTTCAAAATTGGAAAGTTTTGAAAATTGGAAAGTTTTGAAAATAGAAAGTTTTGAAATAGGGAAGTTTCGAAAGTAGGAAAGTTTTGAAATAGGGAAGTTTTGAAAATAGGAAAGTTTTGAATTTGGAAAGATGTTGAAGTTTTGGAAAGATTTAGAATTTAGAAAGCTTGGAAGTTTAGAAAGATTTAACTGAAGAAAGTTTTGAATTTAGGAAACTTTGGATTTGAAAAGATTTGAAATTCGGAAAGTTTAGGATTTAGAAAGTTTTAGAGTTTAGAAAGATTTAAGATTTTAGAAAGTCTTGAAATGAAGAAAGGTTTAAATTTAGGAAATGTTTAAAAGCTTGAATTTAGAAAGTTAAGATTTGGAAAGGGGGTTGAATTAGGAAAAGTGTTGGATTAGGAAGGGATTGGATTTGGTTTCTAAAAGAGAAAGGTTGGATTTTATTTCCAAAAACGGAGGACGGGATCTAGTTTCCTAAACGGGGAGATTGGATTTGGGAAGGATTTGAAAAGGGAGATTCTAGAAACCCTAGTTTTGGAAGTGTGGAATTTTAACGTAGAAAAGAGGTTTTGGAAACATGTATAGTTCGGATATGAAAACAAGAGGTTTTGGAAACCTAGGTTTGGGGCAAAGTTTGAAAATCATGTTTTTGAAAAGAAAATTAGGGTTTCCTAATTGTGGGTTCTAGGGTTTGACTTGGGCTCTAAGAAAAAGAGATTTTTAGAAAGTGCGTTTTTGGAAACGAAGGTTTTGGAAGGAAAACCTAGAGGGGAATTTCTAGAAGGAAGATTTTAGAAAAGAGAGTTTTTGAAAAGATTTTTAGGAGAAATTTTTAGGAAGGTGAATCGAGGGAGTGTTTTTAGAAAGAGATTTTAAAGAGAAGGAGTTTTGGAGAGGAGTTAAAAAAGGGAATTTTGAAAAAAATAGATTTTGGAAGGGAGTTTTTGAAAACAATTTTGGAGAGGAGAGTTTTAGGAAAGTATGTTGAAAAAGAGATTTTTAGGAAGAGATTTTTGAAAAGAGAGAGTTTTTAGAAGGATTAAAAACATCTCACTTTCCTAAAGCAATTCTAGCCATAAGAGGACTAGAACCACTTTAAGAAAGTGGTTTTGAAAACAAGGTTTGAAAATATAGACCAAAAGGCCACTTTTAATATAACACTTTCCTAAAGCAACCCTAGCCATGGAAAGGCTAGAATCACCCTAGAATTGTGGTTTTGAAAACAAGTTTTTTTTGCAAAAAGAGATTTGGCTGCAAATTTGAAAACAAATTTAAAAACGTTTTGAAAAACAACTTTCAAAACGGTTTTTGGAAGATGCAAGACTATGATATGCACAATGCAATTTGGGGGTCGTGAACATACAAGGCTAAGGCTTCACCACATAATCAAGGGGGCCGGACCCACGTGGTCTTTGGTTAGACTAGAAGAAAGCCTCTAGCACGGTGACTCTCCAATAGTCCAATCCTACACATGGACCGGGAATCCCCTTGTTTTAAGCATGCAAAGAAAGGGCGGAAAAGAGATGGGGGATTAAAATAGAGAAAACCCAAGTGGGTTGGAGAGAGAAGAGAGAGGGGGGAAGTGCGGAAATTTAAATAAGAAGCCTACCGTATGTCTTGTTTATTTTGCGCGTCGTGCTGACTTCGGTCTTCGATCTTTGTCTTGATCTTCACCTTCAGTCTTCAAGAGTTGTCTTCAAGCTTTAGATGGCAGCTCTTCAAGTCTTTGAAGGTGGGTTGAAGGCTAGTGTATGAGTGTATAGAGGTGTATAGGGATGTATAGGAGGCTAGGGTTTAGTGTAGGGTGGCTAGGGTTTGGGAAAACCTAGGGAGGCTAGGGTTTAGGGAGTGCTCGAGCTCTGTATATCGAATTGTGTGATTTCTAGGTTAAGTTTTTAGACCCCTTTCACGTTGAACGAGGCTCTGTATTTATAGAAGTTGGACAAGCCTGGCGCTAGGGCAAAATTTACACTAGCGCCACTAGGAGTGGCGCCAGGCCATTTTTTGGCTTGGCGCCACTACTAGTGGCGCCAGCCAATTAGGAAAGATTTAAGGTTGGCAAGCAACGTATCTTTGATTAGATTTGGGCGCCTGTACTAGTGACTACCATGTAAACTTTAGCCTGGCTTCACTAGGAGTGACTTCGGAAAGTCTGGGAATGATTTGAAGGAGCCGGGAATGACCCGGAAGGCTGGAAGGGAGCAGGAACACTTAAAACAGTGTCCTGGAGGTATTTGACTTGGAAAGTGAGGATAAGGTGGGTCGGAAAGGTTGACCGGGCCTTTAGGGGCAAAACAGTCAATCGGGCTGGAAAACTGCCGGGGCGAACCCGGATTGTCCCGGAAAAAGACTTGGGATCTGGAAACATTATTGAGAATGTTCCCAGAGGTTGCCAGTTTGATTCTCAGAGCCGGCGTGGTCGGAAAAGGAGACCGGCCCACTAGGGGCAAAACGGTCATTTTGTACAGGGTTTGCCGGAACTGACTCGGAATGATTCAGAAAGGTAAAAGAAGGTTGAGAATACTCTAAAAAGTATTCTCGGGACATTACCGGTTCGATACCCAAAGCCGGTGTGGTCGAAGAAGGAGACCAGCCCTCCAGGGGCAAAACGGTCATTTTGTACCGGGTTGGCCGGAATTGACTCGGAATGATCCAGAAAGGTAAAGGAAGGTTGAGAATACTATAAAAAGTATTTTCGGGACATTACCGGTTTGATTCCCAGAGCCGGTGTGGTTCCCGGGGCGTTCGGATGCCTAGGGGCAAAATGGTCATCTTGACCGGAAAGTCTCGGAAAAGGTCCTAAGGGTAGTTTGGTCATTTTCTACCGAAGTGGGCTAACAGCCACTGGTGTTGACCTAGGTTTTGAGTGTTTCCGCCACTCTCACGGTGTGAATATTTTCGCTACTTGGATGGGGTTTGATGATTTGTGAGTATTTCCGCTACTCGGACGGGGTTGATGATTTGGGAGTATTTTCGCTACTAGGACGGGGTTGAGTATTTCCGCTACTCTAACGGTTCTGTGAGTATTTCTGCTACTCTAACAGTTCTGTGAGTGTTTCTGCCACTCTAACGGTTCTGTGAGTGTTTTCGCCACTCTAACGGTTTTGTGAGTAGTTTTGCTACTCGGACCGTCTCGAGGAATAAACTGTCTCGAGAGTAGGACTGGAAGGGGTCTTACCGTCTCTGAAGTGACGTGCCTGGATTGGAGCCGTCTCGAGGAATAAACTGTCTCGAGAGTGGGATTGGAAAGGGGTCTTACCGTCTCCGAAAAGACGTGCCTGGGTTTTGAGTGTTTCCGCCACTCTAACGGTTTTGTGAGTATTTCCGCTACTCTAACGGTTTTGTGAGTGTTTCCGCCACTCTAACGGTTCTGTGAGTAGTTTTGCTACTCGGACCGTCTCAAGGAATAAACTGTCTCGAGAGAGGGATTGGAATTGGAATAAGAAAGGACAATGCCCCTAAGGGCATTGTGGTCATTTTGCCTCTATTTGGGCCTGACAGGCCCGCGAAGTGATGGAAAGACGGAATTTGGACCTAGAGGGTTGGATTCAATAGGAATATGCCCAAAATGACTTGAAAACAAGTCTGGACGGAGTGTAGACTGCCGAGCAGTCAAAAATGGGGTGCTTACAACTGCCCCTCTTTTTCTGTCTTTGCTTGTCAAAGACAGAAAACGATAAGAGTAAGAGTCCCATGTTGACTGCGAGGCAGTTGGAGGGACGGACACTGGAAATCCTTCGACAACGGGGGTCTGAAACGGATAACAGGCCAAAAAGGCCTTCGAAAACGAGTTTTGGCGGGAAAAAGGGCAAAACTGCCCAGAATTTAGAACTGGCGCCACTAGCAGTGGCGCCTTTGGCAAAAAGAAACTGGCGCCTCTGCTAGTGGCGCCAGGCTTAAAGTTAAAACCAGAAAATTTCTTGTTCGAACACCCACGGGACTTGAAGAGTTTTTGGAGAATCCGAGAGTTTTCAAGTGGAAACCGACTTGAACCTTGAAGAAGCATTCCTTGGGGACCACGGGTGATTGCCGGAGGGAGTCCACGGTGCCGGAAAAGTCGCCGGAAGAGAAGATTTCGCCGGAGAACTTCCAAAAGGTGAGTTTTCAAATTTTGTTGATTTTGATGTGTAGAACTTCGTTTGAATCATGTGAATAGTGGAAATTGATGTTTTGATATGTTTTGAACACTTTGGTGATGTTGTTTTTGCAATTTGATAGTTGTTTGATTGAATTTGAGCGATTATATGTAAATGTGTGAAGGGGGTTTTCTGCAGGAATAGGAAATTTGTTCCTATAAGCATGGGTATTAGGTTTTCTGGCTATGTTTTTGTGCAATGTGCCTTAGAAAAATGTGTTTAATAACCGTATGAAGTTTCGTGATTTTTTGAAAACTCGGTAAATTTTTGATTTTTTGAAAATTAGAAAAATATTTAAAAAATTAGAAAAAATTAGAAAATCCACGAAATTGATGAAATTTTTGAAGTTTGAAATTTGGAAAAATGTAGGAGTATTTTGAAAACATTTGAGGTGATTTTGAAAAATTTTGAAAGCCTTTTGAAAACCATTGATTTATTTGAAAAATAAAACATGAGTTTTGAAAATTTTGAAAAATTAAAAAGTGTGCACGGGTGCCATTGTCATGTGATTGTAGCGTTGGAAGGTGCATATTTCGTGTTTTGTGTTGATGTCATGGGCGTTGTAGGGCCCATTTTTAAACGGGACTCTGCCGAAATTTTTAGAAATTATGGAAAGAGTTCGTTAAAATCTTAGAAATAAAATCTTTTTGAAGGGAAATGGCAGAGAACCCTTGAGATATGATTTGGAGTTGGAAAACCAAGATGTGTGAAAATTTTGTTTTTGATTTGTTATTCAAAATCCTTTATTTGTTTTGTGTTATTCGTTTGTTTTATTTTACTGTTATTTAAATTGCATGGATGGTATATTTACATCACTTATCTTGGCTTACCTTTTCAGGATGGCAGACGCAGGTGATGACGGTTCTGAGAGGAGGCGCCGCTCGGGGAAGGCGGCCCAGACAGATTCTGTTGGCGGCTCTAGCCGATCTAGAGATAGTCGACGATCTACCGGACGATCTTCGTCTAGCCAGAGCGGGCAGGGGAGTAGACTACCTGTCGACCCTTTTCCTCCGGTTGAGCAGGCTTTTGCCGAGGAGGTTGATGCCGAGGAGGAGGTACCGGGCCTTGGGGACCAGGTGACCGGCTATGGGAGAGCTTCTTCCCGGCATAGGCAGACAGACGCCGACTTGGGAGATTTGCAGATAGCAGATGTCCCACCTCTCGGGGATCTGGCCTATCATCCTAGCGTGTACTCCAGACAGCATTTGCCACCTCCGCGAGTACATACAGCTTTCCGAGGAGCTGTTCATCAGGTGTTTGTGACCATGCAGCAGGCTGCCCCATCATACCGCACCTTCTTGGCAGAGATCGGGTTTGGCGCCTTTATGGGATTACAGGCTAACTGCCTGAACCGGCACTTGGTACTGGCACTTGTCGAGAGGTGGTTCGGGGACAGTGGGACCTTCCATTTTGTCGGCTTCGAGTTAGGCCCCACTCCTTTAGATTGGGCGATTATTACAGGACTCTCCTTTGTCGGCCGGCGGATCACCTTGCACCTGGTCAGCAGGGATGAGGCTTGTTTGCTGTTGGATTTGCCTCAGCCTGAGCGTTCTACCTTCCCAGTCTCTTGGATTAGCCAGGGTGAGCGTACTTTTGCTATTGAGCCATCGCCTGCCCGACTGGACATCATGAGACGACGACTTGTGTTGTACATCATCTTTAACTGCTTCTGCAACAACAACAAGTCACTCGTGCCGTGTCGTTTGGTGAGTATAGTAGTCAATCTGGGGGCTTTGTCTGAGTTGGACTGGGGGTCCTTTTCTTTTGGCTGCTTTCTTCAATCGATGCGGATTCGGACTTCTTCTCGCTGGGGCAGCATGACTAGCTTTTGGCCCTTCCTTGTCTGGTGGAGTTACGAGTACCTGCCGGTGCGTCGTCCTGCAGTTGTTGAGGATGATCTCTATCCTCGTGCTTTGAGGTGGGCTCGTGACCAGGTAGCCCAGCGATCGGAGATTACTGACTTCGTGACGCTTCGGGCTAACTTGGAGCTGATTGAGGTGAGGGATGTGACTTGGCGGCCTTTCATTGGATCAGTCCATTACGAGACAGTCCGGTACCTTGTCCCGTTATCCTTGTCAAGAGCTGCTTTTCTCAGTGATGACACCTGGGAGTCCTATCTTGGAGAGCGGCATTGGCGGCAGTTTCACGAGGAGTTTCGATCAGCAAGGGCTCCGCCAGAGTATATGTTTGAAGCCCTGGTGGCGGGAGTGCCCATCCCCTACCAGGAGCGCCAGCCAGGTGTCGAGTTCTTGCTTCCTCCAGATATGGATTACGCTGCGCACTTTGGCGCCCATTCGGTTGGTGCCTTCACCCGGTTTAAGGTAGTAGTCGGCGGGTATGCTGTTGGCCAGGAGGTGGTTGACTTGTGGCGCCGTGCTGGAGGATATGTGCCTCAGGCCGAGTTTACTGCTGTGAGAGACCAGAGAGATTGGTACCAGATGGAGCCGGACCAGTACCAGGCCGAGGTAGCTTCCCTGACGGCTCGGTTATCTCAGATGGGTGGTGGGGGGGTAAGTTATTCTCCCTTTGCTCCTTATTGCTCTGCCGTTGCTTAGCTCATTTTGCTTGCGGCTGATTTTGGTTTTATCTTCCCTGCAGGATGGTGGTGCTTCGAGTAGTTATCCTCCTCCTCCGATGCCGGGTTTCGGGGATTTTGATCCAGATGATATTGATTTTGACCTGTGATGCATGCCCCTTGTGGAGACTTTGATCTTCTTTTGCCCCTTGTTCCTGAGATGTATTGATGTTAGACAGCTTTATTTTACATAGTTTTGTATAAGGACGGATGTTTATGGTACTTAGATGCACAGATAGACATATACATATGATCAGAGGCATGCGATGTATGATGATGTTAGATGTTTATTACATGAGTTGATATTGGTGATTTCTATTTCTGCAGGGAGTTATGTCCTACATGTGCAAAGCTTATGCGGTTTTTTTTTTTTTTTTTTAACAAATGCACAGGTTAGGAATATGTTAATAGAATGACACAGAGTGCTGTTAGACTTGTAGTCCTGGGAATGGTAACTCTCTCCTCTTCGGGGGTTTAGCCTCTCTTTCGGCTCAACCTTCTCTTGATTGGATGATAGCATTTCGTACTTTTCTCAATCTCTTGATCGCCTTCAACTTTCTATCTTAGGGTTAGTGTGTAGAGTTATTGGGCTGAGACTCTCGACTCTCGGGGTTTTAGCAACCGCTTACCTGACCTTTGGCAGAGCGATAAGTGGCCAGTCATTTCAATCCGAGAAGACTTTATTTAGGACCATAATGTAGGCTAGGTTATTGGGTTTTAGAAACAACAGGATATGTAGGCTCAAATTCAATGTTGTTTTTAGCAAGACATAGATCCAAACTGTCCTTAACCGTTTTTCAGTAGGATTAGCATCTTTTTTTTTTTCTTCCTTTTTTTTTTTTTTTTTTTTTTAGCTTTGGCAGCGAATCTAACTCATTTAGATCAAGCAATCTATTTTCAATCAGAGGGGACTTTAATAGGGTTGTAATGTAGGCCATGGTTTCAGGGTTTTGCAAGAAAGGGTAAAGGCTCAAACCTATTGTTTCTACTGGGTTTCCTTGTAACCTAGGATCACCTTTAAATTTCCTTCTCGCTTTTGGCCATATATTTCTCAGGGTGAAAATAACCTCGTTCTTTCACCCTTTCCATGTACTTATTGAGATAAACATGATTTTCTTTTTTGCGCCTTTGAAGTTAACTCAATCACGATTTTCTTCAGGCCTTTCTTTGGAATCATGGTTTTTTTTTTTTTTTTTTGGCCTTTTGCCCCTTGGCAACTCCTTTCTTTTGCTTTTCCTTTCTATTTCTTTTCTTTTCTTTTATGAAACGAAACAATTCTTTAACCCTTTCCCCTTAAATCTTTTCCTTGGAAGTTCAATATACCCAGTGTGGGCAGTGATCCCTAGGTTGGGGTTTTGTTAAAAAAGGATAAGTGGCTCAACGGGTTTGGCAAGGGGTTGCTTTTGACTGTATGGGAAATGAAATGAGGGTCTCTCTTCACTTTGAATTAGATTGCTTGATCCATTGAGTTTTTCAACACTATCCTAGCATGATAGAGGTGGATACCACTCCTAGAGTTCTCAACTATTGTCTGCCCCAATGTGGGGAGGACAGTCTTGGATCAGGGTTAACGAAGAAAATTTTCGCTTTTTGCGAGGCACTAGGGGTTAAGCAAAGGGAATATGAGCACATTTAGTTATTTATTCAATTATTTATTCTTTATATGTGGGGGAATGAAAGATGGCTCCTCTTTCTCTTGATAAACTGGCCACCCATCGCTTAGCCTCAGAGTCTTGCAAGTGCTGCCTTTGGGTAGTATCCTCACTCATCCTTATTCTCTCTCTCTGTGGAAGGCTGATCATTTGGCGAGTGGTTAACTCATGCTATCATCCCTTCAAGTTAGATCATTCCATAAGACAAACCATGCCCCTTGCGTAGAAAGTAGTCACTATTCCCAAGAAAGACAAGACAACAGCAATGGAATAAAAGATTGTCATTTGATTATTATTATTATTTTTATGAAAAGCATAAGGTTCTTTAGCAATAAGAAAATGTAAGCATTAATTAAAAACAAGAAGTAAAAGGGATAGAAAGAAAGTGGGTGAAACCACCCCTCTCTTGTACGCTTGAGCAAGAAAGCCATTTTAGTACGGCCTTGGGACAATCCCCACGTCTTTGATGCTCCATTCGCGACCCGGATTCTCTGCCAAGGCGAGATAAGCAAAGGCTTCCCCTAGAGCTCCACAGGTGTTGACACTGTTGATGCGATTGTCAGCCTTCCTCTTGTTTTGTATATCGGGTTCTTCTGTAAATAGGGTGACCAGTTCACCCCCTTCCAATTCAAATGGCTCTGCTTGTGCTCTTGGCTTCTCTATCCTCCAGCTCCTTCCTTCATAATTGTACTCATTCGTGGGACAATGATTCTCTAGCAAGTGACGTTCGGCCGCGGCATATTTCGGATGCAGAAACTCATCACCCCATCCATCAGCAACCATGTTTTCAGTAGTCTCATCTCCCAGGAACATTGGCTCCTCAATGGGCCAGTCGGAAGCATCAGGCACTTCATCAGGTTTATGGAGATAGATTGGGCATAATGGGAGATCCTCCTCCCAGTCATCTTCTTCCTCAGTCTCCCAATCGTCCTCATAGTCCTCGGCCTCAGGCTCGTCAAACACTCCCTCGCCCCCCATTTCTACTAGTATCATATTGACGGTGTGATCTGACAGAGGGTTAACAGTCACATTGGGAGTGGGAGCAGGTTTTACCGGCTGCAGATCAATGGTCTTATTGTCGATCAGGTCTTGGATCTTGTGCTTGAGAGCAAAGTAGCTTTCGGTGTCATGCCCCTGGCCACCTGAATGATACTCACATGTAAGGGCAGCAATAAACTGTCTTGAGAGTGGGACTGGAAGGGGTCTTACCGTCTCCGAAGAGACGTGCCTGGATTGGAGCCGTCTTGAGGAATAAACTGTCTTGAGAATGGGATTGGAAAGGGGTCTTACCGTCTCCGAAGAGACATGCCTGGGTTTTGAGTGTTTCCGCCACTCTAACGGTTTTGTGAGTATTTCCGATATTCTAATGGTTTTGTGAGTGTTTCCGCCACTCTAACGGTTCTGTGAGTAGTTTTGTTACTCGGACCGTCTCGAGGAATAAACTGTCTCGAGAGAGGGATTGGAATTGGAATAAGAAAGGACAATGCCCCTAAGGGCATTTTGGTCATTTTGCCTCTAATTGGGCCACACAGGCCCGCGAAGCGATGGAAAGATGGAATTTGGACCTAGAGGGTTGGATTCGATAGGAATATGCCCAAAATGACTTGAAAACAAGTCTGGACGGAGTGTAGACTGTCGAGCGGTCAAAAATGGGGTGCTTACAATAGGGAATTGGCAACGAACCCCTGTGTTATGACGACCGCCGTTAGAGTGGCGGAAACACTGAAAACCCAGGTCAACACCAATGTTTGTTAACCCACTTTGGTGAAAAATGACCAAACTGTCCTTTGGACCTTTTCCGAGACTTTCCGGTCAAGATGACCATTTTGCCCCTAGGCATCTGAATGCCCCGGGAACCACACTGGCTCTGGGTATCAAACCGGTAATGTCCCAAGAATACTTTTTATAGTATTCTCAACCTTCCTTTACCTTTCTGGATCATTTCGAGTCAGTTTCGGCCAACCCAGTACAAAATGACCGTTTTGCCCCTAGAGGGCCGGTCTCCTTCTTCGACCACACCGGCTCTGGGTATCAAATCGGTAATGTCCCGAGAATACTTTTTATAGTGTTCTCAACCTTCCTTTACCTTTCCGGACCATTCCGAGTCAGTTCCGGCAAACCCGGTACAAAATGACCGTTTTGCCCCTAGTTGGCCGGTCTCCTTTTCCGACCACACCGGCTTTGGGAATCAAACCGGCAACCTCCGGGAACATTCTAAATAATGTTTTGAGATCCCAAGTCTTCTTCCGGGACAATCCGAGTTTGCCCCGGCAGCTTCCTAGTCCGATTGACCGTTTTGCCCTTAAGGGCCCGGTCAACCTTTTCGACACATCTTATCCTCACTTTTCAAGTCAAATACCTCCAGGACACTATTTTAAGTGGTCCTGCTCCTTTCTAGCCTTCCGGGTCATTCCCAGCTCCTCCAAATAATTCCCGGACTTTCCGGAGTCACTCCTAGTGAAGCCAGGCTAAAAGTTGCATGGTAGTCACTAGTACAGGCGCCCAAATCTAGTCAAAGATACGTTGCTTGCCGACTTATAAAGTTTCCTAACTGGCTGGCGCCACTAGTAGTGGCGCCAAGCCAAGAATTGGCCTGGCGCCACTCTTAGTGGCGCCAAGAGCAATTTTTCCCTAGCGCCACTGCAACAGGCGCCATGTTTGTCCAACCTCTATAAATACAAAGCCTCATTCAACGTGAAAAGGGTCCACAAACTCAACCTAAAAATCCTTTATTTCGATATACAGAGCTCGAGCACTCCCTAAACCCTAGCCTCCTTAGGTTCTCCAAACCCTAGCCACCATACACAAACCCTAGTCTCATATACACTCCTATACATCCCCGTACACTCATACACTAGCCTTCAACCATCCTTTGAAGACTTGAAGAGCTGCAATCCAAAGCTTGAAGACCACTCTTGAGGACTGAAGATGAAGATCAAGACAAAGACCGAAGACCGAAGACAGCACGGCGCGCAAAATAAAGAAGACATACGGTAGGCTTTCTATTTAAATTTCCGTACTTCCCCCCTCTCTCTTCTCTCTCCTAACCCACTTGGGTTTTCTCTATTTTAATCCCCCATCTCTTTCCCCCCCTTTCTTTGCATGCTTGAAACAAGGGGATTCCCAGTCCATGTGTAGGATTGGGCTATTGGAGAGTCACCGTGTCGGGGGCTTTCTTCTAGTCTAACCAAACACCACGTGGGTCCGGCCCCCTTGATTATGTGGTGAAGCCTTAACCTTGTATGTTCACGACCCCAAATTGCATTGTGCATATCATAGTCTTGCATCTTCCAAAAACCGTTTTCAAAGTTGTTTTTCAAAACGTTTTCAAACTTGTTTTCAAAATTGCATCAAAATCTCTTTTTCAAAAACTTGTTTTCAAAACCACAATTCTAGGATGATTCTAGCCTTTCCATGGCTAGGGTTGCTTTAGGAAAGTGTTACATTAAAAGTGACCTTTTTGGTCTATATTTTCAAATCTTATTGTTTTCCAAAACCACTTTCTTAAAATGGTTCTAGCCCTCTTATGGTTAGAATCGCTTTAGAAAAATGAGACGTTTTTATACTTTCCAAAAAACTCTCTCTTCAAAAATCCCTTCCTAAAAATCTCTTTTTTTCAACATACTTTCCTAAAACTCTCCTCTTCAAAATTGTTTTCAAAAAACTTCCTTCCAAAATCTATTTTTTAAAACTCTCTCCAACAACCTCCTTCCAAAAATCTTTCTAAAAAACACACTTTCCAAAAACTTCTCTCTAAGATTCCCTTCTAAAAATCTTTGTTTCCAAATACTCTCTCTCTCCAAAACCTTCTTTCTAGAAACTCCTCTCTAGGATTTCCTTTCAAAATCTTCGTTTCTAAAAACGCACTTTCCAAAAACTCTTTTCTTGGAGCCCAAGTCAAGCCCTATAACCTACAATTAGGAAACCCTAAATTTTCTTCCCAAAAACATGATTTTCAAACTTTGCCCCAAACCTAGGTTTCCAAAATCTCTTGTTTTCACGTCCAAACAATACATGTTTCCAAAATCTCTTTTCTACGTCAAAACTATGATTTTCCAAATCTAGGGTTTTTAGAATCTCCTTTCCAAATCCTATCTTCCCTTTAGGAAACCGAATCAAATCTCCGCGTTTAGAAAACTAGATCCCGTCCTCCGTTTTTGGAAACAAAATCAAATCTTTTATTTTAGAAACCAAATCCAATCCCTTCCTAATCCAAACCTTTCTTAATTCAATTCCTTCTTAAACCATAAGTTTCCTAAACCTAAACTTTAAATCTTTCCTAATTCAAATCCTTCCTAAACTTCCACTTACCTAAACCTTAAGTTTCCAAAACTTGAACATAAAAATTTTTCTTAAATTTTGAAATTCAATTTTCAAATCTTCCCTAATTCAACCCCCTCCTAATTCTACCCTCTTTTCAAGTCTTAACTTTTCAAACCTAAGTTTTTAAACCCAAACCTTTCCTAATCTCAAGATTTTCTAAAAAACTCTAAAATTTTCAAAATCTTAAAACTTTATAAATGTCAAATATTTCTAAAATTCTAAGCTTTCTAAATTCAAAACTTTCTTAAGCTAAGACTTTCTAAATCTAAAACTTCCTAAAATGAAACTTTCCAATTTTCAAAACTTTCCTTTTTCAAACCTTTCCAATTTTCAAAACTTTCCGATTTTCAAAACTTTCCTAATTTGGGAACTTTCCTAATCTGAAAACCTTTCCTTTTTTGAAAACTTTCTAAACTCGAAACTTTCCAATTTCAAAACTATCCCAAACCTAAAACTTTCCTAATTCAAAACTTTCTTAATTTGAAAGCTTTCCTAAAATGAAACTTTCCAAAAATAACATTTTCCTAATTCGAAACTTTCCTAATCCAAATCTTTCCTAAATTCCAAGTTTCCAAATCTTTCCAAATCTTCCAAATCCAACATTCCAATCCAATCTTCCTTAATCTCAAGGCTTTCCTAGGTCTCCTACCTTTCTTAAGTCTAGGTTTCCTAAATCTCCATCTTTCCAAAACCAAGTCTTTCCAAAATCTATCTCTTCAGATCAAAGTCCAATCTTCTCAATTTCAATTTCCAATCTCCTCTTCTAATCTCAAATCAAATTCAATTTTTAATTCAATCTCTCTCTTCAAATCAATCTCTTTTCAATCGGACTCTTGTCCGAGCTACGACTGACCTGATTCCCCCAAAGGGATACGTAGTTAACCTTCATAGGTGCGGTCATAACACTTTCCAAACTTTCAATTCGACCCTCATGGGTGCGGTTTCCAAAATCTTTCCAAATCTCCAATCTATTTTCAAACTTTCAATTCCAAATTTCTATTTCCAAATCTCTATTTTCAATTTCCAAAATCTTCTTTCCAAATTCAAACTTCTATCTTTTTCTTTTCAAATCAAATCAATTTCTTTTCAAATCAATTTTTATTTTCCAATTCTCTTATCCTGCACGTGCATATCATGCATCATATTAGTTTCGTTTTTTTTTTTTTTAAAACATTCTTTTTCAAAGTGAATAGGGTTGAATTATGGTTAGCCGAAGACTCTCATAGGTGAATCTGGGGTAGATTGGTATGTAGGTACCGAAAGGGCGGGGTAGGGTGATAGCTTAGTGCGTCTTCCCTACACGTAACCAACCTCCAAACCTAGAATCACTATTTTCAAAGACCAAAAGGAGTTATTTTTCTAAAAAGGGCTAAATGTTTTCCAAAGGTTGCCAAACAACCCGTTTTCCTAAAAAAAACCCTATTTTGAGGATGTTTTCCAAAATTATTTTTCAAAAACCCTAAGTGTAGTCTTCGGATTACTCTTAGTTTTTAGGTGACCTAACTCACCTTAATCAAGTTAGGTGGTGACTCCGAATCTTTTTCAAAAGCCCTTTTATGCAAACATGTTTTCAATTCAAACCTAGTCGCACTCATTCTTCTAGGAGGGTGAGTTCTAACGAGAGAGTACAACATTTTTCCCACTTGTGTAAGTATTCCTCGAGTGCGAAAAATCTGGGTGCGACACGAACCTATCCTGCCTTGGCTAAAGATCTCAACCACGGATGGAATGTTGATACGGGCATCGTCCCAAGGCCCTATTGAAGAATACAGAAATCCATTCAAAAGCGTACAAGAGAGGGGTGTTTTCACCCACTTTCTTTCTATCCCTTTTATTTCCTATCTTTAAATTGATGTTTACATTTTCTTACTGCTTAAGTCTATGCTTTTCATAAAAAATGATGATAATAATAATCAAATGATAGTCCTCTTATTCACTGCTGCTATCTTATATGTCTCTTGTGGATGGTGATTATTTCTATGCAAGGGGGCATAGTTTATCTTATGGAATGATTGAACTTGAAGGGGTGATAGCATGAGTTCACCACTCACCAAATGATCAACTTTCTGAAGAAAGAGAGTGTAAGGATGAGTGAGGAGATTACCCAAAGGCAACACTTGCAAGTCCTCGAAGCTAAGCGATATGTGGACAATTTATCAAAATGAAGAGGAGCCATCTTTCACTTCCCCATATATAAAATAGTAAAATAATAATAAAAAAATGCTTATATTCCCTTTGCTAAACCACAAGTGCCTCGTAGAAAGTGAAAATTTTCTTTGTCAAACTCGATCCAAGACTGTTCCCCCACATTGGGGCAAACAATACTCGAGAATTTTAGGAACTGTATCCCTCCTCTATCATGTTAGGGCTGCGCAGGAGGCTTTATGAATTAAGCAATCTGGTTCGAAGTGAAAAGAGGCCCTCATTTCCTTTCCCATACAGTCAAAAGCAACCCCTTGCCAAACTTGTTGAGCCATTTATCCTATTTCGAGAAAACCCCGACCCAGAGATCACCGCCCACATGGGGTTAGATTGGACTGCTAAAGAGAAGGTATAGAGAAAGAAAGGGTTGTAGAACTATCTGTTTCATAAAAGGAAAGAAAAGAGATGAAAAGGAAAAAAGGAGAGAAAAAAAAAGGCGTATATCATATCTAAGAAAAAGGCCTAGAGAAAACTGTGCCATGGAAAGGCCGAAAAAGAAGGGAATCACATGTAATAAGCAAGGTCGAAAGACGAGAGTCATTTTTGCCCCTGAGAAATGTATAGTAAGAACAAAGAGGGAAATTAAAGGTGATCCTAGATTACAAAAAAGCCTAGTAGAAATAATAGGTTTGAGCCTTTACCCTTCTCTTGCATAAGCCTGAAACCATAGCCTACATTATAACTTTACTAAAGTCCCCTCCGATTGAAAATGGATTGCTTGATCTAGTGAGCTAGACACGCTGCCGAAGCTAAAGAAGGATGCTGACCTTACTGGAAAAGAAAAATAGTCAAGGGCGGTGTGGATCTAAACCCTGCTAAAAACAACATCAAATTTGAGCATGCATATCCCGTTATTTCATAAACCCCATAACCTAGCCCCCATTACGGTCCTGAAACAAAGTCTCCTCAGATTGAAAAGACTAACCACTTATCACTCTACTGAGGGTCGAGTAAGCCGTTGCCAAAGCCCCGAGAGTTAAGAGTTTTAGCCTAATAATCCCATACACTAACCCTGAAACAGAGAATTAGAGGCGATTGAAAGGTTGAGAAAGTTACAAAATGCTATCATCTAATCAAGGTAAAGTTGAGCCAGAGGAGAGGCCAGATCCTTGAAAAGGAAGGAGTTACCATTCCAAAGATACTGAGTGGAACAACAACCCTTGTCATTTCATTAACTAGAATATTTCTAATGTGTGCATACATTTAAAAAAAAAAAAGAAAAAAATCAGCATAAGCTTCACTTACATAGGACATAACTCCCTGTAGAAAAAGAAGGCATCAATACAATATTATCTCATGTGGAAAATATACACCATCATCATCTTTATCCATGCATTTGATCATATACTTAGCTGTCAAAATCATAAATGTCTTTGCATGTCCATACATCTAATTGCGATAAACATCCATCTTTGTATAAGATTTACAAAATAAAACTATCTAACATAAATACATCTTAGGAATAGGGGCAAAAGCAAATCAGGGCCTATGGCAAGGAGCATATGTCAAAGGTCGAAGTCAATATCCTCAGGATTGAAATCCCTGAAACCTGGATCCAGAGGAGGCGGATAGCTACTCGAAGCACCAGCATCCTGCAAAGAAGGTAGAACAGAAATCAGCTACATGAAAGAAGAACTAAACAACAGCAGAGCAAGAAGAAGGAGAGAAAAGAAGACATACCTCGCCACCTCCCATCTGGGCTATTCGAGTTGTCAAGGAAGCCACCTCTACCTGATAGTAATCTCGCTCCGTCTGGTATCGATCCCTTTGGTCTCTCACAGTAGCAAACTCAGCCTGAGGCACATATCCCTCGGCATGGTGCCACAAGTCAACCACCTCCTGGCCCACAGCATATCTACTGACTACTACCTCAAACTAGGTGAAGGCACCGACAGAACGAGCCCCAAAGTGTGCAGCGTAGTTCGTATCCGATGGAAGCAAGAACTCGGCACTCAACTAGCGCTCCTGATAGGGGATATGAACTCCCGCCACCAAAGCTCCAAACATGTACTCCGACGGAGCTCCTATTGATCAGAACTCCTCATGAAACTTCCACCAGTACCACTCTCCTAGATAGGACTCCCAAGTATCGTCACTGAGAAAAGTAGCTCTCGATAGGGATAACGGAACCAAGTACAGCACTATCTCATAATGAACTGATCCAATGAATGGCCACCAAGTCACGTCTCTCACCGCAATCAACTCCAAGTTTTCCCGTAGCGTCACAAAGTTAGTAATCTCTAATTGTTGGGCCATCCGATCACGAGCCCACCTCAAAGCACGAGGAAAAAGGTCGTCCTCGATAACTGTAGGGCGATGAACAGGTAGGTACTTATGGCTCCACCAAACAAGAAAGGGCCAAAAACTAGTCATGCTGCCCCAACGGGAAGAAGTCTGAACCCACATCGATCAAAGGAAGCAGCCAAAGGAGAAGGACCCCCAATCCAGCTCAGATAAAGCCCCAAGATCAGCTACTATGCTCACCAACCGAAAAGGCACAAGCACTTATGGTCGTTGCAAAAGCAACTGAAAATGATATACAGAACAAGTTGCTGCCTCATAATGTCGCGTCGAGCAGGGGATAGCTCAACAGCAAAGGTATTGTCATCCCGACTGAGCCAGGAAACTAGGAAGCAGAACACTCGGGAGGGGGCAAGTCCAATAGAAAGCATGCATCGTCCCTGCTGACCGGCTGCAAGGTGATCCGCCGACCAACGAAAGAAAGCCCCATGATGATCCCCCAATCCAAGGGGGTGTGACCCAACTCGAAGCCAACAAAATGGAAAGTCCCAGTCTTTCCAAACCGTCTCTCAATAAGCGCCTGCACCAGATGTCGGTTCAGGCGGTTAGCCTGTAATCCCATAAAAGCTCTGAATCCGATCTCAGCCAAGAAAGCACGATATGATGGAGCAGCCCGCTACATGGTCACGAAGACTTGATGAATAGCCCCTCTAAAAGCTATATGTACCCGTGGAGATGGCAAATGCTGTCTAGAATATACACTGGGGTGATAAGCAAAATCCCTGAGTGGTGGGATGTTCAGTATCTCCAGGTCACCCAAATCAGCATCTGTCTACCTAAGTCTAGAGGATGCTGTCCCATAACCATTCACCTGGTCACCAAGACCCGATACTTCTTCCTCAGCACCAAGCTCCTCCGCAAAGGCCTGCTCAACTGGAGGAAATGGGTCGACAGGTGGTCTACTCCCTCGTCCGCTCTAACTGGAAGAGGCCTGTCCAGTGGATCGATGACTACCCCTAGAATAGCTGGAGCCGCTAACAGAATCCGTTCTGGCCATCTTCCTGGAGCGATATCTCCTCTCGGAACCATCGTCGCCCGCATCTGCCATCCTAAAAAGGTAAGCAAGGTAAGAGGTGTTTATATACGGTACATGCAGTTAAAAAATAAAATAAATAAATAATTAAAAAAATTAATAAAAAATAGTACTGTAAAAAATAAAAATAATAATAAAAAAAGAAAAAAAAATTTCAAGTAATAAGTCCAAATGAATTTCCTACACATTCTAATTTTAAATCCATTCCTAAGTCAAAATGAATTTCCTACAAATTTTGATTTTAAATCCAATTTTAAGTCAAAATGAATTTCCTACAGATTTTGATTTTAAATCCAATTCTAAGTCAAAATGAATTTCCTACACATTTTGATTTTAAATTTCCCATGCTGAGTCAAAACGAATTTCCTACACGTTTTGCCCAAAAATTTCAAAATCTTCCAGTCAAAATTCATCCCAAACTTTTTCTACCCTAATTAAGATTTTCAAAAAATGCTTCCTCCAAAACGTTTTCTTCAAACTCAATTATCAAATTTTCAATCTTTCAAAATTCTCATCAAAATCCCGAATTTTTCAAAGTTAAAATCCGTTTTCAAATCTTTCGAAATAAAATCTTCCTAAGTTTTCTTCTAATATTTTCTAGGCCCCTGAGTTTCTCGGGGTCTTCTCCACCAGAAAGGCCCCAATCTCAATTGTTTTATATCTTTTTCCTTCAAAAAGATTTTATTTCAAAATTTCGCCGACCTTTTCTCTAAATTTCTAAAACTTTCGACAGAGTTTTGTTTAAAAACGGTCCCTACAACACCTACCACTTCAACACAAAACATAAACCATATACTTCCCAACCTCATAATCACATAACATCAAAACCCGTGCATAATCTTCAAATTTTTAAATTTTTCAAAACACATGTTTTCTTTTTTCAATAAGTTAAAGGTTTTTAAAGATGTCCTAAAATTCTTCAAAATCGTCTCAAATGTTTTCTAAAATATTCCCAAATCTTTCTGAATTTTAAACTCTAAAATTTCATCAATTTCCTAAATTTTCTTAAATTTTCTTAATTTTTCAAGTATTTTTCAAAAAATCAAAAATTCACCAAGTTTTCAAAAAATCACGAAACTTCATACGGCTGTTAAACACATTTTTCTAAGGCATATAGTACAAAATTTAGCCGAAAAACTAAACGTCCAAGCCTGTAGGAACAAACCCCCAATTCTTGCAGAAATTCCCTTCACATAATCACGCAAAATCACTCAAATTCAATCAAACAAGCATCAAAACACAAAAATAACAACACCACAGTGTCCAAAACATATCAAAACATCAATTTTCACTGTTCACAGGACTTAAACGGAATCCTACACGTTCATATCAACATAGGATAGAAAACTCACCTCGTGGAGTTCTCCGGTGAAAACTTCTCTTCCGGCGACTTTCCGATGACGGCATTCACTTCCTGCAATCTCCCGTGGTCTCCAAGAAGCTCTCTTTCAATGTTCAAGTCAGTTTTCTCGCAATGCCTCTCGGTTTCGCAAAAAACCTTCAATACTCGCAGCAGCGTTGAACCAACAAATGCTGGTTTTGATCCTAGACCTGGCGCCACTGGCAAAGGCACCAAGCCATTTCTTCCAGCAGTGGTGCTAGTTGTCAATTCCGGGCAGCTTTGCCCTTTTCTCGCCAAAACTCGATTTCAAAGGCCTTTGGGCCCAATATCCGTTTCCACACTCTCGTCCTCCCAAATTTTCAGAGTCCGTCCCTCTGACTACCTCACGATCAATATGGGACCCTTACTCTATCGTTTTCTGTCTTTGATAAGCAAAGACCAAAAAAGAGGGGTAGCTGTAAGCACCCCATTTTTGCGCTCTTGGCAGTCTCCGGTCCATCCAGACTTGAGTTCAACTCAATATGGACATATTCTAGTTTTTCAATCCTAATACAATCAATCCATCGCCTCATGGGCCTACAAGGCCCAAATAGAGGCAAAACGATCGAAATGTCCTTGGGGCATTGTTCGGTCCCATTCCAGTAGGCACGTCTTCTCGAAGACGGTAAGTTCCCTTTTTCAAGTCCAACTCCAATTCCAATCCCTCCCTCGAGAAAGTTGATTCCTCGAGGCAGTAAGTCTATCCTGTTCGGCACATTTTTCGAAGAAAGTTTCTTCAGAACAGTAAGTCCCTTCAAACCCATTCACCGGGATGAGACCCCAAGTCCCCGAGATAGTAGAATGGTCCATCTTTGGTGCCTGATGGCCCGCCAATGTAGAAATGTTCATTTTGGCATGCCTTTTGAGAAAGTTGATTCTTTAGGTGCTAAGTCCATTTAGCAGCTTCCTGAGATCAGGCAGTCTTAGGAACGAACGTGAACCGTCAGAGTAACGGAAATACTCGCAAACATCGCAACCGTCAGAGTAGCAAAAATACTCGTAAACAGGTCGATATAGGGAATTGCCAACAAACCCCTGTATCACGGGATAGCCGTCATAGTGGTGGAAACACTCAAAACCCAGGTCAATACCGGTGCCTGCTAGCCTACTTCGGTGAAAAATGACCAAATTGCCCCTAGGGCCATTTTTCGGCAGGTTTCACAAGATAGTACCTAAGTCCTCAGAACGGTAAGTCCACCCTTCTAAGATCGTCCCAGAGATGATCTAGCATGATTCGGTGCCCTCCAGCCAGTTTCAAGCCAATTCTGAGACTTTTCGGTCAATATGACCATTTTGCCCTAAGGCATCCAAACGCGTTGGGAACCACACCGGCTCTGGGTATCAAACTAGTAACTTCTTGAGAATGCTTCTTACAGTATTCCCTACCTTTCATTATCTTTCCAGATTATTCCGAGTCAGTTCTGGCAAACTCTGTGCAAAATAATTATTTTGCCCCTAGTGGGCCGATCGCCTTTGCCAACCATACCAGCTCTGGGTATCAAATCGATAACCTTTGAAAATATTCTAAATAATGTTTTCAAACCTCGAGTCTTCTTCCGGGACATTTTGAGTCCGTCCCGGCAGCTTTCCTACCCAATTGACCGTTTTGCCCCTAATGGCCCGGTCAACCCTTCTGACAAAATCTTGACATCCTTTTTCAAGTCCATTACCCTCGGGACCCTATTCTAAGGGTTTATGTCCCTATCCAGCCTTCTGAATCATTCTCGGCCCCTTCAAATCATTCATGGAGCTTACGAAGTCACTCCCAGTGAAGCCAGGCTAAAAATTGCATGGTAGTCACTAGTACAGGCGTCCAAATCTTCTAAAGATACGTTGTTTGCCGACCTTAAAACTTTCCTAAGTGGCTGGCGCTAAGCCAAATATTGGCCTGGCGTCACTCCTAGTCACGCCAGAAGGAATTTTGGCCTGGCGCCACTGCAACAGGCGCTAGGTCATTCTTCCCTCTATAAATATAGAGCCTCTTCCAGTGTGAAGGAGGTCCTCAAACTTAGTCTAAAAACCCTACTATTCAATATACAGAGCTCGTAGCCTCCCTAAACCCTAGTCTTCTTTAGGTTTTCCAAACCCTAGCCTCCATACACAAACCCTAGCCTCCTATACACTCACATACACTCTTATACACTTATACACTAGCCTCAAACCCTCCATTGAAGACTTGAAGTACTACAACTTCGAAGCTCCTGAAGATCGAAGAAAAGTTCCTGAAGACTAAAGTGACGCAGGGACCGAAGCAAGAAAAGCAAGCAAGAAAAACAAAGCGTGCAAAGCAAAGCAAAATAAAGAAAATACAAGGTAGGCTCTCTATTTAAGTTTACGCATCCTCCCCCTCTCTCTTTTCCCTCCGAACCCACTTGGGTTTTCTTCTATTTTAATTGCTCATCTTCTTCCCCCCTTTTCTTGCATGCTTGAAACAAGGGACTTCCTGGTCCATGTGTAGGATTAGGCTATTGAAGGTCACCGTGTCGGGGGCTTTCTTTTAGTCTAATCGGAGATCCATGGGTTCGACCCCTTTGATTATATGGTGAAGCCTTTAGCCTTGTATGTTCACGACCCCAACTTGCATTATGCATATCATGATTTTGCATCTCTCCAAAATTCATTTTTAAACTTGTTTTCAAAAGCTTGCATCAAAATTGTTTTCAAAACTTATATTAAAATTTCTTCTTCAAAACTTGTTTTCAAAATCACAATCCTAAGGTGATTCTAGCCTTTCCATGGCTAGCGTTGCTTTAGGAAAGTGTTACATTTGAAGTGACCAATATGGTCCATATTTTCAACTCCTTGTTGTTTTCAAAACCACTATCTTAGAGTGGTTCTAATCTTCTTATGGTTAGAACCGCTTTAGGAAAGTGAGATATTTTTATGAACTCTCCAAAAACTTTCTTTTAAAAAAACTCTCTCTCTAAAACTCTCTTTCTAACATACTTTCTAAAATCTCTCTTCAATCACCTTCTCAAAATTCCTTTCCAAAATTATTTTCTAAAACACTCTCTTCAAAAGATCTATTTTCTAAAAAACTTCTTTTTAAACTCCTTTCCAAAAAGCTCTCCTCAAAATTCACTTTCTAAAAATGTTCTTTAAATTTCCTTCCTAAAAACTCTTTCCAACAATCTCTTTTCAAAAAATTATTTCCTAAAAATTATTTCCTAAAAGTTCCTTCCAAAATCTTCTTTCTAAAACTCCTCTCAAGTTCACTTTCTAAAAACTCCTCTCTAGGATTTCTTTCCAAAAGTCTTCCTTTCTAAAATTCTACTTTCCAAAATCTTTCCTTGAAGTCCAAGTCAAGCCCTAGAGCCAATAATTAGAAAACCCTAATTTTCCTTCCCAAAAACATGATTTCCAATTCCCTATTTTGGCCTCAAAACCTAGGTTTCCAAAACCTATTTTCTACATTAAAACTATAGTCTTTTCAAATCTAGGATTTTCAAAACTCCATCTTTCCAATTCTATGCCAAATCAAATCTTCCCTTTAGGAAACCAAATCCAATCTCCCTATTTAGGAAACTAGATCCTATCCTCCGTCTTTGGAAACAAAATCAAAACACTTCTTCTTAGAAACACAATCCAAATCTTTCTTAATTCCAATCCTTCCTAATCTCGTACTTTCCTAAACCTTAAGTTTCCAAAACTTACACTTTTAAATCTTTCCTTAAACTTTAAGCTTCCAAATCTTTCCTAAACTTCAAACCTTTCCAAATCCTAAACTTTCTAAATTCTAAACTTTCTAAACTCAAAACTTTCTTAGTTTCAAAACTTTTCAATTTCAAAACCTTTCCTAATTCAAAACTTTCCAATTTCAAAACCTTTCTCATCTTAAACTTTCTTAATTCGAAATCTTTCCTAAAATGTAACTTTCCTAAAATGAAAATTTCTTAAAATGGAACCTTTCCTAATCCGAGTCTTTCCTAAATCCAATCTTTCCTAAATCTTCCAAGTCAAACATTCAAGTCAAATCTTTCTTCAACCTCAAGTTTTTCCTAAATCTCATCTTTCCTAAGTCTAGGTTTTCCAAAATTCTATCTTTCCAAATCTAGTCCAAGTTCTCTTCCAAGGGTCAAATCCTCTTTTAAGTTCAATTCTAGGTCTAAGTTCAATCTTGATTTCCTAATCTTCCAATTCAAATTCCAAATCAAAATTTCTTTCTTCCAATCATACTTTCTATCTTCTATCGGACTCTTGTCTGAACTATGACTGACCTAATTCCTCAAAAAAGATACGTAGGCAACCCCCATGGGTGCGGTCATAACCTTTTTCAAGTTTCTAATTCCATGATCTATTTCAAACTTGCAATTCCAAATTTCTATTTTCAAATCTCTATTTTCAATCTCCAAAACTTTCTTTCAAAATCAAATCTATCTCTTTAAATCCCTTTTCTAAATTCAAAATAAGTTCTTTTCAAATCTATTTCCAAAACTATTTTCTTGCACTTGCATATCATGCATCATTTTTTTAAACATTCTTTTCTAAATTGGATAGTTTTGGATATCTATTAATTGAAGACTTTATTGGGTGAATCTAGGGTGAATAGACATGTAGGTACCGTAAGGGCGGGGTAGAGTGACGGCTTAGAGCGTCTTCCCTACATATAACCAACCTCCAAACTTATATCACTGTTTTCGAAAGACCAAAACCTAGTTATTTTCAAAAAAGGGCTTAAATATTTTTCAAAGGTTGCCAAACAACCTGTTTTCTTAAAAACCCTCTCTTAAGGAAGTATTTTCAAAATCGTTTTCCAAAAGCCCTCTTAAAAACCCTCTCTTAAGTGTAGTCTTCGGATTGTGCTTAGTTTTTAGGTGACCTAACTCACCTTAATCTAGTTAGGTGGCGACTCCAAATTGTTTTCTAAAAGCCCTTTATTCAAATTAATTTTCCATTCAAACCTAGTCGCACTCATTCTTTTAGGAGAATGAGTTCTAACGAGAGAGTACAGTATTTTTTCGCTTGTGTGTGTATTCCTCGAGTGCGAAAAATCTAGGCGCAACACAAGGGTCGTCTACGCTGGTTTGCATAGCTCTTCTATTTGTTTTGGCCAACTCTAAGCCGTTCTTGTATGATTTTTACTTTCTCTGTGGTTTCTCAAATGGTCTTTGGTCCATATAAGAATTTGTCGCCAAGTTCTAACCAACAATTAGGTGCTCAACAAGGCCGCCCATATAATGCTTCATTAGGAGCCATGTCTATACTTGTTTGGTAACTGTTGTTATAGGTGAACTTAGCTAATGGTATATGATCACTCCAAGTTCCTTGAAAATTCAACACACAAGTGAAGCATATCCTCTAAGATTTGGATAAATTTTTAGGATTGGCCATCAGTCTACGGGTGATAAGTTGTACTTATGTGTAACTAGGTTCCTAAGGTTTTTTGTAAACTTTACCAAAATTGCGAAGCAAACCTTGGGTCGCGATCTGATACAATGGTTCTAGGCACTCCATGCAATCGTAGTACCTCTTTTAGATATAATATACTTAGAGTACTAAGGCTGTTGATAGGCTTAATAGGTAAGAAATGTGCAATTTTTGTCAACCGGTCTACGATTTCCCAAATCGCATCACATCCTTGACGGGTTCTGGGTAGTCTGGTGATGAAGTCCGTGGTGATATATTCTCATTTTCATGCTACTATTGGTAAGGATTGTAATAATCCACCTAATCGTTGGTGTTTAGCTTTTACTTGTTGGTAGGTGCGGCAATGTGCCACAAACTTTGCAACGCCCTTCTTCATTCCCTTCCAATATTACTGTTGCTTAAGATCTTGGTACAACTTGGTGTTTCCTGAGTGGATCGTAAACTTGGAATGGTGTGCTTCAGACAAAATCTTTCGTTTTAACTCGTCCTCACTTACCACAAAATAGCTATCTTTTAATTGGAGTTCACCTTTAGCATCTATGGCCCACCCTAGTTCAATCATCCCTTTTTCCATTATTTCCCTTATCTCTTGTACTTCTGGATTCCCTTATTGGGTCTATCTAACTTCTTCTAATGTTTGGGATTGTATTCAGATGCTAAACAGTTCTCTTTCCCTATCTCCTAGCCCTTCATAGGATTCTACTAACTGAATGGTCTTCCATTTTTCTAACACAATACTACTCATGTGCCCTTTATTTTTTCTACTTAAGGCATCTACCACAATATTTTCCTTGCCCAGATGATACTGTAAAGTGAAGTCGTAGTCCTCCATGTATTCTACCCATCTTCTTTGTCTTAAGTTCAAATCTTTCTGAATGGTGTTGTATTCAAGACTTTTGTGGTTTATAAATAAGTTAAACTTTTCTCTATACAAATAACATCTCCAGATCTTAAGGGCAAAGATTACTACGGCCATTTCCAAGTCATGAGTAGGATCATTTTGTTCATGCCTTTTGAGTTGCCTCAATCCATAAGCTACAACTTTTCCCTCTTGCATCAAAACACGTCCCAACCCTCTATGAGTGGCATCGGTGTACACTACGTAAGGTTTTCGACTTACTGGAAGAATGAGAACAGGTGTGGTAGTTGGTTTTTCCTTTAGTAGTTGGAATGCTTCATCACATTTTTCAGTCCAAACATACTTTACTCTTTTCCTAGTTAGCTGAGTAAGAGAGCCTGCTATTTTAGAGAATTCTTCCACAAACCTTCTGTAATATCTTGCTAATCCTAGAAAACTTAAAATTTCTTATACAGCAGAAGGTCTCTTCCAATCTATCAATTCTTCTATCTTGGCAGGATCTACTGTTATCCCTTCTTTTGACACTACATGCCCTAAGAACTTCACTTCTTTCAATTAAAAATCACATTTACTTTTCTTGGTGTAAAGCTGATGTTTTCTTAAGATTTGAAGTGTGATTCTTAGGTGTTCCTTATAGGTTTCCTCATCAGGCGAGTATATAAGAATATCATCTATGAAAATGATTACAAAATGATCTAGCTGGGCTTAAAACATTCTATTCATCATATCCGTAAAGGCAGCAGGTGCATTAGTCAATCCAAAGGGCATTACCACAAATTCAAAGTGGCCATAGCGGGTCTTAAAGGCAGTTTTGGGTATGTCGGACTCCCTTAATTTCAGCTGATGGTATCCTGATCTCAGGTCTATCTTAGAAAAATATGTCGCTCCTTTGAGATGATCAAATAAGTCATCAATTCTTGGGGGTGGATATCTATTCTTAATGGTAACCTTGTTCAATTGTCGATAGTCTATACATAACCTGAGGGTTCCATCCTTCTTTTTCACGAATAACATTGGTGTTCCCCAGGGCGATGTGCTAGGGCGAATATACCATTTCTCCAATAACTCATCCAACTGTGTCTTTAGTTCTTTAAATTCTGTCGGGGCCATCCTAGAGGGTGTAATGGATATAAGAGCTATTCATGGATACAACTCAATTATGAATTCTATTTCCCGATCTAGGGGTATTCCGGGTAGATCTTTAGGAAATACATCTAGGAACTCATCTACCATGGGCAATTTGCCTGGTTTTGATCAGGCTCTCACTCTCTTCTGACAAAGTGTTAAGAAAACAAAAACGCCCTTCAACCAACTTCTGTCGTTCTCGAAGAGTCACAAGAGGTTGTACCAAGTTTGTGCCCTTTTCCTCCAAAAAATGCACCATACATCCATTGGGATGCTATAAAGTCAAAGTCTTGTGAATACAATCCATGACTACCTTATTCTTCGCTAACCAATCCATTCCAAGGATTACACAAAAATCCCTCCATGTCTATTTGGACCAAATCGACCGAAAATTCAAAGGTACCTATCCGCATACTACTGGATGGACATCCTACCCGTACCACAACTGTTCCACTAGTGGGTGTTTGAATGCTAAGTGGTATAGCAACAATCTTGTGGATAATTCTAGATTGTCTACACAATTCTTTGAGATGAATGAGTGCATAGCTCCCGAATCAAATAATATTGTGACCCATAAGTGGTAAAGTAAAAGGGATAGAAACAATGTGGGTGAGAACACCCTTCTCTTGTATGCTTTAAAGAGAACCCTCTTAGTAGGGCTTTAGAATGATGCCCACTTTCTCAATGCTTCATCCATCTTTGCGATCCCCTAACAAGGCAAGGCAGGCAGAGGTTTCTTTTAGCACTTTGGGTGAGTTGATAATGATGGTGCAGCTATTAGCTTCATTGACTCCCTTGCTTTCCTTCGTTACCTCCTCGGCTTCTTTGATAAACAAGTGGGCCAGCTCACCTCCTTCTAGCTCAAACGGCTTTACTGGTGTTTTTGGCTCTTTAGCGCTCCAACCCATGTCTTTATAATCAAATTCAGTCACGGGCCAAGGGTTCTCCAATAAGTGGCATTCAGTTGCGGTATACTTACGATGTAAGAATTCATCACCCCAACCGTCAGTAGCCATGTCTCTGTCAGGGACCTCCTCTACAAGTATGGGCTCTTTAATAGGCTAGTCAGAGGGATCATGTTCCACATTGGGATTGAAGAGATGGATTTGGCATGGCGGGGATTCCTCCTCCTAGTCGCTTTTCTCATTAGTCTTCCAATCTCCATCATAATAATCTCTGATCATAATCTCCTCCAACTCATCATCTATTTCCTCCAGTATCTGGTTAATAGTTTGATCCTGTAGAGGATATATGGTCACATTAGGGGCAAGAGTAGGGTTCACCAGTTTTATGTCAATGGTCTTGTTATCTATTAGGTCTTGAATTTTGTGCTTGAGAGAGAAGCAACTTTCTGTGTCAAGCCCTTCGTCGCCCAAATGGTATTTGCAAGTGAGGGCGCTATTGAAGGTTGAGGGAAAAGGGTCTGGCAATGAACGGGCAGGTATGGGCTTAAGTATGTTGTTCATTAAAAGGTTATGGAAGGCTTCTGTCTGGGTATAGGCTAAAATATCAAAGGTGTGGATGCGTCAGACCAACTTTTTAATGTTGGGTCGTGCCTCAGCAAGGCCAAAATTAGGTGCTTGAGTGGGCATGGTTAAAATGAGTATGGGTAATATAGGATGTCGTCGCGCCCCTTTTTTCCTCTGGAACCAAGCCCTCTTGGCTCGGGAAAAAGCATGGTGCTCTCTCGTTAGAACTCATCCTTCTAGAAGGACGAATACGACGAGGTTTAAATTTTTGAAATGGAATTGATTAGGGCTTTTTAAAAAGGTCTTTAGAGTCACCACCTAACATATTTAACGATGCGCTAGGTCATCTACACCAAGTAAAAGCCGAGGGTTAAACTTAGGTTTTGGAAAGTATTTTGAAAGACGTCCTCATAAGAAGGTTTTAGAAGGTAGGGTTGTTTGACAACCCTTAAAAATGTTGGAAAGCCCTTTTGAAAATTGACACTAGTTTGTGTCTTTGACACAGAAATTCTTAAATCTGGCAGTTGGTTACGTGAAGGGAAGATGTCCTACGACTATCACCCTACCCCGCCCTTGCGGTACCTATATGTCTACTCACCTTTTACTCACCTAATTATGACTCACCGGTTACCTATGTTTAATGCTATCAGCTTAGGAAATATTTGAAAACAAAGTTTGAAAAAGAGTTTGAAAGATGGAATTGAGTTTGAAAAATGGTTATGGAATTGAAAATTTAAAAAGGGTTGTGGAATTGGAAATTTGAAAAGGGTTGTGACCGCACCTCATAAAGGGTTGCCTACGTAGCTCCTTAAAGAGAATCAGGTCAGTCGTAGTTCAGACAAGAGTCCGATAGAGTTAGAATTTTGAAATGGGTTTCTCTTTCTAGAAAGTTTTCATTTTAGAAAGTTTCCTTTTCAGGAAGGTTTGAGTTTGAAAGTGTTTCATTTTCAGGAAAGTTGGTCTTTGAAAATGCTTCCTTTTCAGGAAGATTTGATTTGATTTTGAAATGTTTCCTTTTTAGAAAGATTGGATTTAGAAATGTTTCATTCTCAGGAAAATTGGATTTGATTTCAAGATATTGACTTGATTTGAAAAGATTGGGTTTGGAAAATGTTTCTTTTTTAGGAAGATTGGATTCGGAAATGTTTCCTTTTCAGGAAGATTAGATTTGAAAATGTTTCCTTTTTAGGAAGATTGGATTTGATTTAAAAATATTGATTTGATTTGAAAAGATTTGATTTGATTTTGAAAAAAGGCAAGTTTGGATTGTTTCCAAAATGGAAGGAGTTGATTTAGGTTTTAAATTTGGAAGGTTTGAAAAAGGAGTGATTTGAGGGATTTACAATAGAAGGTTTTGATTTGATTTATTTTAAAAAGGAAAGTTTGGAAAAGGGAAGTTTTGGTTGATTTGGAAGTTAAGGATTTTAAGGGTTTGAAAAAGGTATGAGTTTGGCTTGAAAAGGGAAAGTTCTCGAGTTGGCAAAAACAGGAATTTCCTAGGATTAGACTTATAGGGCTTGACAAATGAGAGTTTTGTAAATAGTTTGAAAGCTGAGTCTTTTGAAAACATGTTTTAGGACTTGAAACCCTAACTTGAATTTTAGACATCCAAATGAATATCGCACTTGGCCTAAAGCCATTCTAGCCATTAGAAGGTGAGAATCACTTTAGGCTTTGTGACTTAAAAAAACAATAAAGGCACGAGGCAAAAAATGTATACCTTTTTGGATCATTTTGAATGTCACATTTTTCTCGAAACAACACTAATCATGAAAAAAGTAAGATCATTCCAAGACAGTGTTTCTTGAAAATAAACAAATATCGCTAACGGGAGCCATTTAAAACATTACACTTTTCTAAGAAAACCCTAACCATGAGAGGGTTAGGATCAACCTAGAATGGTGGTTTTGAGAAAATAACTTTGAAAATGATTTTAGGAGATAAAGAGATGGCAAGAATGCAAATGCATGACAACGATAATAATGACATGAAACATACAAGGTTAGGTATTACCACATTGCAAGAGGGTCCTAAGACCATGCTATGAAACAAGTGAAGGCCAAGAAAAGAGTCCCAATTGGTAATCTCCTCTTGTTCACTCTTGACATAGACTTAATGTCTTCTTATTCCAAACATGCAAGAAAGGAGGGTTTAGAGGTAGGAGATTAAAAAAGAGAAAAACCCAAGCGAGTTTGGAGGGAGAAGAGAAAGTGGAGAATTACGAAAAGATAAAGTAGAGATTACCTTGTCTCCTCTCTTTTTTCTTGGATGGAGGTTCAAGCCTTGGACTTAGGAAGACTTCGGGAGCTTTCGGGCAACAAGGTGGACCTTCGGCGAAGCTCGGGAGCTAGGGCTTTGGAGTTTTGAACTAGGGCTCGATCAGCAGGACTTCGAGAGAGACAAAGAGGGCTCTAGGAGCTATCTGGCATAGAGAAAGAGAGAGTTTTTGGAGAGATTTTTTTAACCCAAATTAGTGAGGGCGAGGCCTGTATTTATAGTGTAAAAGTGGGGGAGTTATGTGCCACTCTTAGTGGCTCACTCCTTGAATTTGGTCGTGCGCCACTACGAGTGGTGCAGGGGGGACTTAATGAGGGCTTAAAAAAAGGCTAGATACAGGGTTGGTCGATTTGTAACTGATTCTGGGGGATTATGCGCCACTATTAGTGGTGCACGACCAAAGCCAAACTGTGTGCCACTAATAGTGGTGCAGGTTCATTAATGGGGGCTGAGCAGAAGGCTAGTCGATTTGTAACTGCCTTTAATAGTTGGTGTGCACCTCTAGAAGTTGCTTAAGGCTAAAAATTGATCATGCTTCACTCAGAGTGGAGCAGGGAGGTTCTGGTTTGAGAAGGAAAGTATCGGGCTGTGGGACCTAGGCAAAAATGGAAGGGGATACTCTGGATAGTGTCTCAGAGGATATCGGTTCGATTCCCAGAGCCGATATAGTTGAAGAGAGTGACTAGATCGCGGACACCTTATCCTGGGAGTTTTTGGGTTGACCAAGGTTGATCAGGGATGACTGGGTTGACTAAAGTTAAGTAGGGTTAACCAGAGTTAATTAGGGGTTGACTAGGGTTGACTGGGGTTAACCAGAGTTGACCGGGGTGTTGCTGGTTTGATACCCAGAGCCAGTGTGGTTTCTTAGGGCGTTTGGATGCCTAGGGGCAAAATGATCATTTTGACTGGGAAACCTTCGAAAATGGAGCGGAGTTGACTGGATGGCACTAGACATGCCAGACCATCTAGGGACGGCCTAGAAAGGTGGTTTTACCATTCTGAGGAGTTAGTGCTTTCTCAAAGAATGTGTCGGGCCTGCTAGGGGCAAAATGGTCATTTTTCACTAGGACGGGCTAATAGCCGTTAGTGTTGACCAGTCTGGATCTGTGTGAGCACCCCATTTTGGCCACTCGATGATCTCTGGCCTGACCAGAAGCTCTTATAAACCAATACAAGCATACTCAAGCCTAAACCGACTTTCCAAATCTAATCCAATTTGTCAACCGCTTTGTGGGCCCACTGGGCCCAATAGAGACAAAATGACTAGAATGCCCCTCGTACATTAGTTAATCCAATCCAATTTGGCATGTCTTCCATAAGATGATAAGTCCATTTAAATTCAAAGTCAAATCCATTTATACCGTCATTCGAGAAAGTTGATCCCTCATTGACGGTAAGACTATTCAACCCAGTACGGCATGATCACCGAGAAAGTTTATTCCCTGGATCGGTAAAGCTCCTTTTACACTCATGTCCGAAAAGTATCTAAGTCCCCGATATGAAAGAGCGGTTCATTTTTGGCACTTGCTAGCTCGCCAATGTAGAATGTCCACTAATTCGACACGTTCTTTGAGAAAGCACAAACCCCTCAAGAACAGAAGACTGTCCAAGTCTGTTACGACTTTTGAGAAAGTTTATCACTCAAGGCGATAAGACCCTTTCAAACCTACATACCGAGAAAATACCAATTCCTCAGATAGAAGACAAGACCAGATCTAGATTGGTCAACATCGATGCCTGCTAGCTCGTCCTGGTGAAAAATGATCATTTTGCCCCTAGCGAGCCCAACACATTGTTCGAGAAAGTACTGAGTCCTCAGAATGGTAAGACCACCTTCCAGGGCCGTCCCTAGATGGTTCGGTATGTCCAGAGCCATCCAGTCAACCTCGATCCTTTCCCAAAGGTTCCCTGATCAAAATAACTATTTTGGCCCTAGGCATCTAGGAAACCATACCAGCTATATGTATCAAACTAGAAACACCCCAGTCAACTCTGCGCAACCCAGCCAACTTTGGTCAACCCTAGTCAATCTTGGTCCCGGGGTGAGGTGACCGCAATCCAGTCACTCTCTTCAATCACATCGACTCTAGGAATCAAACCGACAGCCTCCAGAGCACTCTTTAGAGTATTCTCTTCCATTTCTGGTTGGGCCTCTCCATCCGGCACTTTCCTTTTTTAACCAGAAACTCCTTGCTCCACTTCAAGTAAAGCGTGACCATTTTTTAGCCTTGAGCCACTTCAGAGGCGCACACCAACCCCCTAGGCTGTCAAAAGCAGTTATAAATCAACCAGTATCAAATAAGCCCCGTATCCGGCCTTTTTTATAGTCGTCATTAATGTCCCTACGCCACTTTTAGTGGCGCATGGCCAAACTCAAAGCTTACACCACTCCAAGTCCTTTATTTTTGCACTATAAATGCAGACCTCTCCCCTCACTATTTTGGGTTGAAAAATTGCTTGACCGCTCTTTCTTATCGGCTTATTTTAACTCGCAAGTGCACGAGTGTACGATGTAACAATTAACTCTGTGAGACCAAGGTCATATCCACAGGGAGCTAAATTTAGAAAATAGTTTGGTGATAAAAACTTAATAGAAATTTATTCGGAAAAAAATTGGTTCACAATGAATGTAAAATTTTCTTTGAAAGATGAGTAGTTGTGAATAGTATTCAAATGACAATGCTTAAAATTACAAGAGAAATAAAACTCTTGGCTCAAAATCAATTCCAATGGTGGTATATTGGTCGTTCTTTTAAGATATTTAAGATAACTCAACCCAACATCAACAATGATGATATTGGGTCAGAAAATATTACAACAAAGTTCAAAGAAATGAATAATTGAATCTTGCTTAGAAATGGAAAAATAGTTTCAAACTAGGCATGACATTGAATCAAGCAATCCCTATACCAAAACTGAGGTTTGTAAATAGAAATTCAAGATTATAACATTGCCTAAATAATTTCTGAAAATTCTTAACAATTATCAATCATCCATGTACAAAGTGAGAAGATAAATCATTGATATGCATTAATACCTTAAAGAGATCACCTCAACCACCATCATCCTTGATCTTGAACCAAGAAAGAGCTTAGCCGACAACCATTATGAAGAAAAACAATTGCATCAACATAAAATAAGAGGTTTTTAAAAATGAAGAGCCAAAATCAACAAAAAAAAGCAAAATACAAGCTGCCTAGATTTTCGCACAAATTTGTCCTCTAACTTTGGACGAAGTTTTCACCCTCTTCCACTCTGTTTTTAGAGATAGCTATTAGACATATATTTATAAAGCCTCTTGTCTACTTTCCATCCCCACAAAGAACAGGTCATTTGGACATCTGAGTCAAAAGTTATGGTCCAAACACTAGAGGTCTGTCTAGCACATGGAGGGAGAGGCAGATTCGGCCAGCATTTTGAGCTGGCTGGTGGATCTCTTTATTCCATCTTTTGGACAATTTTTTTCTTCTCTCTTTACCCCATTATAAAGAATTATTGTACTCCACTTCTTTCTAGACATGTGCGTGCTCTCTTTTTTCCATAATGAAGAATTATTGTACTCCAACCATGTGCAAACTCTTTTTTCTCCTAGCAACTTCCTACAAATGAGTTGAAATGGGCCTTCAAATTTTGGACTGAAGTTTGCACAATACATGGAACAAGTTTGGGCTGAAGTTTGCACAACACATAGAGCAAGTTTAGGCTTGAAGTGGATCATCTTTTAGCCTCTTCTTGGATTTGAAATGGGGCAAATTTGGGACACTTCTTTGAACCAAAATTTGCTTCAATCTTTGACTGAATTTCACTTCAATTATTTGCTCCAAATCCCAGCCTTGAAAATCTCTGAAATACTTCATTTAAGCTTTATAAATCTATCAAAATATTAAACCAAACTTCATTATCAAAGGCACACCAAACCATTATGCGAAACAAAATAAACGAATAACTACATATGAAAAACTATAAATTTAATGATAATTTTGATGCACAATCACACCCCTGAACTAAGATTTTGCTTGTCCTCGAGCAAAGCAAAGCAAAAATAATTGTTATCTACTTTATTCAAATGCCACTTTCGTAGGATTCAAGATTGCATTTAGCATATGCAATAAGCCTTTAAACCCCTAGGTAGCCCTAGTGGACGAGTTGTAGTCTCGTGAGGGTTGTCAGCGATGATACCCACAAACATCTTGAATTTTGCCTTCATCCAAATCTCAATTCAACCTATTCACAATAACTCAAACAAGTATTAAACACAAAATACAGATTTCTCAAGTACGATATAAAGGACATGTATAGTTCAGATTACTATAAACTCATAAAGACATTCATAGCATCCTTACTCGGAGTGTGTGTGAATAAACTAACATGATCATTTTCTCAATATCAAAACTTAGGATCACTCGAATTTCTATCAGAATCATGCTTCAACTCAAAAGCTCACCAGATATGCACTCAACAAATGAAACTCTCATAAACATGTGCATTTGTGCTCTCTCAACATTTGTATGCGGAAGAGGTAATGTAAACAATCCAAAAGGCCGCATACCAAGACCCGAAAAAACGCTAAAACAAGAGTATACGTAGTCTCATGAAAGAGTGCCAAGTGTCAGAAATCGGAATGTAACCACACCACCACATCTATACACACTCACAATTCAAACCATCTTATACTCGGGATTAATTAGGACTTCATTTTGGTTGTAATGTTAGGTAAGGAAAAGTGTATATAGCAAGGGTCAATCAAACACTCATGTGTTTGAGAATGGGCTAAATAAAGCACAATGTGATTTTTTTTTTATAAGGTTTACCACTTTTTGAGATGCACTGAACTCTCTTTCCTTCCATTACATACACAAGTTCACATCGCCTCTCAAATTTCATTTCTTCAAGCTTACATTTGGATATTCACTTTTTTTTTTTTTTTTTGCATCAAATGAACACTCCCTTCACTTTTGACTTTGCTCTCACAAATCAAACCAAACCCATTAATCTCAAAGATACTTTTGGCTTAGGAGTTCGAAAAATGGATAGTATACAAAAGGCTCAAATTAGTAAACTAGGGATGAGTGTATAAAGAAAAGAAATGAACAAGCTCAAATATCAAATATGGCCTAAAATCCTTTCCCAAGCATAACATGATTTTCCAAGTGTTCATCAAATTCCAAATGTAAGTGATGTGGCACAAATGATGAATTTTCGATAACTCAACCAAATCAGAATGAATAATGAGACCAACCAACAACAATAATGCGTTTTCAAGAAAAATGCAAGAGTAGCTGTGATAAAACCCCTCCAAGAAAGAATGGCTCTAAAACTCACAAGGGTACAAGTCTCCACTTTGTTCCTCAAGATTTCTAAGTGATCCTTTATCATCAATTAAGACTATAGTCATGCAAGTTACGAGTGAAGTGCAGAAAGTCCAAGTATAGATGTCGTGAAATACTCTAACAAGAAGTTAGTATAATGAGCTAAAATGCCAACATATCAAAACTAGAAAATCCATAACTCATGCTTAATTACTCAAATGAATTACTATGACCAAGCCGACTTTCAATTAGTATGAAGAATAAATCTTGTTTTTTTTATTTATATTTTTTTTAACAAACCATCACAAAATTTTTTTTTGGGTCTTTTTTGGTTTTTTTTTTTTTTTGTTTTTAACAAACCAACAAAAATAAAAGCTTCACCCCCCAACTTAAACAAAGCATTGTCCCTAATGCATGAATCATGATGGAACAAGTAAATGCATGAGTTAGAAGAAAGAAAGGAAAAAACATTACAATAAAATAAAACTAAAATATGTACCATGGTGGTTTATTACTTATGAAGCTTAAAATGATGATGGATCTTCAAGATCCAAAGTCTCAATTTCAGCCACGAAATTTTCAAGATAAGGTTTCAATCGGTGGCCATTTACTTTGAAAACATTCCCATTCTTGGGATTCTCTACCTCATAGGCACCATGCTTCAAGATGGACTTTATCACAGATGGGCCAGTCCATTTTGTCCTCAACTTCCCAAGAAAGAGATGTAATCGTGAATTGTACAAGAGAACTTTCTAACCAACATGAAAGGACTTTCTAAGAATGTGTTTATCATGCAAAGTTTTCATTTTGTCCTTTGAAATTCTTGCATTTACAAATGCATCATTTCTCAATTCCTCTAATTCATCCAATTGAAGCTTTCTATGACTGCCAACCGCATTTTCATTGTCATTGAATTGGCGGATGGCCCAATATGCATGATGCTCAATCTCAACCGGGAGATGACAAGGCTTTCCATAGACAAGCCTATAAGGAGACATTCCTAAAGTGGTCTTGTAAGCCGTGCGATAGGCCCACAAAGCATCGACTAGTTGTAGGGACCAATCTTTGCGGTTCGGATTGACTGTTTTCTCCAAAATGTTCTTGATCTCCCTATTGGCCAACTCAACTTGGCCACTAGTTTGTGGGTGGTAAGGAGTACCAACTTTGTGAATTACACCATATTTTCTCATCAACATTCCTACGGGTTTGTTAAAAAAATGTTTTCCTCCATCACTAGTCATAGCCCGAGGCATACCAAAACGAGAGAAAATATTTTCTTTGAAGATTTTGATCACAACTCGGTGGTCATTAGTTCGAGAGGTGATGGCCTCCACCCACTTTGACACATAATCAACGGCCACAAGGATGAATTGTTAACCAAACGAGCAAGGAAACGGTCCCATGAAATCGATCCCTCAACAATCAAATATTTCCAAGACAAGAACGGAATTAAGGGGCATCATGTTATGCCTAGTAATGTTACCCAGTCGTTGGCATCGGTCACATGCAACACAGAAGGCATGGACATCTTTGAACATGGTGGGCCAGTATAACCCACACTGTAAGATCTTGGCAATGGTTTTCATTGAAGACAAATGCCCACCACAAGCCAATGCATGACAAAAAGAAATGACACTTGGAACTTCATGGTCGGGGATGCTCCTCCTAACAATTTGGTCAGGGCAATATTTGAACAGGTAGGGGTCATCCCAGAAAAATGTACGCACATTGCGAAAGAATTTTTGTTTGTCAAGTCTGGACCAATGGGAAGGAATTTGACCTGTGGCTAAGTCATTAGCTATATCAGCGTACCATGGAGTGCCAATGTGAGAAACAGTGCCTGCAACAAATAGGTGCTCATCCGGAAAGTGTTCATTAATTGGGGAAGCATCAAGTGCAGTCTCATGGCTCAAAAGACGGGACAAATGATCAGCCACCACGTTCTCTACTCTCTTTTTATCTCGAATCTCAAGGTTAAACTCTTGGAGTAGGAGAATCCATCGAATCAAGTGTGGCTTGGGATCTTGCTTTGTAAGCAAATATTTCAATGTTGCATGATCAGTGAAAACAATAACATGAGACCCAACCAAATAAGACCTGAATTTATCCAAAGCAAAAACCACAGCTAGCAATTCTTTTTCAGTGGTAGTGTAGTTCAATTGGGCTTCATTCAAGGTCTTGCTAGCATAGTAAATGACATGAGGTTTCTTGTCTTTTCTTTGGCCCAAAACAGCCCCTATAGCGAAATCACTAGCATCACATATCAATTCGAATGGTAAAGACTAATCGGGAGTGTGCATGATCGGTGAGGTGGTCAACAAACCCTTAAGCTTTTCAAAAGCTTCTTGACATTTCGATGTCCACTCAAATTGGACAACTTGTGACAATAAATTGCACAAAGGTTTAGCAATGGTACTAAAAGAGTGAATGAATCTTCGGTAAAAACCGGCATACCCTAAAAAGGATCTCACATCTTTGATAATCCTCGAGGATTGGCAATTTTTGAATGAGTTCAACTTTTGACCTATCTACCTCTATGCCTTTGGAAGAGACAATGTGGCTTAAGACGATGCTGTGTGTCACCATAAAATGACACTTCTCCCAATTAAGAACAAGATTGCTCTCCTCACACCTTTCAAAATTTTTTTCTAAATGCACTAAACATAACTCATAAGAATCCCCATAGACAGAGAAATTGTCCATGAAAATTTTCAAGAATCTTTCCACCATATCACTAAAGATACTCATCATGCACCTTTGAAATGTAGCCGGTGCATTGCACAAGACAAAAAGCATTATCCTATATGCATAGTTACCAAAAGGATAAGTGAAAGTGGTTTTCTCTTGGTCTTCTAGGGAAATCTCAATTTGGTTGTATCCCAAGTAGCCATCAAGAAAGCAATAGAAAGCTCTCCTCGCCATTCTCTCAAAGACTTGGTCTAGAAATGGGAATGGGAAATGATCCTTCCTAGTCACGTCATTCAACCTACGATAATCAATCACATATGCCACCCGGTTTGGATCCTAGTGGGCACTAGTTCATTATTCTCATTTTTCACCACTGTGACTCCCGATTTTTTTGGAACAACTTGGGTTGGACTAACCCATTTGGAGTCGGCAATGGGGTAGATGATACCCGCATCAAGCAACTTAAGCACTTCACATCTCACTACTTCCTTCATGTTTGAGTTTAATCACCTTTGCATTTGTCCCACAGATTTAGCCTCTTCCTCAAGATAGATTCTATGTGTACATAAAAGGGGGCTAATTCCTTTCAAATCGGTAATTGTCCACCCAATTGCTTTCCTATGTTTTCTTAGTACTCTCAACAATTTTTGCTCTTTCTCCATGGTTAGTTTTGATGAAATTACAATAGGATATGATTCATCTTTCCCTAGAAAGGCATACTTAAGATCACTCGATAAAGCCTTCCTTTCCGGTTTAGGGGGTTTGGCAAGGGATGACTCAACATTAGCTTGGGATGAATCCAAAGGCTCAAATGATGGGGTCCATTGACCCACTGACATGATAGGCATCGACTCTAGACAAGCTATAAGTCCTTTTCTTCCTTATCAACACATTCCAAAGGATCAAATTCCTTATTATGAATGAGAATTCTCCCTAACAAATCTTCTGTCCATTCTCTCTCAAAGTGCTCTTAACAAAATGTTTGGATCAAATCTATCTCCCTAATTTCCTCAAACTCACCAATTTGCTTGGAGACATTGAAAATGTTCATCTCTACAGTCATATTCCCGAAAGACAATTTCATCACCCCATTCTTACAATTAATCAAAGCATTGGATGTAGCTAGGAAGGGTCTACCTAAGATGACTGGGATGGGAGCACTAGGACCTTGTATAGGTTGGGTGTCCAACACTATAAAGTCAACAGGGAAGTAAAATTTATCCACTTAAACCAACACATCCTCCACAATACCTCAGGGAATCTTAACTGATTTGTCAGCTAATTGAAGGGTGACACGAGTGGGCTTAAGCTCTCCTAAGCCCAATTGTTCGTAAACAGTGTAGGGTAGCAAATTTACACTTGCTCCTAAGTCTAGCAAAGCTTGGTCTACCCTATGATTCCCAATGATGTATGAAATTATGGGACAACTGGGGTCCTTGTATTTAGGAGGGGTCTTCAATTGGATAATGGCACTAGCTTGTTCTGTCAGGAAAGCTTTCTCTTTCACATTCAATCTCCTCTTGACTGTGCACAAGTCCTTAAGGAACTTGGCATAAGATGGGACTTGTTTAATTGCATCAAGGAGTGAAATGTTGACTTTCACTTGTTTGAACAATTCATAAATTTCGGAGTTCATGAGCTCAGGTTTGGATTTCCTTAACCTTTGTGGGAATGGTGGTCGGGCAATGGACTCTACATCACTCACTTCCACTCCAATTTTTTTTAATCCTCTCCTTTCTCACGCATCTCTTTCTCTTTTTCACCATTAGATCTCTCATTTCTCAATTTGATTCCCTCTTCACTCTCCCTAGACTTCTTCTCCTCAATAGCCCTAGGGATCGTAGAAGGTATAGTTTTGTCAACTATCTTCCCACTTCTAAGGATGGTGATTGCTTGGACTTGTTCATGGTTAGAATGCTCACCGGGTGAAGATTCACTCATGTTTACTTGGCCTCTAGGATTTGGCATTGGTTGAGCTGGAAGCTTTCCTCTCTCTTGATCACTCAATGATTGAGTCAACTTAGTTAGTTGACTTCGAATGTCATCTAAAGCCCTATTGGTTTGTTCTTGAAATTTGTTGGCTTGAGTGTTGATTCCACCTTAAGTTTGCATGAATTATTGAAGAGTATCCTCTAAGGATCTCATGTGAGGTGGTTGGTATGTGTGGTGTGTGGGAGCATGAAATGGTTGGGGTGGAGGCTGAAATGCCTGAGGTACCGAAGGAACCTCATTTCTCCATCCAAAATTTGGGTGGTTCCTCCATCCGGGATTATAGGTCTCGGAGTAGGGATTACCTACTTGGCCTTGGTTTGGGAATGGCTTTCTGAAATTGCTTGAATCAGAAGTTTGGCCATATAGCAGTTCTTTTAAAACTGGAATTGTTGGACAATCGATTGTCCTATGCCCCTTATTCTCACACATTCCACAAGTTTCCTCTTGTTGCTCACTCACAACATGCACTTTTTTTTAGCTCAAGAGACTCTACTTTCCTAGCCAATGAGGCTAGTCTAGCATTGAGGTCATCGGTCTCTTTCAATTGGAACTTTTCGCTTGATTGGGTTGTGGTGTTTCTAGACTCAACATGCAGTGGGAGAAAGGCCTCCCATTGCTTTGTGTTCTCGGCCAATTGATCAAAAAAATCAAATGCCTCATCCGGTTCTTTATCATAGAACTCACCATTACATATGGTTGACACTAGCTTTTTAAAATCCTGGGTAAGTGAGTCATAAAAGAAACTTACTAACCTCCATATTTCAAAACCATGGTGGGGACAAGCATTCAACAAGTCCTTAAACTTTTCCCAAGCTTGGTGAAATGACTCACTTGGACTAGAAGAAAAATTCATCATTTGACGTTGTAAAGCTGCAGTCCTATAAGTAGGGAAATATTTTTTCAAAAACTCGGTTTGCATTTCACTCCATGTGCCTATAGACCTATGACGCAAGGGGTTTAACCAAAGCTTGGCTTCATCCTTGAGAGAGAATGGGAACAATCTGAGCCGAATAGTATCCTCAGTGCATGTTCTATCAACAAAAGTGCCACATACCTCCTCAAAGTCTTTAATGTGCAAGTATGGATTTTCGGAATCCATACCATGAAATGTAGGAAGAAGTTGAATCATGCTCAGTCTTAAATTGAAGGATTATTGATTGAGGGGTAAGACAATACATGAAGGTGTGCTTTGTCTTGTTGGATGAAGATACTCCCTAAGAGTCCGAAAATTAGGTTGGCCATTGACTGGTGGAGGTCCGCCACCGTGAACACTCCCTTCTCCCTCCATATCTCCAACACTAGCCATAATGAAACACTAATATGATGACTAAAAAGAAAAAATAAAAACAAAAGTTGGGCCAAAGAAAACTCACTATACTTCCAACTAGTAAGCCAAATTAGATTTTTTTTTTTCCGCAAATTTTTTTCACAAGCCAAGCGCTGCAACAACAAACGTTAGGCAATAATTACAATTGACATATACAAATGGCGGTTGAACCAGCCATAATATAAATGAAAAGAGGGGTAATTATCTCCTCTAAAAATAAAGACAAGAAAAATGAACAAGCAAGAGGCGGTAAAACCGGCCGCAATAAAAAATGCATAAATGTAAAAGGAGGGATTAACCTCCACAATTAGAAATTAGATATTAGAAGTTAGAAGTTAGATGTTAGAAGTTAGAAATTAGATGTTAGAAGGAGGGATTAACCTCCACAATTAGAAATTAGTAATTACGTCCTCTACAAAGTCCAAAAGGCGGTAAAACCAGCCATATCCAATAATTGGCAGTCCAGTCCACAATCCTTTGTTCGCAAGGTCGAGTCCACAATTTTTTTTTTATAATCTAAAATATTAAAGAAATATTAAATTACAAACAATTAACCCCCAAGTTCATCACCATTGCTTGCTAGCTCCCCGGCAACGGCGCCAAAATTGCTTGACCGCACTTTCTTATCGGCTTATTTTAACTCGCAAGTGCACGAGTGTACGATGTAGCAATTAACTCTGTGAGATCGAGGTCATATCCACAGGGAGCTAAATTTAGAAAACAGTTTGGTGATAGAAACTTAAGAGAAATTTATTCGAAAAAAAATTGGTTCACAATGAATGTGAAATTTTCTATAAAAGATGAGTAGTTGTGAATAGTATTCAAATGACAATGCTTAAAATTACAAGAGAAATAAAACTCTTGGCTCAAAATCAATTCTAATGGTGGTATATTGGTGGTTCTTTTAAGATATTTAAGATGTCGCACCCAGATTTTTCGCACTCGAAGAATACTCACACAAGCGGGAAAAATGTTGTACTCTCTCGTTAGAACTCACCCTCCTAAAAGAATGAGTGCGACTAGGTTTGAATTGAAAATAAGTTTGAATAAAGGGCTTTTGAAAATGATTCGGAGTCGTCACCTAACTTGATTAAGGTGAGTTAGGTCACCTAAAAAACGAAGAATAATCCGAAGACTACACTTAGGGTTTTTAGAAAACAATTTTGAAAATATCTCCTCAAGAGAGGGTTTTTTTAAGAAAACAGGTTGTTTGGCAACCTTTTGGAAAACATTTAGCCCTTTTTGAAAAATAACTCCTTTTGGTCTTTGAAATCAGTGATCCTAGGTTCGGAGGTTGGTTACGTGTAGGGAAAACGCACTAAGCTATCACCCTACCCTGCCCTTTCGGTACCTACATGTCAATCTACCCTAGATTCACCTACGAGAGTCTTTAACTAACTATAGTTCAATCCTATCCATTTTTAGAAAAACAATGTTTAAAAAAAGAAACTAACATGATGCATGATATGCAAGTGCAATAGAAGAGAATTGAAAAATAGATTTAAAAAGAGATTGATTTGATTTGAAAATAGATCTGAAGATATGGAGTTGAAATTGGAAAGTTTGAAAATTGAGAGTAGAAATTTGAAAATAGAAATTTTGAAATTGGAATTTTGAAAATAGATTGGAATTTGGGATTTGACAAATGTGGAAACCGCACCCATGAGGGTGGAATTGAAAGTTTGAAAAGTGTTGTGACCGCACCTATGAAGGTTGCCTACGTATCCCTTTGAGGGAATCAGGTCAGTCGTAGTTCGAACCGGAGTACGATTGAAAAGAGATTGATTTGAAGAGAGAGATTGGATTGGAAGAAAGAAATTGAATTGAAAACTGGATTTGATTTGAGATTAGAAGAGGAGATTGGAATGTTGGATTTGGAAAGATCTTGAAAGATTTGGAAACTTGGAATTTAGGAATGATTTAGATTAGGAAAGTTTCGAATTAGGAAAGTGTCATTTTTGGAAAGTTTGAAATTAGGAAAGTTTTAGGTTTAGGAAAGTTTTCAAATTAGGAAATTTTTTGAAATAAGGAAGTTTTGAAAATTGGAAAGTTTCGAGTTTAGAAAGTTTTCGAAAAAGGAAAGGTTTTCAGATTAGGAAAGTTCCCAAATTAGGAAAGTTTTGAAAATCGGAAAGTTTTGAATTTAAAAATGTTTTGAATTAGGAAAAGTTTAGTTTAAGAAAGGCTTAGAATTTGAAAAGTTTCAAGTTAAGAAAGTTTTGAATTTTGTAATGTTTTGAAGAAGGGAAGTTTTGAATTTTGAAAGCTTTGAAAACAAGGAAGTTTTGAAATGGGAAAGTTTTGAATTTAGAAAGGTTTTGAAAAAAGGAAAGTTTTTGATGTAGGAAATGTTTGAATTAAGAAAGTTTGAACTTAAGAAAGTCTTAAATTAAGAAAGTTTTGAGTTTAGAAAAGTTATAGATTTGAAAAGATTTTGAAGTTTTGGAAAGTTTAAAATTTAGAAAGATTTAGGGTTTTAAGAGATCTTGAGATTAGGAATGGTTTGAGTTTAGAAAAAGTTTGAAAAATTAGATTTAGAAAGTTGAGGTTTGGAAAAGGGGTAGGATTAGGAAAGATTTTTATGTTCAAGTTTTGGAAACTTCAGATTTAGGAAAGTGGAGGATTAGAAAGGATTTGAGTTAGGAAAAAGTTGGATTAGGAAAGGATTGGGTTTTGTTTTGAAAAGAGAAGGTTTGATTTTGTTTCCAAAAACTGAGGATAGGATCTAGTTTCCTAAACGGGAGATTTGATTTGGTTTCCTAAATGGGAAGATTTGATTTGGTTTCCTAAAGGGAAGATTGGATTTGGTAAGGATTTGGAAAGGGAGATTCTAGAAACTCTAGTTTTGAAAAAAAAGAGGTTTTGGAAACATGTATAGTTTGGATGTGAAAACAAGAGATTTTGGAAACCTAGGTTTGGGGCAAAGTTTGAAAATTATGTTTTTGGAAAGAAAATTAGGGTTTTCTAATTGTGGGCTCTAAGGCTTGACTTGGGCTCTAAGGAAAGAGTTTTTGGAAAGTGCGCTTTTGGGAAACGAAGGTTTTTCTAGAAGGGAATCCTAGGGAGGAATTTTTGGAAAGTGAATTTGAAGAGGGAGTGTTTGGAAAAAGATTTTAAAGAGAAGGAGTTTTGGAAAGTGTGTTTTTAGAAACGTAGATTTTAGAAGGAAAATCCTAGAGAGGAAATTTCTAGAAGGAAGATTTTGGAAAGAGAGTTTTTTAGAAAGGTTTTTGGAGAGAGCTTTTAGGAAGGTGAATCTAGGGAGTGTTTTTAGAAAGTGAATTTTGAGGAAAAGATTTTGGAGAGGAGTTGAAAAAGAGAGTTTTGAAAAATAGATTTTTGGAGGGAGTTTTTAGAAAACAATTTTGGAAAGGAGAGTTTTAGGAAAGTATATTGAAAAAGAGATTTTTAGGAAGAGGGATTTGGAAAGAGAATTTTTTGGAAAGTATGAAAACGTCTCACTTTCCTAAAGCGATTCTAGCCATAAGAGGGCTAGAACCACTTTAAGAAAGTGGTTTTGGAAAACAATAAGATTTGAAAATATAGACCAAAAAGGTCACTTTTAATGTAACACTTTCCTAAAGCAACCCTAGCCATGGAAAGGCTAGAATCACCCCAGTATTGTGGTTTTGAAAACAAGTTTTTGAAAAAGAGATTTTGATGCAATTTTGAAAACAAGTTTGAAAACGAGTTTGAAAACAAATTTTGGAAGATGCAAGACTATAATATGCACAATGCAATTTGGGGTCGTGAACATACAAGGTTAAGGCTTCACCACATAATCAAGGAGGCCGGACCCACGTGGTCTCTGGTTAGGCTAGAAGAAAGCCCCCGACACGGTGACTCTCCAATAGCCCAATCCTACACATGGACCGGGAATCCCATTGTTTCAAGCATGCAAAGAAAGGGTAGGAAAGAGATGGGGGATTAAAATAGAGAAAACCCATGTGGGTTAGAGAGAGAAGAGAGAGGGGGGAAGTGCGAAAATTTAAATAGGGAGCCTACCTTGTATCTTCTTTATTTTGCGCACCGTGCTATCTTCGGTCTTTGGTCTTCGGTCTTCGTCTTGATCTTTGTCTTCAATCTTCAAGAGTTATCTTCAAGCTTTAGATTGCAGCTCTTTAAGTCTTCAAAGGATGGTTGAAGGCTAGTGTATAAGTGTATGGGGATGTATATGAGTGTATATGAGGCTAGGGTTTGTGTATGGTGGCTAGGGTTTGGAGAACCTAAGGAGGCTAGGGTTTAGGGAGTGCTCGAGCTCTGTATATCGAAATATATGATTTTTAGGTTAAGTTTGCAGACCCCTTTCACGTTGAATGAGGCTCTGCATTTATAAGGTTGGACAAACCTGGCGCCTGTTGCAGTGGCGCCAGGGCAAAATTTCTCTTGGCGCCACTAGTAGTGGCGCCAACCAGTTAGGAAACTTTATAGGTCAGCAAGCAACGTATCTATGACTAGATTTGGGCGCTTGTACTAGTGACTACCATGCAATTTTTATCCTGGCTTCACTCGGAGTGACTCCGGAAAGTCCGGGAATGATTTGGAGGAGCCGGGAATTACCCGGAAGGCCGGTTTGATACCCAGAGCCGGTGTGGTCGAAAAAAGAGACCGGCCCACCAGGGGTAAAATGGTCATTTTGTACCGGGTTAGCCGGAACTGACTCGGAATGATCCGAAAAGGTAAAGGAAGGTTGAGAACACTATAAAAAGTATTCTCGGGACATTACCGGTTTGATACCCAGAGCCGGTATGGTTCCCGGGGCATTCGGATGCTTAGGGGCAAAATGGTCATCTTGACTGGAAAGTCTCGGGAAAGGTCCAAAGGACAGTTTGGTCCTTTTTTACCAAAGTGGGTTAACAAACACTGGTGTTAACCTGTGTTTTGAGTGTTTCCGCCACTCTAATGGCGGTCGTCGTGACACAGGGGTTTGTTGCCAATTCCCTATATCGACCTATTTGTGAGTATTTCCGCTACTCTAACGGTTTTGTGAGTATTTCCGCTACTCTAACAGTTTTGTGAGTAGTTTCGCTACTCGGACCGTCTCGAGGAATAAACTGTCTCGAGAGATGGATTGGCAAGGGGTCTTATCGTCTCCGAAGAGACGCACCTGGATTGGAATCATCTTGAGGAATAAACTGTCTCGATAGTGGGATTGGAAAGGGGACTTATCGTCTCCGAAGAGACGTGCCTGGATTGGAACCGTCTCAAGGAATAAACTGTCTCGAGAGTGGGATTGGAAAGGGGACTTATCGTCTCCGAAGAGACGTGCCTAGATTGGAACTGTCTCGAGGAATAAACTGTCTCAAGAGTGGGATTGGAAAGGGGACTTATCGTCTCTGAAGAGACGTGCCTGGATTGGAAGCCGTCTCAAGGAATAAACTGTCTCGAGAGAGGGATTGGAATTAGAAAGGAAAGGACAATGCCCCTAAGGGCGTTTTAGTCATTTTGCCTCTATTTGGGCCTGACAGGCCCGCGAAGCGATGGAAAGACGGAATTTGGATCTAGAGAATTGGATTCGATAGGAATATGTCCACAATGACTTGAAAATAAGTTTGGACGGAGTGTAGACTGCCGAGCGGTCAAAAATGGGGTGCTTACATAAGATAACTCAACCCAACATCAACAATGATGATATTGGGTCGGAAAATATTACAACAAAGTTCAAATAAATGAATGATTGAATCTTGCTTAGAAATGGAAAAATAGTTTCAAACTAGGCAAGACATTGAATTAAGCAATCCTTATACCAAAACTGAGGTTTGTGCATAGAAATTCAAGATTATAACATTGCCTAAATGATTTCTGAAAATTCTTAACAATTATCAATCATCCATGTACAAAGTGAGAAGATAAATCATTGAGATGCATTAATACCTTAAAGAGATCACCTCAACCACCATCATCCTTGATCTTGAACCAAGAAAGAGCTTAGCCGATAACCATTATGAAGAAAAACAATTGCATCAACATAAAATAAGAGGTTTTTAACATTGAAGAGCCAAAATCAACAAAAGAAAGCAAAATACAAGCTATCCTGATTTTCACACAAATCTGTCCTCTAACTTTGGATGAAGTTTTCACCCTCTTCTACTCTATTTTTAGAGATGGCTATTAGACATATATTTATAAAGCTTCTTGTCTACTTTCCAGCCTCGTAAAGAACAGGTCATTTGGACATCTGAGTCAAAAGTTATGGTCCAAACACTAAAGGTCTGTCTAGCACATAGAGGGAGAGGTAGATTCGGCCAACATTTTGAGCTGGCTGGTGGATCTCTTTATTCCATCTTTTGGACTATTTTTTTCTTCTCTCTTTATCCCATAATGAAGAATTATTGTACTCCATTTCTTTCTAGTCATGTGCATGCTCTCTTTTTTCCATAATGAAGAATTATTGTACTCCAACCATGTGCAAACTCTTTTTTCTCCTGGCAATTTCCTACAAATGAGTTGAAATGGGCCTTCAAATTTTGGGCTGAAGTTTGCACAACACATAGAGCAAGTTTGGGCTTGAAGTGGATCATCTTTTAGCCTCTTCTTGGATTTGAAATGGGACAGATTTGGGACACTTCTTTGAACCAAAATTTGCTTCAATCTTTGACTCAATTTCACTTCAATTCTTTGTTCCAAATCACGGCCTCGAAAATCTCTGAAATACTTCATTTAAACTTTATAAATCTATCAAAATATTAAACCAAACTTCATTATCAAAGGCACACCAAACCATTATGCGAAACAAAATAAACGAATAAATACATATGAAAAACTATAAATTTAATGGCAATTTTGATGCACAATAAAAAAATCTATCTAGAAACTCTCCTCCTCTATTGCAGACAGCTCTCAGAGCCTTTTCTTTCACTCTCAAAGTCTTGCTGGTTGAGCCCTATCACGCCCAGATTTTTCGCACTCGAGGAATACACACAAGCGAGAAAAATATTGTACTCTGTTATTAGAACTCATCCTCTTAGAAGAATGAGTGCGACTAGGTTTGAATTGAAAATTGGTTTGAATAAAGAGCTTTTGGAAAACAATACGGGGTCGCCACCTAGCTTGATTAAGGTGAGTTAGGTCACCTAAAAACTAAGAACAATCCGAAGACTACACTTATGGTTTTTGGAAAATGTTTTTGAAAATACTTCCTCAAGAGAGAGTTTTTAAGAAAATAGGTTGTTTGGAAACCTTTAGAAAACATTTAAGGCCTTTTTTTGTCCCGCCCAGATTTTTCGCACTCGAGGAATACTCACACAAGCAGGAAAAATGTTGTACTCTCTCGTTAGAACTCACCCTCCTAGAAGAATGAGTGTGACTAGGTTTGAATTGAAAATAGATTTTTGAACAAAGGGCTTTTAGAAAAAGTTTGGAGTCTCCACCTAACTTAATTAAGGTAAGTTAGGTCAAAACTAAGTATAATCCGAAGACTAAACTTAGGATTTTTAGAAAAGGTTTTTGAAAATATCTCCTCAAGAGAGGGTTTTTAAGAAAAATAGGTTGTTTGGCAACCTTTGAAAAATATTTAACCCTTTTTAGAAAAATAACTCCTTTTGGTCTATGAAATCAATGATCTAGGTTCGGAGGTTGGTTACGTGTAGGGAAGACGCACTAAGCCATCACCCTACCCTGCCCTTTCAGTACCTACATGTCAATCTACCCTAGATTCACCTATGAGAGTCTTCAGCTAACTACTGTTCAATCTTATCCACTTTGGAAAACAAGGCTTGAAAAGAAACTAACGTGATGCATGATATGCAAGTGCAAGGAATGAGAATTGAAAAATAGATTTAGAAAGAGATTGATTTGAAATAATTTTGAAGAGATGGAATTGAAATTGGAAAGTTTGAAAAATTAGAAGTAGAAATTTAAAATTGGAAGTTTGAAAATAGATTAGAATTTGAGATTTGAAAAATGTTGAGGAGTTTGAAATTTGAAAGAAATTGTGGGATTTGAGATTTGAAAAAGGTTGTGACCGCACCTATGAAGGTTGCCTACGTATCCTTTTGGAGGAATCAAGTCAGTCGTAGTTCGGACCGGAGTCCGATTGAAATAGAAGAGTTGATTTGAAGAAGGAGATTGAATTGGAAATTGAATTAGGAGATTGAACTTTGAATAGAGGATTGAAAATTGGAATTTAGAATTTTGGAATTGAAAAGATTGAATTTTGATTTGAAAAGATAGATTTGGACTTGTTTTGGAAAGAGAAGGTTTAAGAAACCTAGACTTAGGAAAGAAGGGACTTGAGATTAAGAAAGATTGGACTCAAATGTTGGACTTGGAAGATTGGAGAAAGATTGGATTTAGGAAATGTTCGAATTAGGAAAGGTCCGATTTAGGAAAGTTTCGAATTAGGAAAGTTTTCGACTTAGGAAAGTTTTGGAATTAGGAAAGTTTTGAATTTGGAATGTTTTGACTTAGGAAAGTGTTGTTTTAGGAAAGGTTTTGAAATTAGGAAGTTTTGAAAGTTGGAAAGTTTAGAATTTGGAAAGTTTTGAAATAGGAAAGTTTTAAAAATTAGAAAGTTTTGAGTTTAGAAAGTTTTAAAACTGGAAAGTTTCGTTTTAAGAAAGGTCTTGAAATAGAAAAGTGCTAAATTTAGAAATGTTTTGAATTAAGAAAAGTTTAGTTTAAGAAAAGTTTAGAATTTGGAAAATTTCAAGTTAAGAAAGTTTTGAATTCGGAAAGCTTAGAATTTTATAAAGATTTCAAATTAGGAAAGATTTAGAAAAGGTTTGAATTAAGAAAGTTTCAACTTAAGAAAGTTTTAGACTTGGAAAGATTTGAAATTTAGAGAGTTTAAGATTTAGAAAGTTTTAAAAATTTGAGTTTTAGAAAATCTTGAGATTAGGAAAGGTTGGAGTTTAGGAAAGATTTGAAAAGCATAGATTTGGAGAGTTGAGATTTGGAAAAGGCGTAGAATTAGGAAAGTTTGGATTAAGAAAGATGTGGAAGTTGAGTTTTAAAATTTAGGAAAGATTTTTATGTTCAAGTTTTAGAAACTTAAGGCTTAGGAAAGGAGAAGTTTGGGAAAGAGTTGAATTATGAAAGGTTTGGATTAGAAAGGGATTGGATTTGGTTTCTAAAAGCAAAGGTTTGATTTTGTTTCAAAAAACGGAGGATTGGATTTGGTTTCCTAAACGGGAATATTTGATTTGATTTTCTAAAGGGAAGATAAGATTTGGCAAGGATTTGGAAAGGGAGATTTTAGAAACCTTAGATTTGGAAAATTATAGTTTTGACGTAAAAAATAGGTTTTGGAAACCTAGGTTTGGGGCAAAATTTGAAAATCATGTTTTTGGAAAGAAAATTAGGATTTCCTAATTGTGAGTTCTGGGGTTTGATTTGGGCTCTAACGAGAGAGGATTTTTGGAAAGTGCGTTTTTGGAAACGAAGGTTTTCTAGAAGGGAATCCTAGGGAGGAGTTTTTGGAAAGTGAATTTGAAAATAGAATTTTTGGAAAAAGATTTTAAAAAGGAGTTTTTGAAAAGTGTGTTTTTGGAAACATAGATTTTAGAAGGAAAATCCAAGAGGGCAATTTCTAGAAGGAAGATTTTGGGAAGAGAGTTTTTGGAAAGATTTTTGGGGAAAGTTTTCTAGGAAAGAGATCTAGGAAAAGTTTTTGGAAAGTGGACTTTGAAGAGAGCATTTTGGAAAGGAATTGAAAAAGGAAAGTTTTGAAAGGAGTTTTTAGAAAACAATTTTAGAAAGAAGAATTTTTGGGAAGTATGTTGAAAAATAAGATTTTTAGGAAGAAATTTTTGAAGAGAGAGTTTTTTGGAAAGTATGAAAACGTCTCATTTTCCTAAAGCGATTCTAGCCATAAGAGGGCTAGAACCACTTTAAGAAAGTGTTTTTGAAAACAACAAGGGTTGAAAATATGGACCATGTTGTTCACTTTAAATGTAACACTTTTCTAAAGCAACCCTAGCCATGGAAATGCTAAAATCACCCTAGGATTGTGGTTTTGAAAACAAGTTTTTTGAAAAAGAGATTTTGATGCAATTTTGAAAACAAGTTTAAAAACGATATTGAAAACAACTTTGAAAACGACTTTTGGAAGATACAAGACCATGATATGCACAATGCAATTTTGGGGTCGTAAACATACAAGGTTAAGGCTTCACCACATAATCAAGGGGGCCGAACCCACGTGGTCTTCGGTTAGCCTAAAGGAAAGCCCTCGACACGGTGACCCTCCGATAGTCTAATCCTACACATGGACCGGGAGTCCCCTTGTTTCAAGCATGCAAAGAAAGGGGGGAAAAGAGATGGGGGATTAAAATAGAAAAAACCCAAGTGGGTTAGGAGAGAGAAGAGAGAGGGGGGGAATGTAGAAATTTAAATAGAAAACCTACCTTGTATCTTATTTATTTTGTGCGCCTTGCTTTCTTCGGTCTTCGCTTCACTTTAGTCTTGATCTTCGAAGGCTCGTCTTTAATCTTCAAGGCTTCGGTTTGCAGCTCTTCAAGTCTTCAGAGGAGGGTTGGAGGCTAGTGTATAAGTGTATGGGGATGTGTATGGGTGTATATGAGGTTAGGGTTTGTGTATGATGGCTAGGGTTTGGAAAACCTAAGAAAGCTAGGGTTTAGGGAATGCACGGGCTCTGTATATCGAATTATATAATTTTTAGATTGAGTTTGCGGACCCTTTTTATGTTGGAGGAGGCTCCGTATTTATAGAGGTTGGACAACACTAGTGCCTGTTGCAGTGGCGCCAGGCTAAAATTTACACTAGCGCCACTAGGAGGCCAATTTTTGGCTTGGTACCACTACTAGTGGCGCCAGCCATTTAGGAAATATTTAAGGTCGGCAAGCAACGTATCTTTGATTAGATTTGGGTGCTTATACTAGTGACTACCATGCAACTTTTAGCCTGGCTTCACTAGGAGTGACTCCGGAAAGTCCGAGAATGATTTAAAGGAGCCGGGAATGACCCAGAAGGTTGGAAAAGAGCAGGAACACTTAAAATAGTGTCTTGAAGGTATTTGACATGAGAAATGAGGATAAGATGGGTCAGAAAGGTTGACCAGGCCTTTAGGGGCAAAAAGGTCAATTGGACTGGGAAACTGCCGCCACAGACTCAGACTGTCTCGGAAGAAGACTTGAGATCTAGAAACATTATTCAGAATGTTCCTAGAGGTTGCTGGTTTGATTCCCAGAGCCGGCGTGGTCGGAAAAGGAGACCGGCCCACCAGGGGCAAAACGGTCATTTTTGTATCGGGTTTGCTGGAACTGACTCGGAATGATCCAAAAAGATAAAGGAAGATCGAGAATACTATAAAAAGCAGTCTCAGAAGGTTACCGGTTTGATACCTAGAGCCGGTGTGGTCGAAAAAGGAGACCGGCCTACCAGGGGCAAAACAGTCATTTTGTACTAGGTTGGCCAGAACTGACTCGGAATGATCCGGAAAGGTAAAGGAAGGTTGAGAATACTATAAGAAGCATTCTCGGGAGGGTTACCGGTTTGATACCCAAAGCCGGTGTGGTTACCAGGGCATTCAGATGCCTAGGGGCAAAATGGTCATCTTGACCGGAAAGTCTCGGAAAAGGTCTAAAGGGCAGTTTGGTCATTTTTCACCGAAGTGGGCTAACAGATACTGGCGTTGACCTGGGTTTTGAGTGTTTCCGCTACTCTGACGGTGGTCGTCGTGACGCAGGGGTTTGTTGGCAATTCCCTATATCGACCTATTTGTGAGTATTTCCGCTACTCTAACGGTTGTAATATTTACGAGTATTTTCGCTACTTGGACTGACTCGAGGAATAAACTGTCTCGAGAGAGGGATTGGAAAGGGGTCTTACCGCCTTCGAAAAGATGTACTTGATTTGGAACCGTCTCGAGGAATAAACTGTCTCAAGAGAGGGGTTGGAAAGGGGACTTACCGTCTCCGTAAAGACGTGCTTGATTTGGAACCGTCTCAAGGAATAAACTGTCTCGAGAGAGGGATTGGAAAGGGGTCTTATCGTCTTCGAAAGATGTGCCTGAGCTAGAACCGTCTCGAGGAATAAACTGTCTCGAGAGAGGGGTTGGAAAGGGGTCTTATCGTCTTTGAAAAGACGTGCCTGAGTTGGAACTGTCTCGAGGAATAAACTGTCTCGAGAGTGGGATTAGAGTCAGAAAGGAAAGGACGATGCCCCTAAGGGCATTTTGGTCATTTTGCCTCTATTTGGGTCTGACGGACCCGCGAAGCGATGGACACATGGGATTTGGACTTAAAGAGTTGGTTTCGGTTGGAATACGCACACAGTGACGTGAAAACAAGTCTAGACGGAGTGTAGGCTACCGAGCGATCAAAAATGGGGTGCTTACATTTTTTAAAATAACTCCGTTTTGGTCTTTTGAAAATAGAGATCTAAGTTCGGAGGTTGGTTACGTGTAGGGAAGACACATTAAGCCATCACCCTACCCTGCCTTTGCCGTACCTACATGTCTATTCACCCTAGATTCATCCAATAAAGTCTTTGATTAACAAATGTCCAAACTATCCACTTTAGAAAAGAATGTTTAAAAGAATGATGCATGATATGCAAGTGCAAGAAAAGAGAGTTTGAAAATAGATTTGGAAATAGATTTGAAAAGAAGGATTGAAGTTTCAAATTGGAAAGAAAGTTTTGGAAATTGAAATTGAAGATTTGAAAATAGACTTTTAGAATTGGAAATTTGGAAATAGATTATGGAATTGGAGATTTGAAAAAAGTTATGAAATTGGAAATTTGAAAAAAGTTATGATCGCACCCATAAGGGTTGCCTACGTATCCTTTTTGAGGAATCAGGTCAATAATAGTTCGGACAAGAGTCCAATTGAAAATAGAAAGTCCTGATTGGAAGAAAGAAATTTTGATTTGGAATTTGGAATGGAAAAAAATTGGACCTTAATTTGGAAAGATAAAACTTGGAAGAAGGATTTGGACTTGTTTTGGAAAGATTGAGATTTAGAAAACCTAGACTTGAGAAAGATAGAATTTAGGAAGGACTTGAGATTTAAGAAAGATTTGACTCGAATGTTAGACTTGGAAGATTAAGGAAAGATTAGATTTAGGAAAGGTTCGAAATAGGAAAATTTCAAAATAGGAAAGCGTCATTTTAGGAAAGTTCTATTTGAGGAAATATTTCATTTTAGGAAAAGTTTCGAGATTGGAAAGTTTTGAATTAGGAAGGTTCCGATTTGAAAATATTTTGAAATAAGAAAGTTTTGAAATAGGAAAGCTTTGAAATAGGAAAGATTCGAAATAGGAAATTTTAGAATTTAGAAAGTTTAGGATTTAAGAAAGTTTTGGATTTGGAAAAGGTTTGAGATTCCTATTTCCTAAAACAAAGGATTGGATTTTGTTTCTACAAAGAGGTATTTTGATTTTGTTTCAAAAAACGGAGGATTGGATCTAGTTCCTAAATGGGGAGATTGGATTTGGTTTCCTAAAGGGAATATTAGATTTGGCATGGATTTGGAATGTGAAGTTTTAGAAATCCTAGATTTGGAAGATTATTGTTTTGATGTAAAAAATAGGTTTTGAAAACTTATGATTTAGATGTAAAAAAGAAGATTTTGAAAACCTAGGTTTTGAGGCAAGATTGGAAATCATGTTTTTGGGAAGGAAAATTAGGGTTTCGTAATTGTTGGCTCTAGGCCTTGACTTGGGCTCGAAGGAAAGAGATTTTTGGAAAGTAGAATTTTTAAAGAAGAAGATTTTTTAAAGGAGATCTAAAAAGGAGTTTTTGGAAAGCGAATTTTAAAAAGAGAGTTTTTGGAAAAGGATTTTTGGAAAGAACTTTTAGGAATGAAATTTTTGGAAAGAGTTTTTAGGAAGGAATCATAGGGAGTGTTTCTAGGAAGTGAATATTTGAAGAGAGTGTTTTTTGGAAAGGAGTTTGAAAAGAGTTTTGGAAAATAAATTTTTGAAGAGAATTTTTAGAAAGCAATTTCGGAAAGGAGATTGAAGAGACTTTTTAGAAAGTATGTTGGAAAAAGAGATTTTTTAGAAAGAGAGATTTGAAAAGAGAGTTTTGGAAAGTCCATAAAAATATCTCACTTTCCTAAAGCAATTCTAACCATAAGAAGGTTATAACCACTCTAAGGTAGCGGTTTTGAAAACAACAAGATTTGAAAATATAGACCATATTGGTCACTTTAAATATAACACTTTTCCAAAGCAATCCTAGCCATGGAAAGGCTAGAATCACTTTAGGATTGTGATTTTGAAAACAAGTTTTGAAGAAAAAGATTTAACGCAAGTTCTGAAAACGGTTTTAATGCAAGTTTTGAAAACAAGTTGGAAAACAAATTTTGGAGGAATGCAAGATCATGATATGCACAATGCAAGTTGGTGTCGTGAATATACAAGGTTAAGGCTTCGCCACATATTCAAGGGGGCCAAACCCACGTGGTCTCCAGTTAGACTAAGAGAAAGCCCCCGACACGGTGACCTTCAATAATCTAATCCTATACATAGATCGGGAAGTCCTTTGTTTCAAGCATGCAAGAAAGAGGGGAAGAAGATGGGGGATTAAAATAGAAGAAAACCCAAGTGGGTTCGGAAAGAGACGAGAGAGGGGGGAGTTGCGTAAACGTAAATAAGGAGCCTACCTTGTGTTATGTTTTATTCGTGTTGTTTTGCGCTTTGTTCTTCTTGCTTTGCTTCGGTCCTCGCTTCACTTTGCGTTAGTCTTCAAGAGCTTGTCTTGATTTTCGAGAGCTTCAGGTTGCAGCACTTCAAGTTTTTAATGGAGGCTTTGGAGGCTAGTATAAGAGTGTATGGGAGTATATATGAGCTAGGGTTTGTATATGGGGGCTAGGGTTTGGAAAACCTAAAGAAGACTAGGGTTAAGGGAGGCTACGAGCTCTGTATAATGAAAGGAGGTTTTTTAGACTGAGTTTGGGGACCCTTTTTACGCTAAAGGAGGCTTTATATTTATAGAGAGAGGAATGACCTAGCGCTTGTTGTAGTGGCGCCAGGCTAAAAATCCTTCTGGCGCCACTAGTAGTGGCGTACGACCAAAATTTAGCTTGGCACCACTACTAGTGGTGCCAGCCACTTAGGAAAGTTTTAAGGTCGGCAAGCAACGTATCTTCAGAAGATTTGGGCATCTATATTAGTGACTACCATGCAATTTTTAGCCTAACTTCACTAGGAGTGACTTCAGAAGGTTCGGGAATGATTTGAAAGGGCCATGAATGGCCCAGAAGGCCGGAAAGGGACAAGAACCCTTAGAACAATGTCCCGGAGGTAGTAGACTTGAAAAATGATGACAGGATTTATTGGAAAGGTTGACCGTGCCATTAGGGGCAAAATAGTCAATCGGGCCGGAAAGCTGTCGGGATAGGCCGGGAATGTCCTGGAAGAAGACTTGAGATTCAAAAACATTACTTAGAATGTCCCAGGAGGTCACCAGTTTGATACCCAAAGCTGGTGTGGTTGGAAAAGGAAACCGATCCATTAAGGGTAAAATGGTCATTTTGCATCAGATTTGCCGGAACTGACTCATAATGACTCGAAAAGGTAATGGAAGGTCAGGAATACTATAAGAAGCATTTTCGGGAGGTTACCGGTTTGATACCCAGAGCCGATGTGATTTTTGGGGCGTTCGGATGCCTAGAGGTAAAAGGGTTATCTTGACCGGAATGTCTTAGAAACTGACTAGAAGGCATCTAATCATGCCGGATTGCCTTTAAGACAATCTTGGAAGGGTGAACTTACTGTTTTGAGGACTTAATTACTTTCTCGAGAAACGTGCCAGAAATGGCCATAGGGGTAATTTGGTCATTTTTCACCGAAGTAAGCTAGCAGGCACCGGTGTTGACCTGGGTTTTGAGTGTTTCCGTCACTCTAACGACGGTCCCCTGACAAAGGGGTTTGTCGGCAATTCCCTATATTGACCTATTTACGAGTGTTTTCGTTACTCTGATGGTTGCAATGTTTACGAGTATTTCTGTTACTCTAACCGGTCGCAATCATTCCAGAAATTGACTAATCTCTAGAAGCTGCTAGGTGGACTTAGCGCCTGAGGAATCAACTTTCTCGGAAGGCATGTCGAAACGGGCATTACTTCATTGGCAGGCTAGCAGGCGCCAAAGGTGGACCGTTTTACCATCTCGAGGACTTTGGGTCTCGTCCTAGTTGACGAGTTTGAAGGGACTCACCGTTCCGAAGAGTTTCTTCAGAAACGTGCCGGACAGGATGGACTTACCACCTTGAGGAATCAACTTTCTTGAGTGTGCCCAATTTAATTGGAATTGGAATTGGACTGGACAAGGGGACTTACCATCTTCAAGAAGATGTGCCCATTGGAATTGGACCGAACGATGCCCCCAAGGGCATTTTGGTCATTTTGCCTTTATTTAGGCCCAAAAGGCCCGTGAAGCGATTGGTTGATGGGATTAGACTTAGAAAATTAAGTTGACTCAGAATATGTCCATATTGACTTGAATATAAGTCTGGATGGATTGGAGATTGTTGAGTGGGCAAAAATGGGGTGCTTATAAGCCCTAGCCCGAAGCTCCGAAGCTTCAAAGCCTTAGCCTCCAAGCTCCACCGAATGTCCGCCCCGTTGCCCGAAAGCTCCCGAAGTCTTCCTAATTCCAAGGCTCAAGCCTCCGACCAAGAAAGAAGAAACGAGACAAGGTAATCTCTATATTATCGTTCCGTATTTCTCCATTTTCTTTTCTCCCTCCGAACCCATTTGGGTTCTTCTTTTTTTTAAACCCCCATATCTAAACCCTCCTTTGTTGCATGCTTGGAACAAGAAAACATTAAATCTATGCCGAGAGTGAGCTAGAGGAGATTACTACTCGGGACTCTCTTCTTAGCCTTCACTTGCTTCGTGGCATAGCCTTGGGGCATTCTTGCAATATGGTGATACCCCAACCTTGTATGTTTCTTGCCGTTATTATCGTTGTCATATATTTGCATTCATATCATTTCTCTACCCCTTAAAATGATTTTCAAAGTAGCTTTCTCAAAGCCACAATTCTAGGTGGATCCTAACCCTTTTATGGTTAGATTTCTCCTAGAAAAATGTGACATTTTTAAATGGCTCCAGTTAGCCTACATTTGCTTCTTTTCAAAAACACGGTCTGGGGATATCTTAGTCTTCTCATGATTAGGGTTGTCTTGAGAAATGTGTGACATTCAAAATGACCTGAAAGGTTCACATTTTAGGCTTCGTACCTTTGTTGTTTTTCAAGCCACAAGCCTAAAGCGATTCTAGCCTTTCAATGGCTAGAATAGCTTTAGGCAAAGTGCGATATTCATTTGGATGTCTAAAATCCAAGTTAGGGTTTCGGGCCCTAAAACATGTTTTCAAAAGGCCCAGTTTTCGAACCATTTACAAAACTTGCATTTGTTAAACCCTAGAAGTCTAATCCTTGGAAAATCTTATTTTTGCCAACTTGGAAACCTTCCTTTTTTCAAAACCCTCAAAATCCTCAATTTCCAAATCAATCAAACCTTTCCGTTTTAAAATTTTCTTTTTAAAATCAATCAAGACAAAACCTTACATGTCAAATCCCTCAAATCACTCCTTTTTCAAACATTCCAAATTTAAACCCTAAATCAACTCTTTCCATTTTGGAAATAATTTAAACTTACCTTTTTCAAGCAAATCAAATCTTTTTCAAAAAGGAAACAAAACCTTTCCAAATCTTTTCAAACCCTTTCAAATCTTCTAAATATTTTCAAATCTTTCTGAAAGAAAACAAATCTTTTCCAAAAAGAAAATAAAATCTTTTTGAAATTCTTAAATCTAATCTTTTCAAATCCAATAAAATCTTTTCAAATCAAATCCCAATCTTTTGAAAAAAAAAAAAAAAAAAAAAAGGAAACATTTCCAAATCCAATCTTCCTGAAAAGGAAATATTTTCAAATCAAGTCTTCCCAAAAAGAAAACATTTCCAAATTCAATCTTCCTGAAAAGGAAACATTTCAAAAATCAAATCTTCCCTAAAAGGAAACATTTTGAAAATCTAATCTTCTTGAAAAGGAAACATTTCGAAAATCAAATTTTGCTGAAAATGAAACATTTTCAAAATCTAATCTTCCTGAAAAGGAAATATTTCAAAAATCAAATCTTCCCAAAAAAAAAACATTTTCAAAATTCAATCTTCTTGAAAAGGAAATATTTCAAAGTCAAACCTTCCTAAAAAGGAAACATTTTGAAACTCAATCTTTCCTTAAAAGGAAACTTTCTAAACATAGAAACTTTCTAAAAATAGAAACCCATTTTAAAATTCCAGCTATTTCATACTATTGTCTGAGCTACGGCTGACCTGATCCTCTTTAAGGAGGTATGTAGGCAACCCTTCATGGGGTGTGATCACAACCCGTTTCAAATTTTCAATTCCACAACCCTTTTCAAATTTTGAATTCTATAACCATTTTTCAAACTCAATTTCATCTTTCAAAACTCTTTTTTCAAATTTTGTTTTCAAAAGTTTTCTAAGTTGATAGCATTAAACATAGGTAACGGGTGAGTCATAATTAGGTGAGTAAAAGGTGATTAGACATATAGGTACCGCAAGGGCGAGGTAGGGTGATAGTCTTAGGATATATTTCCTACACGTAACCAACCCCCAGACTTAAGAATTTTTGTTTCCAAGACCAAAACTGGAGTCAAATTTCAAAAGGGCTTTCCAATATTTTTAGGGTTGTTAAATAACCCTACCTTCTAAAACCTTCTCGTGAGGACGGTTTTCCAAAGTACTTTCTAAATTCTAAGTTTAAGCCTCTGGTTTTATTTGGTATCGATGACCTAACACATCTTTGAATATGTTAGGTGGTGACTCCAAAGACCTTTTAAAAGAAGCCCTAATCAATTTCATTTAAAAATTTCAAACCCCGTTGCATTTGTCCTTCTAAGAGGATGAGTTCTAACGAGAGAGCGCCATGCTTTTCGTTTAGCCGAGAGGGCTCAATGTCCAAAAAAGGGGCGCGATAGCTTGGCAACTCCGCTAGGGACAATTAGAGGGTTAGGCCTATGTCATGTCTAATCACCCTTCACTCACCTTAGATTTGCTGGTTATCTTGTTTAGTTATATCCACTTTATAAACTTTTTAAAATTCTAATTTTTTTTAAATGGTTCCCTTGCTTGGATCACCAACCTATAATGGGATCACCCCAGGGAGTGGGCTTAGGTTTGTAGATCTAGGAGCCGAGCTTTTTAGGAAGCATTGGTAGCCCTCAACCTCATATTCATATAGCACCCATGCATAGCCGAACCTCTGCATGATTTAAGGCACATGTCGTTTTCAAAAACTAAGGAGGAAAGACAGACCGCTTTTTAATTTCCTTACTCCTGTTGTTATTATGCTTACATACCTGAATGCTCTGCTATCAATATCTTGTCATTCATGCTATTAAACTGCTTATACATATGTAATCATCCTAAGGCAAGAGTTCTAAAGTAACTCAAGCCACTTGCACTCCATGCTTATGATTAACCTCCAAGAGAATGGCGCACGAGCCAATCTCAAATCATAAACCTACCCAACTCCTAAGGGTTCCAAACCTTAAGAATCATGGTATGCATCCAAGGATCATTTCATAAGAGGGACCCCAATCCCTTTCGTTCAAGGAGATAAGGTTGCCATAAGACAAGGGGCAATCCGAAGACAAGGTCATTCAACAACCTCCTGATATCAATGAGGCAAAACCGAAGACTCGAAAAGTAGTCTAGGTAGATAGGTGAAAAGTTCTTTGGAAAATGTTCCCTTTCCCCGATCTATGTAATTTTAACTTTCTATACCAAAGAAAATAAAATTGCTCTTTCTATCTCCTTCGAATGAATGGTTATACAGGATAAATGAAACATGCACATTTATGGTATCTGCATGCAGGGGCAATCCCCAAAATGAGCCTTAGCATCATATGTAAACCCGACAAATAGGGACACCTTTAGGGCATACATCGCATAAATGCTTTTCAAGGATAAGTACGGACTTTTCCTTTGTTCTTTGCTTTTTTTTTTCTTTGTTTTCCTCTCTCTTTCCCTCATCCCAAATGAATAGAAAACACGTTCAACTTACCATTGCTCCAAAAGCAAGGAAGTAAAAGCACATTTAACCCACCACTGCTTACTACTCCAGAATCGATCATCACAAAGCACAAAACATTGCCAATGGTATATGGAGTAGACACCACCGTTGATTGGCCAATTGAAGAATTCATAGAGGAGGTCCTTGTTGCTGATGGGTGGGGAGAAAAATTTATGCACCTCAAATATGCTGAGGCTGAAGCCCTTTTGGCCAAGAATCTCTGGCTCGCAACTAAGTATGATTACAAAGATATGGGTTGGGGGTTGGTAGAGCCAAAGTTGCCAATGGCACCATTCGATTTTTTGTGGAGGACGACCTCGCCTGCTTGTTTGCAGAATATAAAGGAATGGAGGAAAAAGAGATCAATAACAGCACTAACCTCAACCAACCCTTGGAGGATTCGCCCATCCACCCTGCACTCAATGAGTATGACATCGAAGAGGTTGGCATAATTCCCAAACCCTACTAAGGGCTGTGGACCAAGAGCTTACAAGAAAGGGGCTGTAAGCACCCCATTTTTGCCCGAACTCTCATTCAAACCAACATAGACTCATTCAAAATCAGTCTTCCAGTCTCAATCCAGAATTGCTTCACAGGCCCGTAGAGCCCAACAAAGGCAAAATGACCAAAATGCCCTTGGGGCATTGTTCTGCCCAAGTCAAGTTGGCACGTCTTCTTAGAGATGGTAAGTCCCTATTTCAATTTAAAATCCAAAGGTTATATCCAATTCCAAATCAAATTCAATCTAGCACGCCTTCTGAGAAAGTTAATCCCTTAAGCTGTAAGTCCATCCAGTCCAACACTTTCTTTAAAAAAATTCCTTGGAATAGTAAGTCTCTTCAAACCTGTTGATTGGGACGAAACCCAAGTCCCTGATATGATAAAACGGTTCACTTCTGGCGCCTACTGACTCGCCAATGTAGAATGTCCATTATCCAACACATTTTTTGAGAAAGTTGATTCCTCAAACGATAAGTCCACGTAAGAGCTTCTCGAGATCAGGCAGTCTCTAGAATAAATGCACACCATTAGAGTGGCAGAAACACTCGCAAATAACGCAATCGTCATAGTGGCGGAAACACTTACAAATAGGTTGAGATTGGGAATTTCCAACAAATCCCTATGTCACGAGACTGAATTTGCCTCTTGGCCGTGACACGTTTACCAAAGAATGAGATACCTTTAGAAACCAACTCATCACAGACCATCAGAGTGACGAAAACACTCAAAACTCGGGTCAATACTAGTGCCTGCTAGCCCACTCCAATGAAAAATGACCAAACAGCCCTTTAGACCTTTTCTCGGCACGCTTCTCAAGAAAGTACCTAAATCCTCGGATCATTCCTGGCCTCTCGGAACATTCCTAGACCCTCTGAAGTCACTCCTAGTGGAGTCAAGCCAAAACTTGCATGGAAGTCCCTAATACAGGCCCCCAAATCTTTTACCTTGCGTATCAAGGGTCGAAAGATAAGTTTCTTACTGTCCTTAAAATTTTCGTAAGTGGCTGGCACAACTAGCAGTGGCGCCAAGCCAAATATTGACCTAACGCCACTAGGAGTGGCCCCAGTAAGGAATTTGCCCTAGCTCTACTGCAACAGGTGCCAAGCTAGTCTTGTGTCTATAAATACAGAGCCTCCCCCTGCGTGAAAAGGGTCCGCAAACTCAATCCAAAAACTCTGCTTTTCAAAATACAGAGCTCAAAGTCTCTCCAAACCCTAGCTCCCTCTAGTCTCTTCAAAGCTTAGCCTCCATATACTTTAACCCTAACATTCATACACTCTATACACTTAAACACAAGCCTCTAAAGGCTCCATTAAAGACTCAAAGTGCTACAACTTGAAAGCTCTCAATGATCAAGCAAAGAAAAATAAAGCAAGCAAAATAAGAAAAAGACATGGTAGGCTTTCTCTTTACATTTATATACTTCCCCCTTTCTCTTATTCCTCCTAACCCAGTTGAGTTTTCTTCTATTTTAATCTCCTATCTTCTACCCCCCCTTTTGTTGCATACTTGAAACAAGGGACTCCTCGATTCATGCGTAGGAAAGACTGTTGAAAGTCACCGTGTTGGGGCTTTCTATTAGTTCAACCTTAGACCGTGTGGATTTGGCCCCCTTGATTATGTGGTGAAGCCTAACCTTGTTTGTTCATGACCTTACTTGCATTATCCATGCCATATTCATATATCCCTTCAAAACTTGTTTTCAAAGCCGTTTTCAAATATTGCATCAAAATCATCTTTCAAACATGCATTCAAAATCTTTTTTTTCAAAACTTGTTTTCAAAATTACAATCCTAGATCGATTCTAGCCATTCCATGGTTAAGGTTATTTTAAGAAAGTGTTATATTCATTGTGACCATCAAGGTTCATATTTTGGGCGAAGACCCTAAATTGCTTTTCATCAAAACCACAATCTTAAGATGATTCTAGCTATTCCACGGTTAAGGATGTTTTAGGAAAGTGTGATATTCAATGTGATCGTATTGATCCATATTTCAAATCTATATTATTTTCCAAAACCACCAACTCTAAATGGTTTTAACCTTTTGATGGTTAGAATTGTTCTAGAAAAGTGAGATATTCAAACCCCTCTCCAAAATTGCTTTTCAAAATCTTTTTCTAAAAACTCTCTTCAAAAATCTCATTTCCAAATTGCTTTTCAAAAGTCGTTCCTAACGCTCCCTTAAAAAATTCACTTTCTAAAAACTCTCTTCAAGTTTCCTTCATAGAAACTCTCTTCAAAAGGTCTACTTTCCAAAAACTCTTTTTTTTGGAGTCCAAGTCAAGCCCTAGATTTCATAGTTAGGAAACCCTAACTCTCTTTCCTAAAAACATGGCTTTCTTTTTTGCTTCAAATTATAAGTTTCAAAAAACTATCCTTTACATCAAATCGTAGATTTTCAAAAACTCTTTTTCTACACAAAAATCATAGATTTCCAAATCCTAGATTTTCAAAATTCAACATTTCCAATTCCATGCCAAATCCAACCCTCCAATTTTGGAAACTAAATCCAATCTTCCAATCAAATCTAATTTTCCAATTTAGGAAACTAAATCAAATCCCCCAATTTTAAAAACCAAATCAAATCATCTCTTTTTGGAAATAAAATCTAATCTTCTACTTTAGAAAATAGAATTCAAACCTTTCGTAATTCTAATTTTTTCTAATTTCAATCTTTTAAAATTTCACTCCTTTCTATATTCTAAATCTTTCCATAGTTCAAAACTTTCTAAATTCTAAACTTTCCAAAACTCAAAACTTTCCTAAATTGAAATCTTACTAAAATCAAATCTTTCCAAAATCAAAACTTTCCTAAGATGAAACTTTCTTAATTTGGTACATTTCTAATGGAACTTTCCTATTTCAAAACTTTCCTAATTCAAAGATTTCTAAAGTCCAATCTTTTCTAAACCCTAACTTTGCAAATCATTCCAAGTCAAGTGTTTTCTAAAATCAAATCAAATCAAATTCTTTTCAAATCTTCCCTAAATCCAAGTTTCCAAAATCAAACCTTTCAAATCTAAATCAAACCTTCTTAATTCAACTACATGTTTCAACCCAAGGATACCTAAACCCTAGTTCAACCCTAATCCTAAGTTAGGAAACTCCTTTCTAAACCAAGGTGGTTTTCCAACTTCAATCTAAGTTAAAATATTTTCAAAACTCAACTCCTTCTTTCCTAAATCATGTCCAAGTTTTCTTTCAAGGTTCAAACCCTTTTTTCAAGTCCAATCCTAAGTCTAAGTTCAATTTCAAACCCAATTTCAATTTCAAGTCTTCTATTCCAAGTTCAAATCAAATCCTTTTTCAAATCAAACCCTTTTTAAAATCAAACTCTTTTCAAATCAAACTTTTCAAAAACCTAAAAATATCTATTTTTAATCGAACTCTTGTCTGTCGTGCCCAGATTTTTCGCACTCGAGGAAAACACACACAAGCGGAAAAAATATTGTACTCTCTCATTAGAACTCACCCTCCTAGAAGAATGAGTGTGACTAGGTTTGAATTGAAAAATAGATTTGAATAAAGGGCTTTCATAAAAGATTTGGAGTCGCACGTAACTTGATTAAGGTGAGTTAGGTCACCTAAAAACTAAGCATAATCTGAAAACTACACTTAGGGTTTTTGGAAAAGGTTTTGAAAATATCTCCTCAAGAGAGGGTTTTTAAGAAAAATAGGTTGTTTGGCAACTTTTGAAAAACATTTAGCCCTTTTTGAAAAATAACTCCATTTTTGGTCTTTGAAATCAGTGATCTAGGTTCGGAGGTTGGTTACGTGTAGGGAAGACACACTAAGCCATCACCCTAACCCGCCCTTTCGGTACCTACATGTCAATCTACCCGAGATTCACCTATGAGAGTATTCAACTAACTAATGTTCAATCCTATTCACTTTGAAAAATAATGTTTAAAAAGAAATTTAACATGATGCATGATTTGCAAGTGCAAGAAAGGACTTGATTTGAAAATAGATTTGAAAATAAAATTTTGATTTGATTTGAAAAGAAAGAGATTTGAAAAGATAGACTTGAAATCGAAATTGAAAAAAGATTTGAGAAAAGGGATTTGAAAATAGAAATTTAGAATTGGAAGTTGGAAATAGAGCATAGAATTGGAAACTTGAAGAAGATTGTAGAATTGGAGATTTGAAAGAGGTTGCAGAATTAGAATTTGAAAAATGTTGTGGAATTTGAAATTTGAAAGAAGTTATGGAGATAGAGACTTGAAAAATGTGGCGACCGTACCCGTGAGGGTTGCCTACATATCTTTTTGGAGGAATCAGGTCAGTCATAGTTCGGACAAGAATTCGATTGAAAATAGAAGAGTTGATTTAGAAGAAAGAGATTGAATTGGAATTTGGATTGGAAGATTTGAAAAGATTTGATTTTGGAAAGCTTGGTTTTAGGAAATCTAGACTTAAGAAAGACTTGAGACTTAGAAAATATTTCATTTGACTTGGAAGGATTTTAGAAAAGATTTGACTCAAAAGTTAGACTTGGAAAGATTAAGAAATATTGGATTTAGGAAGGATTCGAATTAGGAAAGTTCTGATGTAGGAAAGTTTCGAATTAGAAAGGTTTCATTTTTGAAAAATTTCGAATTAAGAAAGTTTCATTTTTGGAAAGTTTCGAATTAAGAAGGTTTTGAATTAGGAAAGTTTTCAAATTAGGAAAGTTTCAAAATTAGAAAAGTTTTGAATTAAGAAAGTTTCAACTTAGGAAAGTCTTGAATTTGGAATGTTTCAACTTAGGAAAGTTTTGAATTTGGAAAGTTTAGAAAACAAGGAAATTTTGAAAATAAGAAAATTTTGAATTTAGAAAGTTTTAGATTCAGAAAGATTTGAAGTTTAGGAAAGTTTAGAATTTAGAAAGTTTAGAAATTTAGAAAAATTTAACTTAAGAAAGTTTTGAATTTAGAAAGCTTTGGATTCGGAAAGATTTTGAAATTTAGGAAGTTAGGATTTTAGAAAGATTTGGGTTTAGAAAGTTTTAACTTAAGAAAGTTTTGAATTAAGAAAGATTTGAAATTTAGAAAGTTTAGGATTTAGAAAGTTTTAGAGTTTAAGTTTTAGAAAATCTTGAGATTAGGAAAGGTTTGAGTTTAGGAAAGATTTGAAAGCTTAGTTTTGAAAAGTTAAGATTTGGAAAGGGGTAGAATTAGGAAAGGGTTGAATTAGGAAAGATTTGGAAGTTGAGTTTTAAAATTTGGAAAAGATTTTTGTGTTCAAGTTTTGGAAAGTTAAGATTTAGGGAAGTAGGAGATTAGGAAGGAGTTGAGTTAGGAAAGAGTTGGATTAGGAAGGGATTAGATTTTGTTTCTAAGAAGAAGTGTTTGATTTTATTTTCAAAAACGGAGAATAGGATCTAGTTTCCTAAACGGGAAGATTGGATTTGACGAGGATTTGGAAATTGAGGTTTTAGAAACCCTAGATTTGGAAGGCTATAGTTTTGACGTAAAAAATAGGTTTTGGAAATATGTATAGTTTGGATGTGAAAACAAGAGGTTTTGAAAACTTAGGTTTTAAGGCAAGTTTAAAAACCATGTTTCTGGAAAGAAAATTAGGGTTTCCTAATTGTGGGTTCTAGGGCTTGACTTGGGCACCAAGAAAAAGGATTTTTGAAAAGTGCGTTTTTGGAAACGAAGATTTTTAGAAGGGAATCCTAGAGAGGAGTTTCTAGAAGGAAGATTTTGGAAAGAGTTTTTTAGGAAAGTGAATTTTGGTAGAAGATTGTTGGAGAGAGTTTTTGGAAAGATTTTTGGGAAGCATTTTTAGAAAGTAGATTTTGGGGAGAGGAGTTTGAAAAGGAGTTGAAAAAGGAAATTTTGAAAAATTGATTTTTGGAGGGAGTTTTTGGAAACAACTTTGGAAAAGAGAGTTTTAGGAAAGTATGCTGAAAAAGAGATTTTTAAAAAAAGAGACTGTTTGAAAAGAGAGTTTTTAGAAGGTATAAAAACATCTCAGTTTCCTAAAGCGATTCTAACCATAAGAGGGTTAGAACCACTTTAGGAAAGTGGTTTTGAAAATAACAAGATTTGAAAATATGGACCATGAGAGTCACTTTGAATATAATACTTTCCTAAAGCAACCCTAGCCATTGAAAGGCTAGAATCACCCTAGGATTGTGATTTTAAAAACCAAGTTTTTGAAAAGGAGATTTTGATGCAATTTTGAAAACAAGCTTGAAAACAGTTTTAAAAACAACTTTGAAAACGACTTTTGGAAGAATGCAAGAATCATGATATGCACAATGCAAATTTGGGGTTGTGAATATATAAGGCTTAAGGCTTCACCACATAATCAAGGGGGCCGAACCCACGTGGTCTCCGGTTAGCCTAAAGGAAAGCCCCCGACACGGTGACTCTCCAATAGTCTAATCTTACACATGGACCGGGAGTCCCCTTGTTTCAAGCATGCAAAGAAAGGGGGGGGGGGGGGGGGGGGGGGGAAAGAGATGAGGGATTAAAATAGAGAAAATCCAAGTGGGTTAAGAGAGAAAAGAGAGAGGGGGAAGTGCAAAAACGTAAAACGAAAGCCTACCTAATGTCTTATTTATTTTGCTTGGCTTTGCGCACCTTACTTTCTTCGGTCTTCGTTTTGATCTTCGTCTTCAATCCTCAAGAGTTGTCTTCAATCTTCAAACTTCAGATTGCAGCTCTTCAAGTCTTCAAAGGAGGGTTGGAGGCTAGTGTATAAGTGTATGGGGTGTGTATAAGTGAATAGAAGGCTAGGGTTTAGTGTATGGTGGCTAGGGTTCGGAACACCTAAGGAAGCTAGGGTTTAGGGAGTGTTCGAGCTCTGTGTATCGAATATTGGTGTTTTTAGACTAAGTTTGCGGACCTCTTTCACGCTGGAAGAGGCTCTGTATTTATAAAGATGGAATAGACCTGGCGCTTGTTGCAGTGGCGCCAGGCTAATTTCCCTCTTGGCGCCACTAGGAGTGGTGCCAGGCTAATTCTTGGCTTAAGTGGCACCAGCTAGTTAGGAAAGTGTTTCGGTCGGCAAGCAACATATCTTTGACTAGATTTGGGCGCCTGTACTAGTGACTACCATGCAATTTTTAGCTTGGCTTCACTAGGAGTGACTCCGGAAAGTCCGGGAATGATTTAAAGGACCGGGAATGGCCCAGAAGGCTGAAAAAGAGCAGGAACACTTAGAATAGTTTCTCGAAGGTATTTGACTTGGAAAATGAGGATAGGATGTGTCGAAAGGATTGACTGAGCCTTTAGGGGTTAAACGATTAATCGGATTAGAAAGCTGCTAGGACGGACTCGGACTATCTCGGAAGAAGACTCGAGATTTGGAAACATTATTCAACATGTTCCTAAAGGTTGCCAGTTTGATTCCCAGAGCCGATGTGGTCGGAAAAGGTGACTGGCCCGCCAGGGGCAAAACCGTCATTTCGCACCGGATTTGCCGGAATTGACTCGGAATGATCCGAAAGGATAAAGAAAGGTTGAGGACACTATAAAAAGCATTCTCGAGCGGTTGCCGATTTGATACCCAGAGCCGATGTGGTCGGAAAAGGGGACCGGCCCTCTAGGGGCAAAACGGTCATTTTGTACTGGGTTTGCCGGAACTGACTCGGAATGATCCGAAAGGACAAAGAAAGGTCGGGCATACTATAAAAGCATTCTCAGGAGGTTACCGGTTTGATACCCAAAGCCGGTTTGGTCCCCAAGGCGTTTGGATGCCTAAGAGCAAAATGGTCATCTTGACTGGAAAGTCTCAGAAAAGGCCCAAGGGGCAATTTGGTCATTTTTCACCAAAGTGGGTTAGCAGGCACCGGTGTTGACCTGGGTTTTGAGTGTTTCCGTCACTCTGACAACTGTTGTGTGATACAAGGGTTTGTTGGTAATTCCCTATATCGACTTGTTTGCGAGTATTTCCGCTACTCTGACGGTTCGCGATCATTCCCGAGACTGTCTGATCTCGGGAAGTTGCTAAAGGAGACTTAGCGCTTGAGAAGTCAACTTTCTCGAAAGACATGCCTAAACGGATATTTCTGCATTGGCGGGCTAGTAGGCGCCAAAAGGTGGACCGTTCTACCATCTAGGGGACTTAGGGTCTCATCCCGGTCGACAGGTTTAAAGGGACTTACCGTTTCGAAGAGCTTTTCTTTGAAAAATGTGCCGGACCGTCTCGAGGAATAAACTGTCTCGAGAGAGGGATTGGAATTAGAAAGGGGTCTTATCGTCTTCGGAAAGACATGCCTGATTTGGAACCGTCTCGTGAAATAAACTGTCTCGAGAGAGGGATTAGAATTGGAAAGGGGTCTTTTGTCTTTGGAAAGACGTGCCTAATTTGGAATTGGAAAGGCGACTTACCGTCTTCAAAAAGACGTGCCTGATTTGGAATAGATTTACCATCTCGAGGAATCAACTGTCTCGAGAGAGGGGTTGGAATTGGAAAGGACAATGCCCCTAAGGGCATTTTGGTCATTTTGCCTCTATTTGGGCCTGGTGGGCCCACGAAGCGATGGACAGATGGGATTTGGACTTAGAGAGTTGGTTTTGATTGGAATACGTCCATATTGACTTGAGTACAAGTCTGGACGGAGCGTAGACTGCTGAGCGGTCAAAAATTGGGTGCTTACATTGTCCAAACTACGACTGACCTAATTCCCAAAAAAGGATACGTAGGCAACCCTCATGGGTGTGGTCATAACCTTTTTATAATTTCCAATTCCTCCATCTATTTCAAATTTTCAATTCTATAATCTATTTCAAGTTTATAACTCTAAAATCTATTTTCAAATCTCCAATTCCATAATCTATTTTCAATTTCTAAAACCATCTTTCAAAGTTCAAATCTTTTCTTCAAAATCTATTTTCAAAATCAAACCTTTTGCTTGCACTCGCAAATCATGCATCATGTTAAAACTTCTTTTTTAAGTTCTTATCAAAGTAGATAGTATTGGACAATGGACAATCGAAGATTCTAAATGAGTGAACCTAGGGTGAATAGACATGTAGGTACTGCAAGTATCCAAAAGTGAAGAAAAGGGCCCAATATGTCCCTTCTTGTTAGAAGAGGGAATGATATATTGGTTGTGGGCAAGATGCTGTGTCAGTTTCTTCGCCTACGGCCTCTTGATGGTTCTCTCGCTCGAATCACCAACCGATAATGGCACCACCTTGGGGAGTAGGCCTAGGTTTAAAGATCTAGGAACTGAGCCTTCTTAGGAAGCATTAGTAAACTTACAACCTCATGCTCATGTAGAAACCATGTATAGCCGAGCCTCTGCCAGATTCAAGACATGCACCTCGATTTCAAAACCATGGAGGAAAAGGCAACTGTTTACTTTCCTTTAAGCTTGTCTATTCCTATTGTTATAATGCTTGTATTCTTGCTATTATAATGCCTATATAATTGCTCATGCATCCATATTTACTATACAATTGCATTCTCTCTCTCTACTTTATGCATCCATGTTCACACACTTAATATTTTATGTCAAGACAAGAGTTTCAAAGCAACTCAAATCATTGCATCTTCATGCCATAGTTGCATGGAAACCCATTTTGGGGGCGAAAACGCATTTCCCCGAAAAAGCGTTTCCAGGACGGGGACGAAACTTGTTTAAAAAATTTAGGAAAATGTTTCGAAAACACAAGGAAAACGTTTCAGAAACTTTTTGAAAACGTTTAGGAAACTTATAGAAAACTCTTTGGATACTTAACGGAAACTCTTGGGAAACGTTTGAAAAACTCTTGAGAAACGCTTCGGAAATGTAAAATGTTAATTTTTATACATTTTTCCATTAAGTTCTAACTAAGTATCTACGAAATTATTTACATAGGTTTTCACTAAGTTTCCCATATGTCTCTACTAAGTTTTTCCAAGGTTTCTACTAAGTTTCCCAAAGGTCTCCACTAAGTTTCTTAAAAGTCTCCTATAAGTTTTGGAAAAGTTTCCTACTAAGTTTCCCAATCGTTTCTCGCTTCCCGTTTCCCCTTATATTTTTTGGTCGCGCTTCTCGCTTCCATTTCCCCTAACATCTCCCGCTTCCGCTTCCCATTTCGGCAACTATGCTTCATGCATATGATCAACCCAAAGAGAGTGACACCAAGTTCACTCTCCCTTGCATTAAACCTACCAAAATCCTAAGGGTTCCCATGTAACCCTAAGGACTCACAGCATTGTATTTCAAGTCATTTCATAAGAGGGTCCCCAATCCCTCTATGCTTACGGAGAGAGGCTTGCCACGAAGACAAGGGGCAGTCAAACACCAAGGTCTCTCAACGACCTTGTCAACATCAAACTCAAAGAAGGAGAATCCGAAGATTCAAGAGTAGTTTAGCATTTCAAATGTAAAAGTAGATAGGTGGAAGTCCCAAGGAAAATGTTCCTTCTCCCCCTATTAAAGTGTATTTTGATTCTTTTCTATCTTAAACTTAGAATTCAATGTATCTTTTTACTTATTACGAATGAATGAATGAATAAATGAATGTTCCCATTCAACAGTAAGGTATTTGCATACAGGGGTAAACCTCTTATCTCCAAGAAGTGAGCTAAATACATCATGTTTAGTTCCCCCTCAAAGAGCAAGGTAGCCCTAGAACATACATTGCATAAAAACCTCCAAATTAAGATACTAACTTATCTCTTGTTTCTTGTCTTCTATCCTCCTCCCTTTTCTCCAAGTACCAAGAAAATCAAGGGCAAAAGCAAGACAAGAAGGGGGTCTTCTAAACCATTCATTTACTATTATCATGATGCTCACATATTCATTTTCGTTATGCTTTTACATCCATATCTATTCCAAGACAAGAGTTCAAAGAAACTCAAGTCATTGCATTTTCATGCATTTAATCAACCGTAGAGAGAAATGAGCAATCCAATCTCATGTAAATCGAACCTACCAAAACTCTTAAGGGTTCCTCAACCCTAAGGATTCATGGTATGCATAGGACCATATCTCATGAGAGGCCCAAATCTATCTTCATCTGTGGAGCTGAATTTTTTCCAAACAATATATATATATCAACCAGCCCATACCGAAGAGGTATTGTATTGTATATAGGGGCAAGCGGCAAAACCCCATTTCCAAAATGAGCTTAGCATCATGCCTAGATTCACTTAAAGAAGGGACCTCCATAGGACATGCATCTATAAAACTTCCAACTCCACATGTTAACTATGTTTTGTTTTTCTTTTTCCTTTTTCAGGTGAAAGAGCATAATTGAACTTATGGAACCCCTTTAACATCCCGCCTAATGCTAGGATAAGCTCAGTTATTAGAAGAGTCCGAACCTACATTAATGAGTAAGAAGAACTGACCATCTATCAGCAATATATTACCTTTAAGCAACTACCTCTGCGCCATGCCACGACAATCACCATCCATGTAGAAGAAGACTTCACTGTTTACAAAGTTCTGTCAAACTCGTGCAATACTGCAATAGAATCTCCTAACTTCCAAATGTATGCCGAATGCCACATAAGATCTGTCAATACGCCCTCCGTTGTTGGTGATACACCCGGTGAATGAAGTACCTAAGAGGTTGACACAGTCCCAAAACCCTATTAGGGGTTCTCACAAAAAGGCCTACAAGAAAAGGGAGGTTTCTACAAAATTTGTGCATTTTCTTTCTATCTTTCTAATTATTGCATATCTTATTTAAATGAACATTGCATGCCATGCAATCATAATTTGAAATGAAAAAGAAGTAGTTTTCAGTTTATCCCATTTATCTCGTACTCTTATGGATGATTATTGCTTTTTGGGATTCTTTCCCATTTTGTAATGACTCGACTTGAAGGATAGGATAGCTTGGATAACCCATTCAATGGGGGTTAAAACCTTTGAGAGAAAAAGAGAGAGTGAGCGAGAGGAGGAAGACAGACTCAACAAAGAAGTGCAGAGCTTATTGAAGATGCGACACTTGAGCGATATCCTGGCTAAGCAATAGGCAGCCGAGTCCTCGAAAGGATGAGAAGCCATTGTTCAATTCATCTAAAAAGAAATAAACACTACCCTTTGCTCAGCCCACTAGAGCCATAAATAATTTCTATTTAGATATCCTTGAACCAAGAACCATCCCCACACTGGGGTAAGTATAGAGTAGTTGATTTGATAGAATATATAGGAGTCTACTGGTAGAAACATACCATCTCTAGGAACATTGTCTGAATTTTGTACAAAGGCTTTATGGACTAAGCAGTTCAATTTGAAATGATGAGAAGCCCTCAATTCTGCTACCATACACAAAAAAAATGTATATCCCTTTGCTCAGCCCATTAGTGCCTCGTAGAAAGCGAAAAATTTCTTATCAACCCTAATCCAACCCCATCCCCCTACACTGGGACAGACAGATAGCTGAGGTCTCCACAAAGAATGTCACTCATCTTCCACCAAACTAAAGGAACGTGAAGGATCTATGGATCAAGATATCTAGTTCAAAATGAAGAAGGGCCTTCATTTTATTTCCCATATAGTAAAAAATAACCATTGTCAAACCTGTTGAGCCGGTTATTTTTCTTTTCGAAAAAACCCCAACTTAGGGATCACCACCCACAATGGGGTAGAATGAAACACTACGCAAAAGTTCTGAGAGAAAAGAATTGTAGAAGTGCTCGTCTCGAAAAGAAAAGGGGGGGGGGGGGGGGGGAAAGTAAAAAGAAAGAGTTGCTAAGGGGCAAGCTACCCTAAAAAAAAATTAAAGAAAAGGGGGGTCATTTTGTGCCATCTTGAAAAGCATATAATAAAAGTAAGAAGGGAAATCTAAAGGTGATCCTAGGTGATAAAAAAAATAAAAAATAAAAAATCCTAGTAGAAGCAATAGATTCAAGCCTTTACCCTTTCTTGTAAAAACCCGAAACTATGGCCTACACTGTAACCCTATTAAAGTTCACTCTGATTGAAAAGAAATTACTTGATCTAAATGAGTCAGACATGTTGCTGAGGTAGAGGATGGATAGTAAAGGACCAAACCCCACCGGGAGACCAATCAAGGATGGTATGGATCTAAACCCTACTGAAAGTAACATCAAACTTGAGCCTTTATATCCTTTTATTCATAAACCCCTTAACCTAGCCTATGTTATGATCCAAATCAAAGTCCTCTTTGATCAAAGAAAATTGCTTAATCCAAATAAGACTGAACAATATCAAGATTAGTAGTTAAAAAAAAAAAAAAAGAGACGGGGAGGATGGTAAGGGCAACCTCATGCCCCAAAGTGTGCTAAGATGGTTTTGGTTTAAACAACCCACTAAAAAAAATCTTTGAGCCTTAATACCCATTCATTTCTTACAACCCTTAAGCCCAGCTTGCATTATGATCCTAAAAGAAGTCTTCTCGGATTAAGGGCCAAGCTGCTTATTGCTCCGTAAAGGGCATGCGAGTTGTCGGTCAAGCCATAGTGGCATTCAAAGATCTAAAAAAGAAAACCAAGTGAGGACAGAAAATCTCCAAATAGCAACCCTGTGGAAAGTATGGATAAGATACCAGCAGGTAAACGAAAAGGTCAAGACCCCGTGAGAATGGTGCAAATGCTATCACACCCTAATAAGAATGTGATAAAACCGAAGGGGCAGAATCCTGGAAGGGAAACAGAATCCCAAGAGTATGGGCTCTGGGGCAATCCTGGGATATTCTTCATAAATAGCCTACATACATATAATACTAGTGTATCCATGTTATGTATAACCTGTACATCCATTAAATTCCTAGGTAGTTTGTATCTATTCATACATTCATCAAAAAGTACGACATGCATTCAATTCCATTCTTGTAGGTGCATTCATCTAGTAGTATAACACACATTCAATTCCATTCTTGTGTGAACCTATGCATTCATAAAAAAGAAAAAAAAAAAGGGTAGGACATGCATACAATTCAACTCTATGTCCATTCATCAAAAAGTCTAAACAGGCATTTGTCGCGCCCAGATTTTTTGCACTCGAGGAATACACACACAAGCAGGAAAAACGCTGTACTCTCTCATTAGAACTCACCCTCCTAGAAGAATGAGTGTGACTATGTTTGAATTGAAAATAGATTTGAATAAAGGGCTTTTGGAAAACATATGGAGTCACCACCTAACTTGATCAAGGTGAGTTAGGTCACTTACAAACTAAGCATAATCCGAAAACTACACTTAGGGTCTTTGAAAACGATTTTAAAAATACTTCCTCAAGAGAGGGTTTTTAGGAAAATAGGTTGTTTGGCAACCTTTAAAAAATAATTAAGCCCTTTTTGAAAATAAACTTCATTTTGGTCTTTGAAAACAGTGATCCTAGATTCGGAGGTTGGTTACGTGTAGGGAAGATGCACTAAGCCATCACCCTACCCCGCCCTTGCGGTACCTACATGTCTATTTACCCTAGATTCACCTATGAGAGTCTTCGACTAACAAATGTTTAATCCTATCCACTTTAGAAAAAGAATGTTTAAAAAGAATGATGGATGATATGCAAGTGTAAGAAAAGAGAGTTGGAAAATAGATTTGGAAAGAAAATGATTTGATTTTAAGAGAGATTTGAAAAGAATTAGAGAATTGGAAGGTTTTAGAAATTGGAAATAGAAATTTAGAATTAGAAGTTTGAAATAGATCATGAAATTAAAAACTTGAAGAAGATTGTAGAATTGGAGATTTGAAAGAAGCTGTGGAATTAGAAATTTGAAAAATGTTGTGACCGCACCCATGAGGGTTGCTTACGTATCCTTTTGGAGGAATCAGGTTAGTCGTAGTTCGAACAAGAGTCCGATAGAAAATAGAAGGTTGGATTCAAGAAAAGAGATTGAATTGGAATTTAGAATAGAAGATTGGAAATTTGAATTTGGAATTTGGAATTGTAAAGATTAGACTTTGATTTAGATTGATAGAACTTGGAAGAAAGATTTTAACTTGTTTTGGAAAGATTGAGGTTTAGGAAACCTAGACTTAGGAAAGAGAGGAGACTTAGGAAAAACTCGAGAGTTTAAAAAAGATTGGACTCGAATATTGGACTTGGAAGATTAGGAAAGATAGGAATTAGGAAGGGTTCGAATTAGGGAAGTTTCAAAATAGAAAAGTGTCATTTTTGGAAAGTTTCGTTTTAGGAAAGTTTCAATTTAGGAAAGATTTAAATTAGAAAAATTTCAAAATGGGAGAGTTTTGAAATTAGGAAAGCGTCATTTTAGGAAAGGTTTCGAATTGGGAAAGTTTTTGAAATAGGGAAGTTTCATTTTAAGAAATTGTTAGATTAAGAAATTTTTGAAATAGGAAAGATTTCATTTTAAAAAAGTATTGGAATTGGAAAGTTTTGAATTTAGAATGTTTTGAAAAAGGAAAGTTTTCAATTTAGAAAGTTTCGAATTTAAAGTGTTTTAGATTTAGAATGATTGGAAGTTTAGGGAAGTTTAGAATTTTAGAAAGATTCAAACTTTGAGTTTTGGAAATTCTTGAAATTAGGAAAGGTTTTGAGTTTAAGAAGGGTTTGAAAACTTAGATTTGGAAAGGGATGGAATTAAGAAAGGTTTAAAAGCTTAATGTTTAAGGAAAGATTTAAAAGTTTAAGTTTTGGAAACTTAAGGTTTAGGAAGGTATGAGATTTGGAAAGAGTGGATTAGGAAAGATTTAGACTAGAAAAGATTGAGATTCCTATTTCATAAAACAAAGGATTGGATTTTGTTTCTAAAAAGAGAGGTTTTGATTTTGTTTCCAAAAAACGGAGGATAGGATCTAGTTTCGTAAATGGGAGATTGGATTTAGCACGAATTTGAAAAGTTGGAGTTTTTGAAATTCTAGTTTTGGGAAGGCTATAGTTTTGATATAGAAAATATGCTTTGGAAATATATATAGTTTTGATATAGAAAACAAGAGGTTTTGGAAGCCTAGGTTTTGAGGCCAAAATAAGGGATTGGAAATCATGTTTTTGGGAAGGAAAATTAGGGTTTCCTAATCGTGGGTTCTAGGGTTTGACTTAGGCTCTAAGAAAAGAGATTTTGGAAAGTATGTTTTTGGAAAGGGAGATTTTTGGAAGGAAATCCTAGAGAAGAGTTTTTAGAAAGGGAGATTTGTGGAAGAAGCTTTTAGAGAGGAGTTTTCAGAAAGTGAATTTGAGAGGAGTTTTAGAAAGAAGACTTTGGAAGAAGCTTTTAGGAAAGTGTTTTTAGGAAAAAGATTTAGGGAGAGAGTTTTCTAATAAGGAAACCTAGGGAGTATTTTTAGGAAATGAATTTTGAAGAGAGTGTTTTGGAAAGGAGTTGAAAAAGAAGTTTTGAAAATAGATTTTTGGAGGGAGTTTTTAGAAAACAATTTCGGAAAGGAATTTGAAGAAGGAGATTGAAGATATTTTTTAGAAAGTATGTTGAAAGAGAGGTTTTTAGAAGGAGAGATTTGAAAAGAGAGTTTTTAGAAAGTATATAAAATATCTCACTTTCCTAAAGCGGTTCTAACTATAAGAAGGTTAGAACCACTTTAAGATCGTGGTTTTGAAAATAACAATGTTTTGAAAATATGGACCATATTGGTCACTTTAAATGTAACACTTTCCTAAAGTAACCCTAGCAATGGAAAGGCTAGAATCACCTTAGGATTGTGATTTTGAAAACAAGTTTTGAAAAGAAAGATTTTGATGTAAGTTTTGGAAAACAAGTTCAATGCAAGCTTTTGAAAACAAGTTTAAAACAAACTTTGGAGGAATGCAAGATCATGATATGCACAATGCAAATTGGGGTCGTGAACATGCAAGGTTAAATGTTTCACCACATAATCAAGGGGGCTGAACCCATGTGGTCTCTGGTTAGACTAAAAGAAAGCCCCTGACACGGTGACTCTCCAATAGCCTAATCCTACACATGGATCGGGAATTCCCTTGTTTCAAGCATGCAAGTAGGGGGGGGGGGGGGAAGAAGATGGGGGATTAAAAGAGAAGAAAACCCAAGTGGGTTAGGAGAGAGAAGAGAGGGGGAAGATGCGTAAACGTAAATAAAAAGCCTACCTTGTGTCTTATTTATTTTGCTTAGCTTTGTGCGCTTTGCTTTGCTTGTCTTGCTTCGATCTTCACTTCAATCTTCAAGAGTTTGTCTTCAATCTTCAAAGCTTCAGACTGCAGCACTTCAAGTCTTCAAAGGAGGCTTTGAAGGTTAGTGTATGAGTGTATAGAAGTGTATGTAAGTGTATAGGAGGCTAGGGTTTGTGTATGGAGGCTAGGGTTTGTGTATGGAGGCTAGGGTTTGGAAACCTAAGGAGACTAAGGTTTAGAGATCTTACGAGCTCTGTATATCGAAAAGTAGGGTTTTTAGACTGAGTTGGCGGACCCCATTTACGTTGGAGGAGGCTCTGTATTTATAAACAAGGGAATGACCTGGCGCCTGTTGTAGTGGCGCTAGGCCAAATATTGGCTTGGCGCTACTACTAGTGGCGCCAGCCACTTAGGAAAGTTTTAAGGTCGGCAAGCAACGTATCTGGAGAAGATTTGGGCGCTTGTACTAGTGACTACCATTCAATTTTTAGCATGGCTTTACTAGGAGTGACTCTGAAAAGTTCGGGAAGCATTTAAGGGACCGGGAATGGCTCAAAAAGCCGGAAAGGGACAAGAACCCTTAGAATAAGGTCCCGGAGGTAATAGACTTGAAAAATGATGTCAGGGTTTGTTAGAGGGAACGACCGAGCCATTAGGGGCAAAACGCTCAATCGAGTCAGGAAGCTGCCGGGATGGACTCTGAATGTCCCGAAAGAAGACTTGAGATTTTGAAACATTATTTAGAATATTCCCAAAGGTTACCAGTTTGATATCCAGAGTCGATGTGGTCCCCAGAGAGCTCGGATGCCTAGGGGCAAAACGGTCATCTTGACCGGAAAGTCTCAGAATTGGCCCGAAACTGACTAAAAGGCACCTAATCATGCTTGATTGCTTTTAAGACAATCTTGGAAATGGTGGACTTACCATTCTGAGGACTTAGGTGTGCTATTGAGAAACATGCCAAAAATGGCGCTAGGGGCAGTTTGGTCATTTTTCACCAAAGTGGACTAGCAGGCACTAGTGTTGACCTGGGTTTTGAGTGTTTCCACCACTCTAATGGTGATCTCGTGACACAAGGGTTTGTTGGCAATTCCTTATATCGACCTATATGTGAGTATTTTAGTTACTCTGACGGTTCGCGATCATTCTCGAGACTGCCTAATCTTGAGAAGCTGTTGAAGGGACTTAGCGCCTGAGAAGTCAACTTTCTCAGAAGGAGTGCCCAAACAGACATTTCTGCATTTAAGGACTAGCAAGCGCCAAAGGTGGACCGTTTTACCATCTAGAGGACTTGGGGTCTCATCCCGGTCGACGGGTTTGAAGGGACTTACCTTTCCGAAGAAACTTTTTTTGGAAAACGTATCGGATAAGATAGACTTACCATCTCGAGGAATCAACTTTCTCGAGAGATGGATTGGAATTGGAATTGGAAAATGGGTTAGAAAGGGGACTTACTGTCTTCGGAAAGATGTGCTTATTGGAATTGGAAAGGGGACTTACCGTTTTCGGAAAGACGTGTCTAATTTGGAATTAGAAAGGGGACTTACCATCTTCGGAAAGACGAGCCTGTGGGAATATGGAAAGGGGACTTACCGTTTTCGGAAAGATGTGCCTGATTTGGAATTGGAAAGGGGACTTACCATATTCAAAAAGACGTGCCTAATTTGGAATTGGACCGAACAATGCCCCTAAGGGCATTTCGGTAATTTTGCCTCTATTTGAATTTGGTAGGCCCGCAAAGTGATGGATAGACGGGATAAAACTTAGAGAGTTGATTTCGATTGGAATACATCCATATTGACTTGAGTACAAGTCTGGACGGACAGTAGATTGTCGAACGATAAAAAATGGGTGCTTACAACTGCCCCTCTTTTTCTGTCTTTGCTTGTTGAAGACAGAAAATGATAAAGTAAGAGTCCATGTTGACCGTGAGGTGGTCGGAGGGACGGACTTTGGAAATCTTTCGACAATGGGGGTTCGAAAATGGATATTGGGCCCAAAAGGCCTTTGAAAATGATTTTTGGCGGGAAAAAGGGCAAAGTTGCCCAGAATTGGCAACTAGCGCCACTCTTTGGCAAAGTTGGCTTGGCGCCGCTCCTAATGGCACCAGGCCTGGAAACAAAACCAAAAAAATTTTTAGTTCGAACACCCGCGGGATTTTGAAGAGTTTGTGAAAGATTGAGAGTCTTTATGTGGAAATTGACTTGAACCTTGAAGGGGCGTTTCTTAGGGATCACGGGTGATTGCCAAAAGTAGACGCCGTCGTGAAAAAAGTTGTTGGAAGAGAAGATTTCGCCGAAGAACTCCAAGAGGTGAGTTTTCAATTTTTTGTTGATTTTGATGTGTAGAATTCTGTTTGAGTTGTGTGAACAGTGAAAATTGATATTTTCATATGTTTTGAACATTATGGTGTTGCTATTTTTACATTTTGGTGCCTGTTTGATTGAATTTGAGTGATTTTGCGTGATTATGTGAAAATGGTTTTCTACAGGAATTGGGGGTTTGTTCCTACAGGCTTGGGCATTGGGTTTTTTGGCTAGATTTTTGTGTCGTGTGCCTTAGAAAAATGTGTTTAACAACCATGTGAAGTTTCATGATTTTTTGACAACTTGGTGAATTTTTGAATTTTTGAAAAATGAAAAAATACTTAAAAAATTAGGAAAATCGAAAAACTTAGGAAATTGATGGAATTTTTAGAGTTTAAAATTTAGAAAATTAGGGAATTTTTTAGAAAACATTTGAAATGATTTAAAGAAATTTTAGGACATTTTTTAAAATCATTGATTTATTGGGAAAATAAAACGTGTGTTTTGAAAAATTAAAAAGCGTGCGGGTGTTGATGTCAAATGATTGTAACGTTGTGAAGTGCACAATTTGTGTTTTGTGTTGATGTCATGGGTGTTGTAGAGACCATTTTTAAACGAAACTCTGTTGAAATTTTTAGAAATCAGGGAAAGAGTTAGAAAATGTTAAGAAATAAAATCTTTTTGAAGGAAAAAGACAGAAAACCCTTGATATTTGATTTGAAGTTGAAAAATCAAAAGGTGTAGGAAATTTGTTTTGACTTGTCATTTGAAATCTTTTTATTATATTTTTTTGTTTGTTTTTATTATTTATTTATTTTATTTTATTATTATTTATCTGCAGGTACCGTATATTAATACCTCTTACCTTGGCTTACCTTTTAAGGATGGCAAATGCGGGTGATGATGGTTCTGAGAGGAGACATCACTTAGGAAGGCAGCTCGGACAGATTCCACCGGTGGTTCTAGTTGATCCAGAGGTAGTCGACGATCTACCGGACGAGCCTCTTCCAGTCAGAGCGGACGGGGGACTAGAGCACCTGTTGACCCCTTTCCTTCGATTGAGCAGGCCTTTGCAGAGGAGATTGGCGTTGAGGAGGAGGTGCCGGGCCTTGGGGATCAGGTGACCGGTTATGGGAGAGCTTCCTCCAGACATAGGCAGATGGATGCTGACTTGGGAGACCTAGAGGTACCAAATATCCCACTGCTCGGGGACCTTGCTTGTCACCCCAGCGTATATTCCAAATAGTATTTGCCCCCTCCTCGGGTACACACAACTTTTAGAGGGGCTGTTCATCAAGTCTTCGTGACCATGCAGCGGGCTGCTCCATCATATCGTGCCTTCTTGGCTGAGATCGGATTTGGAGCCTTCATGGGATTACAGGCTAACCACCTGAACCGGCATTTGGTACTGGCGCTAGTTGAGCGGTGGTTTAGAGAGACCGGGACCTTCCATTTTGTCGGCTTCAAGTTCGGAGCCACTTCGTTGGATTGGGCAATCATCACAAGGCTTTCCTTCGTTGGCCGGCGGATCACTCTACAGTCAGTTAGTAGAGATGAGGCCTACATTCTGCTGGACTTGCCCCCTCCTAAGCGTTCTGCCTTCCCAGTCTCTTGGCTTAGTCAGGACGACTGCACCTTTGCTGTTGAGCCACCACCTGCCAGGCGGGACATTATGAGATGACGACTTGTTATGTACATCATCTTCAGCTGCTTCTGCAACAACAACAAGTCGCTTGTGCCTTTTTGTTTGGTGAGCATAGTAGCTAATCTTGGGGCTTTATCGGAGCTGGATTGGGGGTCCTTCTCCTTTGGCTGCTTCCTCCGATCGATGCGGGTCCGGACTTCTTCCTGTTGGGGCAACATGACTAGTTTCTAGCCCTTTCTTGTTTGGTGGAGCCATGAGTAATTGCCTGTTCGCCGCCCTGCAATTGTCAAGGATAAACTTTATCCACGTGCTTTGAGGTGGGCTTGTGACCGGGTGGCCCAGCGATCGGAGATTACTGACTTTGTGACGCTACGGGCGAACTTAGAGTTGATTGAGGCAAGAGATGTGACTTGGCAGCCCTTCATTGGATCAGTTCATTATGAGATTGTATGGTACTTGGTCCCATTGTCCTTGTCGAAGGTTGTTTTTCTCAGTAGTGATACTTGGGAGTCCTATCTCGAAGAGCGACACTGGCAGCTGTTTCATGAGGAGTTCCGATCAGCAGGAGCTCCACAAGAGTATATGTTTGGGGCCTTAGTGGCGGGAGTGCCTATCCCCTATCAGGAGCTGTAGTCGGGTGTCGAGTTCTTGCTTTCTCAGGATACAGATTATGCTGCGCACTTTGGGGCTCATTCTATCGGTGCTTTTACCCGGTTTGAGGTAGTAGTCGGCGGGTACACTGTAGGCCAGGAGGTGGTTGACTTGTGGCGCCGAGCCAGAGGATATGTGCCACTGGCTGAGTTTACTATTGTAAGGGATCAGAGGGATCGATACCAGACGGAGTGAGATCAGTATCAGGCAGAGGTGGCTTCCTTAACGGCTCAGATAGCCCAGATGGGAGGTGGCAGGGTATGTCGTCTTTTCTCTCCTTATTCTCGCTCTGCTATTGTTTAGTTCTTCTTTCATGTGGTTGATTTCGGTTATATTTTCTCTGCAGGATGTTGGTACTTCTAGTAGTTATCCGCCTCCTCTGATGTCGGGTTTTGGGGATTTCGATCCAGATGACATTGACTTTGACCTTTGATAGATGCCCCTTGTGGAGATTTTAATCTTCCCTTGCCCCTATTCTCGAGATGTATTTATGTTATACAGTTTTATTTTGTAAGTTTTGTACAAAGATGGATACTTATAGTATTTAGATGCATGGATAGACATATACATTTATGATCTTTACAGCTAAGTATACGATCTGATGCATGTGTAGAAATGATGATGTTGTGTATCTATTACACGGGTTGACATTAAACTGTGTTGCTGGTTTCCGTTTCTACAGGGAGTAATACCCTATGTATGCAAAGCTCGTGCCGATTTTTTTATTTATTTTTATTTTTTTTAATGCACATATTAGAAATACATTAACTAATAGAATGATAAAAGGTGCTGTCAAACTCAATATCTTTGGAATGGTAACTTCTTCCTTTTTAGGGGTCTAACCTCTCCTCTGGCTCAACCCTACCTTGATTGGATGATAGCACTTCACACCTTTCTCAACTTTTTGATCGCCTCCGACTCTCTGCTTCAGGGTTAGTGTATATGATTGTTGGGCTAAAACTCTCAACTCTCGGGGTTTTAGCAATAGCTTTCCCGACCTTCAGCAGAGTGATAAGCGGCCAATCTTTTCAATCCGAGGAGACTTTGTTTAGGACTGTAATGTAGGCTAGGTTATGGGGTTTTCGAAACGATGGGATATGTAGACTCAAATTCAATGTTGTTTTCAATAGGGTTTAGATCCATACCATCCTTGACTTTTTTTCAGTAGGCCTAACATCCCTCCTTAGCTTCGGCAACGTATCTAGCTTATTTAGATCAAGCAATCTGTTTTCAATCAGAGTGAACTTTTAGTAGGGTTGTAATGTAGGCCATGGTTTTGGGTTTTTGCAAGAAAGGATAAAGGCTCGAACCTATTGTTTCTACTAGGTTTCTTTGTAATCTAGGATCACCTTTAAATTCCCTTCTTCTCAGGGTGAAAATGACTCTTTTCTGTCACCCTTTCTATATACTTTTCGAGAGAAACATGGCTCTCTTCTTTTTCGACCTTCTTATTATACTTTTGAAGATGACTTAATCACGATTTTCTTCAAGCCTTTCCTTAGATTTTTTTTTTTCAACCTCTTGCCCCTTGGAAACTCTTTTCCTTTGCTTTGTCCTTTTTATCTTTTTTCTTTTTGTGAAACGAGTAATTCTTCAACTCTTTTTCCTTAGACCTTTTCCTTGGCAGTTCAATCTAACCTAATGTGGGCAGTGATCACAAAGTTGGGGTTTTCTTGAAAATAGGATAGATGGCTCAACGGGTTTGGCAAGGGGTTGCTTTTGACTGTATGGGAAATAAAATGAGAGCCTCTCTTCACTTTGAATTAGATTGCTTGATCTATAGAGCCTTCAATGCTGCCTTAGCACAGTGGGGGTGGATACGATTCCTAGAGTTCTCAAATATTGTCTGCCCCAGTGTGGGCAGGACAGTCTTGGATCGGGTTGGCAAAGAAAATTTTTACTTTCTGCAAGGCACTAGGGGTTAAGCAAAGGGAATATAAGCATGTTTTATTATTACTATTTCTTTTATATATTGGAAAACGAAAGATGGCTCCCCTTCACTTCGATAATCTGGCCGCACATCACTTAGCTTCAGTGTCTTGTAAGTGTTGCCTTTGGGTAGTATCCTTACTCATCCAAGAACTCTCTTTTTTTGGAAAGCTGATCGTTGAGGGAGTGGTTAACTCATGCTATCATTCCTGCAAGTCAAACTAACCCCTAAGATAAACCATGCCCCTTGCGTAGAAAGTAGCTACCATTCCCAAGAGAAGATAAGACAACAGCGATGGAATAAAAGACTATCATTTGATTATTATTATTATTATTTATAGAAAGCATAGAGTTCTTAAACAAAAAATGAAATGTAAACATCAATTCAAAGACAGGAAATAAAAGGGATAGAAAGAAAGTTGGTGAGAACACCCCTCTCTTGTACGCTTTTGATGGGATTCCTGCATTCTTCAATAGGGCTTTGGGACGATGCCCATATCAGCATTCCATCCATGGTTGAGATCTTCAGCCAAGGCAGGACAGGTAGATGCTTCTCTTGGAGTTCCAAGTGAGTTGGCGGCGATGATGTAATTGTCAGCTTTCTTAACCGTCTTGCCTTCATTTGTTTGCTCCGTAGTTTCTCTAACAAACTAGTTGGGTAGCTCGTCTTCTTCCAACTTGATAGATCGAGCCCGGGGTTTTCCGCTCTGGCATCCAGCCATGGTTCGGTGTTCCTCAGGTGTACACAATAGGGGATTCTTATCACTGAGTTTGGACAGCTCCTGGTCAATTTTCTTCACAGATTCATATGCGAGTCTGTCTTTAGGGATCGGCATTTTATCGGGGTTAGACCTTAACCAGGCATAATATTGCTCCACATCTTTGCATTCCATTTCCTCTCCACCCTTGTAATATATCCCTTGGCATGCAGCAAAACTCACCTTATTGTTACCAAACTTTGTAATAACATTGATAGTGGGATCCGATGAAGAGCTTGCAATGACATTCGAGGAAGGATTTGCTGGTCGTAAGCTGATGATCTTGTTATCTATCAGGTCTTGAATCTTATGCTTGAGGGTCAAACAATCTTCAGTGTCATGTCCATGGCCTCCTAAATGGTACTTACAACTTGCTGCAGATTCAAAGTAAAGAGGCAGAGGATTGGGCCGAGGTCAAGTAGGTATAGGCTTCAGATATTTGGCTGCTAGGAGACCAAAATAGGCCATGGTCTGTGAACACACGAGTTTAGTAAATGTCTGCTTTTTCCCACTTGTTCGCCTAGGCCGAGGAGGTGTTGTAGATGTTTTTGAAGATTAGGAACCAAGTTTTGGTGAGGCCACAACCGGGCTGATGGTTAGGAAATTGAAAGGACTTTGGGTTTTATGTTTCCAAATGGGATGATTTTTAGTGACAGGACCAAATAGGTTGGGTTGGTATCCGTAGGAGAGATTATATAATCCATGGGTTTGGTTAGAGGTTGGTTTGGAAGGCATCGGAGCAAGGCCCTCAGCCTAGGGAGGTCGTTGGTAAGCAATGGTTGGGGCATAGTCTTGGTCTTCCTTCTTCATGCTTTTTCGTCCATCACGGGTTTGGGCTTGCGAGGACTCTGCTTGCTCATGGGTGGCATGGGATAAGAGTGAAGAGAGTATGCCTTCCATTTTGGTTATCCTATGTCTGACTCCTCTCGCCTCCGCTAGTAGTAGAGTTAAAGTATCGATAGTGAACCATAGGCGTTTCTTAGCTTTTGGCCTATAACGACGCGCCCGGGGGGGGGGGGAACGAGAAGAGGTACCTGAAACTAAAAAAAGGAAAAGAGTTAGGGTTTTATCTTGACAAGTCTTTAAGCAATGCATGATCTAGGGTGCCCCTCTTTAGAAGGAAAACTACACATGATGTATTAGCTCACTTTTGGAGATATGAGATTTTTTTCCTGTATGCAGATACTTTACCATCGATCCGGAAAGCTATGCTCATCCTTACATTTATTCATTTACGGAAAAGGGGTGCTCTGAACTTCTGCGTTTAAAACAAAAGAGATGAAGTACACTTTAACAGGGGGGGGGGGGGGGGAACACGTTTATTTGGACTTTCACCTATCTAATTTTACAAAAGAAATCCTAAACTACTCTTAAGTCTTCAGATTTGCCTTCATTAGATTTGATGTCATGAAGGTCGCTGGGAGACCTTGCTGATTGATTGCCCCTTATCTTTATGGCAATCCTATCTCCGTGAGCATAGAAGGATTAGAGCCCCTTTTATGGAATGAATTAATGTGCATGTCATGAGTCCTTCGGGTTACATGGGAACCCTTAGGGTTTGGGTAGGTTTAATGCACAGGAGAGTGAACTAGGTGTCACTCTCTTTGGGTTAATCATATGCATGGGAATGCAGTGACTTCAGTTACTTAGAACTCTTGTCTTGACATGGAATATGGAATGCATGGGTATGGATGCAAAGAGTATAAGGAAAGAGAATACAGTTAAAGTATATGTGCATGTATGAGCAGTTAGACAATCATTATAACAGTAAGAATACAATTATTATAACAACAGGAATAAACAAGTATAAATGAAAATAAGAGTAGTCACCCTTTCCTCCATGGTTTTGGAAAACGGTGCACATGTCTCAAATCCGGCAGAGGTTCGGCTATGCATGGTGTCTATATGAGCATGAGGTTGAGGGTTGACTAATGTGTCCTAAAAACGCTTAGTCCCCGGATCTTCAAACCTAGGCCCACTCCCTGAGGTGGTGCCATGATCGGTTGGTGATCCTAGCGGGAGAACCATCAAGAGGTTGTAGGTGAAGAAACTGACACAACATCTTGCCCACAACCAATAGACCATTCCCCCTTTCTAACTAGAAGGGTCATATCAGGATAAAAATGCAAGTATGCAGAATGAAGGTGCACATGCAGTGTGTGTGGGATTTTTGAAAGCGGAGGAAAGAGCCTAACAACTCCTATTCATCCTGTTCATCACATTCATACATGGCAGTTAATAAAATTTAAAAAAAAGCGCACCTACAAAAAAAAGATGCAAGAGTTAGTATGTGGATGACAAACTTAATACAAGATAATATGAATAAATGCACCTTTTTTGAAAATAATTTTAAAAATTTGGTTTTGAAAATTTAAAGTGAATAGGATTGAACAAGTTAGTTGAAGACTCTACATTGGTGAAGGGTAAAAAAAAAATGACTATGACCTAACCCTCTAAGTTTCCCCAGTGGAGTCGCCAACTGTCGCGCTCAGATTTTTTGCATTTGAGGAATACACACACAAGCGGAAAAAATATTGTACTCTCTCGTTAGAACTCACCCTTGTAGAAGAATGAGTGCGACTATGTTTGAATTGAAAATAGATTTGAATAAAGGGCTTTTGGAAAACATTTGGAGTTGCCACCTAACTTTATTAAAGCGAATTAGGTCACCTAAAAACTAAGCATAATTCGAAAACTACACTTAGAGTTTTTGAAAACAATTTTAAAAATACTACCTCAAGAGAGGGATTTTAGGAAAACAGGTTGTTTGGCAATCTTTAGAAAATAATTAAGCCCTTATTTAAAATAAACTCCATTTTGGTCTTTGAAAACAGTGATCCTAGGTTCAGAGGTTGGTTATGTGTAGGAAAGACACACTAAGCCATCACCCTACCCCGCCCTTACATTACCTACATGTCTATTTACCCTAACTTCACCTATGAGAGTCTTCGACTAACAATTGTTCAATCCTATCCACTTTAGAAAAAGAATGTTTAAAAAGAATGATGCATGATATGCAACTATAAAAAAAGAAAAGTTGAAAAATAGATTTGGAAAAAAAATAATTTGCTTTAAGAGAGATTTGAAAAAAATTAGGGAATTGGAAAGTTTTAGAAATTGAAAATAGAGATTTAGAAATAGAAATTTGGAATTAGAAGTTTGAAATAGATCATGGAATTAGAAAGTTGAAGAAGATCGTAGAATTGGAGATTTGAAAGAAGTTGTGGAATTAGAAATTTGAAAAATGTTGTGACCGCACCCATGAGAGTTGCCTACGTATCCTTTTGGAGGAATCAGGTCAGTCGTAGTTTGGACAAGAGTCCGATAGAAAATAGAAGGTTGGATTCAAAAAAGAAATTGAATTGGAATTTAAAATAGAAGATTGGAAATTGGAAATTGGAATTTGGAATTATAAAGATTAGACTTTGATTTAGATTGATAGAACTTGGAAGAAATATTTGGACTTGTTTTGGAAAGAATGAGGTTTAGGAAACCTAGACTTAGGAAAGAGAGGAGACTTAGGAAAAACTCGAGAGTTTAAGAAAGATTGGACTCGAATATTGGACATGGAAAATTAGGAAAGAAAGGATTTAGAAAGGGTTCGAATTAGGGAAGTTTCAAAATAGGAAAGTGTCATTTTTGAAAAGTTTCGTTTTAGTAAAGTTTCAATTTATGAAAGATTCAAATTAGGAAAGTTTCAAAATGGGAGAGTTTTGAAATTAGGAAAGCATCATTTTAGGAAAGGTTTCGAATTGGGAAAGTTTTCGAAATAGGAAAGTTTCATTTTAAGAAAGTGTTGGATTAAGAAAGTTTTAAAATCGGAAAGATTTCATTTTAAGAAAGTATTAGAATTGGAAAATTTTGAATTTAGAATGTTTTGAAATAGGAAAGTTTTGAAAGTTGAAAAGTTTTGAGTTTAGAAAGTTTCGAATTTAAAGAGTTTTAGATTTAGAATGATTCGAAGTTTAGGAAAGTTTAGAATTTTAGAAAGATCCAAAGTTTGAGTTTTGAAAATTCTTGAAATTAGGAACGGTTTTGAGTTTAAGAAGGGTTTGAAAACTTAGGTTTGGAAAGTTAAGATTTGGAAAGGGATGGAATTAAGAAAGGTTTAAAAGCTTAACGTTTAAGGAAAGATTTAAAAGCTTAAGTTTTGGAAACTTAAGGTTTAGGAAGGTATGAGATTTGGAAAGAGTGGATTAGGAAAGATTTAGACTAAGAAAGATTGAGATACCTATTTCCTAAAACAAAGGATTGGATTTTGTTTCTAAAAAGAGAAGTTTTGATTTTGTTTCCAAAAACGGAGGATAGGATCTAGTTTCCTAAATGAGAAATTGGATTTGACATGAATTTGGAAAGATGGAGTTTTGGAAATTCTAGTTTTGGGAAGACTATAGTTTTGATTTAGAAAATAGGTTTTGAAAATATATATAGTTTTTATATAGAAAACAAGAGGTTTTGGAAACCTAGGTTTTGAAGCCAAAACAAGGGATTGGAAATCATGTTTTTGGGAAGAAAAATTAGGATTTCCTAATCGTGGGTTCTAGGGTTTGACTTGGGCTCTAAAAAAAGAGATGTTGAAAAATAAGTTTTTGGAAAGAGAGATTTTTGAAAGGAAATCCTAGAGAGGAGTTTTTAGAAAGGGAGATTTTTGGAAGGAGCTTTTAGAAAGGAGCTTTTGGAAAGTGAATTTGAGAGGAGTTTTAGAAAGAAGACTTTGGAAGAAGCTTTTAGGAAAGAGTTTTTAGGAAAGAGATTTAGGGAGAGAGTTTTCTAAGTAGGAAACCTAGAGAGTGTTTTCAGGAAAGGAATTTTGAAGAGAGTGTTTTGAAAAGGAGTTGAAAAGGAAGTTTTGAAAATAGATTTTTGGAGGGAGTTTTTGGAAAACAATTTTGGAAAGGAATTATAAGAAGGAGATTGAAGAGATTTGATAGAAAGTCAGTTGAAAGAGAGATTTTTAGAAGGAGAGATTTGAAAATAGAGTTTTTAGAAAGTATACAAAATATCTCACTTTCCTTAAGCGGTTCTAACCATAAGAAAGTTAGAACCACTTTAAGGTAATGGTTTTGAAAACAACAATATTTTAAAAATATGGACCATATTGGTCACTTTAAATGTAACACTTTCTTAAAGCAACCCTAGTCATGGGAATTCTAGAGTCACCTTAGGATTGTGATTTTGAAAACAAGTTTTGAAAATGAAGATTTTGATGTAAGTTTTTGAAAACAAGTTTAATGCAAGCTTTTGAAAACAAGTCTAAAACAAACTTTAGAGGAATGCAAGATCATGATATGCACAATGCAAATTGGGGTCGTGAACATACAAGGTTAAAGGCTTCACCACATAATCAAGGGGACCAAACCCACGCGGTCTCCGGTTAGACTAAAAGAAAGCCCCTGACACGGTGACTCTCCAATTGCCTAATCCTACACATGGACCGAGAATTCCCTTATTTCAAGCATGCAAGAAGGGGGGGGGGGGGAAGAAGATGAGGGATTAAAATAGAAGAAAACCTAAGTGGGTTAGGAGAGAAAAGAGAGGGGGAAGATGCGTAAATGTAAATAAAAGCCTACCTTGTGTCTTCTTTATTTTGCTTAGCTTTGCACGCTTTGCTTTGCTTGTCTTACTTCGGTCTTCACTTTAATCTTCAAGAGTTTGTCTTCAATCTTCAAAGCTTCAGATTGTAGCACTTCAAGTCTTTAAAGGAGGCTTCAGAGGCTAGTGTATGAGTGTATAAAAGTTTGTGTGAGTGTATAGGGGGTTAGGGTTTATGTATGGAGGCTAGGGTTTAGAAAACCTAAGGAGACTAGGATTTAGAGATGCTACGAGCTTTGTATATTAAAAAATAGCATTTTAGACTGAGTTTACGGATCCCTTTCACTCTGGAGGAGGCTTTACATTTATAGACGAGGGAATGACCTGGCACCTATTGCAGTGGCGCTATGCCAAAAATGCTTCTGGCGCCACTAGAAGTGGCGCTAGGTCAAATATTGGCTTGGCGCCACTAGTAATGGTGCCAGCCACTTAGGAAAGTTTTAAGGTCGGCAAGCAACGTATCTTGAGAAGATTTGGGCGCTTGTACTAGTGACTACCATGCAATTTTTAGCATGGGTTCACTAGGAGTGACTCTGGAAAGTCTGGGAAGCATTTATGGGATCGGTGTAAACACCCCATTTTTGACCGCTCGGCAGTCTACACTCTGTCTAGACTTGTTTTCAAGTCATTGTGGGCATATTCCAATCGAAACCAATTCTCTAGGTCCAAATTCCGTCTTTCCATCGTTTCGCGGGCCTGTCAGGCCCAAATAGAGGCAAAATGACCAAAATGCCCTTAGGGGCATTGTCCTTTCTTATTTCAATTCCAGTCCCTCTCTTGAGACAGTTTATTTCTCGAGACGGTCTGAGTAGCAAAACTACTCACAAAACCGTTAGAGTGGCAGAAACACTCACAAAGTCGTTAGAGTAGCGGAAGTACTCACAAAACCGTTAGAGTGGCGGAAACACTCACAATCCAGGCACGTCTCTTCGGAGACGGTAAGACCCCTTTCCAATCCCACTCTCGAGATAGTTTATTCCTCGAGACGGTTCCAATCCAAGCATGTCTCTTAGGAGACGGTAAGACCCCTTTCCAATCCCTCTCTCGAGACAGTTTATTCCTCAAGACGGTCCAAGTAGCAAAACTACTCACAAAACCGTTAGAGTAGCGGAAATACTCAACCCCGTCCGAGTAGCGAAAATACTCCCAAATCATCAACCCCGTCCGAGTAGCGGAAATACTCAGCCCCGCCCGAGTAGCGGAAATACTCAGCCCCGCCCGAGTAGCGGAAATACTCAACCCTGTCCGAGTAGAGGAAATACTCCCAAATCATCAACCCTGTCCGAGTAGCGGAAATACTCAACCCCGTCCGAGTAGCGAAAATACTCAACCTCGTCCGAGTAGCGGAAATACTCACAAATCATCAACCCCGTCAGAGTAGCGGAAATAGTCACACCGTTAGAGTGGCGGAAACACTCAAAACCCAGGTTAACACCAGTGTTTGTTAGCTCACTTCGGTGAAAAATGACCAGACTACCCTTAGGACCCTTTCCGACCACACCGGCTCTGGGTATCAAACCGGTAACCTCCTGAGAATACTTTTTATAGTATTCTCAACCTCCCTTTACCTTTCCGGATCATTCCGAGTCAGTTCCGGCCAACCCGGTACAAAATGACCGTTTTGCCCCTAGAGGGCCGGTCTCCTTCTTCGACCATACCGGCTTTGAGTATCAAACCGGTAATGTCCCGAGAATACTTTTTATAGTATTCTCAACCTTCCTTTACCTTTCCGGACCATTCCGAGTCAGTTCCGACAAATCCGGCGCAAAATGACCGTTTTGCCCCTAGTGGGCCGGTCTCCTTTTCTAACCACGTCGGCTCTGGAATCAAACCGACAACCTCTAGGAACATTCTAAATAATGTTTCCAGATCCCAAGTCTTTTGTCGGGACAATCCGAGTTCGCCCCGGTAGTTTCTTAGTCCGATTGATCGTTTTGCCCCTAAAAGCTCGGTCGACCTTTCCGACACATCCTATCCTCACTTTTCAAGCAAATACCTCCAAGACACTATTTTAAGTGTTCCTGCTCCTTTCCGGCCTTCCGGGTCATTCTCGGCTCCTTCAAATCATCCCGGACTTTCCGGAGTCACTCCTAGTGAAGCTAGGCTAAAAATTGCATGGTAGTCACTAGTATAGGCGCCCAAATCTAGTCAAAGATACGTTGCTTGCCGACCTTAAATCTTTCCTAATTGGCTGGCACCACTAGTAGTGGCGCCAAGCCAAAAAATGGCCTGGCGCCACTCTTAGTGGCGCCAGTGTAAAATTTGCCCTGGCACCACTACAACAGGCGCCAGGTTTGTCCTCCTTCTATAAATACAAAACCTCATTCAACGTGAAAACGTTCTGCAAACTTAACCTAGAAATCACACAATTCGATATACAGAGCTCGAGCACTCCCTAAACCCTAGCCTCCCTAGGTTTTCCCAAACCCTAGCCACCCTACACTAAACCCTAGCCTCCTATACATCTCTATACACCTTTATACACTCATACACTAGCCTTCAACCCACCTTCAAAGACTTGAAGAGCTGTCATCTAAAGCTTGAAGACAACTCTTGAAGACTGAAGGTGAAGATCAAGACAAAGACCGAAGATTGAAGACCGCACGGCGCACAAATGACAAGATATGAGGTAGGCTCCCTATTTAAATTTCCGCACTTCCCCCCTCTCTCTTCTCTCTCCAACCCACTTGGGTTTTCTCTATTTTAATCCCCCATCTCTTTCCCCTCCTTTCTTTGCATGCTTGAAACAAGGGGATTCCCGGTCCATATGTAGGATTGGACTATTGGAGAGTCACTGTGTCGAGGGCTTTCTTCTAGTCTAACCAAAGACCACGTGGGTCCGGCCCCCTTGATTATGTGGTGAAGCCTTAGCCTTGTATGTTCACGACCCCCAAATTGCATTGTGCATATCATAGTCTTGCATCTTCCAAAAACCGTTTTCAAAGTTGTTTTTCAAAACGTTTTCAAACTTGTTTTCAAAATTGCATCAAAATCTCTTTTTCAAAAACATGTTTTCAAAACCACAATTCTAGGGTGATTCTAGCCTTTCCATGGCTAGGATTGCTTTAGAAAAGTGTTACATTAAAATTGACCTTTTATGGTCTATATTTTCGAATCTTGTTGTTTTCAAAACCGCTTTCCTAAAGTGGTCCTAGCCCTCTAATGGTTAGAATTGCTTTAGGAAAGTGAGACGTTTTCATACTTTCCAAAAACTCTCTCTTCAAAAATCTCTTCCTAAAAATCTCTTTTTCAACATACTTTCCTAAAACTCTCCTCTTCAAAATTGTTTTCAAAAACTCCCTTCCAAAATCTATTTTTCAAAACTCTCTTTTTCAACTCCTCTCCAAAATCTTTTCCTCAAAATTAACTATCTAAAATCACTCCCTAGATTCACTTTCCTAAAAAAAATCTCTCTTAAAAATCTTTCCAAAAACTCTCTTTTCTAAAATCTTCCTTCTAGAAATTCCCTTCTAGGTTTTCCTTCTAAAACCTTCGTTTCCAAAAACGCACTTTCTAAAAATCCCTTTTTTTTAGAGCCCAAGTCAAACCGTAGAACCCACAATTAGGAAACCCTAATTTTCTTTCCAAAAACATGATTTTCAAACTTTGCTCCAAACCTAGGTTTCCAAAACCTCTTGTTTTCATATCCGAACTATACATGTTTCCAAAACCTCTTTTCTACGTTAAAATTCCACACTTCCAAAACTAGGGTTTCTAGAATTTCCCTTTTCAAATCTTTCCCAAATCCAATCTCCCCGTTTAGGAAACTAGATCCCGTCCTCCGTTTTTGGAAATAAAATCCAACATTTCTCTTTTAGAAACCAAATCCAATCCCTTCCTAATCCAAACCTTCCTAATTTCCTACCTTCCTAAACCATAAGTTTCCTAAGTTTAAACTTTAAACCTCTCCTTAAATTTTAAAATCCAACTCTTTCCTAATTCAAATCATTCCTCATCTTCCATTTTCCTAAATCTTAAGTTTCCAAAACTTGAACATAAAAATCTCTCCTAATCCAACCCTTTTCCTAATTCAACCCCCTTTCCAAATCTTAACTTTCTAAATTGAAGCTTTTAAACCTTTCCTAAATTCAAACCTTTCTTAATTTCAAGACTTTCTAAAATCTTAAATCTTTCTAAACTCTAAAACTTTCTAAATCCTAAACTTTCCAAATTTCAAATCTTTTCAAATCCAAAGTTTCCTAAATTCAAAACTTTCTAAATTTGAAACTTTCTTAAGTTAAATCTTTCTAAACTTCCAAGCTTTCTAAATTCTAAATCTTTCCAAAACTTCAACATCTTTCCAAATTCAAAACTTTCCTATTTTCAAAACTTCCCTATTTCAAAACTTTCCTACTTTCAAAACTTCCCTATTTCAAAACTTTCTATTTTCAAAACTTTCTAATTTTCAAAACTTTCCAAAAATGAAACTTTCCTAATTCGAAACTTTCCTAAATCGGACCTTTCCTACTTCAAACATCTCCTAAAATCCAATCTTTCCAAATCTTCCAAGCCAAGTCAAATCTTTCCTAGGTTTCTTCTCTCTCCTAAGTCTAGGTTTTCTTAAACCTTCCCTTTTCCAAAACAAGTCCAAATCAATCTTTCCAAAGCAAGTCCAATCCTCTCCATTCCAATTTCAAATCTCCTTTTCTAATTTCAAATCAAATTCAATGTCCAATTCAATTTCTTTCTTCAATCCAACCTTCTATTTTCAATCGGACTCCGGTCCGAACTACGACTGACCTTATTCCCCCAAAGGGATACGTAGGCAACCTTCATAGGTGCGGTCACAATATGTTTCCAACTTTCAATTCCACCCTCATGGGTGCAGTTTCCAAAATCTTTCCAAATTTCAAATTCCAATCAAATTTCAAATTCCAATTTCAAAATTTCTATTTTCAAACTTCTATTTTCAATTTTCAAACTTTTCAATTTCAATTCTATTTCTTCAAATCTATTTTCAAATCAAATCAATTTCTTTTCAAATCAATTTCTATTTTCCAATTCTCTCATCTTGCACTTGCATATCATGCATCATGCTAAATTAGTTTTCAAACATTGTTTTTCAAAGTGAATAGGATTGAACTATAGTTAGTTAAAGACTCTCATAGGTGAATCTAGGGTAGATTGACATGTAGGTACCGAAAGGGCGGGGTAGGGTGATAGCTTAGTGCATCTTCCCTACACGTAACCAACCTCCGAACCTAGATCGCTGATTTCAAAGACCAAAAGGAGTTATTTTTCTAAAAAGGGCTAAATATTTTCCAAAAGGTTGCCAAACAACATGTTTTCTTAAAAACCCTCTCTTGAGGTGATATTTTCAAATCGCTTTCCAAAAACCCTAAGTGTAGTCATCGGATTATGCTTAGTTTTTAGGTGACCTAACTCACCTTAATCAAGTTAGGTGGCGACTCTAAATGTTTTTCAAAACCCCTTTATTCAAACCTGTTTTCAATTCAAACCTAGTCGCACTCATTCTTCTAGGAAGGTGAGTTCTAACGAGAGAGTACAACATTTTTCCCGCTTGTGTGAGTATTCCTCGAGTGCGAAAAATCTGGGCGCGACAATCAGGAATGGCCTGGAAAGCCGGAAAGGGACAAGAACCCTTTGAATAGGGTCCCGAAGGTAATGGACTTGAAAAGTGATGTCAGGGTTTGTTAAAGGGATCAACCAAGCCATTAGGGGCAAAACGGTCAATCGGGTCGGGAAGCTGCCGGGACGGACTCAGAATGTCTCAGAAGAAGACTCGAGATTTTGAAACATTATTTAGAATGTTCCCAAAGGTTACTAGTTTGATACCTAGAGCCAGTGTGGTCCCCGGGGAGCTCGGATGCGTAGGGGCAAAATGGTCATCTTGACTTGAAAGTCTCGGAATTGGCCCGAAACTAACTAGAAGGCACCTAATAGTGCCTGATTGCTTTTAAGACAATCTTGGAAAGGGTGGACTTACCATTCTGAGAACTTAGGTGTGCTCTTGAGAAACGTGCCGAAAATGGCCCTAGGGGCAATTTGGTCATTTTTCACCGAAGTGGACTAGGAGGCACTAGTGTTGACTTGGGTTTTGAGTGATTTTGCCACTTTAACGGCGGTCTCGTGACACAGGGGTTTGTTGGCAATTCCTTATATCGACCTGCTTGTGAGTATTTCCGCTACTCTAACGGTTGCAATGTTTATGAATACTTCCGCTACTCTGACGGTTCGCGATCATTCTCAAGACTGCCTTAATCTCGAGAAGCTGCTAAAGGAACTTAGCGCCTGAGAAATCAACTTTCTCGGAAGGCATGCCGAAACGGACATTTCTACATTGGCGGGCTAGCAGGAGCCAAAGGTGGACCGTTCTACCATCTAGGGGACTTGGGGTCTCGTCCCGGTCGACGAGTTTAAGGGGACTTACCATTTCGAAGAAACTTTCTTCGAAAAACGTGCCGGATAGGATAGACTTACCATCTCGAGGAATCAACTTTCTCAAAAGAGGGATTGGAATTGGAATTGGAAAAGGGGTTAGAAAGGGGACTTACCGTCTTTAGAAAGACGTGCCTATTGGAATTGGAAAGGGGACTTACTGTCTTCAAAAAGACGTGCCTGATTTGGAATTAGAAAGGGGACTTACCGTCTTCAGAAAGACGCGCCTGTGGGAATATAGAAAGGGGAGTTATCGTCTTCGGAAAGACGTGCTTGATTTGGAATTGGAAAGGGGACTTACCATCTTTGGAAAGACGTGCCTAATTTGAAATTTGACCGAACAATGCCCCTAAGGGCATTTCAGTCATTTTGCCTCTATTCGGGCCTAGTGGGCCCGCGAAGTGATGGATAGACATGATTAGACTTAGAGAGTTGATTTCAATTGGAATACGTCCATATTAACTTGAGTACAAGTCTGGACAGACCGTAGACTGTCGAGCTGTCAAAAATGGGGTGCTTACAGCATTCAACCCCTTTACCTGCGTACTTTTAGAAGTGGCATAAGTAAACTATTTTTACGAAAAAAATACTTTATATATATCTATCTCTCTTTCTCTCTCTCAAATAGGAAACACGGAACGAGGTAAAGTACAAAAAGGAGCTAAAGCCACCCTGTGACCAAGTAACCTCAGACATCTCTAAAAGCTCAGACTTTCATAGCCGACAAGAAATAGAGAATGGGGCAACGACCTACCCTTGACCTTCTTAATCAACCTTAGACTTCCCTAGAGGAGCATCGTTTCGCCAGACGGAGTGTTGGTTTAAGAAATAGCAATTTCAAGACATCAACCTAGGACCTCCTCGGAAGAGTATCATTCAGCCAGACAAAGCATTAATTCCCCTAGAAGAGTATTATCCTACCAGATGGAATGCCAAACATCGACCATAAGGCTACTGCAACAAGTTCCCTCAATCTCAACCTCGACCTCAGCATCAACTCCGGTAGTGGCACTCTCAACATCTTGAACAATCTCATTTGAGGCATTTTTTATAGTAGCCCTGGCAAGACCACCCTCTCCTCAATAGCAGTAGTCCTCTCCTCGGCCAGAGTGGCTCTCGTCAGCGTCAGTTCAGCTTTTGGTCATGCCCCTTCAACTCCAAATTCAGTCAGCAAGGCAACCTCTCTAGTGTCATTCATCCCGAAGGTAAGACAGAGGAAAAGGGGAAAAGGTAAGAATTCATTAACCCGAAGAATATGTAAGTAAAAAAAAAAGAAAAAAAAAGAAAATATTTCTACTCCAATCAAGTTTCAAGGTTTTCTAAAAATTCTCAAAAGGTTTCAATCAAAATTGATCTCAAAACTTTTTAAGCTTCTTCCTTAATAAGATTCCTATTCCAATCAACTTTCAAGGTGTTTTAAAAATTCTCCCTCCAAAAAGTTTTCTTCAAAAGCAATCCTAAAAAATTTTCAAGGCTTCAATCCTTCTCCTTCCAAAAATTTTATCAATTTCGAAGTTTTCTAAATCGCAAAATCCATTTTCAAAAATTTCCTAAGTGTTTCCCTCAGAAGGTTCATCCAAAATTCTATTTTCAAAAATTGTTCCTAAGTTTTTCTTTCAATAGTTTAGGCCCTTCCGAGTTTCTCAGGGCTTTCTTTACCAAAAAGGCCTCACCCTCAAAGGTTTTATACCTTTTTTCCTTCAAAAATATTTTCTTTCAAAAATTCTAACTCTTTCCTCATTTTGAAAATTTTGTCCAAGTTTCACGGGGTCTTCTCTACCAAAAAGACCCGGCTCTCAAGGCTTTCTTAACTTTTTCCTACAAAAAATTTGATTTCAAAAAAACCTTTCTAGGTTTTCTAACTCCGCTCTTCAAAAAAAAAAAAAAAAAAGAGGTTTCATTTCAAAATCATTTCCTCGGTTTTTCAAAAACTTTTTCCATCAAAAAGTGTAATCAGGTTTCCTGAATTTTATCCTTCAAAAACTTCATTTTTAAAATTTTTCGGGTTTTCAAGCGTTCACCTCAAAAAGCCTATTTTCAAAATTCTAGGTTTTCAAACTTTTTCCTCAAAAGTTTTGTTCCAAGTTTGAAAAGGTTTTCCAAAACCCTTCTAGTTCAAACCAAATTAATCAATTTTAGAAAGCGATTTCAAAATCATTTCAAACACTCAACTTCAATTTCAAAAATCATTTCAAAATCAAGTTTTTAAAATTTCTAATTTCAAAATTCCAAACAATCTAGTTTTCAAACTCAAAATTCCAAATTCCAACTACTCCAGTCTTCAAGAATCCTCAAATTTCGTCTCTCCGATCACCTTACGGTCAACATTGGACTCTTACTTTATCGTTTTCTGTCTTCGACAAGCAAAGACAGAAAAAGAGGGACAGTTGTAAACACCCCATTTTTGCCTGCTTGGCAAGCTTCGATCTGACCGAACTCACCTTCAAATCGACATAGACACAATCAAAATCAGTCATCTAGTCTCAATCTAGCCACTTAATCACTTCAGGGGCTTATTGGGCCTAATAGAGGCAAAATTACCAAAATGCTCTTGGGCCATCGTTCAGTCCAAGTCAAGTTGGCACGTCTTCCTAGAGATGGTAAGTCCCTATTTCAATCTCAAATCTATGGTCAAATCCAATTTCAAATCAAATTCAATCTGGCACGCCTTTCAAGAAAGTTGATCCCTTAGGTGGTAAATCCATCTAGTCTGGCAAGTTCTTTGAGAAAATTTCTCGGAACGGTAAGTCTCTTCAAACTTGTCGACCGGGACAGAACCCAAGTCCTCGAGATGGTAGAACGGATTACTTATTGCGCTTGCTAGCTCGGCAATGTAGAATGTCAGTTATCTGGCACGTCTTTCAAGAAAGTTAATTCCTCAGACGATAAGTTCACTTAGGAGCTTCCTGAGATTTGATCGTCTCTGGATTGAACGCACATCGTCAGAGTGGCAGAAATTCTCACAAACAATGCAATCGTTACAGTGGGAAAAGCAGTCATAAATAGGTCGACATTGGGAATTGCCAATAAAATCCTTATGTTACGAGACCAAATTTGCCTCCTGGCCGTGACACGTTTACCAAAGGACAAGATACCTTTGGAAACCAACTCGTCATAGATAGTTAGAGTGACGGAAACACTCAAAACCTAGGTCAACACCAGTGCTTACTAGCCCACTTCGGTGAAAAATGACCAAACTATCCCTTAAGCCTTTTCATAGCACGTTTCTCGAGAAAGAACCTAAGTGCTCGGAGTGATAATTTCACCCTTCCAAGATCGTCCCAAAGATGATCCACCATATTCAAGTGTCTTCTAGTTGGTTCTGGACCAATTCCAAGACCATCCGATCAAATGACCATTTTGCCCTTAGGCATCCCAGTGCCTTCGGGAACCACACCGACTCTGGGTATCAAATCGGTTACCTCCTAAGGATGCTTCTAATAGTATTCTCAAGCTTCTAGCATCTTTTGAGAACATTCTAAGTCTATTTCGACTAACCCATTGCAAAATGATCGTTTTGCCCCTAGTGGGCCGGTTGCCTTTTCTAACCACACCAGCTTTGGGTATAAAATCGAAAATCCCCTGGAACACTCTAGATAGTGTTTCCAATCTTCAAGTCCTTTCTCGGGACATTTTAACTCCATTTCGATGGTTTCCTGGTCTAGTTGACTGTTTGCCCCTAAGGGCTCGACCAACCACTTCAACAATCCCGACATTGTTTTTGCAAGCCCATTATCCCCGGGACACTATTTTAAGGGTTTTTATCCATTTGTGGCCTTTTGGATCATTCTTGGCCTCCCAAAAGATTCTTGGATCCTTCGAAGTCACTTGCAATGGAGCCAAGTCAATAATTGCATGGTAGTCACAAATATAGGCGCCCAAATCTTTTGCCTTGCGTGTCAAGGTCGAAAGATACATTTCTTGCTGCCCTTAAAACTTTCCTAAGTGACTGGCACCATTAGTAGGGAATTTTCCCTAGAGCCACTATAACAGGCGCCAAGCTAGTCTTGTGTCTATAAATATAGAGTCTCCCCCTACATGAAAAGGGTCCGCAAACTTAGTCCAAAAACTCTGCTTTTTGAAATACAGAGCTCGAAGTCTCTCCAAACCCTAGCTCCCTCTAATCTCTTCAAACCCTAGCCTCCCGTGTAACCCTAAGGACTTATGGCATGCACATCAATTCATTCCATTAAGAGGGGCTCCAATCCCTTTATGCTCATAGAGATAGGGTTGCTAATAAAACAAGGGGCAATCGATCAACAAGGTCTCTCAGCGACCTCCTCGACATCAAATCTAAAGAAGGCAAATCCGAAGACTCAAAGAGTAGTTTAAGAGTTCTTATGTAAAATTAGTTAAGTGGAAATCCCAAAGGAAATTGTTCCCTTTCCCCCATTAAAATATATTTTGACCCTATTGTACTTAGATTCTGAATTTCGATATATTTCCTCGTGTTTTAATGAACGCATGTCCCTACTCTGACGGTAAGGTATCTGCATACAGAGGCAAACCCCCTATCTCCAAAAGTGAGTCAATGCATCATAATTAGTTGGCCTATCAAGTAGGGACACCCTAGGACATGCATTGCATAAAGCTCTCTAAAAACCAGAAACTTACTTGCGATTTGTGTTTTTATCTTTCTATCTCTTCCTTTTTTATTTTGTAGAAATTCTCTGTAAAAGTCAACATTGCTCCCAAGAAAGAATAGTGTCCACCTAGAAGCCCCATCACTACCAGACAAAGAACTTTTCTAATGGCAGCCAACCTCGATGAGACCTCCCCTGTCACTCGCAAGGAGATTAATGAGATGAAAAGCAAAATAGATGAAATGTTCAAGCTGATGTAGGCAATGGTGTCTCAAGAGCCCACTTCAACAATTCCTACAACCTTAGTGCCACCCAATCGACCACTCAAATAGGGGCAAACCTGAATATTGGAAGAACAGGTAGAACTCAAAAAAAGAATGATGAAACTGGAGACCATGATCCCTCTATCTCACGCAGAAATGACCAATGTGAAAAAAGAAGAAAAGTCAACCTCTCGCCAGAAGATCATTCTCCCGTCACAACCTCAACTCCATCTTGCCACAGTACGCCACCCTTAAACTCCTACCAACCCCTCCCAGGATGCGAATCAGAGACAGATTGAAGTCGAGCATACTCTTTCACAAGAGAAGGTAAAAAAGGAAAGTCAAAGCTTCACCCTGCCCGAATGCTCTAGAGATGCAGCTTACCGGCAACTTTGTGAATTTGGGCGCTTAGTCAAGGTACCTCCAAAGCCCATTCTTGATAAAGCGCTTGAACCTAAAGGTCATAACATCGGAAGTTGCCATACCCTAAAACGGAAGATGCAAAGTCTCAGGGAATCCTAAGCAGCAAACCTGGCAGGAATTACTAGCACAGCATTCGACCCTTTGCCCTTGCAACCGTTTGCACCAGTAACACCTAGGATACCTACTTTTGAGTTGGTTTATGCATCGTCGTATACTAGACTTAAAAGAGTAAGAGGGCGGAATTGATCCTTTACCCAATTGGCCGACACCCAAACAAATGCTTAGGATAATTTGGTGAAAGCTGGATACCTGTGCCCAATACCGGCTACACCACTGGTTAAACCTCTACCTTCCTCTTTCAACTCAACACTCAGGTGCGCATATCACTCAAGCAGTCTAGGCCATAACATAGAAAGTTACTGATCTCTGAAACATAAAATCCAAGATCTAATATATCATAAGTCGTCGAAATCAAGGAGGTAAAACCAGTCCCCGCTGTTCCCACTAGTCCACAACGCAATCACACCGTTAATACAATCATGGAGGAGGAAATCAATAGCAGTACCATCTTCGGCACTTCCCTAAGCGTCGCAGAAGATCTGTCAATCTACCCTATGCTGTTTCAGGATGCGTCTGGCGAATGGAATACCAAGGAGATGGGCATAGTCCCAAAACCCTATTAGGGGTTCTCATCAGAAGGTCTACAAAGAAAAGGGAGGTTTCCATAAAATTCCTCTATTTTCTTTTCGTTTTCTATTTCTCGCATATTTTCTTAAATAAATACTGCATGCCATGTAATCATATTTTTAAAATGAAAATGGATAGTTTCCAATTTATCCCCTTTGTTTCATGCTCTTGTGGATGAATATTACTTTTAGGGATTCTTTTCCATTTGGTAAATGACTCGACTTAAAGGATGGGATAGTATGGGCAACCCATTCAAAGGAGGGTTAAGACCTTTGATAAACAAAGAGAGAGTGAGAGATAGGAAGGAGATAGTGTGGATTTCATTGAAAAGGTGACACTCGTGTGATATCCTGGTTAAGCGATGGGCAGCTGAGTACTTAAAATGATGAGGAGCCATTGTTCTATTTATGCGAAATAAACACTATCCATTGCTCACCCCACTAGAGTCGTCAGTGATATCTTTTCAAATATCCCCAAACCTATAACCATCCCCCACACTAGGGTAAGCACAGAGTAGTTGATTCAGCAGAAACACACCATTGTTTTTAGGAACATTGTCTAAATTTTGTATAAAGGCTTTATGGACTAAGCAATTTAATTTGAAGTGATGAAAGGCCCTCATTTCTTTTACCATACACAAACAAATCCGTTTTACAAAGCCCACTTGAGCCGGTTACTTTCCTCAAGAAAACTAACCAGAAGATCACCGCTTATACTGGGTTAAGGCAAAGGCCATGAGTAGGAACTAATGAGCATTGATGAAAAGGATGATTTCTAAGAAGATATAATGAGCAACGATAAAAAGGGCGATTTCTAAGAAGATATAATGAGCAACAATGAAAAGGGTGATTTTCAAGAAGATATAATGAGCAACGATGAAAATGGTGATCTTTAAGAAGTTATGCGCCAAAGACGTCTCTAGTAAAGAAGATATGGTGTTTATAGGGATCTTCAAAAGAAGATACTGTCAACCTAAAATATAAATGAAAAAGTTGGCATATCCAAAAGTCGACTTAGCAACAAATTTCTTAATGAAAAAAGGAATCTTAAATTAGAAGGTAGAAAGCGATCTAGAAGAACAACGAGAGTATGAAGGAAAGAAGAAAGCAGTGAATGGAAGTTAAGTTGCCAAACGTAATCATTGGTCTTTTAAAACCCCGCAAGTGATAATGTTTGAGCCTTTCTACCCTCTTCATTCATAAACCCCTTAACCTAGCCTACGTTATAGTCCAAATTAAAGTCCTATCTGATCAAAGAAAATTGCTTAGTCCAAATAAGCCTGAACAATACCAAGACAATTAGGATGAGAAAGGAGAACTGGGGAGGAATGTAGGGGCAATCTCATGCTCCAAAGTGTGCTCAGATGGTTTTGGTTTAAACAACCCACTAAAAGAAGATCTTTGAGCCTAAATATCCTTTCGTTTCTTACAACCCCTAAACCCAGCCTACATTACGATCCTAAAAGAAGTCTTCTCGGATTGAAGGCTTAGCTGTTTATCGCTCTGCAAAGGGTATGCGAGTTGTTGCTCGAGCTATGGTGGCATTTTGGAGATCTAAGAGAGAAAACCAAGTAAGATCAGAAAAACCCCAAATAGTAATCTTGTAGAAAGTAAGGATAGAATAGCAAACCGAAAGGTTAAGATCCCTAGAGAATGGTGCAAATGCTATCACACCCCAATGAGAATAGGACAAAACTAAGTGGGATAGAATCCTGAAAGTATGGGCCCTAGGGCAATCCTGAGACATTCTTTGTAAATAGCTTACATACATGTATTACTAATGCATCCCTGACATGTGTAATCTGTACATCTATTTAAATTTATGTGTAGTTTGTATCTATTCATGCATTCATAAAAAAAAATGGCATGCATTCAATTCCATTCATGTATGTACATTCATCCAAAAAGTATACCATATATTGAATTCCTTTCTTGCATGAACTTGAGCATTCATGAATATATATATATATATATAGTAGGACATGCAAAATAAGTCAGACATCTAATTCCATGTGCATTTATAAAAAATAAAAAAAAGTATAATATGTATAAATAAACTATTTTTGTACAAAATCTAACTTTATGTCTTTCTCTTCTCTCAAATAAGAAACAGGGAATAGGGTAAAACGCAAAAAGGAGCTAAAGCCACCACTTAGACATCTATAGCACTAGCACACACCTCAGAAAGCTCAGATTTCCATAGCCAACAAGAAACAGAGAATAGGTCAATGGCCCACCCTTGAACTCCCCAATCAAATGACTCTTGACTCGAGATACTGTGTATGCTGAAAAAGAGGAGCAATGAATAACTGCCTGATTGCCCAAAGTTGGAATATTGGAGCACATCCCCGAAAATGAGCATCGACCCCCTGTTGAAGTCTAGTAAGGCTTACGAAGGTCTTTCCCACAATTGTAAGAGCATATGAGTACCCTACACGAATCTTGGCAAGTGGTACATATAACCGACAGTCGATTAAGTCATCCCCCACGTAGAAACATCAACAAATTCAGGAGAAGCAGAGCTAAGGCTACCATGAAGACTGACCAATCTTGAGAAGAGTGCCAATCAATTGGATGAGCTTTCATGTCTATCACAAACTGAAAATGAGAGAAACAAAAACTTCACTAGGACATAAGGAAACTGGTGTAGCAGATCAGAAGAAAAGGCCGCACAACGGAGCCCAAGTTAAGAAGAGACAATCGTGATGCAGCCATCAAGAAAAGTAGGTCCCATAACATCAGCTCAACCATCCCAAAGACCTAGAGAAGCCATACTCATGGGGAGTAGGGGCAAGCTCACATTCCCTAAAACGAAAGAGAGACAAGTCTGGTGGCCAAAAGGGAACCACTGCCAGAAAACAAGCTACACCAATAGGAGAGAAGCCATGTAACTAAAGGACCAACGAAAAATGTCTTGCTCATTTGGAGGATACTGTCGCGCCCAAATTTTTCACACTCGAGGAACACTCACCCAAGCGGGAAAAATGCTGTACTCTCTCGTTAGAACTCACCCTCCTAAAAGAATGAGTGCGACTAGGTTTGAATTGAAAACAGGTTTGAATAAAGGGCTTTTTGAAAAAGATTCGGAGTCGCCACCTAACTTGATTAAGGTGAGTTAGGTCACCTAAAAACTAAGAATAATCCAAAGACTAAGGGTTTTTGAAAAACAATTTTGAAAACATCTCCTCGAGAGAGGGTTTTTAAGAAAACAGGTTGTTTGGCAACCTTTGGAAAACATTTAGCCCTTTTTTTGAAAAATAACTCCTTTTTGGTCTTTGAAAACAGTGATCTAGGTTCGGAGGTTGGTTACGTGTAGGGAAGACGCACTAAGCTATCACCCTACCCCGCCCTTTCGGTACCTACATGTCAATTTACCCTAGATTTACCTATGAGAGTCTTCGACTAACTATAGTTCAACCCTATTCACTTTAGAAAAACAATGTTTGAAAACTAATATGATGCATGATAGGCAAGTGCAAGATAAGAAAGAATTGGAAAATAGAAATTGATTTGATTTGAAAGTAGATTTGAAGAAATAGAATTGAAATTGAAAAGTTTGAAAATTGAAAGTAGAAGTTTGAAAATAGAAATTTTGGAATTTTGAAAATAGATTTGAATGTGAGGTTTGAAAAGATTTTATAAACCGCACCCATGAGGGTGGAATTGAAAGTTTGAAAAGTATTGTGACCGCACCTATGAAGGTTGCCTACGTATCCCTTTGGGGGAATCAGGTCAGTCGTAGTTCGGACCGGAGTCCGATTGAAAAGAGAAGGGTGGATTTGAAGAAGGAGATTGAATTGGAAATTGAATTCGATTTGGAATTAGAAAAGGAGATTGGAAATTGAAATTGAGAAAATTGGACTTTGATTTGAAAAGATAGATTTGGGCTTGTTTTGAAAAAGAGAAAGATGAAGGTTTAGGAAACCTAGACTTAGGAAAAGCTTGACTCGACTTGGAAGGTTTAGGAGATTAGGAAAGGTTGGATTTAGGAAATGTTTGAATTAGGAAATGCTCGATTTAGGAAAGTGTCATTTTTGAAAGGTTTCGAAATTAGGAAAGTTTTCATTTTAGGAAAGTTTTGAAATTAGGAAAGTTTGAAATTTAGAAAGTTTTGAAATAGGAAAGTATTGAATATAGAAATGTTTTGAATTAAGAAAAGTTTAGTTTGAGAAAAGTTTGGAATTTGGAAAGTTTCAAATTAAGAAAGTTTTGAATTTTGGAATGTTTGAAAAAAGGAAGTTTTGAATTTGGAAAGTTTTGAAAACAAGGAAGTTTTGAAAATAAGAAAATTTCGTTTTAGGAAAGGTTCGAAAGAGGAAAGTTTTCAACTTAGGAAGTGTTTGAATTAAGAAAGTTTCAACTTAAGAAAGTCTTAAATTAAGAAAGTTTTGAGTTTAGAAAAGTCTTAGATTTGGAAAGATTTGAAGTTTAAGAGAGTCTAGAATTTAGAAAGTTTTAGGTTTAGAAAGATTCAACTTAAGAAAGTTTCAAATTTAGAAAGTTTTGAATTTAGGAAGCTTAGAATTTTAGAAAGATTTGAAATTTAGAAAGTTTAGGATTTAGAAAGATTTAGAGGTTTAGAAAATCTTGAAATTAGGAAAGGCTTGAGTTTAGGAAAGGTTTGAAAACTTAGATTTGAAAAATATTTTGAAAAAGGGGTAGAATTACGAAAGGGTTGAACTAGGAAAGATTTAAAAGTTGAGTTTTAAAGTTTAGGAAAGATTTTTATGTTCAAGTTTTGGAAACTTAAGATTTAGGAAAGTGAAAGTTTAGGAAGGATTCGAATTTAGGAAAGATTTGGATTTTGAAACTTAAGGAAAGATTTGAAGTTTAGGTTTAGGAAACTTATGGTTTAGGAAGGTATTGAATTAGGAAAGGTTTGGATTAGGAAGGGATTGGATTTGGTTTCTAAAAGAGAAAGGTTGGATTTTGTTTCAAAAAACGGAGGATGGGATCTAGTTTCCTAAACGGGGAGATTTGATTTGGTTTCCTAAAGGGAAGGTAGGATTTGGCTAGGATTTGGAAAGGAAAATTCTAGAAACCCCTAGATTTGGAAAATTGTTGTTTTGACGTAGAAAAGAGGTTTTGAAAACATGTATAGTTTTGATATAGAAAACAAAAGATTTTGGAAACCTAGGTTTGGGGCAAAGTTTGAAAATCATGTTTTTGGAAAGAAAACTAGGGTTTCCTAATTGTGGGTTCTAGGGTTTGGTTTGGGCTCTAAGGAAAGAGTTTTTTTGAAAAACGCGTTTTTGGAAATGAAGGTTTTCTAGAAGGGAATCCTAGGGAGAAGTTTTTTTTTTTGGAAAGCGTGTTTTTGGAAACGTAGAGTTTAGAAAGAAAATCCTATAGGGGAATTTCTAGAAGGAAGATTCCGGGAGGAGAGTTTTTAGAAAGATTTTTAGGGAGTGTTTTTAGAAAGTGAATTTTGAGGAAAGAAAGTTTTGGAAAGGAGTTGAAAAAGAGAGTTTTAGGAAGAGATTTTTAAAGAGAGTTTTTGGAAAGTATAAAAACATCTCACTTTCCTAAAGCGATTCTAGCCATAAGAAGGCTAGAACCACTTTCTTAAAGTGGTTTTGAAAACAAGGTTTGAAAATATAGACCAAAAGGCCACTTTTAATATAACACTTTCCTAAAGCAACCCTAGCCATGGAAAGGCTAGAATCACCCTAGGATTGTGATTTTGAAAACATGTTTTTTTTTTAAAAAGAGCCTTTGATGGAATTTTGAAAACAAGCTTGAAAACGCTTTGAAAAACAACTTTGAAAACGAGTTTTGGAAGATGCAAGACTATGATATGCACAATGCAATTTGGGGTCGTGAACATACAAGGTTAAGGCTTCACCACATAATCAAGGGGGCCGGACCCACGTGGTCTTTGGTTAGACTAGAAGAAAGCCCCCGACACGGTGACTCTCCCATAGTCCAATCCTACACATGGACCGGGAATCCCCTTGTTTCAAGCATGCAAAGAAAGGGGGGGGAAAGAGATGGGGGATTAAAATAGAGAAAACCCAAGTGGGTTGGAGAGAGAAGAGAGAGGGGGAAAGTGCAGAAAATTAAATAGGGAGCCTACCTTGTTTCTTGTTTATTTTGTGCGCCGTGCAGTCTTCGGTCTTCCGTCTTGATCTTCACCCTTCAGTCTTCAAGGGTTGTCTTCAAGCTTTGGAGGGCTGCTCTTCAAGTCTTCAGAGAGTGGTTGAATGCTATTGTATGAGTGTATGGGGAAGTGTATGAGTGTATAGGAGGCTAGGGTTTTGTGTATAGTGGCTAGGGTTCGGAAAACCTAGGGAGGCTAGGGTTTTTGGAGGTGCTCGAGCTCTGTGTATCGAATTGTGTAATTTTTAGGTTAAGTTTGCAGACCCCTTTCACGTTGATCGAGGCTCTGTATTTATAGAACTTGGACAAGCCTGGCGCCTGTTGCAGTGGCGCTAGGGCAAAATTTATACTAGCGCCACTAGGAGTGGCGCCAGGCCATTTTTTGGCTTGGCGCCACTACTAGTGGCGCCAGCCATTTAGGAAACAATTAAGGTCGGCAAGCAACGTATCTTTGACTAGATTTGGGTGCCTGTACTAGTGACTACCATGTAAACTTTAGCCTGGCTTCACTAGGAGTGACTTCGGAAAGTCCGGGAATGATTTGAAGGAGCCGGGAGTGACCCGGAAGGCCGGAAAGGAGCAGGAACACTTAAAATAGTGTCCTAGAGGTATTTGACTTGAAAAGTGAGGATTGGATGTGTCGAAAAGGTTGACCGAGCCTTTAGGGGCAAAACGGTCAATCGGACCGGAAAACTGCCGGGACAGACTCAAACTGTCCCGGAAGAAGACTTGGGATCTGGAAACATTATTTAGGATGTTCCCAGAGGTTGCCGGTTTGATTCCCAAGGCCGGCGTGGTCGGAAATGGAGACCGGCCCACCAGGGGCAAAACGGTCATTTTGTACCGGGTTTGCCGAAACTGACTCGGAATGGTCTGGAAAGGTAAAGGAAGGTCGAGAACACTATAAAAAGTATGCTCGGGACATTACCGGTTTGATACCCAGAGCCGGTGTGGTCGAAGAAGGAGACCGGCCCTCTAGGGGCAAAACGGTCATTTTGTACCGGGTTAGCCGGAACTGACTCGGAATGGTCTGGAAAGGTAAAGGAAGGTTGAGAACACTATAAAAAGTATTCTCGGGACATTACCGGTTTGATACCCAGAGCCGGTGTGGTCGAAGAAGGAGACCGGCCCTCTAGGGGCAAAACGGTCATTTTGTACCGGGTTGGCCGGAACTGACTCGGAATGGTCTGGAAAGGTAAAGGAAGGTTGAGAACACTATAAAAAGTATTCTCGGGGCATTCGGATGCTTAGGGGCAAATTGGTCATCTTGACCGAAAAGTCTCGGAAAAGGCCCTAAGGGTAGTCTGGTTATTTTTCACCGAAGTGAGCTAACAAACATGGGTATTGACCTAGGTGTTGAGTATTTCCGCTACTCGGACGGGGTTGAGTATTTCCGCTACTCGGACGGGGTTGATGATTTGAGAGTATTTCCGCTACTCTAACGGTTCTGTGAGTATTTCCACTACTCTAACGGGTCTGTGAGTATTTCCGCTACTCTAACGGTTGAGTATTTCCGCTACTCAGACGGCTTTGTGAGTATTTCCACTACTCTAACGGTTCTGTGAGTATTTCCGCTACTCTAACGGCTCTGTGAGTATTTTCGTTACTCTAACGGTTGAGTATTTCCGCTACTCGGACGGCTCTGTGAGTATTTTCGCTACTCTAACGGTTGAGTATTTCTACTACTCGGACGGCTCTATGAGTATTTCCGCTACTCTAACGGTTGATTTCCGCTACTCGGACGTCTCTGTGAGTATTTCCACTACTCTAACGGTTGTGTGAGTAGTTTTGCTACTCGGACCGTCTCGAGGAATAAACTGTCTCGAGAGAGGGATTGGAAAGGGGTCTTACCGTCTCCGAAGAGACGTGCCTAGATTAGAACCGTCTCGAGGAATAAACTGTCTCGAGAGAGGGATTGGAAAGGGGTCTTACCGACTCCGAAGAGACGTGCCTGGGTTTTGAGTGTTTCCGCCACTCTAACGGTGTTGTGAGTGTTTCCGCCACTCTGACGGTTTTGTGAGTGTTTCCGCCACCCTAACGGTTTTGTGAGTGTTTCTGCCACTCTGACGGTTTTGTGAGTAGTTTTACTACTCGAACCGTCTCGAGGAATAAACTGTCTCGAGAAGGGGATTGGAATTGGAATAAGAAAGGATAATGCCCCTAAGGGCATTTTGGTCATTTTGCCTCTATTTGGGCCTGACAGGCCCGCGAAGCGATGGAAAGACGGAATTTGGACTAGAGGATTGGATTTGATTGGAATATGTCCATAATGACTTGAAAACAAGTCTGGACGGAGTGTAGACTGCCGAGCGGTCAAAAATGGGGTGCTTACAGATACCCATCATACCAAACCCGTAGTCAACTCAAAATAGCATAGGCCATCCTAAAAGTCAAAAGTGGGAAATCTCGGCATCCATCTCATCCTCGAAGGCTGGCTCATCTGGAGGGAAGGGGTCGACTAGTGGCCTACTCCCCTTCCCACTCTGGTTAGAAGATACCCGATTAGCAGAGCGCTGACTACCCTTAGAGCGGCTAAAGCTGGTGACAGAATCTGTCCGGGCTGCCTTCTCGGAGCGATATCTCCTCTTAGAACCATCATCACCCGCATCCGCATCCTGAAAAGGTAAGCAAGGTAAGAGGTGTTAATATACGGTATATGAATATAAGAAATAAAAGCTAGGAAGAAGTAATGATGATAATAACCGAAGATAAAAATGAATGACATAACTTTCAGGCTTCTTAAACTTTTCATTCAAAGCTTTTTTTTTAAAATCAACTCATGAAGGTTTCATAAAAAAAAATTTCTCGAAAAGTTTCTTAACTTCCCTTCAAAAGTTCTTTTTAAAAAATCTGTTTCCCAATGGTTTCCTATTATTTCCTCCGAAAGTTTCCAAAAACTCTTTCTTCTAAAAGTTCCTTTCCAAAATCAGTTTTCAAAAAGGTTTTCTGATTCTCTTTTCGAAAAGTTCATCTCCAAAATCACTTCTTACAATTAGAATTCTAAGTCAAGTTCAAAAAATCATTTTCAAAATCAAATCTCCAAATTTCGTCAATCCATCTTCAAGCTTTTTTGATTAAGTTCTTCAAGAAATTTCTTTTCCAATCAAGTTTAAGTTTCTCCCAAACTTTTTCTTTCAAAGAAAAAAAAAGTCTTAGTTAAAAAAAAAAAAAAAACTTTTCAAGATTTCACTCCAAAAATTCTTCCTTCCAAAATTTCTATCAACTCCCAAAGTTTTCCATCCTAAATCTTTATCAATCTCAAAATTTTTCAAATCTGAAAGAGTCCCTAAGATCTTACCTCCAAAATGTTTCCTAAAATTCTATTTTTCAAAATCTTTCCAAGTCTTTTGTTTAACAAGATTTCAAAACTCAAGTCTCAGGTCAAAATGAATTTCCTATACATTTTGATTTTAAAACCCATTCTAAGTCAAAATGAATTTCTGACACATTTTGATTTTAAATCCAATTCTAAGTCAAAATGAATTTCCTACACATTTTGATTTTAAAATTCCAATTCTAAGTAAAAATGAATTTCCTACACATTTTGATTTTAAATCCAATTCTAAGTCAAAATGAATTTCCTACACATTTTGATTTTAAAATTCCATTTCTAAGTCAAAAGGAATTTTCTACACATTTTGAATTAAAAGGTCAAGTTTTGAGTCAAAATAAATTCCCTACACATTTTGATTTGTCAATTTCAAGTCAAAACAAGTTTTCTAAAATTTCTAGGGTTTTCTGTCTTTTTCCTTCAGCAAGATTTTATTCAAAACCTTTTCCAACTCTTTTCCAAATTCTAAAAATTTTAGCAAAGTTTCGTTTAAAAATGGTCCCTACAACACCCACTACATCAACACAAAACACAAGCCATGAACTTTACAAACACCACCATCACATACCACCAACACCCGCACACACTTTTAAAATTTTTAAACTTCCCAAAAGACTTGTTTCATTTTTCAATAAATCAATGGTGTTCAAAGATATCCTAAAATTTTTTAAAATTATTTCAAATATTTTCTAAAATATTCCAACATTTTTCTAAATTTTAAACTCCCTTAATTTCATCGCTTTCTCAATTTTCTCCATTTTTCCTATTTTTCTAAGTCTTTTTTTATATTTTTCAAAAAATAAAAAATTCAAAAGTTTTTGAAAAATCACGAAATTTCATACGGCTGCTAAACACATTTTTCTAAGGCACATAGTATAAAAATCTAGCCAAAAAACTCAAAACCTAAGCTCATAGGAACAAACTCCTAATTCCTGCAAAAACTCTTTTCACATAATCACGTAAAATCACTAAAATTCAATCAAACAAGCACTAAAATGCAAAATAACTGCACCATGGTGTTCAAAATATATCAAAACATTAATTTTCACTATTTACATAACTTAAACAGAATTCTACCCATCAAAATCAACATAAACTAAAAAACTCACCTCTTGGAGGTCTCCGGCAAAAACTTCTCTTCTGGCATCTTTTCCGGTGACGTGGTCTACTTTTGGCAATCCCCAGGGCCCCTAAGATGTGCTCCTTCAATGTCCAAGTTGGTTTCCTCGCAAAGCCTCTTGGTTTTGCAAAAATTTTCCAAAATCCTGCAAGTGCTCGAACCAGAAATGTTTCTAGTTTTGATCCTAGGCATGGCGCCACTGCTAGTGGCGCCAAGCCATTTCTTCCAAAGGCGTCACTGCTAGTGGTGCCAGTTACCAATTCTAGCCAATTTTGCCCTTTTTCTGCCAAAACTCGATTTCAAAGGCCTTTTAGGCCCAATATCCGTTTCCACACTCTCGTCTTCAAAAATTTTCAAAGTTCATCCCTCCAACCGCCTCATAGTCAGCATGTGAATCTTACTTTATCGTTTTTTATCTTCGACAAGCAAAGACAGAAAAAGATGGGTAGCTATAAGCACCCCATTTTTGCCCGCTTGGCGGTCTCTGGTCCGTTCAGACTTGAGTTCAAGTCAATATGGACATACTCTAGTTTTTTAATCCTAATCCAGTCAATCCATCGCTTCGTGGGCCCACAAGGCCTAAATAGAGCAAAATGACCAAAATGCCCTTGTGGGCATTGTTTTGGTCCAATTCCAAATCAGGCACGTCTTTCTGAAGACGGTAAGTCCCCTTTCCAATCTCATTTCCAATTCCAATTCCAATTCCAATTCCAATTAAATCCATTGCACCTTTCAACAAAGTTGATTTCTCAAGGTGGTAAGACCTTCCAATCTGGCACGTTTCCTAGTGAACTCTTCAAAACGGTAAGTCCCTTCAAATCCGTTGACCGGGACGAGACCCCAAGTCCCCGAGATGGTAGAATGGTCCACCATTGGGGCCTGCTAGCCCGCCAATATAGAAATGTCCATTTCAGCACACCTTTTGAGAAAGTTGATTCCTCAAGTGCTAAGTCTATTTAGTAGCTTCCTGAGATCAGGCAATCTCAGGAATGATCGCGAACCGTCAGAGTAGTGGAAGTACTTGTAAACATCGTAGCCGTCAAAGTAGCGAAAATACTCGTAAACAGGTCGATATAGGGAACTGCCAACAAACCCCTATATCACGGGACCACTGTCAGAGTGGTGAAAACACTCAAAACCCAGGTCAACACCAGTACCTGCTAGCCCACTCCGATAAAAAATGACCAAACTGCCCCTAGGGCCATTTTCTGACACATTTCTCAAGGTAGTACCTAAGTCCTTAGAATGGTAAGTCCACCCTTCCAAGATCGCCCCAGAGACGATTTGGCATGATTAGGTGCCTTCCAGTTAGTTTCGGGCCAATTCCGAGACTTCCCGGTCATGATAACCATTTTGCCCCTAGGTATTCGAACACCCCGGGAACCACACTAGCTCTAGGTATCAAACCGGTAATCTCTCGAGAATACTTTTTATAGTATTTCTGGCCTTTCATTATCTTTCCAGATTATTCCAAGTCAATTTCGGTAAACCTGGTGCAAAATGACCGTTTTACCCTTGGTGGGCTGGTCGCCTTTTTCGACCACATCGGCTCTAGGTATCAAACCGGTAACCTCCTGGGACATTCTAAATAATGCTTCCAAACCTTGAGTCTTCTTCCGAGACATTCTAAGTCCGTCTTGACAGCTTTCCGACCCAGTTGACTGTTTTGGCCCTAATGGCCCGGTTAACCCTTCCAACATATGTTGTCATCATTTTTCAAGTCTAATACCTTTGGGACTCTATTCTAAGGTTTCTTGTCCCTTTCCGGCTTTCTGGGTCATTCTTGGCCCCTTTAAATCCTTCCTGGACCTTTCGGAGCTACTCCTAGTGAAACCAGGCTAAAAATTACTTGGTAATCACTCGTACAGGCGCCCAAATCTTCTGAAGATACATTGCTTGCCGACCTTAAAACTTTCCTTACTGGCTGGCGCCCCCCAAGCCAAATTGGCTAGGCGCTAGAAGGATTTTTGGCCTAGCGACACTGCAACAGGCGCCAGGTCATTCTTCTCTCTATAAATACAGAGTCTCTTCCAGCATGAAAGAGGTCCGCAAACTCAGTTTGAAAACCCTACTATCGATATACAGAGCTCGTAGCCTCCCTAAACCTTAGTCTTTTTTAGGTTTTCCAAACCCTAGCCTCCTATACACTCACATACACTCTTATACACTTATACACTAGCCTCAAAGCCTTCATTGAAGACTTGAAGTGCTGCAATTTTGAAGCTTCCAAAGATCGAAGAAAAGTTCTCGAAGACTGAAGCGAAGCAAGGACCTAAGCAAGAAAAGCAAGTAAGAAAAACAAAGCGCGCAAAGCAAAGCAAAATAAAGAAGATACAAGGTAGACTCTCTATTTAAGTTTATGCATCCTCCTCCTCTCTCTTCTCCCTCCGAACCCACATAGGTTTTCTTCTATTTTAATCTCCCATCTTCTTCCTCTCCCCCCCCCCCTCTTGCATGCTTGAAACAAGGGATTTTTCGGTTGTAAGCACCCCATTTTTTACCGCTCGGCAATCTACACTTCATCCAAACTTGTGTTCAAGTCATTGTGGGCATATTCCTATTGAAACCAATTCTCTAGGTCCAAATCCCGTCTGTCCATCGCTTCACGGGCCTGTTAGGCCCAAATAGAGGCAAAATGACCAAAATGCCCTTAGGGGCATTGTCCTTTCCTTTCCAATCCCACTCACGAGACAGTTTATTCCTCTAGACGGTTCCACTCCAGGCACGTCTCTTTGGAGACGGTAAGACCCCATTCCAATCCCACTCTCGAGACAGTTTATTTCTCGAGACGGTTCCATTCCAGGCAAGTCTCCTCCGAGACGGTAAGACCCCTTTCCAATCCCACTCTCGAGACAGTTTATTCCTCGAGACAGTTCCAATCCAGGCACGTCACTTTGGAGACGATAAGACCCCTTTCCAATCCCACTCTCGAGACAGTTTATTCCTCGAGACGGCTTCAACTCAGGCACGTCTCTTCGGAGACGGTAAGACCCCTTTCTAATCCCACTCTCGAGACAGTTTATTCCTCGAGACGGTTCCAATCCAGGCACGTCTCTTCGGAGACGATAAGTCCCTTTTCCAATCCTACTCTCGAGACAGTTTACTCCTCGAGACGGTTCCAATCCAGGCACGTCTCTTCGGAGATGGTAAGTCCCCTTTCCAATCCCTCTCTCGAGACAGTTTATTCCTCGAGACGGTCCGAGTAGTGAAATTACTCACAAAACCGTTAGAGTAGCGGAAATACTCACAAATAGGTCGATATAGGGAATTGGCAACGAACCCCTGTGTCACGATGACTGCCGTTAGAGTGGCGGAAACACTCAAAACCCAGGTCAACACCAGTGTTTGTTAACCCACTTTGGTGAAAAATGATCAAACTGTCCTTTGGACCTTTTCCGAGACTTTCCGGTCAAGATGACCATTTTGCCCCTAGGCATCCGAATGCCCTGGGAACCACACCGGCTCTGGGTATCAAACCGGTAATGTCCCGAGAATACTTTTTATAGTATTCTAAACCTTCCTTTACCTTTCCGGACCATTCCGAGTCAGTTCCGGCAAATTCGGTACAAAATGACCATTTTGCCCCTAGTGGGCCGATCTCCTTTTCCGACCACGCGCGGCTCTGGGAATCAAACCGGCAACCTACGGGAACATTTTGAATAATGTTTCCAGATCCCAAGTCTTCTTCCGAGACAATCCGAGTTTGCCCTGGCAGCTTCCTAGTCTGATTGACCGTTTTGCCCCTAAGGGCCCGGTCAACCTTTCCGACACATCTTATCCTCACTTTTCAAGTCAAATGCCTCTGGGACACTATTTTAAGTGGTCTTGCTCCTTTCTGGCCTTGCGGGTCATTCCCGGCTCCTCCAAATCATTCCCGGACTTTCCGGAGTCACTTCTAGTGAAGCCAGGCTAAAAGTTGCATGGTAGTCACTAGTACAGGCGCCCAAATCTAGTCAAAGATACGTTGCTTGCCAACTTATAAAGTTTCCTAACTGGCTAGTGCCACTACTAGTGGTGCCAAGCCAAGAATTGGCCTGGCGCCACTCCTAGTGGCGCCAAGAGCAATTTTGCCCTGGCGCCACTGCAACAGGCCCTAGGTTTGTCCAACCTCTATAAATACAAAGCCTCATTCAACGTGAAAAGGGTCTGCAACCTTAACCTAAAAATCCTATATTTTGATATACAGACCTCAAGCACCTCCTAAACCCTAGTCTCCCTAGGTTTTCCAAACCCTAGCCACCCTACCCCAAACCCTAGCCTCCTATACACTTATACACTCCCCCATACACTCATACACTAGCCTTCAACCATTCTTTAAAGATTTGAAGAGCTGTCATCTAAAGCTTGAAGACAACTCTTGAAGATTGAAGACGAAGATCAAGACGAAGACTGAAGACCGAAGACTACACGGCGCGCAAAATAAAGAAGACATACGGTAGGCTTTCTATTTAAATTTTCGCACTTCCCCCCTCTCTCTTCTCTCTCCTAACCCACTTGGGTTTTCTCTATTTTAATCCCCCATCTCTTTCCCCCCCTTTCTTTGCATGCTTGAAACAAGGGGATTCCCGGTCCATGTGTTGGATTGGGCTATTGGAGAGTCACTGTGTCGGGGGCTTTCTTCTAGTCTAACCAAAGACCACGTGGGTCCGGCCCCCTTGATTATGTGGTGAAGCCTTAACCTTGTATGTTCACGACCCCAAATTGCATTGTGCATATCATAGCCTTGCATCTTCCAAAAACCGTTTTCAAAGTTGTTTTTCAAAACATTTTCAAACTTGTTTTCAAAATTGCATCAAAATCTCTTTTTCAAAAACTTATTTTCAAAACCACAATTCTAGGGTGATTCTAGCCTTTCCATGGCTAGGGTTGCTTTAGGAAAGTGTTACATTAAAAGTGACCTTTTTGGTCTATATTTTCAAATCTTATTATTTTCCAAAACCACTTTCTTAAAGTGGTTCTAGCCCTCTTATGGCTAGAATCGCTTTAGGAAAGTGAGACGTTTTCATACCTTCTAAAAACTCTCTTTTCAAAAAGTCTTTCTTACTAAAAATCTCTTTTCAACATACTTTCCTAAAACCCTCATCTCCAAAATTGTTTTCTAAAAACTCCCTTCCAAAGTCTATTTTTCAAAACTTCCTTTTTTCACTCCTTTCCAAAAACTCTTTCTCCTCAAAATTTGCTTTCTAAAAACACTTCCTAGATTCACCTTCCTAAAAACTCTCTCCAAAAACCTTTCTAAAAAACTCTCTCCAAAAACCTTTCTAAAAAACTCTCTTTCCAAAATCTTCCTTCTAGAAATTTCCTCTCTGGGATGTTCCTTCTAAAATCTACGTTTCTAAAAACACACTTTCCAAAACTCTTTCTCTTTAAAATATTTTTCCAAAAACTCCCTCTTCAAATTCACTTTCCAAAAGTTACTCCCTAGGATTCCCTTCTAGAAAACCTTCGTTTCTAAAAACGCACTTTCCAAAAACTTTTTTCTTGGAGCCCAAGTCAAGCCCTGTAACCTACAATTAGGAAACCCTAAATTTTCTTCCCAAAAACATGATTTTCAAAATTTGCCCCAAACCTAGGTTTCTAAAATCTCTTATTTTCACGTACAAACTATACATGTTTCCAAAACTCTTTTCTACGTCAAAATTATGATTTTCCAAATCTAGGGTTTTTAGAATCTCCTTTTCAAATCCTTACCAAATCCTATCTTCCCTTTAGGAAACCGAATCAAATCTCCCCGTTTAGGAAACTAGATCCTGTCCTCCGTTTTTGGAAATAAAATAAAATCTTTTTTTTTAGAAACCAAATCTAATCCCTTCCTAATCCAAACCTTTCTTAATTCAATTCCTTCCTAAACCATAAGTTTCCTAAGCATAAACTTTAAATCTTTCTTTAAATTTCGCAATCCAACTCTTTCCTAATTCAAATCCTTCTTAAACTTCCACTTTCCTAAACCTTAAGTTTCCAAAACTTGAACATAAAAATCTTTCTTAAATTTTGACATTCAATTTTCAAATCTTTCCTAATTCAACCCTCTCCTAATTCTGCCCTCTTTTCAAGTCTTAACTTTTCAAACCTAAGTTTTTAAACTCAAACCTTTCCTAATCTCAAGATTTTCTAAAAAACTCTAAAATTTTCAAAATCTTAAAATTTTATAAATGTCAAATCTTTCTAAAATTCTAAGCTTTCTAAATTCAAAACTTTCTTAAGTTAAGACTTTCTAAATCTAAAACTTCCTAAAATGAAACTTTCCAATTTTCAAAACTTTCCTTTTTCAAACCTTTCCAATTTTCAAAACTTTCCGATTTTCAAAACTTTCCTAATTTGGGAACTTCCCTAATCTGAAAACCTTTCCTTTTTCGAAAACTTTCTAAACTCGAAACTTTCCAATTTCAAAACTTTCCTAAACCTAAAACTTTCCTAATTCAAAACTTTCTTAATTTGAAAGCTTTCCCAAAATGAAACTTTCCAAAAATAACATTTTCCTAATTCGAAACTTTCCTAATCCAAATCTTTCCTAAATTCCAAGTTCCCAAATCTTTCCAAATCTTCCAAATCCAACATTCCAATCCAATCTTCCTTAATCTCAAGTCTTTCCTAGGTCTCCTATCTTTCCTAAGTCTAGGTTTCCTAAACCTCCATCTTTCCACAACCAAGTCTTTCCAAAATCAATCTTTAAAAAGCAAGTCCAATCTTCTCAATTTCAATTTCCAATCTCCTCTTCTAATCTCAAATCAAATCCAATTTTCAATTCAATTTCTTTCTTCCAATCCAATCTCTCTCTCTTCAAATCAATCTATTTTCAATCGGACTCTGGTCCGAATTACGGCTAGCCTAATTCCCCCAAAGGGATATATAGGCAACCTTCATAGGTGCGGTCACAACACTTTTCAAACTTTCAATTCCACCCTCATGGGTACGGTCTCCATATTTTTCCAATCTCAAATTCCAATCTATTTTCAAAATGTCAATTTCAAATTTCTATTTCCAAATTTTCAAACTTTTCAATTTCAATTCCATCTCTTCAAATCTATTTTCAAATTAAATCAATCTCTTTCCAAATCTATTTTTCAATTCTTTTCTATTGCACTTGCATATCATGCATCATGTTAGTTTCTTTTCAAGCATTCTTTTTCAAAGTGGATAGGATTGGACATGGGTTAGTTAAAGACTCTCATAGGTGAATCTAGGGTAGATTGACATGTAGGTACCGAAAGGGCGGGGTAGGGTGATAGCTTAGTGCGTCTTCCCTACACGTAACCAACCTCCGAACCTAGAATCACTGTTTTCAAAGACCAAAATGAGTTATTTTTCTAAAAAGGGCTAAATGTTTTCCAAAGCCCTTTATTCAAAAGCCCTTTATTCAAACCTGTTTTCAATTCAAACCTAGTCGCACTCATTCTTCTAGGAGGGTGAGTTCTAACGAGAGAGTACAGCATTTTTTCCACTTGTGTGAGTATTCCTCGAGTGCAAAAAATCTGGGCGCGACAGCTGGCGACTCCACTGGGGACTACTTAGAGGGTTAGGCCGTAGTCATGTCTCTTTACCCTCCACCCATGAAGAGTCTTCAATTAACTTGTTCAATCGTATTCACTTTAAATTTTCAAAGCTAAATCTTCAAAATCGTTTTCAAAAAACACGCATTTATTCATATTATCTTGTATTATGTTTGCCATCCACATACTAACACTTGCATCTTTGTTTTGTAGGTGCGCTTTTTGCTTAAGTTTTATTAACTGCTTTGCATGAATGTGATGTACAGGATGAATGGGAGTTGTTGGGCCCTTTCATCCACTTTTAAAAATCACACATACACTGCATGTGCACTTGCATTCTGCATACTTGCAAGCCCTAATATGTCATTTCTAGTTAGAAAGAGGGAACGGTATATTGGTTGTGGGCAAGATGCTGTGTCAGTTTCTTCGCCTACGGCCTCTTGATGGTTCCCCCGCTCAAATCACGAACCGATCATAGCACCACCTCGGGGAGTGGGCCTAGGTTTGAAGTTCCGAGGACCGAGCCTTTTTAGGACGCATTAGTCAACCCTCAACCTCATACTCATGTAGACACCATACATAGCCGAACCTCTGCCGGATTTAAGACACGAGCACCGTTTTCAAAATCACGGAGGAAAGGGCGACTGCTATTACTTTCATTCATACTTGTCTATTCCTGCTGTTATACTGACTGTATTTATACTGTTATAATGTCTGTGTAACTGTTCATGCATGCATGTTTACTTCAATTTTACCTTCTCTCCTTATACTTTCTGCATATTCATGTTCATGCGTTCAATATTCCATGTCAAGACAAGAGTTCCAAGTAACTCAAGTCACTGCATTCTCATGCATATGATCAACCCATTGAGAGTAACACCAACATCACTCTCCCTTGCATTAAACCTACCCAAACCCTAAGGTTTCCCGCGTAACCCTAGGGACTCATGGCATGCACACCAATCCATTTCATAAGAGGGGCCCCAATCCCTCTATGCTTACGGAGATAGGGTTGCCAAGAAGACAAGGGGCAATCAATCAACAAGGTCTCTCAGCGACCTCCTCGACATCAAATCCAACGAAGGCAAATCCGAAGACTCAAGAGTAGTTTAGGTTTTCCCTTCGTAAAAGTAGATAGGTGGAAGTCCAAAGGAAAATGTTCCCCCTCCCCCTATTAAAATGTATTTCAATTCTTTTGTATCTCAAACCCAAAATTTAATGTACTTCTTTATTTTTTGCGAATGAATGGATAAATGATTGTATGAATGGATGAAGGTTCCCACTTAACGGTAAAGTATTTGCATGCAGGGGCAAACCCCTATCTCCAAAAGTGAGCCAATACATCATGCTTAGTCTCCCTCTCAACTAGGGGCACCCCTAGGACATGCATTGCATAAAAATTTTCAAATCAAGGCACTAATTTCTCTTTTGTTTCTTGTCTTCTATCCTCCCCCTCGTCATCTCCAAACACCAAGAGAACCGAAGGCAGAAGCAAGACAAGAAGGGGGTTTTTCTAAACCATTTATTCATTGTTATCATATTGCTCGCACATTCACTTCTTTTATGCTCATGCACCCATATCCATTGCAAGACAAGAGTTCCAAGAAACTCGAGTCATTTCGTTCTCATGCATCTAATCAACCGTAAAGAGAAAGGAGCAATCCGATCTCATGTTAATCGAACCTACCAAGCTTCCTACGGGTTCTTAAACCCTAAGGATTCATGGCATGCATAGAATCATATCTTGAGAGAGGCTCAAATCTCTCTCAGTCCATGGAGGTAGGATTGCCCATATAGGAAATCATTAACCGGCCCACGCCGAAGAGGTATTGTTTGCATAATAGGGGCAAAACCTTACCTCCAAAATGGACTTGCCATCATTCCTAGACTCCCTTAAAGAAGGGACCTCCATAGGACATGCATTGCATAGAACCCCCAACTCCACATGCTAACTATATTTTGTTTTTCTTTTTCAGGTCAAAGAGCACAACCAAACTCATGAAAACCCCTCTAGTATCATGCCCAATTCAAACTCATGCAAGGATGAGCCAGGCTATTGAAGGAGGCCGAACCTACGTGAAGGAATAATTAACCATCCATCCGCAAGACATTACCTCTATGCAACTACCCTCGCGCCATGCCAAGACAATCACTATCCATGCAGAAGAGGACCTCACCATTTGCGAAGTCTTGTCAGACCCGTGCATTGCAACAACACATCCTCTAACTTCCAAATGCATGACAAATATCGTGAACTCGCCCTCCATTGATACACCTGATGAATGAAGCACCAAGAGGTTGATGTAGTCCCAAAACCCTATTAAGGATTCTCACCAAAAGGCCCACAAGAAAAGGGAGGTTTTCATAAAATTCATCTCTTTCCTTTTTGTCTGTCTATTTTCTTGCATATCTTATTTAAATAAACACACATGCCGTGCATTCATGATTTGAAATGAAAAAGATGAAGTTTCCAGTTTATCCCCTTTTGTCTCATACTCTTGTGGAGGATTGTTGCGTTTAAGGATTTTTTCCCATTTAGTGATGACTCGACTTGAAGGATAGGATAGCATAGGCCACCTATTTAAAAGGGGTTAAAACCTTTGAGAGAGAATGAGAGAATGAGAGATAGGAGGAAGATAGTCTCAATAGAGAAATGCAGAGTTTATTGAAAAGGCGACACTTGCATGATATCCTGGCTAAGCGATGGGCAGCCGAGTCTCTAAAATGATGAGAAGCCATTGTTCTACTTATCCCAAAATACTCCCCCCCCCCCCCCCCCCCCCCCCCCCCCCCCCCCCCCCCCCCCCCCCCCCCCCCCCCCCCCCCCCCCCCCCCCCCCCCCCCCCCCCCCCCCCCCCCCCCCCCCCCCCCCCCCCCCCCCCCCCCCCCCCCCCCCCCCCCCCCCCCCCCCCCCCCCCCCCCCCCCCCCCCCCCCCCCCCCCCCCCCCCCCCCCCCCCCCCCCCCCCCCCCCCCCCCCCCCCCCCCCCCCCCCCCCCCCCCCCCCCCCCCCCCCCCCCCCCCCCCCCCCCCCCCCCCCCCCCCCCCCCCCCCCCCCCCCCCCCCCCCCCCCCCCCCCCCCCCCCCCCCCCCCCCCCCCCCCCCCCCCCCCCCCCCCCCCCCCCCCCCCCCCCCCCCCCCCCCCCCCCCCCCCCCCCCCCCCCCCCCCCCCCCCCCCCCCCCCCCCCCCCCCCCCCCCCCCCCCCCCCCCCCCCCCCCCCCCCCCCCCCCCCCCCCCCCCCCCCCCCCCCCCCCCCCCCCCCCCCCCCCCCCCCCCCCCCCCCCCCCCCCCCCCCCCCCCCCCCCCCCCCCCCCCCCCCCCCCCCCCCCCCCCCCCCCCCCCCCCCCCCCCCCCCCCCCCCCCCCCCCCCCCCCCCCCCCCCCCCACCCCCCCCCCCCCCCCCCCCCCCCCCCCCCCCCCCCCCCCCCCCCCCCCCCCCCCCCCCCCCCCCCCCCCCCCCCCCCCCCCCCCCCCCCCCCCCCCCCCCCCCCCCCCCCCCCCCCCCCCCCCCCCCCCCCCCCCCCCCCCCCCCCCCCCCCCCCCCCCCCCCCCCCCCCCCCCCCCCCCCCCCCCCCCCCCCCCCCCCCCCCCCCCCCCCCCCCCCCCCCCCCCCCCCCCCCCCCCCCCCCCCCCCCCCCCCCCCCCCCCCCCCCCCCCCCCCCCCCCCCCCCCCCCCCCCCCCCCCCCCCCCCCCCCCCCCCCCCCCCCCCCCCCCCCCCCCCCCCCCCCCCCCCCCCCCCCCCCCCCCCCCCCCCCCCCCCCCCCCCCCCCCCCCCCCCCCCCCCCCCCCCCCCCCCCCCCCCCCCCCCCCCCCCCCCCCCCCCCCCCCCCCCCCCCCCCCCCCCCCCCCCCCCCCCCCCCCCCCCCCCCCCCCCCCCCCCCCCCCCAACACTACCTTTTGCTCAGCCCACTAGAGCCGTATATAATTTCTTTTCAGATATCCCCAAACCTATAACCATCCCCCACATTGGGGTGAGCACAAAATAGTTGATTTGATAGAACATGTAGGGTTTTATTGATAGAAACACATCATCCCTAGGAGTAATGTCTAAATTTTGTACAAAGGCTTTATGGACTAAGCAATTCAATTTGAAATGATTAGAGGCCCTCAATTCTATTACCATACACAAAAATAATCTTTTTGCTTAACCCATTAGTGCCTCACAGAAAACAGAAGATTCTTCTTGTCAACCCCGATCCGAAACCATTCCCCCACATTGGGGCAGACAGGCAGCAGATGATCTGGTGGAGAATGTTATCTACCATCAAGCTGAAGTAACGTGAAGGCTCTATGGATCAAGCAATCTTATTCAAAATGAAGAGAGGCCCTCATTTCACTTCCCATACAGTTAAAAGCAACCCTTGTCGAACCTATTGAGCTGGTTATCTTTCTTTTCCAAAATACACCCCAACCTAGGGATCACCGTCCACAATCGGTTAAATGAAAATGTTAAGGAAAGGATTTGAGAGAAAGAAGTTGTAGAAATGTTCTTCTTGTCAAAGGCAACAAGAAAGGGAAAAAGAAAAAAGAAAAATAAAAAAAACAGAAAAAAAGAAGCATATCAGTAGAAAGACTAAAAAAGAGTCATGTAATGCTATCTTTAAAAAGCATATAAAGCCAAAAGTCAGGAAAAAGGGGCAGATGTTAGACTAAGAAGGTCAAAAGTTACAAGAAAGGTCAACTCCTCTTGTAAAAGAGAAAATTCAAAGGTGATCCTAGGTAACAAAGCCACCAAGTAGAAGCTATAGGTTTGAGCCTTTACCCTTTCTTGTTAAACCCCAAACCATGGCCTGCATTACAACCCTACTAAAGTCCACTCTGACTGAGAAGGATTGCTTGATCTAAATCAGCCAAATATGTTTTTGAAACTAGAAAAGGATATCAGGGGATGAAACCCCAGTGGAAGACCAACCGAGGATGGTGCGGATCTAACCCTACTGGAAGCAATATCAAATTTGAGCTTACATATCCCGTTCATTCATAAACCCCTTAACCTAGCCTATGTTATGGTCCAAATTAAAGTCCTCTCTGATCAAAGAGAATTGCTTAGTCCAAATAAGCCTGAACAACACTAAGACAAGTAGGGTGAGAAAGGAGAATTGGAAGAGAATGCAAGGGGCAATCTCATGCTCCAAGATGTGCTCAGATGGTTTTGGTTTTAACAACCCACTAAAAGAAAATCTTTGAGCCTAAATATCCCTTTATTTCTTACAACCCCTAAACCCAGCCTACATTATAGTCCTAAAAGAAGTCTTCTCAGATTGAGGGCTTAGCTATTTATCGCTCTGCAAAGGGCATGCGAGTTGTCGCTCGAACCATGGTGGCATTTTGGAGATCTGTGAGAGAAACCCAAGTGAGCTCAGAAACACCCCAAACAGTAACCCTGTAGAAAGTAGGGATAAGATAACAAACCAAAAGGTCAAGATCCCTGGAGAATGGAGCAAATGCTATCACACCCCGATGAGAATGGGATAAAACTAAATGGGGCAGAATCCTAGAAAGGAACAGAATCCTGAGAGTATGGGCCCAAGGGGCAATCATGGGATTTTCTTTGTAAATAGCTTATATACATGTAGTACTGATGCATCCATGACATGTATAACATGTAAATCCATCTAGATTCCTGTGAAGTTTGTATCTATCCGTGCATTCAATTGTATTCCTGTATGAACCTATTCATGCATTTAATTCAATTTTTATATAAATCTGTGCATTTATCATAAAAAAAAAGGGGGACATTGCATTTAATTCTATTCCTGTATGTGCATTGTCCAAAAATATAACATGCATTCATTTTCACTTCTGTGTGAACCTGTGCATTCATAAAAAAAAAAAGTAAGATATGCATTCGATTCAATTCTTATATAAACATGTGCATTCATAAAAAATAGATCATGCATTTAATCCCATGGGCAATCATCATAAAAAAATAATGACACCCCTTACTGGGGCATTTTTAAACTGTTTTTGCATAAAAACTCACTTTTTGTCCTTCTGTCTCTCTTAAATAGGAAATAATGAATAAGGCAAAACATAAAAAGGAGCTAAAGCCACCCCTCAGATATCTCCAGTACCAGCTCACACCTCAGAAAGCTCAGATTTCCATGACTGACAAGAAACAGAGAATGGGGCAATGACCCACCCTCGACCTCCCCAATTAAACGACTTCGAAAGAGGGGAAGTGAGTAAGTGTTCGATCATCCAAAGTTGGAATAATGAAGCACATCCCCAACAATGAGCATCACCCCCTACCAAAATCTAGTAAGGCTTATGAAGGTTTGTCCCACAACCATAGGAGCATATGAGTGCCCATCATGAATCCTGGCAAGCAGTACAAGTAATTGGCAGTCAACCACGTCATTCCCTCGAGGAGAAACACCCAGAATCTTAAGAAGAGCAAAGTTGGGGCCACCATGTGAGAGATTCCAAGTTTCCAAATCTTCCAAATCCAACATTCCAATCCAATCTTCCTTAATCTCAAGTCTTTCCTAGGTCTCCTATCTTTCCTAAGTCTAGGTTTCCTAAACCTCCATCTTTCCACAACCAAGTCTTTCCAAAATCAATCTTTCCAAAGCAAGTCCAATCTTCTCAATTTCAATTTCCAATCTCCTCTTCTAATCTCAAATCAAATCCAATTTTCAATTCAATTTCTTTCTTCCAATCCAATCTCTCTCTCTTCAAATCAATCTATTTTCAATCGGACTCCGGTCCGAACTACGGCTGACCTGATTCCCCCAAAGGGATACGTAGGCAACCTTCATAGATGCGGTCACAACACTTTTCAAACTTTCAATTCCACCCTCATGGGTGCGGTCTCCATATTTTTCCAATCTCAAATTCCAATATATTTTCAAAATTCTAATTTCAAATTTCTATTTCCAAATTTTCAAACTTTTCAATTTCAATTCCATCTCTTCAAATCTATTTTCAAATCAAATCAATCTCTTTCCAAATCTATTTTTCAATTCTTTTCTATTGCACTTGCATATCATGCATCATGTTAGTTTCTTTTCAAGCATTCTTTTTCAAAGTGGATAGGATTGGACATGGGTTAGTTAAAGACTCTCATAGGTGAATCTAGGGTAGATTGACATGTAGGTATCGAAAGGGCGGGGTAGGGTGATAGCTTAGTGCGTCTTCCCTACACGTAACCAACCTCCGAATCTAGAATCACTATTTTCAAAGACCAAAAGGAGTTATTTTTCTAAAAAGGGCTAAATGTTTTCCAAAGGTTGCCAAACAACCCGTTTTCCTAAAAAACACCCTCTCTTGAAGATGTTTCCAAAATTGTTTTTCAAAAACCCTAAGTGTAGTCTTCGGATTACTCTTAGTTTTTAGGTTACCTAACTCACCTTAATCAAGTTAGGTGGCGACTCCGAATCTTTTTCAAAAGCCTTTTATTCAAACCTGTTTTCAATTCAAACCTAGTCGCACTCATTCTTCTAGGAGGGTGAGTTCTAACGGGAGAGTACAGCATTTTTCCCACTTGTGTGAGTATTGTCGCGCCCAGATTTTTCGCACTCGAGGATTACTCACCCAAGCGGGAAAAATGCTGTACTCTCTCGTTAGAACTCACCCTCCTAAAAGAATGAGTGCGACTAGGTTTGAATTGAAAAACTGGTTTGAATAAAGGGCTTTTGAAAAAGATTCGGAGTCGCCACCTAACTTAATTAAGGTGAGTTAGGTCACCTAAAAACTAAGCATAATCCAAAAACTACACTTAGAGTTTTTGAAAAAACGATTTTGAAAATATCTCCTCAATAGAGGGTTTTTAAGAAAAACAGGTTGTTTGACAACCTTTGGAAAACATTTAGCCCTTTTTAGAAAAATAACTCCTTTTTGGTCTTTGAAATCAGTGATCCTAAGTTCGAAGGTTGGTTACGTGTAGGGAAGATGCACTAAGCTATCACCCTACCCCGCCCTTTCGGTACCTACATGTCAATCTACCCTAGATTCACCTATGAGAGTCTTTAATTAACATATGTTCAACCCTATTCACTTTAGAAAAATAATGTCTGAAAAATATGATGCATGACATGCAAGTGCAAAATAAGAGAGTTGAAAAAATAGATTTGGAAATAAATTTGAAAAGAATATGATTTGAAAATAGATTTGAAGAGATGAAATTGAAATTGAAAAGTTCGAAAATTAAAAGTAGAAATTTGAAAATAGAAATTTTGAAATTGAAATTTTGAAAATAGATTGGAATTTGAGATTGGAAAAATGTGGAAACCGCACCTATGAGGGTGGAATTGAAAATTTGAAAAGTATTGTGACCGCACCTATGAAGGTTGCCTACGTATCCCTTTGGGGGAATCAGGTCAGTCGTAGTTCGGACCAGAGTCCGATGGAAAAGAGATTGATTTGAAGAGAGAGATTGGATTGGAAAAAAGAAATTGAATTGAAAATTGGATTTGATTTGAGATTAGAAGAGGAGATTGGAAATTGAAATTGAGAAGATTGGACCTTGATTTGAAGAGATAGATTTGGACTTGTTTTGGAAAAGAGAAGGTTTAAGAAAACCTAGACTTAGGAAAGAGAAGAGACTTAGGAAAGATTTGACTTGGCTTGGAAGATTTGGAAAGATTAGCTTTTAGGAAAAAATAGATTTAGGAAATGTTCAAATTAGGAAAGGTCTGATTTAGGAAAGTTTTGAATTAGGAAAGTTTCATTTTTGGAAAGTTTCAAATTAGGAAAGTTTTGGAATTGGAAAGTTTTGAAATTTAGAAAGTTTAAGATTTAGAAAGTTCTAGAGTTTGAGTTTTAGAAAATCTTGAGATTAGGAAAGGTTTGAGTTTAGGAAAGGTTTGAAAACTTAGATTTGGAAAGTTAAGATTTGAAAAGAGGGTAGAATTAGGAAAGGGCTGAATTAGGAAAGATTTGAAAGTTGAGTTTTAAAATTTAGGAAGGATTTTTATGTTCAAGTTTTGGAAACTTAAGATTTAGGAAAGTGAAGTTTAGGAAGGATTTGAATTAAGAAAGAGTTGAATTTTGAAATTTAAGGAAAGATTTAAAGTTTAAGTTTAGGAAACTTATGGTTTAGGAAGGAATTGAATTAAGAAAGGTTTGGATTAGGAAGGGATTGGATTTGGTTTCTAAAAGAGAAAGATTGGATTTTGTTTCCAAAAATGGAGGACGGGATCTAGTTTCCTAAACGGGGAGATTTGATTTGGTTTCCTAAAGGGAAGATAGGATTTGGTAAGAGAGACTCTAGAAACCCTAGATTTGAAAAATTATAGTTTTGACGTAGAAAAGAGGTTTTGGAAACATGTATGGTTTTGATGTAGAAAACAAGAGGTTTTGGAAACCAAGGTTTGGGGCAAAGTTTGAAAACCATGTTTTTGGGAAGAAAATTAGGGTTTCCTAATTGCGGGTTCTAGGGCTTGACTTGGGCTCTAAGGAAAGAGTTATTGGAAAGTGCGTTTTTGGAAATGAAAGTTTTCTAGAAGGGAATCCTAGGGAGGAGTTTCTAGAGGGAAGAGTTTTTGGGAAGTAAATTTGAAGAGAGTTTTTGGAAAGAGATTTTAAAGAAGAGGAGTTTTTGGAAAGTGTATTTTTGGAAACGAAGATTTTGGAAGGAAAATCTTAGAGGAGAGTTTCTAAAAGGAAAATTTTGGAAAGAGAGTTTTTGGAAAGATTTTTGGAGGGAGTTTTTAGGAAGGTGAATCTAGGGAGTGTTTTAGAAAGTGAATTTTGAGGAGAAAGAGTTTTTGGAAAAGAGTTGAAAAAGAAAGCTTTGAAAAATATATTTTTGGAGGGAGTTTTTGAAAACAATTTTGGAGAGGAGAGTTTTAGGAAAGTATGTTGAAAAAGAGATTTTTAGGAAGGGATTTTTGAAGAGAGAAAGTTTTGGAAAGTATGAAAACATCTCACTTTCCTAAAGCGATTCTAGCCATAAGAGGGCTAGAACCACTTTAAGAAAGTGGTTTTAGAAAATAAAAAGATTTGAAAATATAGACCAAAAAGGTCACTTTTAATGTAACACTTTCCTAAAGCAACCCTAGCCATGGAAAGGCTAGAATCACCCTAGAATTGTGGTTTTGAAAATATGTTTTTGAAAAAGAGATTTTGATGCAATTTTGAAAACAAGTTTAAAAACGTTTTGAAAAACAACTTTGAAAATGGTTTTTGGAAGATGCAAGACTATGATATGCACAATGCAATTTGGGGTCGTGAACATACAAGGTTAAGGCTTCACCACATAATCAAGGGGGCTGGACCCACGTGGTCTTTGGTTAGACTAGAAGAAAGCCCCCGACACGGTGACTCTCTAATAGCCCAATCCTACACATGGATCGGGAATCCCCTTGTTTCAAGCATGCAAAGAAAGGGGGGGAAAGAGATGGGGGATTAAAATAGAGAATACCCAAGTGGGTTAAGAGAGAGAAGAGAGGGGGGGAAGTGCGGAAATTTAAATAGGGAGCCTACCGTACGCCTTGTTTATTTTGCGCGCCGTGCAGTCTTCGGTCTTCGGTCTTGATCTTCGTCTCCCGTCTTCAAGAGTTGTCTTCAAGCTTCGGGTTACAGCTCCTTAAGTCTTCAAAAGATGGTTGAAGGCTAGTGTACGAGTGTATGGGGGTGTGTATGAGTGTATAGGAGGCTAGGATTTGTGTATGGTGGCTAGGGTTTGTGTATGGTGGCTAGGGTTTAGTGTAGGGTGGCTAGGGTTTGGAGAACCTAAGAAAACTAGGGTTTTTGGAGTTGCTCGAGCTCTGCATATCGAAATATAGGATTCTTAGTTTAAGTTTGCAGACCCCCTTCACGTTGAATGAGGCTTTGTATTTATAGAGGGAGGACAAACCTGACGCCTGTTGCAGTGGCGCTAGGGCAAACTTTACACTGGCGCCACTAGGAGTGGCGCCAGGCCATTTTCTGGCTTGGCGCCACTACTAGTGGTGCCAGCCAATTAGGAAAGGTTTAAGGTCGGCAAGCAACGTATCTTTGACTAGATTTGGGCGCCTGTACTAGTGACTACCATGTAATTTTTAGCCTGGCTTCACTGCGAGTGACTCTGGAAAGTCCGGGAATGATTTGGAGGAGCCGGGAATGACTCGGAAGGCTAGAAAGGAGCAGGAACACTTAAAATAGTGTCTTGGAGGTATTTGACTTGAAAGGTGAGGATAAGATGTGTCGGAAAGGTTGACGGGGCCCTTAGGGGCAAAACAGTCAATCGAACTAGGAAGCTGTCGAGACGAACTCGGATTGTCCCGAAAAAAAACTTGGGATCTGGAAACATTATTTAGAATGTTCCTAGAGCCGGCGTGGTCGGAAAAGGAGACCGGCCCACTAGGGGCAAAGCAGTCATTTTGTACCGGGTTTGTCGGAACTGACTCAGAATGGTCCGGAAAGATAAGGGGAGGTTGAGAACACTATAAAAAGTATTCTCAGGTCATTACCGGTTTGATACCCAGAGCCGGTGTGGTCGAAGAAGGAGACCGGCCCTCCAGGGGCAAAACGGTCATTTTGTACCGGGTTGGCCGGAACTGACTCGGAATGATCCTGAAAGGTAAAAGAAGATTGAGAATACCATAAAAAGTAGTCTCAAGAGGTTACCGGTTTGATACCCAGAGCTGGTGTGGTTCTCGGGGCATTCGGATGCTTAGGGGCAAAATGGTCATCTTGACCGGAAAGTCTCGGAAAAGGTCCTAAGGGCAGTCTGGTCATTTTTTACCGAAGTGAGCTAACAGACACGGGTGTTGACCTGGGTTTTGAGTGTTTCCGCCACTCTAACGGCGGTCGTCGTGACACAGGGATTTGTTGCCAATTCCCTATATCGACCTATGTGAGTATTTCCGCTACTCTAACGGTTGAGTATTTCCACTACTCTAACGGTTTTGTGAGTATTTTCACTACTCTAACGGTTTTGTGAGTATTTTCGCTACTCTAACGGTTTTGTGAGTATTTCCGCTACTCCAACGGTTTTGTGAGTATTTCCGCTACTCTAACGGTTGAGTATTTCCGCTACTCTAACGGTTTTGTGAGTATTTCCGCTACTCCAATGGTTTTGTGAGTATTTTCGCTACTCGAACCGTCTCAAGGAATAAACTGTCTCGAGAGAGGGATTGGAAAGGGGTTTTACCGTCTTCGAGGAGACGTGCCTGGATTGGAACCGTCTCGAGCAATAAACTGTCTCGAGAGAGGGATTGGAAAGGGGTCTTACCATCTCCGAGGAGACGTGCCTAGAATGTGAGTGTTTCCACCACTCTAACGGTTTTGTGAGTAGTTTTGCTACTCGGACTGTCTCGAAGAATAAACTGTCTCGAGAGTGGGATTGGAAAGGGGTCTTACCGTCTCCGAGGAGACTTGCCTGGATTGTGAGTGTTTCCGCCACTCTAACGGTTTTGTGAGTAGTGTTGCTACTCGGACCGTCTCAAGGAATAAACTGTCTCGAGAGAGGGATTGGAATTGGAATAAGAAAGAACAATGCCCCCTAAGGGCATTTTGGTCATTTTGCCTCTATTTGGGTCTGACAGGCCCGCGAAGCAATGGAAAGACGGAATTTGGACCTAGAGAATTGGTTTCGATAGGAATATGCCCACAATGACTTGAAAACAAGTCTGGACGGAGTGTAGACTGCCGAGCGGTAAAAAATGGGGTGCTTACAAGTATTCCTCGAGTGCGAAAAATCTGGGCGTGACACTGGTCCATGTATAGGATTAGGCTAATGGAAGGTCATCGTGTCGGGGGTTTTTTTTTAGTCTAACCGGAGACCACGTGGGTTCGGCTCCCTTGATTATGCGGTGAAACCTTTAACCTTGTATGTTCACGACCCCAACTTGCATTGTGCATATCATGATCTTGCATTCCTCCAAAATTCGTTTTCAAACTTGGTTTTTAAAACTTGCATTAAAATTGTTTTCAAACTTAAATCAAAATCTTTTTTTTCCAAACTTGTTTTTAAAATCACAATCCTAAAGTGATTCTAGCCTTTCCATGGCTAGGGTTGCTTTAGGAAAGTGTTATATTTAAAGTTACCAATATGGTCTATATTTTCAAATCTTTGTTGTCTCAAAACCACTATCTTAGAATGGTTCTAACCTTCTTATGGTTATAGTCACTTTAGGAAAGTGAGATGTTTTTATATACTTTCTAAAAACTCTTTTTCAAATCTCTCTTTCTAAAAATCTCTTTTTCAATATAGTTTTTGAGAACTCTCTCCAATCTCCTTTCCAAAATTGCTTTCTAAAAACTCTCTCCAAAAGTCTATTTTTCAAAACTCTTTTTCGAACTCCTTTCCAAAAAAGCTCTCTTCAAAATTCCTTTTCTAAAAACACACCATAAATTTCTTTCCTAAAAAGTCTTCCCAACAATCTCTTTCCAAAAACCTCTTTCCAAAACTCCTTCCTAGAAAAACTCTTTCCAAAAATCCCTTTCTACAAACTTTCTTTTCAAAATTCGCTTTCCAAAAATTCCTTTTTAAGATCTCCTTCCAAAACCTCTCTTTCCAAAAACTCTCTCAAAGTTTTACTTTCCAAGATCGCTTTTGAAAAACTTTCTTTTCAAAATTCACTTTTCAAAAACTCCTCTTTAGGATTGCCTTCCAAAAATCTCCTTTTCTAAAAATTCACTTTCCAAAAACCTCTTTCATTAGAGCCTAAGTTACACCCTAGAGCCAACGATTAGGAAACCCTAATTTCCTTTCTAAAAAACATGACTTTTCAATCTTCCCTTAAAACCTAGGTTTCTAAAATCTCATTCCTTACATCAAAATCATAAGTTTCCAAAACCTAGTTTCTACATCAAAACTATAGTCTTCCAAGTCTAGGGTTGCTAAAACTGTCCTTTCCAAATCCATGCCAAATCCAATCTTCCCTTTAGGAAACCAAATCCAATCGCCCCATTTAGGAAACTAGATCCAATCCTCCGTTTTTTGAAACAAAATCAAAATACCTCTTTTAGAAACAAAATCTAATCCCTTGTTTTAGGAAGTAGGAATCTCAATCCTTCCTAGTCTAAACCTTTCCTAATCCACTCATTCCTAATCTCATACTTTCCTAAACCTTAAGTTTCCAAAACTTAAACATTTAAATCTTTTCTTAAACTTTAAGCTTCCAAATCTTTCCTAAGCCAACCTTTTCCTAATTCCATACCTTTCCAAATTTCAAAACTTTCTAAATCCAAAACTTTCTTAAGTTAAAACTTTCTAAATCCAAATCTTTCTAAAATTCTAAACTTTTCTGAACTTCAAAACTTTCCAAATCCTAAACTTTCTAAATTCTAAACTTTCCAACTTTCAAATCTTTCTTATTTCAAAACTTTCCTATTTCAAAATATTTCTAAATCAAAACTTTCCTAAGTTGAAAACTTCCCTAATCCAAAACTTTCCTAAAACGGAACTTTCCTAAAACAACACTTTCCTATTTTGAAACTTTCCTAATTCGAATCTTTCTTAAATCTCCTCTTTCCTAAGTTTAGGTTTCCTAAACCTCAATCTTTCCAAAACATGTCTAACTCTGTCTTCCAAGTTTTATCTTTCGAAATCAAAGTCTAATATTTTTTAATTCCAAATTCCAAATTCCAATCTTCTATTCTAAGTTCAAACCAAACTCATTTTTCCATTCAAACTCTTTTTCAAATCAAATCTTCTGCTTTCAATCGGATTCTTGTCCGAACTACGACTAACCTGATTTTTTAAAAAGGATATGTAGGCAACCCTCATGGGTGCCGTCACAACCTTTTTCAAATTTTCAATTTCACAACTTTTTCCAACCTCCAAATTCCATAATCTATTTTTAAGTTTCCAATTCCACAAATCTGTTTTCAAATCTCTATTTCCAATATCTAAAACTTTCCAATTTTGATTCTATCTTTTCAAATCAAATCAAGTTCCTTTCAAATCTATTTCCAAATATATTTTCCAACTCTCTTTTTCTTGTACTTGCATATCATGCATCATTCTTTTAAACATTTTTTTCTAAAGTGGATAGTTTTGGACATCTATTGATTAAAGACTTTATTGGGTGAATCTAAGGTGAATAGACATGTAGCTACCGCAAGGGCAGGGTAGGGTGATGGCTTAGTGCGTCTTTCCTACACGTAACCAACCTCCGAACCTAGGATCATTGTTTTCGAAAGACCAAAATAGAGTTATTTTCAAAAAAGGGCTTAAATATTTTTTAAAGGTTGCCAAACAACCTGTTTTCTTAAAAACTCTCTCTTTAGGTAGTATTTTCAAAATCCTTTTCAAAAACCCTAAGTGTGATCCTCGGATTGTGCTTAGTTTTTAGGTGACCTAACTTACCTTAATCAAGTTAGGTGGCGACTCCAAACTTTTTCCAAAAGCCCTTTATTTAAATTATGTTTTCAATTCAAACTTAGTCGCACTCATTCTTCTAGGAGGATAAGTTCTAATGAGAGAGTACAATATTTTTCCTGCTTGTGTGTGTATTCCTCGAGTTCAAAAAATTTGGGCAAGACAAGTATCTGCCTGTTCGTCGCCCTGCGGTTATCGAGGATGACCTTTACCCTTGTGCTTTGAGATGGGCTCGTGACCAAGTGGCCCAACGATCGGAGATTACTGACTTCATGATGCTACGGGCGAACTTGGAGTTGATTGAGGCGAAGGACGTGACTTGGCAGCCATTTATTGGGTCAGTTTGTTATGAGACGGTGCAATACTTGGTCCCATTGTCCCTGTCGAGGGTTACTTTTCTCAGCGACGATTCTTGAGAGTCCTATTTGGGAGATCGACACTGGCGGCAGTTTCATGAGGAGTTCCGATCAGTAGGAGATCCGCCAGAGTATATGTTCGGAGCTTTAGTGACCGGAGTTCCCATCCCTTATTAGGAGCATCAGCCGGGTGTCGATTTCCTGCTTCCTCCAGATACGGACTATGCTACACAATTTAGAGCTCATTCTGTGGGTGCCTTCACTCAGTTCGAGGTAGTAGTTGGCAGATATGCCGTTGGCCAGAAGGTGGTCGACTTGTGGCACCGTGCTGGGGGATACGTGCCCCAGGCTGAGTTTACCGCTGTGAAGGATCAGGGGGATCGGTACCAGACGGAGCGAGATCAGTATTAGGCAAAGGTGGCTTCCTTGACGGCTCGGTTAGCCCAGATGGGAGGTGGCGGGGTATGTCGTCTTTTCCTTCCTTCTTTTTGCTCTGCTATTGTTTAGCTATTCCTTTGCCTTACTGATTTTGGTTATATTTTCTTTACAAGATGCTAGTGCTTCGAGTAGCTATCTGCCTCCTCCGGATCCAGGTTTCGGGGACTTCTATCCCGAGGATATTGACTTTGATCTTTGACAGATGCCCCTTGTTGTAGACCCTGATCGTCCTTTGCCCCTTTTCCTAAGATGTATTTATGTTAGATAGTTTTTATTTTGTAAATCTTGTACGAAAATGGATGTTTATGATAGTTAGATGCATGGATAGGCGAAGATATTTAAGATTTTTACAGCTAAGTATATGATCAAATACATGAATGACGATGTTGTATATTTACTACACAAGATAATATTGTATTAGTGACTTCTGTTTCTATAGGGAGTTATGTCCTATGTATGCAAAGCTCATGCCGATCTTTTGTTTAAATGTATGTACATATTAGAAATATACTAGTTAACAGAATGACAAGGGGTGCTGTCAAACTTAGTATCCTTGGAATGGTAACTCCTTCCTTTTCGGGGGTCTGGCCTCTCCTTTGGCTCAACCTTACCTTGACTGGATGATAGCACTTCGTACCTTTCTCAACCTTTTGACCGCCTCCGATTCTCTGCCTCGAGGTTAGTGTATAGAATTATTGGGCTGAAACTCTCAACTCTTAGAGTTTTGGCAACAGCTTACCTGACTTTTAATAGAGCAATGAGCGGCCAGTCTTTCAATCTGAGGGGACTTTGCTTTAGGACCGTAATGTAGGCTAGGTTAAGGGGTTTTTGAAACAACGGGATATGTAGGCTCAAATTCAATGTTGTTTTCAGTAGAATTTAGATCCATACCATCCTTGACTATTTTTCTTCCAGTAGGTTTAGCATCCTTTCTTAGCTTCGGCAGCGTGTCTAGCTCGTTTAGATCAAGCAATCTATTTTCAATCACAATGGACTTTAGTAAAGTTATAATGTAGGCTATGGTTTCGAAGTTTTGCAAGAAAGGGTAAAGGCTCGAACCTATTGTTTCTACTCGGCCTCTCTGTAACCTAGGACCACCTTTAAATTTCCTTCCAACTCTTACTATATACTCCTTGGGGTGAAAATGTCTCTTTTCTTTCCCCCGTTTTCTATATACTTTTTGAGATAAACATGACTCACTTCTTTTTCAGCCTTCCTACCATGTTTTCAAGATGGCACAATCATGGTTTTCTTCAGCCTTCTTACCATATTTTTTTTTCTTTTTTTCTTTTCCTAAAACAAACATTTCTACAATCCCCCTTTTCTTCTTTTTTTGTAGATATTTTTCATGACAATTCAATCTAACCCATTGTGGGCGGCGATCCCGAGGTCAGGGTTTTCTTGAAAAAGATAAATGGCTCAACGGGTTTGGCAAGGGGTTGCTTCTGACTGTATAGGAAATGAAATGAGGGCCTCTTTTCACTTTGAACTAGATTTCTTGATCCATAGAGCCTTCAACACTGCCCTAGCACGATAGAGGATGGATACTATTCCTAGAGTTCTCGACTATTGTCTGGCCCAGTGTGGGGAGGACGGTCTTGGATCGGGGTTGACAAGGAACATTTTGCTTTCCGCAAGACACTAGGGGTTAAGCAAGAGGAATATAAACACATTCACTTTTTTTATATGGGAAAATGAAAAACGGCTCCTCTTCATTTTGATATTCTGGCCACACATCGCTTAGCTTCGATGTCCTGTAAGTTTTGCCTATGGGTAGTTTCCTCACTCATCCTTATTTTCTCTCTTTTCGGAAAGCTGATCATTCGGCGAGTGGTTAACTCATGCTATCATCCCTTCAAGTGAAACCATTCCATAAGATAAACCATGCCCCTTATGTATCACAAGAGAAAATAAGATAACAACAGTGAATAAAAGGACTTAATCATTTCATCATAGTAGTGAAAAGCATATAGTTCTATTTTAAAGAAATGGAAGTGCAGATATTAAAAAGGGATAAAAAGAAAGTGGGTGAAAACACCCTTCTCTTGTACGCTTTTGATGAGAACCCATCTCAGTAAGGCCTTGGGACAACGCCCACATCTTCGATACTATATTTGTGATTTGAGTCCTAGGCCAAGGTAAGACAGGCAAAGGCTTCTTCTAGAGCTTCGGACACGTCGGCAGTGATGGTATGGTTGTCAGCCTCATTGACCTCCTTTTTGTTCTTTGCAACAAGTTCTTTTGGAAATAAGATGGCTAGTTCACCTCCCCCTAACTCGAATGGCTCCGTATGTACTCTCGACTCCTCTAGCTCCTAACCCATGTCTTCATAGTTATACTCGGTCATGGGCCAAGGGTTTTTTAGTAAATGACGTTCTGCCGTGGCATACTTTGGATGTAGAAACTCAGCACCCCATCCATCAATAGCCATGTTTTCGGCAAGTTCTTCTTTCAGAAGCATTGACTCCTCCACTGGACAATTAGAAGAATCTGGCACCTCGTTTGGGTTATAAAGATAGATTGGGCATAATGGGAGATCTTCCTCCCAGTCATCCTCTTTATCGGTCTCCTAATCTACCTCATAATCTTCAGCCATGGGCCCATCGAACTCTTCCTCGCCTTTCATTTCTACTAGTATCATGTTGACGGTGTGGTCCGGCAGAGGGTTGGTGGTCACATTGGGGGTTAGAGTAGGATTTGCCGGTTGCAGATCGATGGCCTTGTTGTCTATTAGGTCCTAAATTTTGTGCTTGAGAGAGAAATAACCTTTAGTGTTGTGCCCTTGGCCACCTGAATGGTACTCACAAGTGAGGGTAGCATTAAAGGTCGAGGGTAGAGGGCTTGGCAATGGGCGAGCAGGCATGGGTTTTACGATATTATTCTTTAGCAGGTTATGGTAGGCCTCAGTTTGGGTGCAGGCTAAGGTGTCAATGGTACGGATGCATCGGGTAGGTCTATTAAAGTTAGGTCGTGTCCCGGCAGGGCCATAGTTAGAGGTTGGAACATGCATGGTTAAGGTGGGTAAGGGTAGGATAGGGTGTGATTGCAGTGGTGGATGGTATTAGGGTGGTTGGCCCAGCAAAATAACAGACACGTCACTTTCCTTCTTGATTATTCCCTTTGTAGTAGCCACCTTCTTGGCTATGTTAGCAGAGCTTTCTCTAGTCGTTGCATAGGGATCAGTGATCCTTCCCGTTTTAAGGCCATTCTCTATCATTTTTCCTTGCCTGATGAGCTCAGAGAAACTCTTCCCTACACTAGTGCAAAGCTTCTCATAGTATATCCCTTGGAAAGTGTGCATAAACAATTGCATGTACTCCTTTTCTTCTAGCAGGGGATTGACTTGTGCAGCGGCCGCCCTCCATCTCAGGGTATATCCCTTGAAGCTTTCTTTCTCACCTTTACTCATCGTCATCAGGGACCATCGATCGGAAGTGAGGTCGATATTGTGACGGTATTGAGCTTTGAATGCATTGACTAACTCAATCCAAGTGGTGATCTTTCTTAGGTCCAGATGGGCGAACCATTGTAGAGCAAACCCGGTGAGGCTGTGTTGGAATAACTGTATGAGAAGTTTCAGATCATTGCTATGACCGCTCAGTGCTCTAGCATAGAGACGAAGATGAGCAATAGGGTTACCACCAGTGCTGTCGTACTTTTGGAAGTCAGGCATTTTGAACCTAGCAGGTCTCGGATGGTTAGGAAAGAAACAGAGCTCGTTGTAAGAAGTGAAACCGTAGGTGTCATGGCCATGGAGACTTTGCAATGAATCTTCTAGCCCTTGAATTTTCAGACTGAGAGGGTCTAAGGGAGTCCTTTTTACAGGAGGTGAGAGCAGTATGGTCTCCTCCTCTTCAACGTTGATCCCTTTGGCATCTTCTTTGTTCCTCCCATCATTGTCAGATTGAAGCACGATCCTTGGGTTAGCGGGTTCAAGGTCTTTGGACGAGGTTATGGATGACGACGGGATTACAATAGTATCCTTCATGGCCATAGTTTGAATGACTTTGAGCATTTCACCAACCTTGGTCGTCATTTCATTGACCTCTTCTCGAGAGACCTAAGATGATTCTTCAGGGTTGGTAGCCATTAGTGAGGCTCTTTGTCGGGTGATAATGGGGTCCCTAGGTGGACGTTACCCCTTCTTGGGAGTAATGTTGACTCAGTGCAGGGTGATCTCTGTAAATGAAAAAGAAAGAGACAGAAAGACAGAAACACAAATTGCAAGTCAATTTATAGTATTTAGAGAGCTTTATGCAGTGCATGTCCTAGGGTGCCCCTACTCGAGAGGGCAACTAATCATGATGTATTGGCTCACTTTTGGAGATAGGGGGTTTGCCCCCGTATGCAAGCACCTTATCATGGATCAGGAATCTGAATTCATCATCTATTCACAGAAAAATAAGGAAACTTATTGAACAAAAGCAAAGAAGTACATTTTAACAATGGTGGAGAGGGAACATGCTTCTTTGGCCTTCCACCTATCTAATTTTACATGAGAAATCCTAAACTACTCATGAGTCTTTGGATTTACCTTTGTTGGATTTGATGTCGAGGAGGCCGCTGAGAGACTTTGTTGATCGGTTGCCCCTTGTCTTCTTGGCAACCCTATCTCGGTGAGCATAGAAAGATTGGGATCCCTCTTATGACTTGAAATGCATGCAATGATTCCTTAGGGTTACGTGGGAACCCTTAGGATTTGGGTAGGTTTAATGCAAGGGAGAGTAACATCGGTGTCACTCTCTTTAGGTTAATCATATGCATGAGAATGCACTGACTTGAGTTACTTTGGAACTCTCGTCTTGGGATGGAATATCAGATGCATGAACATGGATATATAAAGTAAAGAGAGAGAGAATGCATTTGTAAAGTAAACATGTATGCATGAGCAGTTAGACAAGCATTATAACAGTAATAATACAATCATTATAACAACAGGAATAAACAGGTGTAAATGAAAGTAAGAGCAGTCACCCTTTCCTCCATGGTTTTGGAAAATGGTGCACGTGTCTTAAATCCGGCAAAGGTTCGGCTATGCATGATGTCTATATGAGCATGAGGTTGAAGGTTCACTAATGTGTCCTCAAAAGGCTTGGTCCCTGGATCTTCAAACCTAGGCTCACTCCCCGAGGTGGTGTCATGATCGGTTGGTGATCCAAGCGGGGGAACCATTAAGAGGTTGTAGGCAAAGAAACTGACACAACATCTTACCCACAACCAATATACCATTCCCACTTCTAACTAGAAAGGACGGATCAGGGTAAAAATGCAAGTATGCAGAATGCAAGTGCATATGCAGTGTGTGTGTGATTTTTTTTTAAAGCGGAGGAAACAGCCCAATAACTCCCATCCATCATGTTCATCATATTCATGCATAGCAGTTAATAGAATAATATTGTAAACAAAAGACCGCACCTACAAAACAAAGATGCAAGAGTTAGTATATGGATGGCAAGCTTAATATAAGATAATATGAATGGAATTAAATGCATGTTTTTTAAAACAACTTGAAAATTTGATTTCGAAAATTGAAAGTGGATAGAATTGGACTAGTTAATCGAAGACTCTACATGGGTGAAGGGTGAAGAGACATGACAATGGCCTAACCCTCTAAGTGTCCCCAGCAGAGTTGTCAGCTGTCGCGCCTAGATTTTTCGCACTTAAGGAATACACACACAAGTGGAAAAAATACTGTACTCTCTCATTAGAACTCATCCTCCTAGAAGAATGAGTGCGACTAGGTTTGAATTGAAAATTTGATTGGAATAAAGGGCTTTTAGAAAACAATTTGGAATCGCCACCTAACTTGATTAAGGTGAGTTAGATCACCTAAAAGCTAAGCACAATCCAAAGACTACACTTAGGGTTTTTGAAAACGATTTTAAAAATACTTACTTAATAGAGGGTTTTTAAGAAAACAGGTTGTTTGGTAACCTTTAGAAAATATTTAAGCCCTTTTTTAAAATAACTCCATTTTGGTCTTTCGAAAACAGTGATCTAAGTTCAGAGCTTGGTTACGTGTAGGGAAGACACACTAAGCCATTACCCTACCCCGCCCTTGCGACACCTATATGTCTATTCACCCTAGATTCATCCATCAAAGTCTTCGATTAATACATGTCCAAAACAATCCAATTTAGAAAATAATATTTAAAGATAATGATGCATGATATGCAAATGCATGAAAAAGATTTGATTTTAAAAATAGATATGAAAAGGCTTGATTCGATAGACTTGATTTGAAATTGGATTGGATTTGAAAGGATAGATTTGATTTTAGAAAGAGAATTTTGGAGATTGGAAATAGAGATTTGAAAATAAAAAATTAGAATTGGAAGTTTGAAATAGATTATAGAATTGGAAACTTGAAAAAGGTTGTGGAATGGGAAACTTAAAAAAGGTTGTGGAAATAGAAGCTTGAAAAAGGTTGTGGCCGCACCCATGAGAGTTGTCTACGTATCCTTTTGGAGGAATCAGGTCAATTGTAGTTTGGACTAGAGTTCGATTGAAAATAGAAGGTTTGATTCAAAAAAAAGTTTTGATTGGAAAAAGGAGTTTGATTTGAACTTAGAATAGAAGATTAGAAATTGGAATTTGGAATTTGGAATTAAAAATATTAGACTTTGATTTGGAAAGATAGAACTTAGAAGAAAGATTTGGACTTGTTTTGGAAAGATTGAGATTTTCCTAAATCCTAGACTTAAGAAAGATATGATTTAGGAAAGACTTGAGGTTTAAGAAAGATTTGACTTGACTTGGAAGGGTTTTAGAAAAGAGTTGACTCGAATGTTGGACTTGGAAGATTAGGAAAGTTGGAATTAGGAAAATTTCAAAATAGGAAAGTTCCATTTTAAGAAAGATTTCGTTTAGAAAAGTATTCAAATTAGGAAAGTTTCAATTTGGAAACATTTTGAAATAGGAAAGTTTGATTTAAGAACGATTTGAAAATTGGAAAGTTTAGAATTTAGAAAGTTTAGGATTTGAAAATATCTAAAATTTTAGAAAGTTTAGAATTTTAGAAATATTTGAAGTTTGAGTTTTGGAAATATTTTAAATTAGGAAAGGTTTGAGTTTAAGAAAAATTTGAAGATTTAGATTTGGAAAGTTGAAATTTGGAAATGTGTGGAATTAAGAAGATTTGGAAGCTTAAAGTTTAAGGAAAGATTTGAAAGTTTAAGTTTTGGAAACTTAAGATTTAGGAAAGTAGGAGATTAGGAAGGATTTGAATTAGGAAAGATTTGGATTTTGTTTCTAAGAAGAAGTGTTTTGATTTTGTTTTCAAAAACGGAGGATTGTATCTAGTTTCCAAAATGGGGAGATTGGATTTGGTTTCCTAAAATGGATGATTAAATATGACATGGAATTGGAAGGGAAAATTTTAGAAACCCTAGATTTCAAAGTCTATGATTTGATGTAGGAAATTGGTTTATGGAAATTTATGATTTTGATGTAAAAATGTTTTAGGGAAGAAAATTAGGGTTTTCTAATCGTTGGCTCTAGGGCTTGACTTGGACTCTAAGAAAAGAGACTTTTGGAAAGTGGATTTTTTGGAAAGGGAGATTTTTAGAAGGAAATCTTAGAAAGGAGTTTTTGGAAAGTGAATTTTGAAAAGAGAGTTTTTATAAAGGGATTTTTGGAAAGAGTCTTTGGGAAGGAAACCTAGGGAGCGTTTCTAAAAAGGAAGTTTTAGGAAGTTAAGTTTTTTAAGGGAATCCTTAGAAAACAATTTTGGAAAGGAGATTAGAGAGAATTTTTTTTTTTTTTGAAAACTATATTGGAGAATAGATTTTAGAAGAAGATATTTCAAAAGAGAGTTTTTAAAGGGGATTTAAAGAAGATTTTGAAAAGTAAGTTTAGAAGAAGATTTTCGAAAATAATTTGAATATAGACTGTTGCAAGCCTCTAGAAATATCACACTTTCCTAAAACGATTCTAACCATAAAAAGATTAGAACCATTCTAGGATTATGGTTTGAAAACAACAATGATTTGAAAATATGGACCCTATTGGTCACTTTAAATATAACAGTTTCCTACAGTAACCCTAACCATGAAAAGGCTAGAATCACCTTAGGAATATGATTTTGAAAACAAGTTTTGAAGAAGAAGATTTTAACACAAGTTTTGAAAATGATTTTAATGCAAGTTTTGAAAACAAGTTTGAAAACGAATTTTAGAGGAATGTAAGATCATAATATGCACAATGCAAGTTGGGGGCGTGAACATACAAGGTTAAGGCTTCACCACATAATTAAGGGGGTCAAACCCACGTGGTTTTCAGTTAGACTAAGAGAAAGCCCCCTACACGGTGACTCTCAATAGCCTAATCCTACACATGGATCGGGAAGTCCTTTATTTCAAACATGCAAGAAAGGGGTGGAAGAAGATAGGGGATCAAAATAGAAGAAAACCCAAGTGGGTTAGGAGAGAGAAGAGAGAGGAGGAAGATGCGTAAACATAAAAAGAAAACCTACCTTGCCTCTTCTTTTATTTGCTTTGTTTCACTTGCTTTGTTTTCCTTTCTTTGCTTATGTCTTCGCTTCAATCTTCGTCTTGATCTTCGAGAGCTTCGGGTTGCAGCACTTCAAGTTTTCAACGAAGGCCTTAGAGGCTAGTGTTTGAGTGTATAGGAGTATATGTCAGTTAGGGTTTGTGTATGGAGGCTAGGGTTTTGGAAAACCTAAAGAAGACTAAAGTTTATGGAGGCTATAAGCTTTGTATATCAAGGAGGGGAGTTTTTAGACTGAGTTTGAGAACCCCTTTCATGCTGGAAGAGGCTCTATATTTATAGAGAGAGGACTGACCTAGCGCCTGTTGCAGTGGTGCCAGGCAAAAATTCCTTCTGGCACCAACCATTTAGGAAAGCTTTAAGGTCAGCAAGTAATGTATCTTCAAAAGATTTGGGCGCCTGTAGTAGTAACCACCATATAATTTTTAGCCTGACTTCACTAGGAGTGACTCCAAAAAGTTCAAGAATGATTTGAAAGGGCCAAGAATGGCTCGGAAGGTCAAAAAGGGATGAGAACCCCTTAAATAGTGTCTCGGGGGTAATAGACTTGAAAAATGATGACATGATGTGTTGAAAAGGTTGACCGGGCCATTAGGGGCAAAACGGTCAACTGGACCAGAAAACTACCGAGATGGACTCAGAATATCCTGGAAGAAGGCTTAAGGTTTGGAAACATTACTTAGAATGTCCCAAGAGGTTATCGGTTTGTTACCCAAAGCTAGTGTGGTTGGAGGAGGTGACCGGCCCACTAGGGACAAAATAGTCATTTTGCACCGGGTTTGCCAGAACTGACTCGGAATGACTTGAAAAAGTAATGAAAGGTCAAGAATAATATAAGAAGTATTCTTGGGAGGTTATTGGTTTGAAACCCAGAGCCGGTGTGGTTCCCGGGGCGTTCAGATGCCTAGGGGCAAAATGGTCATCTTGACCGGAATGTCTCGGAATTGGCCCGAAACTAATTAGAAGGCTCCAAATCATGCCGAATTATCTTTAAGACAATCTTGGAAGGGTAGACTTATTGTTCTGAGGACTTAGGTACTGTCTTGAGAAACGTGCCGAAAATGGCCCTAGGGGTAGTTAGGTCATTTTTCACCGAAGTGGGCTAGCTGTCATCGGTGTTGACTTGGGTTTCGAGTGTTTCTGTCACTATAACGGCGGTCCTGTAATATAGGGGTTTGTTGGCAATTCCCTATATCGACCTGTTTGCGAGTGTTTCGGCCACTCTAACGGTTGCGATGTTTACGAGTATTTCCGTTCCTCTAACGGGTCGCGATCATTCTAAAGACTGCCTTATCTCTGGAAGCTGCTAGGTGGACTTAGCGCTTGAAAAATCAACTTTCTCGGAAGGCATGCCAAAACGGATATTGCTTTATTGGCGGGCTAGTAAGCCAAAGGTAGACCGTTCCACCATCTCGGGGACTTAGGGTCTTATCCCGGTCGACGAGTTTGAAGGGACTTATCGTTCCGAAGAGTTTCTTTGGAAACGTGGGAGATAGGATGGACTTACCACCTCGAGGAATCAACTTTCTAGAGTGTGCCGGATTTAATTGGAATTGGAATTGGACTGAAAAAGGGGACTTACCGTCTTCGAGAAGACGTGCCTATTAGAATTGGATCGAACAATGCCCCCAAGGGCATTTTGGTTATTTATCCTCTATTTGGGCCCAAAGGGCCCGGGAAGCGATTGATTGATAGGATTAGACTTGAAAAATTGAGTTGACTCAAGATATATCCATATTGACTTGAATACAAGTCTAGACGAACTGGAGACTGCTGAGCAGGCAAAAATGGGCCGATTTATCCACAGGGACTACAAGAAAATTGACTTTTTGTGGCACTCAAAAAATGCCACTGAAAAGCATATAAGTGCCGCAATAACTTTTCCTGGCACTTTTCGGACACATTTTTAAAAAGTGGGTAATTCCTGTGTCGCGAATACTTTGCAGCATTTTTTTTTGGTGGTGTTGGCATATTTCCTTCACTAATTACCGGCATTTATAAGTGCCGCAAAAACGATTAAATTTGAGACATTCTTTTTGTGGCAAAAATAAAAATGCCGGCGATTCGTGACACTTTTTTGTTGGAAGTGCCACTAGTGCAAATTGATTATTGGCTACATTTTTTTGTCAAAGTGCTGCAAAAATACATAGCACTGGATCAAGTATTCTTTTGCTGACACTTCTTTAAAAGTGTCGATATTTTAAGCCCAAAAATTCCTATCAATAATTTAATTCAAATCTTGTCAATAATTTTGTGTACTTGTATTCATACAAAGGTATGAATATGATTTGACCAATGTTTCACTTCTTTTATTCCATTAACACTATCAATCAACACATAAAACTCCACAAAGTCTAATTAAAAACCAAACTTATGATTGTATCTAACAAACCATAAATAATAATAGTTAACCATCTACTTACAAATACCATGTTCAATACAGTAATCCATGTCCATATGATACTAAGTTCAACACTCAAAAAATTTCAAATTACTCTATTGCTCCACCATAGATCAGTTGAAATCACCATGACCTGCTAATTAAGTTCTCCTTACAACGTAAAAATCAATTTGTATATTTATTAGATAACTAATATATGCACTGGATGATGAACTTAAAAAATAAAAATTGTATAATATACATAGAGAGATTGCCAAGCAACAGTTGCTTTGATAGCTTCTCCCACTGTATTAACACCTTCCCGAGGCCTGACTAAGAACTCATTAGGTTTTCACCGCCTTCTCAACATATACTTCCCAAAAATCATGTCCAAGTTGCATTCCACGTACTACTTTGCTTAAATCTTTACTGATTATAGTGCCCTGTGCAATAACTTGGTATGGTAGCTTGGAATTAAGAAGATCTACTTCTGCTTTCATCATTCCAACCTATGAATATGAGTATTACTTTTAGGCAGAATAAATATGCATATTTTCATTGGGACGCTTCCATTGAATTAAAAACAATTTAAAATAGAGCCAAGTGAGCATCCGTGCATACTTAAAAATAAATGTATATTTTTAATTTTTTTTGGACAATTTGGCTACTACTTTTAGGTCAACAATTACCTCTTGGGTGTAATATGCCTTTTGCATTCCCGTGTGGGTGTTACGAACCTTTTGGAGCCTTCTCTTTTTCTTCACTTCATCTAGCTGTATTTTATGAATTATGAGATGTTAGACATAGATGGAATATATGAAACAAAATGTGTGTGCAAATACATATAAATTCCAATGTAGTAAAATTTGATTTACAAAGTATCTAAATATAAAGTAAGTTGTTGATGGGACTTGATTTTGTTTTTTTATAATCTATTTTTGGTCTTGCATTGTAATAGAACTCTATATTAGTACAAGTGAGGTGCTCAATTTCAAGGGTGCAGCTAATAAGGAACTATTGTGTATTATACTCACGATTTTAAGGATTCCTTTTTTTACTATACCTCATGGGATGGGGTACATTGAATATTTGTCTTGAGAGTTTGTGGAGCTCGTGTCTCATCTTGGTACTTTTGGGGCTGTAAAGGTGGCACTTGTGATGGAGTATTATGTGCACTAGACGAATCCAGAACCTATCAAATATCATCACAATAAATGAATATGTGTACTTTTAATCAAAATAGTATCCAAGAAAAATATAATCCTTGAAATATGTATCAAAATGAAAAATGAGAATGTGCACTTTTATAATCCATTTTGATTATATTTCTACATCTGTTTTCATAAATCTAACCTACAAATATGAGTAGTACTTTCAGACATAGCAAACACAAAAATTTCATTGGGATGCTTTCCTAGAATTTAACACACAATTTAACATATCACCATGTGAGGATGCACGTACACAATCAAATATGTACTTTAAATTTTAAATTGGAGAATTTGTCTATTAATTTAAGGTTAATAATTACCTATTGCGTTTTATGTGCCATTTGTATTTCCTACTTGTGGGTGTTATGGGCCTTTTAGAGCCTTCTCTTTCTCTTCAGTTCATGTATCTGTATTTTATGAATTATGAGATGTTAGATAAAGATGAAATGAAAGAAAATATATGTACAAATATATATACAGCAATATAGTACAATTGGATTTAAAAAGTAACTAAATATAAAGTAAGTTGTTGATGGGACTTGATTTCTTTTCTTTTTACTCTTGTTTTGGCACTTGCATTATAGTAAAAGTCTATTTTAGCACAAATGAGATGTTCAATTTCTTGGGTGCAAATAATAAGGAACTATTCTGTATTAAACTCATTATTTTTAAAATTCTTTGTTTCACTATACCTCATTGGATGGGGCATATTGAACATTTGGCTTGATAGTTGGTGGAGTTCGTTTCTCATCTTGGAACGTTCATGGCTATAAAGGCCGCAATCGGGATGGAGTATTATGTGCACTAGACGAATCTAGAACCTATTAAAGGTTACCACAATAAATAAAATGTGTACTTCTAATCAAAATGATATCCAAGTCATTATTAAACTTTATAAATTTTCATTCAATTCAAAATGGAAAGTAATTTCATGTTCAGTACATTGTGGTGTAACAGCTGGACAAGTCTCCATATGAGAGCGCATCATCTTTAGTTGAGATTGCATCTGGGATTGCATGATTGTAAATGTTTGAAATTTGTTCTCCATTTCAGCTCGTACCTTTGTAGTTATTTCTTCCCTCAAACTCTCATTATCTATATCAACTGCTTTGCGTGATCGACCAAACAACTCAGTGGGTGTGGGCCCTAAACCATAAGTTCATAGGTGGCCATGTTTTTCAGGTCCCATAACATCATAGAAAATCTCATTCCATGCAGTCACATTATCTAGAGACTCTGGCAATTGAGAGGCTCACTCTTGTAACTTCGCCTGCAATTAAGATTCGTAATTTCTTAAAAAAAAAAAGGATCATTGATATGGGATGCTAGAAGAACTAAACATTATGTAGATACATGTGAATTTGGGGCAAGAAAAATGAATTGTAATTTGTACACATACAATGACCTCAGTAGAAGCATCACCAATAGGGTTCCCATTCTTTCTTTTGCGTGTAAGTATAAAAACTTCCAATCGAGACGGCTTATGACCATACTTGGTCTGAAGCTATAAAGATAATTAACAACATATACAGACAATAAGCACCCAATTATTAGTTTTACATTTAATATATAGAATGCATCAAATAGAAATACCAAATATTAATGAATGCACCTCATGGGATACGCATGCATGACTCTTTCATCCACTAGTATGCCCCATCTTCAACTGCTTGCGACTGTTAATATTTTGCTGGCTACGCTTCTGTAATATAGAATTGAATTTAGGTTATTGCAAGATGAATAAATATACCATTTCAGTTTATCAATAAATGGGATGCTAGAAGCTAACTACGCTTTCAAGTAAACTTTAAAATTTAATGAATTATGATATATTTGGAAGCTTTAAATGTTTGCATACTATTGCCTCCTCTGAGCTCCAATACTCAACAAGTATTGGCCATTGATCCTCCTGAACTCTTAGAGGACGATTTGCAAGTTGTTTTGCTTTATTTGAGAGTGTCATGTAGTATTTTCTTTTCGCCTCCGCTTCCAATCCTTCCAAAGTTTGCCAAGCCTCTTTAAATAATTTTTTTAAACCAGTCATCGACATCAATGTTTGCCTACATTTTAAACAATATGTTAAAATTAAATAGGCAAGGAACAAAGTTACAAGTACATACTATACCTTAACATCCAACCAAATATCCTCCTTAACATCTTGTGGTACAACCCTCAAAGCCGTGTAGTTAAGCAATAACTTGTTCCCATCTCGAGCCATTATACCCAAATACATAGATAGCTTTGATGTCATTGAATCAACTGGTTGATTCAAGCAATTGAGCTTAACAGGTAACTGCTTAGTTGTACCCCACTCATTAACAAATCGTGCAGGCCCACGCCCATGTTTTTGGATAGATTGGCCTGAACTATGGACTTAATATTCAAAGCGAACAAATGTTAGCATAAAGATGATGTATGTGAATGTAAAAACAATGACATGAGTTCATTAAATTAAGGGACAATATTGTGCCTTTACATATTACTCTACTACAGGGGACTGTTAGCAAGGTGCCACGAATTGGGTTAAGAATGGCACATTAAATCTATATTCAAATACATCTATTTTCGTAACTGTCTACACATTTGGGAGTAAAAAAAACATTGCATGAATAAGTGATAGCTATTTCTTTCGTGCATCCTATTTAGGGACCAGGTTATTGGCTTTAGGATTTGGTCCTAGTCTTAACTTCTGGTTTATTGGCTTGAACTATTAAGATTATGCCCATTGTTTTTGCATTTATTTTCTAATCTAACCATATGTACGTATATTATTATCTCTTAATTATTCAAAAAATAAATAATAATAGTGTCAATTACCTTGTTCGTGTGCAGAATGACTCTAATTACTACTAGACTCTGAAAGGCTCATGCGTGGACTAACTTTGCTTGGTATATGATAAAATTGGTGTTGAGATGAATGGGACTGCAACTGAGTTTGGGAATGCAACTACGGCCTTGGTTGGTATTCTAATGGTAGCTGCGACTCTGGTTGCGATGCCAATTTAGTTTGCAACTGCAGTTGGCTTCTAAGCATTGGTCCAATTCGGAAAGATGACCTTTTTTCAACGCCAATCATGGATATCTACATATCAACACCATATCATTTAAGAGAATAGGGGAAGAAAGTGCAGAAAGGGTAGCAACAAAAATATTTCGCTTCACTTGTCATCATATACAAAGCTACTGATAAATGAAATTAATTCCATAAGATTTTTGTACACTTGGACAATTTTTCTTTCCCACAAACTTAGCATAATTTAAAAAAAAAAACAGTTAACAGTAGCCCAAAATATTTTGAACTCAACCAAACTGATTAAAGTGCACAATGCACAAAGAAATAAAGGGCCATTATCTTTCGCACTTCAGTTAAGCTTAAATGAAATATGGTGGCTGCAAACACCAGGAATGCACTTACACTTCGTGGTTGTAGTATGGGTCGAGTTTGAGACTGTGGCTGGTTGTCAGGCATCGATCCAACCCAAAAAGATGACCTTTTTTTAACACAGTCATGGCTATCTGCACATCAATTACCATAGCGAAGCAAGAGGGAAGTACAAAGTCACGAAGACAAAAAAATTAATCAATAAGCACGAAAGAGCTACTAAGAAGTATTTCGACAGCGAAGTAAGAGGGAAGTACAAGGTCATTTATAAAAAAAAAAACAATTATAATAATGAATAAGCACAAAAGAGCTACTTAGAACTTGTATTATATTTTCTAACAATAAATGAGTTAGTGGCTAAGTGGATATGGAGGTGATCAATTCCAATTAGCTGTCATCTTCGTGTTGGGGGCAGTAAAAGAGTGAGTAGATATAAAGTAAAGGTTGCAAGGGTATGAAAGAAATGATGTAGGCAAAAGTATATTTAAGGACCAATAAATGGAGTTCACTACTAGGGATGATTTACAAATTTGGTAATAAATTCAATGATCAACCTTTGCATAAATACGCTGGTGCCCCAATTTCTACTCTGCTGCCCCATAACAAGTTGTTGTAGGAAAACAAAAAATAGAGAACTCTGCTGTGAAGAACTTGCTTCGCAGTAAAAAAACAAACTGTCTATTTTTTTATAACTTTTTTTTTTATTTTATCTTACAGTGATGTTGATGCTGTAGTTAGATAAATCCAGTTTTCTATTTTATGATTCTAGACTGTCTAGTTTTTCTTGGACTGTTAGGAAGAGAGGACTTTCCTCCACACTACTTGCCACATTGAGGACAAGCAATTCTAACTCTAATAAAACTAGACCAGTGAGGTTTATATGGAACTAGACATAATGACAAGGGCCAAAAAATACCTGAGAGAACAACATGTTACTAAAAATTCAGCCTAGATATAATGGATTGTTTACTACTTATAATTGGAAACACAACCACCCCCAAACCCCCCTCCCCCCCCCCCTCTCTGCGAACACTCCCCCAATCCACAGAGTGGGGAAAAAATATACAGTTGAATAGTAAATAGTAGTTATGGGGCACCATGCAAAAATATCTCACGATTGATCAATTGTGTTCCATGATGTGCTCACTATTATGTAAATTGTGGACTAAAAAAATTCTGTCTTTCTGCAAACTTCCAGGTGAATTGATATCTTTATAAACCATTTAGGTAGTAAAATCCAAGTAACTAAAGACAATTAAATACTCAATCTTGTTGCACAATATAAAGTTGAGAGAAAGTGTGTGTCATCCAAGGCAGGTGTCTTACTTGGGTATCTAGAATACATTCCCTTGTACATATTTCAACAGTCTAAAAAATGTTTCCATCAAGTGTGTGTGTGTGTTGTGCCAATATGAAATAGGGAACTTGATACCATAATGGAGCAAAAACTAAGAACTGTCATGGAACAATTTTAAAAATGATAGTTAGCACTGGGGATGCGCTTTCACTTTGATGATGCAATGTCGATTGAGTTTGAGGTTATGGTTGGCTACCAGGCATTGGTCCAACAGGGAAAGATAACTTCTTTCGAGCACCAATCAGGGTACCAATCATGGCTCTCTACATAATAAATTATTAGAGAGTGAAGGCTATATAGACTTTAAAAGCATTAGCCCAATTATCAAAGGCAAGTTAATATTTCCTACTACCTATCATGAACCTCATAGTAATAATGTTTGACATACAAAAAAACTAAAAAGGTAAAAAAAAAAAAAAGCATCTTGATTTCAAAGTAAAACTAAACTGAAAGGCTTATTTAAACCAAAAAAAATTCCCCATTAGAAAAGGCAGCAACTCTAGTCTAAAAACAACGAGAGCATAAAAAATAGTACAAGGGTAAATTTGCAAGCGAAAGTAATTCCAACACGCATATTAAGGATTAGAACTCCTAATTTCAATGGCCAAGTAGGAAAAAGTTATATAACAAGAATCACAATTGGCATAAATTAAAAAGTTTTGAGTTTCCAAACAGGTGCACTTCTTTAAAAAGGAAGTCTGTAGCAGCAATAATGAAGCAGTAGCATCATTTGCCAAACTCATACCAGCAAGGAGCATAAGCTGCAAAAACCCTTTCAGGCACAACAGGGCAACAACAACATGATGATTGACTCTACAATTTTCAGATATATCCTCACCGTAACCAAATCCATCTTCATCACTTTCCCAGTCATCCTCACCACTTTCAAACTCATCTTCACTACTTTGAAATTCATATTCACTGTTCTTATCCTCATATTCGTCAATTGGAGCATCATCTTGGTCATTGCTAGTATCTATTGTTGTTCCATCTATGCCTGCCCTAATCCATGTAGCGTCCTCTTTCTGATTGAATAGGGTATTGTCCAACTCCTGACCATTGTAAGTATCAAATTGAGGATCTTCAATAGCACTGCTTCTAGATTCTGTTCCCATGTCAAATACGTACCTAACTGTCGTTTTCACTATGACATGCCAATTTTGTTCTGCAGGATCTTGCACATACCAAACTTGTTCTGCTTGAGATGCTAGGACAAAAGGTTCATCTGATAACCTATTTTCTTTGCATAATAGATTATTGAAATTCACAAATGTGAATTTAAATTCATCTTGCCTTTTTTCCACGTTGTTATCGACCCAATCACACTTAAATAACACAAACTTAAGATCATTGGAATACCGTAGTTTAATAATATCAGTCAAAGTTCCATAAAAAGTAACATCTCCAGATATAGGATTCTTGTCCCTTCAACTTGCATAACTCCTAGTATTTGCATTCACTAGGATTCCACAATTTTGAGTACTTCTTCTACTCTCACATTCCTTGGTGTGAAACCTAAATCCATTAATAATGTATTCAGTGTATCTCTTTGCCCATTTGTCCGGTCCTATAGCTAACCTTTTGACTTCATGAGATATAGGGTCACTACCTTGCTGTTGCAAACTTTGTACCTATTTTAAGTAATAAAAAGCATTTAACATGACATGTTATGTCATAATAATGATGAAAGTAAGCATTTAGATGTAATTTTGTTAAATTTTCAAAACAAATACGAGACTTACATGATCTTTAAACCATTTGTGAAATTGTTTGCTGTGAATGCAATTAATTTCATAATCCCTTAGGCAACTCCTCCCAGATTTAATAAATGCAATGTGTTCCCTACACAAACTTAGTTACTACTTGAGCTTACGCTGGCATACTTTAGTAGTTAAAAATAATAATTTATTTGGGGTTGATGCCTTACATATCGATGTGCTTGAGCCCATGGAATGTCATCAAGGCAAACCATTTGTGATTTCCTTAAAGGACGACCTCTTTGTTCACATGAATTTTCAACACCATCATAATTCCTCACAGGTTTGTTAAGCTTTGTTTCCACATCATCTAAGTACGTAGCACAAAATGTCATACATTCTTTTGCTAAGTACCCTTGTGCAATTGACCCTTCTGGATGACTTTGATTACGCTCATAGTTTTTTAGTGTGAGTAGATACCTGTCGCGCCCAGATTTTTCACAGTCAAGAAATACACACACAAGCGGGAAAAAAACTGCATTCTCTTATTAGAACTCATCCTCCTAGAAGAATGAGTGCGACTAGGTTTGAATAGAAAATTGAATTGAATAAAGGGTTTTTGAAAAAAGTTTGGAGTCGCCACCTAACTTGATTAAGGTAAGTTAGGTCACCTAAAAACTAAGCATAATCCGAAGACTACAGTTAGGGTTTTTGAAAATGATTTTGGAAAACATCCTCAATAGAGGGTTTTTAGGAAAACAGGTTATTTAGAAATCTTTGGAAAATATTTAAAGCCCTTTTTTGAAAATAACTCCATTTTGGTCTTTGAAAAGAGAGTTTGAAAATAGATTTAGGAATAGATTTGAAAAGACATTGATTTGATTCAAAAAGAAATTTGAAAAGATAGATTTGAAATTGGAAAGAAAGTTTAGAAATTGAAATTAAGGATTGAAAATAGATTTTTAGAATTGGAAGTCGGAAATAGAATATAGAATTGGAAAGGGGAAAGAAGTTATGGAATTGGAGATTTGAAAAAGGTTATGACCGCACGCATGAGGGTTGCTTACATATCCTTTTTGAGGAATTATGTCAGTCGTAGTTCAAACAAGAGTCCAATAGAAAATAGAAGATTTGATATGGAAGAAGAAATTGAATTGGAATTTGGATTTGATTTGAATTTAGAATAGAAGATTGGAGTTTGGAATTAAGAAGATTAGACTTTGATTTGGAAATATAGAACTTGGAGCAAGAATTTGGGCTTGTTTTTGGAAAGATTGAGATTTAGGAAACCTAGACATAGGAAAGATGGGATTTAGAAAGGACTTGAGATTAAGAAAGACTTGACTCGAATATTGGACTTGGAAGATTAGGGAAGATTGGATTCAGGAAGGGTTCGAATTAGGAAAGTTCCATTTTACGAAAGATTTCGAATTAGGAAAGTTTCGAGATTGGAAAGTTTTGAAATAGGAAATGTTTCATTTTAGGAAAGTTTCGATTTAGGAAATTTTTCATTTTAAGAAAGGTTTTGAAAAAAGGAAAGGTTTCGAATTATGAAAGGTTTCATTTTAAGAAAATATTGGAATTGGAAAGTTTTCATTTAAGGAAAGTTTTGTTTCTAGGATGTTTTGACTTAAGGAAGTTTTGAATTTGGGATGTTTTGAAATAGGAAAGTTTAGAAAGTAAGAAAGTTTTGAGTTTAGAAAGTTTTAGATTTGGAAAGATTTGAAGTTTAAGAAAGTATGAGATTAGCAATGAGTGGATTAGGAAAGGTTTAGACTAGGAAGGATTGAGATTCCATTTTCCTAAAACAAGGGATTAGATTTTGTTTCTAAAAAAGTGTTTTGATTTTGTTTCCAAAAATGGAGGATAGGATCTAGTTTCCTAAATGGAAGATTGGATTTGGTTTCCTAAAGGGAAGATTGGATTTGACATGGATTTGGAAGGTGAAGTTTTATAAACCCTAGATTTGGAAGACTGTAGTTTTGACGTAGAAAAGAGGTTTTTGGAAACTTATGATTTGAAGGCAAGATTGGGAATTGGAAATCATGTTTTTGGGAAGGAAAATTAGGGTTTCCTCATCGTTGGCTTTAGGGTTTAACTTGGACTCTAAGAGAATAGATTTTTAGAAAGTAAGTTTTTAGAAAGGGAGATTTTTGGAAGACAATCCTAGAGAGGAGTTTTTAGAAAGTTAATTTTGAAAAGAAAGCTTTTCGAAAGGGATTTTGGAAAGTAAAACTTTGAGAGCGTTTTTGGAAAGAGAGATTTTGGAAGGAGATCTTAAAAAAGAGTTTTTGAAAAGTAAATTTTGAAAAGAGAGTTTTTGGAAAGGGATTTTTGCAAAGAGATTGTTAGGAAGGAAACCTATGGAGTGTTTTTAGAAAGTGAATTTCGAAGAGAGCGTTTTGGAAAGGAGTTTTCAGCAAAGTGAGTTTTGTGAGGGGAAGTTTAAGAAAATAACTTTGGAAAGGAATTTTGGAAATGAGATTAAAGAGAATTTTTAGAAAGTGTATTAGAGAAGAGATTTTTTAGAAAGAGAGATTTTTGGAAAGAGAGTTTTTAGAAAGTATATAAAATATCTCACTTTCCTAAAGCGATTCTAACCATAAGAAGGCTAGAAGCACTTTAAGATAGTGGTTTTGAAAACAACAAGGATTTGAAAATATAGACCATATTGGTCACTTTAAATGTAACACCTTCCTAAAGCAACCCTAACCATGAAAATGCAAGAATCACCTTAGGATTGTGATTTTGAAAACAAGTTTTGAAAAAGAAGATTTAATGCAAGTTTTGAAAACAAGTTGGAAAATGAATTTTGGAGGAATGCAAGATCATGATATGCACAATACAAGTTGGGGTCGTGAACATACAAGGTTAAGGCTTCACCACATAATCAAGGGGGCCAAACCCACGTGGTCTTCAGTTAGACTAAGAGAAAGCCCCCGACACAGTGACTTCCAATAGCCTAATCCTACACATAGACTGGGAAGTCCTTTGTTTCAAGCATGCAAGAAAGGGGGGGAAGAAGATAGGGGATTAAAGTAGAAGAAACCCCAAGTGGGTTCAAGGAGAGAAGAGAGGGGGAAGATGCATAAACTTAAATAGAAAGCCTACCTTGTGCCTTGTTTATTTTGCTTTGCTTTGCGCGCTTTGCTTTCTTGCTTCGGTCATTGCTTCACTTCAGTCTTTGGGAACTTGTCTTCGATCTTCGGGAGCTTCGAAGTTGCAGCACATCAAGTCTACAATGGAGGCTTTGAGAGCTAGTGTATGAGTGTATAAGAGTGTGTATGAGTGTATAGAAGGCTAGGGTTTGGAAAACCTAAAGGAGACTAGGGTTTAGAGAGGCTACGGGCTCTGTATATCGAAGAGTAGGGTTTTTAAACTGAGTTTGTGGACCTCTTTCACACTGGAGGAGGCTCTGTATTTATAGAAAGAGGAATGACCTGGCGCCTGTTGCAGTGGTGCCAGGCCAAAAAAACCTTCTGGCGCCACTAGGAGTGGCGTCAAGCCAAATTTTGGCTTGGCACCACTAGTAGTGGGGCCAGCCACTTAGGAAAGTTTTAAGGTCAGCAAGCAACGTATCTTCAGAAGATTTGGGCGTCTGTACTAGTGATTACCATGCAATTTTTAGCCTGACTTCAATAGGAGTGACTCTGGAAAGTCTGGGAAGGATTTAAGGGACCGAGAATGGTTTCGGAAGGCCGGAAAGGTACAGGAACACTTAGAATAGGGTCCTAGAGGGTAATGAACTTGGAAAAGGATGACAAGATGTGTTGGAAGGGTTGACCGGGTCATTAGGGGCAAAACTGTCAACTAGATCGAAAAACTACCGGGATGGACTCAAAATGTCCTAGAAGAAGACTCGAGGTTTGGAAACATTATTTGAAACGTCCCAGGAGATTACCGGTTTGATACCCAGAGCCAGTGTAGTCGAAAAAAGCAACCGGCCCACCAGGGGCAAAAAGGGTCATTTTGCACCGGGTTTGCCGAAACTGACTCGGAATGATTCGGAAAGATAATGAAAGGTCGGGAATACTATAAGAAGCAATCTCGAGAGTTTACCGGTTTGATATTGTGTGGTTCCCTGGGCACTCGGATGCCTAGGGGCAAAATGGTCATCTTGACCGGAAAGTCTCGGAATTAGCCTGAAACTGACTAGAAGGCAACTAATCATGCCAGATTGCTCTTAAGACAATCTTGGAAAGATGCAATTACCGTTTTAAGGACTTAGGTACTTTCTCGAGAAACATGCCGAAAAATGGCCCTGGGGGCAGTTTGGTCATTTTTCACCAGAGTGGGCTAGCAGGCATTGGTGTTGACCTAGGTTTTAAGTGTTTCCGCCACTCTTACGGCGGTCCCGTGATACAGGGGTTTGTTTGCAATTTTCTATATTGACCTATTTGTGAGTACTTCCGTTACTCTGACGGTTCGCGATCATTCTCGAGACTACCTGATCTCGAGAAGCTGCTAAATGGACTTAATGCCTGAGGAATCAATTTTCTCAAAAGGCGTGCCAAAACGGACATTTCTACATTGGCAGGCTAGCAGGCTCCAAAGGTGGACCGTTTTACCATCTCGGGGACTTGGGGTCTCGTCTCGGTCGACAGGTTTGAAGGGACTTACTGTTTCAAAGAGTTCACTAAAAAACGTGCTGGATTTGAGGGTCTTACCACCTTGAGGAATCAACTTTCTCGAAAGGTGTACTAGATTTAATTGGAATTGGAATTGAGAATGGAATTTACCATCTTTAGAAAGATGTGCCTGTTAGAATTGGACCGAACATTACCCCCAAAGGCATTTTGGTTATTTTGCCTTTATTTAGGCCCAGCGGGCCCGCGAAGCAGTTTGATTGATGGGATTAGACTTGGAAAGTTGATTTAGATTGGAATACGTCCATATTGACTTGAATACAAGTCTGGATGGATTGGAGATTGCCGAACGGGCAAAATTGGGGTGCTTACAGCCGCCCTTCTTTTTCTGTCTTTGCTTGTCGAAGACAGAAAAGGATAGAGTAAGATGTTGACTCAAGGTTGATTCCCATGTTGATTTTGATGATAACTAAACCTTGTGTTATTTTACTAATGCATTTACTTAGTGTGCAGATTAATAAAGTTTATAATTTATACTTAAAGTTCAATCTTAAGTCTAACACATGTCAAAGTGAATGCACAACAAGTTCAAGATCAAGCAATGAGCTCTAAGAGCTATGGAATAAACCAAATAGAGGATTGACGCCTATTTCTACTTCAAGCAAATGTTTTATATTCGAAGAGATTGAAGGTGTTCAAATGAAACTTTTATCAAGTATGCAAAGACTCATTGAAGATTGATTTGCACTCAAGAAAGATTGAAGACTTCATCAAAGTATGCTAAAGTCAGTTGAAGATAATCTGATTATGAAGATATTGAAAATGCTCAAGAGAAGACTTCATCAAGAATGCAAAGATCAATTTCAGATTATGTGATTGAAGTTGCTTGAGAAGAAGACTCATAATGATTGTCTGATCTTTACATGGAATCCAAGTGAAGAATTCTTCTACAATAGAAAGAATCAATGAAGACTAGATGTATGATGAGATTTCATCAAGTTTAGAGAAGAATTGCTAGCAAAGAGAAGAAATTGGCAATGAAGCATTGTGAAGCTCTACATAATTGAGGAAGCTTGGCATTGAAAGAGATTGTTTTACAATGAAAAGAAGAAGCTTTGCAAATGAAGAAGAAAATATCAACATTCATCTAATGAAGCTCTAACTGTTTGAGAGTTCAGAGAAGATGAATGTCAAATGATTGATTCAATCCAAATTGAATAGAAGTTAACTCTGATGAGTTAAAAGAGTTTGATTGATCATCATACCCTAAAGAAAAGATCCCTTGAAGATCTTATACTGCTGCTGAGATGAGCTGGATCATTACAAGTCAGAAAGTAGATTTTTGGGCAATGAGCGGACACATGAAAATGAAGAGTCGCCTCATAAAGATAGACACAGAAAGCCTGAAGACAAAATGATCAATGAGCAGACTCATGGAAATGAAGAGTCGCCTAATGGAGACAGACGCAAAAGGCTTAAAGACAAAATGATCAATAAGCGGACTCATGGAAATGAAGAGCTGCCTCATGAATACAAAAGCAAAAGCCTGAAGACAAAATGGTCAATGAGCAGACTCATAAAGATGAAGAGTAGCCTTATGACAACAGAAGTAAAAGGCTGAAGATCAAATGTACAAAGAGTCGACTCCTGAAGATGAAGAGTGGCCTCATGACAACAGAAGTAAACAGCTGAAGATCAAATGTACAAAGAGCGGACTCCTAAATATAAAGAGTCACCACATGAAGACAAAAGCAAAAATATGAAGACAGAATGAACAAGGAGTTGACTCATTGATATGAAGAGCGGACTCATGGAGACAGTGGACAACGTCTGGCAAATGCAGAACTAGAAGTGTCGACTCTACAATCCTAGAGTCGACCCCCTAGGATATAACGGCTAGTTTTTCTAACGTTATAACGAACTGGACGTGCATTAAATGAAGCCTAACAACCTCTAACGGATGGAATCAATACAGGGGTTTATATACAAGCTTCCAGCTGCATTTATAACAAGAAAGAGAGACAAGAAACAAGAATCACTGACTAATCAACCTGAAATTCCTTAATATTCTTCCTGTCTTAACTTGTGAGCTTTGATTGTATAATCTACACTTGATAGAGAGTTTGTTTGTTACTTGTATATTCTTGTACACTTATAAATGAGAGTTTGAGAGTTCTCTTGTGGAAGAAAAACTATTGTAAGTTTGAGTGGAGCTTGAACAAAACTACTTGGTGGCTGAAGAACTCGGTGAGGAGTTCTTGTGTATAGTGAGCTGAGCACTTTGTCAATCTGCATCCCATTTGTAATTGGAGATTACATAGTAGAAGAAGACTTCAGGGGGATCTTGGGGTGGGGACATAGATCACAGTTTGTGGTTGAATCTCAGTAAATCTCTATATTCATTCTATTGCGCTGTTTTCTCTTCTCCTTTTGATTACATTGCATTACATATAGTTTGATCACTGTTACATTGCTTAGATAAATTTTAATTAATCTTAATTGCTATTAATCTTCGAAAAACCCAATTCACCCCCCTCTTGGGTTGCCTTTTGGGCCAACATAAGAGTCTCATGTTGACTGTGAGTAAGTCGGAGGGACGAACTTTGGAAATTTTGGAAGACGGAATTGTATAAAAAAATATTGGGCTGAAATAGCCTTTGAAATCGAGTTTTTGGGGGAAAAAGGGCAAATCTACCCAGAATTGGTAGAAATGGCTTGGCACTATTGCTAGTGGCGCTAAGCTTAGGAACAAAACCAGAAACATTTATGGTTCGAACACTTGCGGGATTTTAAAGAGTTTGTGAAAAATCGACAGGCATTGTGGGGGAAACTAACCTAGACATTGAAAGAGCATCTCTTAGGAACCATGGGAGATTGCCGGAAGTAGACCCCATCGTCGAAAAAATCGCCGAAAGAGAAGATTTCACCGGAGAACTCCAAAAGGTGAGTTTTCAATTTTCTGTTGATTTTGATGTGTAGAATTCCTTTAAGTCGTATGAACAGTGAAAACTAATGTTTTGACATGTTTTGAACACTGTTGTGAAGTTATTTTTTGCATTTTGATGCTTGTTTGACTAAATTTAAGTGATTTTGTGTGATTATGTGAAGGGGGTTTCTGCAGGAATTGGGGGTTTGTTCCTATAGGCTTAGGTATTGAGTTTTTCAGCTAGATTTTTATACTGTGTGCATTAGAAAAATGTATTTAACAGTCGTATAAAGATCATGATTTTTTGAAAACTTTTGAATTTTTTAATTTTTTGAAAAATAGAAAAAAAGACTTAAAAAAATAGAAAATTTGGAGAAAATTTAAAAAGTGATGAAATTAAAGGAGTTTAAAATTTAGAAAAATGTTGAAATATTTTAGAAAATATTTGAAGTGATTTTGAAAATTTTTAGGATAACTTTGAAAACCATTGATTTGTTGAGAAATGAAATGAGTCTTTTAGGACGTTTAAAAATTTTAAAAGTGTGTGCGGGTGTTGGTGTTATGAGTCTTTTAGATAGTTAATTGCTTGTGTTTTGTGTTGATGTGGTGGGTGTTGTAAGGACCATTTTTAAACGAAAATATGCAGAAATTTTTAGAAATTGGAAAAGAGTTGGAAAAGGTTTTGAATAAAAATTTTTTGAAGGAAAAAGACACAAAATCCTAGAAATTATAGAAAACATGTTTTGACTCAAAATTGACGAATCAAAATGTGTAAAAAATTCATTTTGACTTGAAACTTGGCCTTTTAAATCAAAATGTGTAGAAAATTCATTTTGACTTGGAAATGGAATTTTAAAAATCAAAGTGTATAGGAAATTCACTTTGACTTAGAATTGGATTTAAAATCAAAATGTGTAGGAAATTTATTTTGACTTAGAATTAGAATTTTAAAATCAAAATGTGTAGGAAATTCATTTTGACTTAGAATTGGATTTTAAATCAAAATGTGTAGAAAATTCATTTTGACTTAACACTTGAAATCTTTTTTTTTTTTTTTCTTTTTGCCCCTTTTTTTTTTATCTATTTTTTTATTTTTTATTTTTTTGGTTATTTATTTATTTTATTTTATTATTATTTTTAATTGCATGTACCGTATATTGACACCTCTTACCTTTCCAGGATTGCAGATGCAAGCGACGATGGTTCTGAGAGGAGGCGCTGCTTTGGGAAGGCAGTTAGGACAGATTCTGTTAGTGGCTCCAATCGTTCTAGGGGTAGTCATTGATCCACTGGACGGGCCTCTTCCAATTAGAGAGGATGGAGGAGTAGACCACCTGTCGACCCCTTTCCTCAGGTTAAACAGGCCTTTGTGGAGGATATTGGTGCTGAGGAGGAGGTACCGGGTCTTGGTGACCAGGTGACTAATTATGGGAGAGCCTCCTCTAGACATAGGTAGACGGATGCTGATTTGGGTGACCTGGAGGTTCCAAACATCCCACCACTCGGGGATCTTGCTTATCACCCCAGTGTATATTCTAGACAGCATTTGCCCTCTCCGCGGGTACACACAACTTTTAGAGGTGTTGTTCATCAGGTCTTCGTGACCATGCAACGAGTTGCTCCATCATATCATGTTTTTTTAGCTGAGATCGGGTTTGGAGCTTTCATGGGATTACAGGCTAACTGCCTGAATAGACATCTCGTGCTGGCACTGATTGAGCAGTGGTTTGGAGAGACAGGGACCTTCCATTTTGTTGGCTTTGAGTTGGGTCCCACCCCCTTGGATTGGGCGATCATCACTGGGCTTTCCTTCGTCGGCCGACGGATCACTTTACAGTCAATCAGTAGAGACGAGGCCTGCATTCTGCTAGACTTACCCCTTCTCAAGCGTTTCGCTTTCCTAGTTTCCTGGCTCAGTCGAGATGATTGTACTTTTGCTATTGAGCCCTCCCCTACTCAGGGCAACATCATGAGGCGGCAACTTGTTCTGTATATCATCTTCAGCTGCTTTTGCAACAACAACAAGTCGCTTGTGTCTTTTCGGTTAGTGAGCATAGTAGCTGATCTTGGGGCTTTATCTAAGCTAGATTGGGGGTCCTTCTCCTTTGGCTGCTTCTTTTGATCGATATGGGTCCGGACTTCTTCATGTTGGGGTAGCATGACTAGTTTCTGGTCCTTTCTTATCTGGTGGAGCTACGAGTATCTGCTTGTTCGTCGCCCTACGATTATTGAGGAAGACCTTTATCCTCGTGCTTTGAGGTGGGCTCATGACTGGGTGGCCTAGCGATCGGAGATTACCGACTTTGTGAGGCTATGTGCGAACTTGGAGTTGATTGAGGTGAGGGATGTGACTTGGCGGGCCTTCATTGGATCAGTTCATTATGAGACAGTGCGGTACTTGGTTCCGTCGTCCCTGTCGAGGGTTGCTTTTCTCAGTGATGATATTGGGAGTCCTATCTCGAAGAGCGACACTGGTGGCAGTTTTATGAGGAGTTTTGATCAGCAGGAGCTCCGCCGGAGTATATGTTTGGAGCCTTGGTATCGGGGAGTGCCTATCCCCTATCAGGAGCGCCAGTCGGGTGCCGGGTTCTTGCTTCCTCCGGATACGGGCTACGCTGCACTCTTCGAGGCTCATTCTGTCAATGCCTTCACCCGGTTTGAGGTAGTAGTTGGAGGATACGCTGTGGGCCAGGAGGTGGTTGACTTGTGACACCGTGTTGGGGGATACGTGCCCCAGGCTAAGTTTGCTATTGTGAGGGATCAGAGGGATCGATACCAGACAGAGCGAGATCAGTATCAGGCGGAGGTGGCTTCCTTGACGGCTCGGATAGCTCACATGGGAGGTGGCGGGGTATGTCGTCTTTTCTCTCCTTCTTCTTGCTTTGTTGTTATTTAGTTCTTCTTTCATGTAGCTGATTTCGGTTCTACCTTCTTTGCAAGATGCTAGTGCTTCGAGTAGCTATCCGCCTCCTCCGATGCCGGGTTTTGGGGATTTCAATCTAGATGACATTGATTTTGACCCTTGATGGACGCCCCTTGTCGTAGACCCTAATCTTCCTTTGCCCCTATTCCTGAGATGTATTTATGTTAGACAGTTTTATTTTGTAGGTTTTGTACAAAGATGGATATTTATGGTATTTAGATGCATGGATAGGCAGAGACATTTATGGTTGATTTTTTTCAGCTAAATATATGATCCGATGCATGTGTAGAAATGATGATGCTGTGTATCTATTCCAGGGGTTGACATTAAACTGTGTTGGTGACTTCTATTTCTACAGGGAGTTATATCCTATGTATGCACAGCTCATGCCAATTTTTTATTTTTATTTTTTAAAATGTATGCACATATTAGAAATGCATTAACTAACAGAATAACAAGGGGTGTTATTGAACTTGTTATCTTCGGGATGGTAACTCCTTCCTTTTCGGGGGGGCCTGGCTCAACCTTTCCTTGATTGGATGATAGCACTTCGCACCTTTCTCAAACTTTTGATCGCCTCCGACTCTCTGCCTCAGGGTTAGTGTATATGATTATTGGGTTGAAACTCTTAACTCTCAGGGTTTTAATAACAGCTTACCTAGCTCTTAGCAGAGCGATAAGTGGCCAGTCCTTCAATCCGAGAAGACTTTGCTTTAGGACTATAATGTAGGCTAGGTTATGAGGTTTTCGAAACAATAGGAAATGTAGGCTCAAATTCAATATTGTTTTCAACAGGGTTTAGATCCATACCATCCTTGACTATTTTTTCCTTCCAGTAGGGTTAGCATCCATTCTTGGCTTTGGTAGCATGTCTAGCGCATTTAGATCAAGCAATTCGTTTTCAATCAGAGTGGAGTTTAGTAAGGTTGTAATGTAGGCTATGGTTTCAGGATTTTGTAAGAAAGGGTAAAGGCTCGAACCTATTATTTGTACTAGGTTTCTTTGTAACCTAGGATCACCTTTAAATTTCCTTCTTGCTTTTTACTATATACTTCTCAGGGTGAAAATGATTCTTTTCTTTCGCCCTTTCTGTATAAACATGACTTTTTTTTTTTTTTTTGGCCCTTCTATTATGCTTTTCAAGATGGCACAATCATGGTTTTCTTCAGGGGCTTTTTTTTTTCCTATCCTCTTGCCCCTTGGCAACTCTTTTCCTTTGCTTTGTCCTTTTTATCTCTTTTCTTTTCTTTTATGAAACAAACCATTCTACAGCCCTTTTTTCCTTAGACTTTTTCCTTAGCAGTTCAATCTACCTCAATGTGGGCGGTGATCCCTAAGTTGGGATTTTCTCGAAAAAGATAAATGGCTTAATGGGTTTGGTAAGGGGTTGCTTTCGAATGTATGAGAAATGAAATGAGGGCCCCTCTTTACTTTGAACTAGATTACTTGATCTATAGAGCTTTCGATACTGTCCTAGCACGATAGAGGTGGACACCATTCCTAGAGTTTCTCGATTATTGTCCACCCCAGTGTGGGGAGGATAGTCTTGGATCGGGGTTGACAAGAAAAATTTTTGCTTCTTGCGAGGTACTAGGGGTTAAGTAAAGGGAATTTCTATGGGAACATGAAAGATAGCTCCTCTTCATTTTGATAATCCGGCCACATATCGCTTAGCTTTGGTGTCCTGCAAGTGTTGCCTTTGGGTAGTTTCCTCACTCATCCCTATTCTCTTTCTCTCCAAAAAGCTGATCATTTGGGGAGTGGTTAACTCATACTATCATCCTTTTAAGTTGGATCATTCCATAAGATAAACCATGCTCCTTGCGTAGAAAGTAGTTACCATTCACAAGAGAAAAGAAGGCAACAGCAATGAATAAAAAGACTTAATCATTTTATCTTATCAATGAAAAGCATATAGTTCTATTTTAAAGAAACAAAAATGCAGATATTAATTTAAGGACGAAATGCAAAGGGATAGAAAGAAAGTGGGTGAAAACACCCCTTTCTTGTATGCTCTTGAAGGGAACCCATGTCAATACGGCCTCGGGATAATGCCTTATCTTTGATACTCCATTCGTGATTCGGGTCCTTGGCCAGAGCAAGATAGGCAAAGGCTTCTTCTAGAGCTTCGGACATGTTGGCAATGATGGTACAGTTGGTAGCTTCATTGATCTCCTTCTTGTTCTTTGCAACAGATCCTTCTGTAAATAGGATGACTAGTTCACCTCCTTCTAACTCGAATGGCTCCGTCTGTTCTCTTGACTCTTTTAGCCCCCAACCCATGTCTTCGTAGTTGTACTCAATCACGGGCCAAGGGTTTTCCAACAAGTGATGTTCAGCTATTGTATACTTTGGATGTAGAAACTCAACACCCCATCCATCAGCAACTATGTTTTTGACATGCTCTTCTTTCGGGAACATTGGCTCCTCAATGGGTCAGTCAGAAGCATTAGGCACCTCATCATGGTTATAGAGATAAATCGAGCACAATGGGAGATCCTCCTCCCAGTCATCTTCTTTATCAGTCTCCCAATCATCCTCATATCCTTCACCCTCGAGCTCGTCGAACTCTCTTTCGCCTTGCATTTCTACTAGTATCATGTTGATGGTATGGTCTGGCAGAGGATTGGTGGTCACATTGGGAGTAGGAGAGGGTTTCACTGGCTGCAGATCAATAGTCTTGTTGTCTATCAGATCCTAAATTTTCTGTTTGAGAGAGAAGCAGCTTTTGGTGTAGTGCCCTTGGCCACCCGAATGGTATTCACAAATAAGAGCATTATTGAAGGTTGGGGGTAGATGGCTTAGCAATGGACGAGCAGGTATGGGCTTCAAAATATTGTTCTTTAGAAGGTTGTGGTAAGCCTTGGTTTGGGTGCAAGCTAAGGTATCAAAAGCACGGGTGCGTCAGGCATGCCTATTAAAGTTGGGACATGCCCTAGTACGGCCGTAGTTAGGGGTTGGAGTAGGCATGGTTAAAGTGGGTAATGGCAGGACAAGAGGTGATTGTGGTGGCGGTCAGTATTGGGGTAAATGGCCAGGCAAGATAGTATATTGGGGGGATTGGCCAGACAGAAGGGCAGACACCTCACTTTCCTTCTTGATTGTGCCCCTTATAGTAGCCACCTTCTTGGCTATGTTGGCGGTATACTCTTCAGTCTTGGTGTAGGGGTCCGTAATCCTCCCTATCTTAAGGCCATTTTCTATCATCTCCCTTTACATGATAAGCTTGGAGAAGCTTTTCCCTACACTTATTCAGAGCTTCTCATAGTATAACCCTTGGAAAGTGTGCACAAATAGTTGTACGTACTCCTTTTCTTCCAATGGGGGATTAACTTGTGTAGCGGCCTCCCTCCATCTTAGGGCATATCCTTTAAAGCTTTCCTTCTCACCTTTACTCATTGTCATCAGGGACCATTGATTGGAAGTAAGGTCGATGTTGTGACGGTATTGGGCTTTGAACGCATTAACCAGCTCGATCCAAGTTGTGATTTTCCTTAGGTCTAGACAAACGAACCATTGTAGGGCAGACCTAGTGAGGCTATGTTGGAACAACTGCATGAGGAGTTTCGGATCGTTGTCGTGATCACTTAGCGCTCCAACATAGAGACGAAGATGTGCGACGGGGTTACCAGTGCCGTCATACTTCTGGAAGTCAGCCATTTTGAACCTAGCAGGTCTCGAGTGGTCAGGAAAGAAACATAACTCGTCATAGGTGTAAGCACCCCATTTTTGACCGCTCGGCAGTCTACACTCCATCCAGACTTGTTTTCAAGTCATTGTGGGTTTATTCCAATCAAAACCAGCTTTCTAGGTCCAAATCTCGTCTGTCCATTGCTTCGAGGGCCCGCCAGGCCCAAATAGAGGCAAAATGACCAAAATGCCCTTTGGGGGGCATTGTTTCTTTCCAATTCCAACTCCAACCCCTCTCTCGAGACAATTTATTCCTCGAGACGTTCCAACCCAGGCACGTCTTTTCGAAGACGGTAAGACCCCTTTCCAATCCTACTCTCGAGACAGTTTATTCCTCGAGACGGTTCCAATCTAGGCACGTCTTTTTGAAGACGATAAGACCCCTTTCTAATCCCTCTTTCGAGACAGTTTATTTCTCGAGACGGTTCCAATCCAGGCACGTCTTTTCGAAGACGGTAAGACCCCTTTCCAATCTCTCTCTCGAGACAGTTTATTCCTCGAGACGGTTCCAATCCAAGCATGTCTTTCCAAAGACGGTAAGACCCATTTCCAACCCCACTCTCGAGACAGTTTATTCCTCGAGACGGTTCCAATCCAGGCACGTCTTTTTAGAGACGATAAGTCCCCTTTCCAATCCCTCTCTCGAGACAGTTGATTCCTCGAGATGGTTCCAATCCAGGCACGTCTTTTCAAAAATGGTAAGTCCCCTTTCCAATCCCTCTCTCGAGACAGTTCATTCCTCGAGACGGTCCGAGTAGCGAAACTACTCACAAAACCGTTGGAGTAGCAGAAATACTCACAAATAGGTCGATATAAGGAATTGCCAACAAACCCCTGTGTCACGACGACCACCGTTAGAGTGGCGGAAACACTCAAAACTCAGGTCAGCACCAGTGTTTGTTAGCCCACTTCGGTGAAAATTGACCAAACTGCCCCTTGGACCTTTTCCGAGACTTTCCTGTCAAGATGACCATTTTACCCCTAGGCATCCGAATGCCCCGGGAACCACACCGGCTCTGGGTATCAAATCGGTAACTTTTTTAGACTACTTTTTATAGTATTCTCAGCCTTTCCTTATCTTTCTGGATCATTCCGAGTCAATTCTGGCCAACCCGGTGCAAAATGACCGTTTTGCCCCTAATGGGCCGGTCTCCTTTTCCGAGCACACCGGCTCTGGGAATCAAACCGGCAACCTCTGAGAACATTTTGAATAATGTTTCCAGATCTTAACTCTTCTTCCAGGACAGTCCAAGTCTATCCCTGCAGTTTCGTGGTCCGATTGACCGTTTTGCCCCTAAAGGCCTGGTCAACCCTTCCGACACATCTCGTACTCATTTTTGAAGTTAAATACCTTCAGGACACTATTTTAAGTGTTCCTGCTCTTTTCCGGCCTTCCGGGTCATTCCCAGCTCCTTCAAATCATTCCCGGACTTTCCGGAGCCACTCCTAGTGAAGCCAGGCTAAAAATTGCATGGTAGTCACTAGTACAGGCGCCCAAATCTAGTCAAAGATACGTTGCTTGCCGATCTTAAATATTTCCTAAATGGTTGGCGCCATTATTAGTGGCACCAAGCCCAAAATTGGCCTGGCGCAACTACTAGTGGCGCTAGTGTAAGTTCTAGCCTGGTGCCACTGCAACAGGCGCCAGTGTTGTCCAACCTCTATAAATACAGAGCTGCTTCCAATGTGAAAAGGATCCGCAAACTCAACCTAAAAATCGTATAATTCGATATACAGAGCTCGAGCACCTCCTAAACCCTAGCTTCCCTAGGTTTTCCAAACCCTAGCCACCATACACAAACCCCAGTCTCATATACACTCCTATATACCCCCATGCACTCATACACTAGCCTTCAACCCTTCTTTGAAGATTTGAAGAGCTGCAATCTAAAGCTTGAAGACAACTCTTGAAGATTGAAGACGAAGATCAAGACAAAGACAAAGACCGAAGAAAGCAAGGCGCGCAAAATAAACAAGATACAAGGTAGGTTCTCTATTTAAATTTTCGCACTTCCCCCCTCTCTCTTCTCTCTCCTAACCCACTTGGGTTTTCTCTATTTTAGTCCCCCATCTCTTTCCCCCCTTTCTTTGTATGCTTGAAACAAGGGGATTCTCGGTCCATGTGTAGGATTAGGCTATTGGAGAGTCACCGTGTCTGGGGCTTTCTTCTAGTCTAACCAGAGACCACGTGGGTCCAGCCCCCTTGATTATGTGGTGAAGCCTTAGCCTTATATGTTCACGACCCCAAATTTGTATTATGCATATCATGATCTTGCATCTTCCAAAAGTTGTTTTCAAAATCGTTTTCAAACTCGTTTTCAAAATTGCATCAAAATCCTCTTTTTCAAAAACATGTTTTCAAAGTCACAATCCTAGGTTGATTCTAGCCTTTCCATGGCTAGGGTTGCTTTAGGAAAGTATTACATTAAAAGCGACCAATATGGTCCATATTTTCAAATCTTGTTGTTTTCAAAACCGCTTTCCTAAAGTGGTTCTAGCCTTTTTATGGTTGGAATCACTTTAGGAAAGTGAGATGTTTTTACACCTTCTAAAAACTCCCTTTTCAAAAATCTCTTCCTAAAAATCTTCTTTTTGAACATACTTTGCCAAAAACTCTTCTTTCCAAAATTGTTCTCAAAAACTCCCTCCAAAGATCTATTTTTCCAAGCTCCCTTTTTCAATCCCTTTCCAAAGTGCTCTCTTTAAAGTCCACTTTCCAAAAACGTTCCCTAGGTCTCTTTCTTAGAAAAACTCTCTTCAAAAATCTTTCCGAAAACTCTCTTTCCCAAAATCTCCCTTCTAGAAAGTCCCCTCTAGGATTTTCCTTCCAAAACCTTCGTTTCCAAAAACACGCTTTCCAAAAACTCTTTACAATCTTTTTCCAGAAACTCTATCTTCAAATTCAGTTTCCAAAAACTCCTCCCTAGGATTCCCTTCTAGAAAACCTTCGTTTCCAAAAATGTACTTTCCAAAAATCTTTTTTCTTAAAGCCCAAGTCAAGCCCTAGAGCTAGCCATTAGGAAACCCTAATTTTCTTCCCAAAAACATGGTTTTCAAACTTTGCCCCAAAGCTTGGTTTCCAAAACCTTTTGTTTTCTACATCAAAACTATACATATTTTCAAAACCTATTTTCTACGTCAAAACTATAGTTTTCCAAAGTTAGGGTTTCTAAAACTTTCCTTTTCAAATTTTTGACCAAATCCAATCTTCCCGTTTAGGAAACTAGATCCAATCCTCCGTTTTTGGAAACAAAATCAAACATTTTTCTTTTAGAAGCCAAATTTAATCCCTTCCTAATCCAAACCTTTCTTATTTCAATTCCTTCCTAATTTTCTACCTTCCTAAACCATAAGTTTCCTAAACCTAAACTTCAAATCTTTCTTTAAATTTCAAAATCTAAATCTTTCCTAAATCGAATCCTTCCTAATCCTCCACTTTCCTAAATCTTAAGTTTCCAAAACTTGAACATAAAAATATTTCTTAAATTTTAAAACTCAACTTTCAAATATTTCCTAATTCAACCCTTTCCTAATCCTACCCCTTTTCAAATCTTAAGTTGCCAAATCTAAGTTTTCAAATCTTTCTTAAGCTCAAACCTTTCTTAATTTCAAGATTTTCTAAAATTCTAAAACTTTTTTTAACTCTTCAACTTTCTAAATTTCAAATCTTTCCAAATTCAATGTTGTTGTTTTTTTTTAAATTCAAAACTTTCATAAGTTAAATCTTTCCTAATTTCAAAATTTTCCAACTTTCAAAACTTCCTAATTTCAAAACCTTTCCTAAAATGAAAATTTCCTAAAATGAAACTTTCCTTTTTCAAACATTTCCTAAATTGAAACTTTCCAATTTTTTAAACTTTCCTAAATTGACACTTTCCTAAAATGGAACTTTTCTAAATCGGACCTTTTCCTAATTCGAACCCTCCCTAAATCCAATCCTTTCCTAAATCTTCCGAGTCTAATGTTCAAGTCAATTCTTTTTCAAAATCTTTCCAAGTCAAATCCAATCCTTCTTTTTGAAGTCCCTAGGTCTAGGTTTCCAAAACCAAGTCTTTCCAAAATCAATCTTTCCAAAGCAAGTCTAATCTTCTCAATTTCAATTTTCAATCTCCTCTTCTAATTTCAAATCAAATTCAATTTCCAATTCAATCTCCCTCTTCAAATCAATTCTTCTATTTTCAATCGGACTATTGTCCAAACTACGACTGACCTGATTCCTCCAAAAGGATACGTAGGCAACCTTCATAGGTGCGGTTACAACACTTTTCAAACTTTCAATTCCACCCTCATGGGTGCGGTCTCCACATTTTTCAAATCTCAAATTTCAATTGCAAATTTTTGTTTCCAAATTTTCAAACTTTCCAATTTCAATTCCATCTCTTCAAATTTATTTTTAAATCAAATCAATTTCAAATCAATCTCTTTCCAGATATATTTTTCAATTCTCTTTCCTTGCACTTGCATATCATGCATCATGTTAGTTTCCTTTCAACCATTCTTTTTCAAAGTGAATAGGATTGAACAATAGTTAGTTAAAGACTCTCATAGGTGAATCTAGGGTAGATTGACATGTAGGTACCGAAAGGGCGGGGTAGGGTGATGGCTTAGTGCGTTTTCCCTACACGTAACCAACCTCCGAACCTAGAATCACTGTTTTCGAAGACCAAATGGAGTTATTTTTCAAAAAAGGCTTAAATATTTTCTAAAGGTTGTCAAACAACCTGTTTTCTTAAAAACCCTCTCTTGAGGAGATATTTTCAAAACCATTTTCCAAAACCCTAAGCGTAGTCTCTGGATTATTCTTAGTTTTTAGGTGATCTAACTCACCTTAATCAAGTTAGGTGGCGACTCTGAATCTTCCTCAAAAAGCCCTTTATTCAAACCCAATTTTCAATTCAAACCTAGTCCCACTCATTCTTCTAGGAGGGTGAGTTCTAACGAGAGAGTACAACATTTTTCTCGCTTGTGTGAGTATTCCTTGAGTGCGAAAAATCTGGGTGCGACAATAGGCAGTGAAACGATAGGCGTCGTGGCCATGGACACTTCGCAGTGAATCCTCTAACCCTTAGATTTTCAGACTGAGAGGGTCTAGGGGGGCCTTCTTTACGATAGGTGAAAGTAATACAGTCTCTTCCTCTTCAGTGCTAATACCTTTGGCATCTTCCTTGTTCCTCCCAGCATTATCAGACTGAAGCACGATCTTTGGATTAGTAGGTTCAGGGTCCTTGGATGAAGTTATAGATGATGATGGGATTGTAGCAGTATCCTTCATAGCCATAGTTTGAATGAGTTTAAGCATCTCATCCATCTTGGTCCTCATTTCGTTGACCTCTTCTTGAGAAACTTAAGACAATTCTTTAGGGTTAGCAGTCATCAGTGATGCTCTTTGTCGGGTGATAATGGGATCCCAAGGTGGATGTTGCCCCTTCTTGGGAGCAATGTTGACTTAGTGCAGGGTGATCTCTGTAAATAAAAAGGAAGAGAGAAAAAGACAAAAACACAAATTGCAAGTCAGTTTCAGGTTTTTGGAGAGCTTTATGCAATGCATGTCCTAGGGTGTCCCTATTTAAGAGGGAAACTAATCATGATGCATTGGCCCCCTTTTGGAGATAGGGGTTTCTGCCCCTGTAGGCAGATACTTTACCATCAGACGGGGAACTTCATCCATTTGCATATTCATCCATCCATTTGCTCGAGGAAAATAAAGAAATACTTTTTAACTTTGGATTTATGATACAAAAGAATTGGAATACATTTCAACAGGGGGAGAGGGAACATTTTTCCTTGGGGTTACACCTATCTAGTTTTACATAAGAAGTCCTAAACTACTCTTGAGTCTTCGGATTTGCCTTATTTGGATTTGGTGTTGATGAGGTCGCTGAGAGATGTTGTTGATCGACTGCCCCTTGTCTTCTTGGCAACCCTATCTTTGTGAGCATAGAGGGATTGGGGCCCCTCTTATGGAATGAATTGAGGTGCATGCCATGAGTTCTTAGGGTTACATGGGAACCCTTAGGGTTTAGGTAGGTTTAATACAAGGGAGAGTGAACTAGGTGTCACTCTCTTTGGGTTGATCATATGCATAAGAATGCAATGACTTGAGTTACTTGGAACTCTCATCTTGACATGGAATATGAAATGTATGGGTATGGATGCAAAGAGTATAAGGAAAGAGAATGCAATGGTAAAGTAAACGTACATGCATAAGCAGTTGGACAAGCATTATAGCAGTAAGAATACAGTTATTATAATAACAGGAATAAACAGGTATAAATAAAAGTAAGAGCAGTCGTCATTTCCTCCATGGTTTTGAAAACGGTGCGCATGTCTTAAATCTGGCAGAGGTTCGGCTATGCAAGGTGTCTATATGAGCATGAGGTTGAGGGTTGACTAATGCGTCCTAAAATGGCTCGGTCCCCGGATCTTCAAACCTAGGCCCACTTTCCGAGTTAGTGCCATGATCGGTTGGTAATCCGAGCGAGAGAACCATCAAGAGGCCGTAGGCGAAGAAACTGACACAGTATCTTGCCCACTACCAATATACCGTTCCCCTTTTTTAACTAGAAGGGTCATATTAGGGTAAAAATGCAAGTATGCAGAATGTAAGTACACATATAGTGTGTGTGTGATTTTTGAACGCGGAGGAAATAGCCCAACAACTCCCATCCATCCTATTCATCACATTCATGCATAGCCATTAATAAAATTTAAACAAAAAGCGCACCTACAAAACAAAGATGTAAGAATTAGTATATGGATGACAAACGTAATACAAGATAATATGAATAAATGCATGTTTTTTGAAAATTTGGTTTTGAAAATTTAAAGTGAATAGGATTGAACAAGTTAATTGAAGACTCTACATGGGTAAAGGGTAAAGAGACATGACTATAGCCTAACCCTCTAAGTGTCCCCAGTGGAATCTCCAACTGTCGCGCTCAGATTTTTCGCACTCGAGGAATGCACACACAAATGGGAAAAATATTGTACTCTCTTGTTAGAGCTCATCCTCCTAGAAGAATGAGTGTGACTAGGTTTGAATGAAAAATTGATTTGAATAAAGGGCTTTTAAAAAAAGTTTGGAGTCATTACCTAACTTGATTCGCTACCTAACTTGATTAAGGTGAGTTAGGTCACCTAAAAACTAAGCATAATCCGAAGACTACACTTAGGGTTTTTGAAAACGATTTTGGAAAACATCCTCAAGAGAGGGTTTTTAGGAAAACAGGTTATTTAGCAACCTTTGGAAAATATTTAAAGCCCTTTTTTGAAAATAACTCCATTTTAGTATTTGAAAACAGTGATCCTAGGTTCGAAGGTTGGTTACGTGTAGGGAAGACGTACTAAGCCATCACCCTACCCCACCCTTGCGGTACCTACATGTCTATTCACCCTAGATTCACCTATGAGAGTCTTCAACTAACAAATGTCCAATCCTATCCACTTTAGAAAAAAGAATGTTTAAAAAGACATGATGCATGATATGTAACTACAAGAAAGGAGAGTTTGAAAATAGATTTGGGAATAGATTTGAAAAGACATTAATTTGATTTAAAAAGAAATTTGAAAAGATAGATTTGAAATTGGAAAGAAAGTTTATAAATTGCAATTGAGGATTGAAAATCGATTTTTAGAATTGGAAGTCAGAAATAGAACATAGAATTGGAAAGTGGAAAGAAGTTATGGAATTGGAGATTTGAAAAAGGTTGCGACCGCACCCATGAGGGTTGCTTACGTATCCTTTTTGAGGAATCAGGTCAGTCGTAGTTCGAACAAGAGTCCGATAGAAAATAGAAGATCGGATATGGAAGAAGAAATTGAATTGGAATTTGGATTTGATTTGAATTTAGAAGAGAAGATTGGAATTTGAAATTTGGAATTAAGAAGATTAGACTTTGATTTGGAAAGGCAGAACTTGCAGGAAGAATTTGGACTTGTTTTGGAAAGATGAGATTTAGAAAGGACTTGAGATTAAGAAAGATTTGACTCGAATATTGGACTTAGAAGATTAGGAAAGATTGGATTAAGGAAGGGTTTGAATTAGGAAAATTTCATTTTAGGAAAGATTTCGACTTAGGAAAGTTTTGAGATTGGAAAGTTTTGAAATAGGAAAAGGTTTTAAAATAGAAAATGTTTCATTTTAGGAAAGTTTCGATTTAGAAAAGTTTTCATTTTAAGAAAGGTTTTGAAATAGGAAAGGTTTCGAATTAGGAAAGGTTTCATTTTAAGAAAACATTGGAAATAGAAAGCTTTCATTTAAGGAAAGTTTCGTTTCTAGGAAGTTTTGACTTAAGGAAGTTTTGAATTTGGAATGTTTTGAAATAGGAAAGTTTAGAAAGTAAGAAAGTTTTGAGTTTAGAAAGTTTTAGATTTGGAAAGATTTGAAGTTTAAGAAAGTATGAGATTAGGAAGGAGTGGATTAGGAAAGGTTTAGACTAGGAAGGATTAAGATTCTATTTTCCTAAAACAAGGGATTGGATTTTGTTTCCGAAAACGGAGGATAGGATCTAGTTTCCTAAATGGAAGATTGGATTTGGTTTCCTAAAGCAAAGATTGGATTTGACATGGATTTGAAAGGTGAAGTTTTAGAAACCCTAGATTTGGAAGACTATAGTTTTGACATAGAAAAATGGTTTTTGGAAACTTATGATTTGAAGGCAAGATTGGGAAATGGAAATCATGTTTTTGGGAAGGAAAATTAGGGTTTTCTAATCGTTGGCTTTAGGGTTTAACTTGGACTCTAAGAAAAGAGATTTTTAGAAAGTGAGTTTTTAGAAAGGGAGACTTTTGGAAGACAATCCTAGAGAGGAGTTTTTAGAAAGTAAATTTTGAAAATAAAGTTTTTCAAAAGGGATTTCGGAAAGTAAAATTTTGAGAGAGTTTTTGGAAAGAGAGGTTTTGGAAGGAGATCTTAAAAAGGAGTTTTTGGAAAGCAAATTTTGAAAAGAGAGTTTTTGGAAAGGGATTTTTGAAAAGAGATTGTTAGGAAGGAAACCTAGGGAGTGTTTTTAGAAAGTAAATTTTGAAAAGAGCGTTTTGAAAAGAAGTTTTTAGGAAAGTGAGTTTTGTGAAGGGAAGTTTTCGAAAACAACTTTGGAAAGGAATTTTGGAAAGGAGATTGAAGAGAATTTTTAGAAAGTGTATTGGAAAAGAGATTTTTTAGAAAGAGAGATTTTTGGGAAGAGAGTTTTTAGAAAGTATATAAAATATCTCACTTTCCTAAATCAACCATAACCATGAAAAGGCTAGAATCATCTTAGGATTGTAATTTTGAAAACAAGTTTTGAAAATAAGATTTAATGCAAGTTTTGAAAACAGTTTTGATGCAAGTTTTGAAAACAAGTTGGAAAATGAATTTTGGAAGAATGCAAGATCATGATATGCACAATGCAAGTTGGGGTCGTGAACATACAAAGTTAAGGCTTTACCATATAATCAAGGGGGCCAAACCCTTATGGTCTCCAGTTAGATTAAGAGAAAGCCCCCGACACGGTGACTTCCAATAGTGTAATCCTACACATGGACCGAGAAGTCCCTTGTTTCAAGTATGCAAGAAAGGGGGGAAAGAAGATGGGGGATTAAAATAGAAGAAAACCCAAGTGGGTTCAAAGAGAGAAGAGAGGGGGAAGATGCGTAAACTTAAATAGAAAGCCTACCTTGTGTCTTGTTTATTTTGCTTTGCTTTGTGAGCTTTGTTTTTCTTGCTTCGGTCCTTGCTTCGCTTCAGTCTTCGGGAACTTGTCTTCAATCTTTAGGAGCTTCGAAGTTGCAGCACTTCAAGTCTTCAGTGGAAGTTTTGAGGCTAGTGTATAAGTGTATAAGAGTGTGTATGAGTGTATAGGAGGATAGGGTTTGGAAATCCTAAAGGTGACTAGGGTTTAGAGAGGCCACAAGCTCTGTATATCGAAGAGTAGGGTTTTTCGACTGAGTTTGCGGACCTCTTTCACGCTGGAGGAGGCTCTGTATTTATAGAGAAAAGAATGACCTGGCGCTTGTTGCAGTGGCGCCTGGCCAAAAAACAAGTGGCGCCAGGCACTTAGGAAAGTTTTAAGGTTGGCAAGTAATGTATCTTCAGAAGATTTGGGCGCCTGTGCTAGTGACTACCATGCAATTTTTAGCCTGGTTTCACTAGGAGTGACTCCAAAAAGTCTGGGAAGGATTGAAGGGATCGTGAATGGTGTCAGAAGGTTGGAAAGGTATAGGAACACTTAGAACAGGGTCTCGGAGGGTAATGGACTTGAAAAAGGATAACAAGATGTGTTGGAAGGGTTGACCGGGCTATTAGGGGCAAAACGGTCAACTGGATCGAAAAACTACCGGGATGACCTCGAAATGTCCCGGAAGAAGACTCGAGGTTTGGAAACATTATTTGGAATGTCCCAGGAGGTTACCGGTTTGATACCTAGAGCTGGTGTAGTCAGAAAAGGCGACCAGCCCACCAGGGGCAAAACGGTCATTTCACATCGGATTTGCCAAAACTGACTCGGAATGATTCAAAAATATAATGAAAGGTCGAGAATACTATATGAAGTAATCTCGGGAGGTTACCAGTTTGATACCCAAAGCCAGTGTAGTTTTTGGGGCGCTCGGATGCCTAGGGGCAAAATGGTCATCTTGACCGGAAAGTCTCGGAATTGGCCTAAAATTGACTAGAAGGCACCTAATCATGCTAGATTACTTTTAAGATAATGTTAGAAAGATGGACTTACCGTTTTGAGGACTTAGTTACTTTCTCGAGAAACGTGCCGAGAAATGGCCCTAGGGGCAGTTTGGTCTTTTTCACCAGAGTGGGCTAGCAGACACTGCTGTTGACCTGGGTTTTGAGTGTTTTCACCACTCTGACAGCGGTCCCGTGATACAGGAGTTTGTTGGCAATTCCCTATATCGATCTATTTGCGAGTAGTTGTGCTACTGTGACAGTTGCGATGTTTACGAGTACTTTCGCTACTCTAACGGTTCGCGATCATTCTCGTGACTGCCTGATCTCGGGAAGCTGCTAAATGGACTTAGCACTTGAGGAATCAACTTTCTTGAAAGGCATGCTGAAGCAAACATGTCTACATTAGTGGGCTAGCAGGCGCCAAAGGTGGACCGTTCTACCATCTAGGGGACTTGGTTCTCGTCCCGATCAACTGGTTCGAAGAGACTTACCGTTCCGAAGAGTTCACTGGGAAACGTGCCGGATTGGAGGGTCTTACCACCTTGAGGAATTAATTTTCTCAAAAGGTGTGCCGAATTTAATTGGAATTGGAATTGAAAATGAAATTTACCATCTTCGAAAGACGTGCCTGTTGAAATTGGACCGAACATTACTCCTAAGGGCATTTTGGTCATTTTGCCTCTATTTGGGCCCAGCGAGCCCACAAAGCGGTTTAATTAACGGGATTAGACTTGGAAAGTTGATTTAGATTGGAATACGTCCATATTGACTTGAATACAAGTCTGGATGGACTGGAGACTACCAAACGGGCAAAAATGGGGTGCTTATAATACCGATCAATATAAAATTTGTTAATACGATGAAATTTAGGTAAATGAGTTCATGGATGCATAAAATTCCAAACAACATGTACCATTGAAAACATAGACACACCTTTCAATGGAGTACATTAAGCGATTATGCACTGGTTTAGCAATATTTGCTTCGTCTGCTAAATGAATAGGCAAGTGCTCCATTATATCAAAGAATGTTGGTGGGAAGATTTTCTCAAGAATACAAAGCGTCAATGCAATACGAGATTGAAGGCATTCAAAATCCTTTGCACTCGTTACTTTTGAGCACAACTACCTAAAAAAATTGCTTAGTTCAATCAAAAGTCGTGCAACATTCAGAGGCAAGGACTTTCGTATAGCTAGAGGAAGTAGTTGTTGCATTAAAATGTGGTTGTCATGGCTTTTAAGTCCTGCAATACTACGTTATTTGAGGTTTACACACCATGTAATATTTGATGCATAACCATCTGGAGCTTTAACCTCCTTTAATACCTTACAGAATAAATCATTTTGATCTTTGTTCATTGTGAAGCATGAAGTAGGTAGAAGTATCTTGTTATTAGTTGTTTCCTTAAGGTGTAGTGCCTTCTGAATGCCCATGTCTTCAAGGTCACCACGAGCCTTTATATAATCCTTTGTTTTCCCTACAATATTGAAAAGTGTTCAGAGTATATTGTCACACACATTTTTCTCAATATGCATAACATCCAAGTTATGACGAATTACATTATGCTTCCAGTATGGTAGTTGGAAAAATATATTCTTCTTTTTCTAATTATAGTCCTTTGCTCTATCGTTCTTTGCTCTATCTCCCCATTTTCTCTTTTTAGAAGTCGAAGGCAGACCTTTCCCATATTTTGTCTTCACTCCTTTCAAACACCTCCCATAGTTTATCTTCAATCCTTTCATTTGCTCCCATAACTCATCCCTAGATAATCGAGTAGGTGCAAGTTCTAACTCAATGGTGTTATCAAAAAATACAGTTTCTTTTATGAATTTATGTCCTTGATCCAAGAATCGGCAATGACCCATATGACAAAACTTCCTACTATGCTTTAACCAATGAGAGCGAGTCTCCTTGTTGCAACAATGATAAGCCAATCTACCTTTTGTGCTACATATAGATAGGTTGGCATATCCAGGAAAGTCACTGATTGTCCACAATAATGTGGCTCGCATAGTAAACATTTACTTGCTTGTTGCATTATATGTACGTAAACCATCCTCCCATAATTCTTTTAACTCCTCAATTAAAGGTTGCAAATATATATCTATGTCATTTCCTGATGCACGGGGGCCATTAATAAGCAAAGTTAACATGAAAAAGGGCTGCTTTATATATAATCATGGCGGCAAGTTGTATGGCATTAGAATAACTGGCCATGTGCTATGGTTGATACTCATTGTCTTGAATGGATTGAATCCATTGGCTACTAACCCCAATCTAACATTTTGACTATCGCTAGCAAAGTCCTTATGTTGCATATCAAAAGTTTTCTAAGCAAGAGAGTTAGTAGGATGCCTTAAAATCCCATCATCAATGCATCCCTTTGCATGCCATCTCATAAGTGAAGCTGTTTTTTATGACATAAACAACCATTGGAGTCTTGGCTTCAAAGGGAAGTAACGAACAACCTTTGTAGGAACTTTTCGTTTCTTATTGGTAGTGTCATGTGGCTGACCCTTGAAATCTTTCCATCTAGATGTATGACATCATTTGTAATCTTTACGATTTCTATTCTTACCCTAGTACAGCATGCAATCATTTGGGCAAGCATAAATCTTTATATAATCAAGACCCAAGTCCCTTACTATCTTTCTGGCATCTTCATAGGACTTTGGGAAAATTTCACTTTTAGGGAGGGCTTCTTTCAACAGCTCAAGTAGCATTGTAAATGACTTGTCAATCCATTGGCAAATGGACTTCATATGCAATAACCGAATAACAAATGACAATGTTGTAAACTTCTTGCACCTTGGATATAGTTCACGTTCTGCATCTTTTGATATGTTGAAGAATTTTTCTGCATTTGTATTAAGGCCCCCTACATGTTCATGAGGTTCTTGATCGCCAACCTCACTACTCGAACTTGAAAATCTTAATGCCTTACGTAGCAATCCATGCATGTCATCTTTCACATTTAATTAATCTACTTCATTTTCTTTATTGGCATCTACTAGATAGGAGAAAGGCTTTCCATAATGAACCCAATTGATATAATTCTCATAAAACCCATCTACAATTATATGCTCAAACACAACATTTTGCCTTTGATTATGGACGTTGTGGCAGTTAATACATGGACATTTGATCTCCGAGCCAGGCTGCTTACTAGTGTATGCAAATTGGATAAATGCTTGGGCTCCTTGCATATAAACTGGATCCAACCTATCTGTTAACTTTATCCAACTCTTGTCCACGGTTGTTTTTTAGTCAAATCTACCCAACTAAAGCATCACAAATTATCAGTACTAAGTAAAAGGCCATACTTTCATCTCCAATAAACTATAATTAGCTATTAATTACAAAAGAGTATAAAAATTTCAGCTCTAGGTAACAATACTTAACTTCAACCATTAGGTTTATGCCACCATATAATTTCACTCTACAAGATACATGAACAATGAAAATCATGATGCACTGAGATGGTATAATATGTCAGTTGTATTTATTAATGACATACTACTACAAAAACATAATGTCAACAAAGAATTTCCACATTAAACATGAATAATATCATATAGAAAATTACTTGACCAAAAATTATAAACAACGACAACATGTACAATGCCCACATCCATACCACCACCAAAACCAAAACCACAACCAACATAAGCATACCTAACTACTATATTATATAACCAAAATGAGTCAAGTAGTGCACCACATAAGCGTACACAACATGAAACTAACCTTTATCATGTGAAAAAGTTCTAGTAGATAAAAGCATATACAAGAGTCAACAATGTAGTCTTGCTTTTTTAGAAATTAATGCTCTTATTGGGTCAAAAGCAAAATTCATCTAGCTATTCCTGAAGAAATGTAAATACAATATTATATTTATTCACATCATAGTTAGTTGTTTGGATTAATCTGATCAAATGATGATATATTGTTAATCTGCAAAGCAAACATCCTTTCTCAAACAAGTAGGTCTATTTGCCAATCCATTAAATATTAAGGTATCAAATAGTTACATTCCAAAAAGTGCTTTTGGTAAAAAAGAAAATAATGTGCACTTCCATAAACAAACAAAAAAAAAGGAATATTGGCCATGTATGAACCAAGGTTCAAATAACTCATAAACTGAGTCAAGAAACAGGCAATGAGAGGACAGATTACTAAGGACACTTACCCCACTAGTTATTTAACCTGCAGATCGGTTGTGTAAGAACCATTGGAACTAAACAAAGGAACGGTTGTCAATGGCAGCAACTATTATAAAATGTTCAAGAATACATATAATTCTGTCACTCTATCAATCTAGACAATAATAATCTAAAAGCTTTAGAGGGAGCAAACAACTGCTAATAGAGAAAGGACAAAAAAACAACATGCAAACAGGAAGAAACAAAGAAAAAATAAAACAGACAGCAACTAGGTAAAAAACATCAGCAAGAATGAGCCAAGTAGGCAACAAGCACACAAACAATGACTGAACTTCAGAAAAATGTTAAGTACAAAAAAAAAGAGTGAAAAAAGAAGATTAAGAAATAGAAGCTACAAAAATAAAGGAAGAACTACATAAACTAGTACAGGAAACTCAACACAATCATATAAACTAAATTTTTAGACTTCCCAACACTTTACCTTCCTATAAATTGGTCCATCCTAGTAAGGGTTGGTTCAAAATAAATTATGATGAAACTTTTCACCCTAATCCAAATATGGTGCGTATACATTTGTAAGGAAACCAAATGATTAATCTAACTAATGACAAAGAAGGAAAGGTTATCTACTCCTCTACTTTAGGCATTATGACAGCAGGATATACGAACTCCTCATTGGATCTGTCTCTTGCTATGATGTAGCTATAGGAAAAATTCATCACTCGACTATGCTTACTTATCCCTTAAAATGGAAGTATGACCATTGTAGAGGATACTAGCTCTGCTACCTCCACTGTGGTGCCTTCAAATTTCTCATTGCTCATAAGAGTGTCGCGCCTAGATTTTTTGCACTCGAGGAATACACACACAAGCGAAAAAAATATTGTACTCTCTCATTAGAATTCACCCTCCTAGAAGAATGAGTGTGACTAGGTTTGAATTGAAAATAGATTGGAACAAATGGGTTTAAGAAAATATTTGGAGTCGCCACCTAACTTGATTAAGGTGAGTTAGGTCACCTAAAAACTAAGCATAATCCGAAAACTACACTTAGGGTTTTTGGAAAAGGTTTTGAAAATATCTCCTCAAGAGAGGGTTTTTAAGAAAAATAGGTTGTTTGGCAACCTTTGAAAAACATTTAGCCCTTTTTGAAAAATAACTCCGTTTTTGGTCTTTGAAATCAGTGATCTAGGTTCGGTGGTTGGTTACGTGTAGGGAAGAAGCACTAAGCCATCACCCTTCCCCTCCCTTTCGGTACCTATATGTCAATCTACCCTAAATTCACCTATGAGAGTCTTCAACTAACCAATGTTCAATCCTATCCACTTCGAAAAACAATGTTTGAAAAAAAACTAACATGATGCATGATATGCATGTGTAAGAAAAGAGATTTGAAAATAGATTTGAAAAGAGTTTGATTTGATTTGGAAAGAAAGAGATCGAAGCTTGAATTTGAAGATTGAAATTGAAGATTGAAAATAGAAATAGATCATAGAATTGGAAACTTGAAGAAAATTGTAGGATTGGAAATTGGAAAGAAATTGTAGAAATAGAATTTTAAAAAATGTTATGGAATTGGAAATTTGAAAAATGTGGAGACCACACCCATGAGGGTTGCCTACGTATCCTTTTGGAGCAATCAAGTCAGTCGTAGTTCGGACAAGAGTCCGATAGAAAATAGAAAGTTGGATTGGAAGAAAGAGATTTTGATTGGAAAAAGGATTTGATTTGAACTTAGAATAAAGGATTGAAAATTGGAATTTAGAATTTTGGAATTGAAGAGATTGGATTTTGATTTGAAAAGATAGAACTTGGAAGAAAGATTTAGACTTATTTTGGAAAGATGGAGGTTTAAGAAACCTAGACTTAGGAAAGAGACTTAAGAAAGATTTGACTCGACTTGGAAGGTTTAGGAGATTAGGAAATATTGGATTTAGGAAATGTTTGAATTAGGAAAGGTTTAAATTAGGAAAGTGTCATCTTAGGAAAGTTTCGATTTAGAAAGTTCCGCTTTAAGAAAGTTTTCGAAATAGGAAAGTTTTGGAATTAGGAAAGTTTCAACTTAGAAAAGTTTTGAATTAAGAAAGTTTCATTTTAAGAAAGGTTTTGAAAATAAGAAAGTTTCAAGTTTAGAAAGTTTTAGATTTGAAGTTTTAAGAAAGTTTGGAAGTTTAGAAAAATTTAACTTAAGAAAGTTTTGAATTTAGAAAGTTTTGAGTTTAGAAAGTTTTGAAATTTAGAAAGTTTAAAATTTAGAAAGGTTAGAGGTTTAGGAAGATTTAATTAAGAAAGTTTTGAATTTAGGAAGCTTTGAATTTGGAAAGATTTGAAATTTACAGAGCTTAAGATTTAGAAAGTTTTAGATTTAGAAAGCTTCGAACTTAGAAAGTTCAAGATTTAGAAAGCTTTAGAGTTTGAGTTTTAGAAATCTTGAGATTAGGAAATGTTGAGTTTAGGAAAGATTTGAAAAACTTAGATTTGGAAAGTTAAGATTTAGAAAAGGGGTAGAATTAGGAAAAGGTTGAATTAGGAAAGATTTGAAAGTTGAATTTTAGAATTTAGGAAAGATTTTTATGTTCAAGTTTTGGAAACTTAAGATTTAGAAAAGGAGAAGATTAGGAAAAGGTTGAATTAGGAAAGATTTGGATTAGGAAGGGATTGGATTTTGTTTCTAAAAGAGAAGGTTTGATTTTGTTTCAAAAAACGGAGGATTGGATCTAGTTTCCTAAACGGGAAGATTTGATTTGGTTTCCTAAATAGAAAATTTGATTTGATAAGGATTTGGAAAGGGAAAGTTTTAGAAACCCTAGATTTGGGAAGACTATAGTTTTGACGTAGAAAAGAGGTTTTGAAAATGTGTATAGTTTGGATGTGAAAACAAGAGGTTTTGGAAACCTAGGTTTTAAGGCAAGTTTGAAAACTATGTTTTTGGAAAGAAAATTAGGGTTTCCTAATCGTGAGTTCTGGGGCTTGACTTGGGCTCTAAGGAAAGAGTTTTTGGAAAGTGTGTTTTTCGAAACAAGTTTTTGGAAGGAAAACCCTAGAGGGGAGTTTCTAGAAGAAAGATTTTGGGAAGAAAGTTTTTAGAAAGCTTTTTGGTAGAAGATTATTGGAGAGAGTTTTTGAAAAGATTTTTAGAGAGCTTTTTTAGAAAGTGGATTTTGGGGAGAGGATTTTGGAAAGGAGTTACAAAAAAAGGAATTTTAAAAAATAGATTTTTGGAGGGAGTTTTTGAAAACAACTTTGAAAAGGAGAGTTTTAGGAAAGTATGTTGAAAAAGAGATTTTTAGGAAAAGAGAGTTTTGAAAAGAAAGTTTTTTAGAAGGTATAAAAATGTCACACTTTCCTAAAGCAATTTTAACCACAAGAAGGTTAGAACCACTTTAGAAAAGTGGTTTTGAAAATAATAAAGGTTTGAAAATATGGACCATAAATGTCACTTTAAATGTAACACTTTCCTAAAGCAACCCTAGCCATGGAAAGGCTAGAATCACCCTAGGATTGTGAAAAAAAAAAAGTTTTTGAAAAGGAGATTTTGATGCAATTATAAAAACAAGTTTAATGCAAATTTTGAAAACGAGTTTGAAAACGATTTTGGAAGATGCAAGATTATGATATGCACAATGCAAGTTTGGGGTCGTGAACATACAATGTTAAGGCTTCACCACATAATCAAGGGGGCCGAACCCACGTAGTCTCCGGTTAGTGTCGCACCCAGATTTTTCGCACTCGAGGAATACTCACACAAGCGGGAAAAATGCTGTACTCTCTCGTTAGAACTCACCCTCCTAAAAGAATGAGTGCGACTAGGTTTGAATTGAAGATCGATTTGAAATAAGGGCTTTTGAAAAAGATTCGGAGTCGCCACCTAACTTGATTAAGGTGAGTTAGGTCACCTAAAAACTAAGAATAATCCAAAGACTATACTTAGGGTTTTGGAAAACGATTTTGAAAATATCTCATCAAGAGAGGGTTTTTAGGAAAACAGGTTGTTTGGCAACCTTTTGGAAAATATTTAAGCCCTTTTTTGAAAATAACTCCATTTTGGTCTTTGAAATCAGTGATCTAGGTTCGGAGGTTGGTTACGTGTAGGGAAGACGCACTAAGCTATTACCCTACCCCGCCCTTTCGGTACTTACATGTCAATCTACCCTAGATTCACCCATGAGAGTCTTCAACTAACTATTGGCTAATCCTATCCACTTTGAAAAACAATGCTTGAAAAGAAAACTAACATGATGCATGATATGTAAGCGCAAGTTAAAAGAATTGAAAAATAGATTTGAAAAGAGATTGATTTGAAATTGATTTGATTTGAAAATAGATTTGAAGAGATGGAATTGAAATTGAAAAGTTTGACAATTTGGAAATAGAAATTTGAAATTGAAAGTTTGGAAGTAGATTGGAATTTGAGATTTGGAAAGATTTTGGAAACCGCACCCATGAGGGTGGAATTGAAAGTTTGAAAAGTGTTGTGACCGCACCTATGAAGGTTGCCTACGTATCCCTTTGGGGGAATCAGGTCAGTCGTAGTTCGGACCGGAGTCCGATTGAAAATAGATTGATTTGAAGAGAGAGATTGGATTAGAAGAAAGAGATTGAATTGAAAATTAGATTTGATTTGAGATTAGAAAAGGAGATTGGAAATTGAAATTGAGAAGATTGGACTTGCTTTGGAAAGATTGATTTTGGAAAGACTTGGTTGTGGAAAGATGGAGGTTTAGGAAACCTAGACTTAGGAAAGACTTGAGATTAAGAAAGATCAAATTGGAATGTTGGATTTGGAAGATTTGGAAAGATTTGAAAACTTGGAATTTAGGAAAGATTTGGATTAGGAAAGTTTCAAATTAGGAAAGTGTTATTTTTGAAAAGTTTCATTTTTGGAAAGTTTTTGAAATTGGAAAATATTGAATTTAGAAATGTTTTGAATTAGGAAAAGTTTAGTTTAGGAAAGACTTAGAATTTAGAAAGTTTCAAGTTAAGAAAGTTTTGAATTTTGGAATGTTTCGAAAAAGGGGAGTTTTGAAAGTAGGAAAATTTAGAAAAACAAGGAAGTTTTGAAATTGGAAAGAGTTGAAGTTTTAGGAAAGTTTAGAATTTATAAAGATTTGGGTTTAGAAAGATTTAACTTAAGAAAGTTTTGAATCTAGGAAGCTTAGAATTTTAGAAAGATTTGAAATTTAGAAAGTTTAGGATTTAGAAAGTTTTAGAGTTTGAATTTTAGAAAGTCTTGAAATTAGGAAAGGCTTGAATTTAGGAAAGGTTTTGAAAGCTTGAATTTGGAAAGTTAAGATTTAGAAAGGGGATTAAATTAGGAAAGGGTTGAATTTTAGAATTTTAAGAAAGATTTTTATGTTCAAGTTTTGGAAACTTAAGGTTTAGGAAAGTGAAAGTTTAGGAAGGATTTGAATTAGGAAAGAGTTAGATTTTGAAATTTAAAGAAAGATTTAGAGTTTAGGTTTAGGAAACTTATGGTTTAGGAAGGTAGGAAATTAGGAAGAAGTTGAATTAGGAAAGGTTTGGGATTTGTTTCCAAAAACGGAGGATTGGATTTAGTTTCCTAAACGGGGAGATTGGATTTGGTTTCTTAAAGGGAAGATTTGATTTGACAAGGATTTGGAAAGGGAGATTCTAGAAACCCTAGTTTTGAAAGTGTGGAATTTTAACGTAGAAAAGAGGTTTTGGAAACATGTATAGTTTGGATGTAGAAAACGAGAGATTTTGGAAACCTAGGTTTGGGGAAAGGTTTGAAAATCATGTTTTTGGAAAGAAAATTAGGGTTTCCTAATTGTGGGTTTTAGGGCTTGACTTGGGCTCTAAGGAAAGAGTTTTTGGAAAGTGCGTTTTTAGAAACGAAGGTTTTCTAGAAGGGAATCTTAGGGAGGAACTTTTGGAAAGTGAATTTGAAGAGGGAGTTTTTAGAAAAAGATTTTAAAGAGAATGAGTTTTGGAAAGTGTGTTTTTAGAAACGTAGATTTTAGAAGGAAAATCCTAGAGAGGAAATTTCTAGAAGGAAGATTTTGGGAAGAGAGTTTTTGGAAAGATTTTTGCAAAGAGTTTTTCTAGGAAGGTTTTTGATTGAAGATTGTTGGAGAGAGTTTTTGGAAAGATTTTTCGGGAACGTTTCTAGAAAGTGGATTTTGGGGAGAGGATTTTGGAAGGGAGTTGAAAAAGGGAGTTTTAGAAAATAGATTTTGGAAGGGAGTTTTTGAAAACAATTTTGAAGAGGAGAGTTTTAGGAAAGTATGTTGAAAAAGAGATTTTTAGGAAGAGATTTTTGAAGAGAGAGTTTTTTGGAAAGCATGAAAACGTCTCACTTTCCTAAAGCGATTCTAGTCATAAGAGGGCTAGAACCACTTTAAGAAAGTGGTTTTGGAAAACAATAAGATTTGAAAATATAGACCAAAAAGGTCACTTTTAATGTAACACTTTCCTAAAGCAACCCTAGCCATGGAAATGCTAGAATCACCCTAGAATTGTGGTTTTGAAAACAAGTTTTTGAAAAAGAGATTTTGATGCAATTTTGAAAACAAGTTTGAAAACGATTTTGGAAAGGAGTTTGAAAACGAATATTGGAAGATGCAAGACTATGATATGCATAATGCAATTTTGGGTCGTGAACATATAAGGTTAAGGCTTCACCACATAATCAAGGGGGTCGGACCCACGTGGTCTCTGGTTAGACTAGAAGAAAGCCCCCGACACGGTGACTCTCCAATAGCCCAATCCTACACATGGACCGGGAATCTCCTTGTTTCAAAAATGCAAAGAAAGGGGGGGAAAGAGATGGGGGATTAAAATAGAGAAAACCCTAGTGGGTTAGGAGAGAGAAGAGAGAGGGGGGAAGTGCAAAAATTTAAATAGAAAACCTACCGTATGTCTTCTTTATTTTGCGCGCCTTGCTTGTCTTCAATCTTCAGTCTTCGTCTTGATCTTCTTCTTCAACCTTCAAGGGTTGTCTTCAAGCTTTAGATGGCAGCTCTTCAAGTCTTCAAAGGATGGTTGAAGGCTAGTGTATGAGTGTATGGGGGAGTGTATAAGTGTATAGGAGGCTAGGGTTTGTATAGGGTGGCTAGGGTTTGGAAAACCTAAGGAAACTAGGGTTTTGGAGGTGCTCGAGCTCAGTATATCAAAATATATGATTTTTAGGTTAAGTTTGCAGACCCCTTTCACATTGAATGAGGCTCTGTATTTATAGAGGTTGGACAATACTAGCGCCTGTTGCAGTGGCGCCAAGCCAAAATTCCTTCTGACGCCACTAGGAGTGGCGCCAGGAAAAATATTGGCTTGGCGCCACTACTAGTGGTGCCAACCAATTAGGAAACTATTAAGGTCGGCAAGCAACGTATCTTTGACTAGATTTGGGCGCCTGTACTAGTGACTACCATGGAATCTTTAGCCTGGCTTCACTAGGAGTGACTCCAGAAAGTCCGGAAATGATTTTGAGGATCCGAGAATTACCTAGAAGGCTGGAAAGGAGCAGGAACACTTAAAATATTGTCCTGGAGATATTTGACTTGAAAAGTGAGGATAAGATGTGTCGGAAACGTTTACCGGGCCTTTAGGGGCAAAACGATCACTCGGACCGGGAAACTGCCGGGACAAACTCGGATTGTCCCGGAAGAAGACTTGGGGATCTGGAAACATTACTCAGAATGTTCTCAAGAGGTTACCGGTTTGATACCCAGAGCCGGTGTGGTCGGAAAAGGAGACCGGCCCACCAGGGGCAAAATAGTCATTTCACACTGGGTTGGCCGGAACTAACTCAGAAAGATCCGAAAAGGTAAAAGGAGGTTGAGAACACTATAAAAAGTAGTCTCAGGAGGTTACCAGTTTGATACCCAGAGCCGGTGTGGTTGGAAAAGGAGACCGGCCCACCAGGGGCAAAATGGTCATTTCACACTAGGTTGGCCGGAACTGACTCGGGAAGATCCGAAAAGATAAACGAAGGTTGAGAATACTATAAAAAGTAATCTCAGAGGGTTACCAGTTTGATACCTAGAGCCGATGTGGTTCTCGGGGCATTCGGATGCCTAGGGGCAAAATGGTCATCTTGACCAGAAAGTCTCGGAAAAGGTCCAAAGGGCAGTTTGGTTATTTTTCACCAAAGTGGGTTAACAGACACTGGAGTTAACCTGGGTTCTGAGTGTTTCCGCCACTCTAACGGCGGTCGTCGTGACACAGGGGTTTGTTGGCAATTCCCTATATCGACCTATTTGTGAGTATTTCCGCTACTCTAACGGTTTTGTGAGTAGTTTCGCTACTCGGACTGTCTCAAGGAATAAACTGTCTCGAGAGAAGGATTGGAAAGGGGACTTATCGTCTCCGAAGAGATGTGCCTAAATTGGAACCGTCTCGAGGAATAAACTATCTCGAGAGTGGGATTGGAAAGGGGACTTATCATCTCCGAAGAGACGTGCCTGGATTGGAACTGTCTCAAGGAATAAACTGTCTCGAGAGTGGGATTGGAAAGGGGTCTTTCCGTCTCCGACGAGACGTGCCTGGATTGGAATCTTCTCGAGGAATAAATTGTCTCGAGAGTGGGATTGGAAAGGGGTCTTACCGTCTTCGAAGAGACGTGCCTGGATTGGAACCGTCTCGAGGAATAAACTGTCTCGAGAGTGGGATTGGAAAGGGGTCTTACCGTCTCCGAAGAGGCGTGCCTGGATTGGAACCGTCTCGAGGAATAACCTGTCTTGAGAGAGGGATTGGAAAGGGGACTTATCGTCTTCGAAAAGACGCACCTGGATTGGAACCGTCTCGAGAGTGGGATTGGAAAGGGGTCTTACAATCTCTGAAGAGACGCGCCTGGATTGGAACCGTCTCGAGGAATAAACTATCTTGAGAGTGGGATTGGAAAGGGGCCTTACCGTCTCTGAAGAGACGCACCTGGATTGGAACCGTCTTGAGGGATAAACTGTCTCGAGAGAGGGATTGGAAAAGGGTCTTACAGTCTTCGAAGAGACGTGCCTGGATTGGAACCGTCTCTTAGGAATAAACTGTCTTGAGAGTGGGATTGGAAAGGGGTCTTACCATCTCCGAAGAGTCGTGCCTGGATTGGGACCGTCTCGAGGAATAAACTTTCTTGGGAGTGGGATTAGAAAGGGGTCTTACCGTCTCCGAGGAGACGTGCCTGAGTTGGAACCGTCTCGAGGAATAAACTGTCTCGAGAGAGGGATTGGAAAGGGGTCTTACCGTCTCCGAGGAGACGTGCCTGAGTTGGAACTGTCTCGAGGAATAAACTGTCTCGAGAGAGGGATTGGAAAGGAAAGGACAATCCCCCTAAGGGCACTTTGGTCATTTTGCTTCTATTTGGGCCTAACAGGCCTGCGAAGCGATGGAAAGACGGAATTTGGACCTAGAGAATTGGTTTCAATTGGAATATGCCCACAATGACTTGAAAACAAGTCTGGACGGAGTGTAGACTACCGAGCGGTAAAAAATGGGGTGTTTACAGCTGCCCCTCTTTTTCTGTCTTTGCTTGTCAAAGACAGAAAATGATAAGAGTAAGAGTCCCATGTTGACCGCGAGGCAGTCGGAGGGACAAACATTGGAAATCTTTCGACAACGGGGATCGAAAACGGATAACGGGCCAAAAAGGCCTTCGAAAACGAGTTTTGGCAGGAAAAAGGGCAAACTACCCAGAATTTATAACTGGCGCCGGCAAAAAGGGACTGGCGCCTCTGCTAGTGGTGCTAGGCTTAAAGTTAAAACCAGAAAATTTCTGGTTCGAACAGCCGCGGCAGTTTGGAGGGTTTTCGCAAATTCGTGAGGCATTGCGAGGAATCCATCTTGGTGATTGAAGTAGCACTCCTTGGGGACCACGGGTGATTGCCGGAAGGAGTCCACGTTGCCAGAAAAGTCGCCCGAAGAGAAGATTTCGCCAGAGAACTTATAAAAGGTGAGTTTTCAAATTTTGTTGATTTTGATGTAGAACTTCGTTTGAATCATGTGAATAGTGGAAATTGATGTTTTGATATGCTTTGAACACTTTGGTGATGTTGTTTTTGCATTTTGATGGTTGTTTGATTGAATTTGATTGATTTTTGATGATTATGCGAAGAGGGTTTTCTGCAGGATTGGGGGATTTGTTCCTACAGACTTGGGCATTGGGTTTTCTGGCTATGTTTTTGTGCAACGTGCCTTAGAAAAATGTATTTAACAACCGTATGAAGTTTCGTGATTTTTTGAAAACTCGATAAATTTTTGATTTTTTGAAAAATAGAAAAATATTTAGAAAATTAGAAAAAAATAGAAAATTCAAGAAATTGATGAAATTTTTAAAGTTTGAAATTTGGAAAAAGATTGGAATATTTTAGAAAACATTTGAGGTGATTTTGAAAATTTTGGGGAGACTTTTGAAAAGCATTGATTTATTTAAAAAATAAAACATGTGTTTTGAAAATTTTAAAAAATTGAAAAATGTGCGCGAGTGCGGTTATTATGTGATTGTGAGAAAGTGAAGTGCATGTTTTGTGTTTTGTGTTGTTGTCATGGGTGTTGTAGGGGCCATTTTGAAACGGAATTCTACTGAAATTTTTCAAAATTAGGGAAAGAGTTAGAAAAAATTTTTAGAAATAAAATCTTTTTGAAGGAAAAAGACAAAAAACCCTTAAGATTTGATTTGAGGTTGGAAAATCAAGATGCATAGAAGTTTTGTTTTTTGATTTGTTATTCAAAATCCTTTATTTGTCTTGTTTGTGTTGGTTGTTTATTTTATTTTACTGTTATTTAAACCGCATGGATTAACATCACTTACCTTGGCTTACCTTTTCAGGATGGCAGACGCGGGTGATGACGGTTCTGAGAGGAGACGCCGCTCAGGGAAAGCGGCCCTGACAAATTCTTATCGGCAGCTCCAGCCGCTCTAGGGGTAGTCAGCATTCTGCCAAACGAGCACCTTCTAGCCAGGGTGGGAGGGGGGAGTAGGCCTCCAGTCGACCCCTTCCCTCCAGTTGAGCCCACCCTCGAGGATGAGATGGACATCGAGGTTTTCCACGTTTGACTTTTCGGATCGCCGACGCTATTTTGAGCTGACTACGAGTTTGGTATGATGGGCATCCTTCAGATGAGCAAGACATTTTTGCTGGTCCTTTGGTTGCATGGCTTCTCTCCTATTAGTGTAGCTTGCTTTCTGACAGTGGTTCCCACCTGACTTGTCTTTCTTCCATTTTGGGGAATGTGAGCTTGCTCCTACTCCCCATGAGTATGGCTTCCTCCTAGGTCTTCGGGATGGTTCAACTGACATTATAGGACCTACTTTTCCTGATGGCAGCATCACGATTGTCGCTCTTCAGCTTGGGCTCCATTTTGCAGCCTTTTTCTTCTTATCTATGGCCCCAGTTTCCTTATGTCCCAATGAAGTTCTTGTTTCTCTCATTTTGAGTTTGCGACGGATAGGGAATTGGCATACTTCTCAAGATTGGTCAATCTCTCACATGGTGGCCCCAACTTTGCTCTTCTTAAGATTCTGGGTGTTTCTCCTCGAGGGAATGACGTGGTTGACTGCCAATTACTTGTACTGCTTGGCAGGATTCATGAGGGGCACCCATATGCTCCTATAGTTGTGGGACAGACCTTTGTGAGCCTTACTAGATTTTGGCAGGGGGCGATGCTCATTGTTGGGGATGTGCTTCATTATTCCAGCTTTGGGTGATCGGACACTTATTCACTATCCCTCTTTCAAAGTCGTTTGATCGAGGAGGTCAAGGGTGGGTCATTGACCCATTCTCTGTTTCTTGTTGGTCATGGAAATTTGAGCTTTCTGAGGTGTAAGCCGGTATTGGAGATATCTGAGGGGTGGCTTTAGCTCCTTTTTATGTTTCACCTTGTTCATTGTTTCCTATTTGGGAGAGACAGAAAGACAAAGAGTGAGTTTTTGTGCAAAAACAGTTTAAAAATGCCCCGATAAGGGGTGTCATCATTCTTTATGATGATTGCCCATGGGATTAAATGCATGATCTATTTTTTATGAGTGCACATGTTTATATAGAAATTAAATCGAATGCATATCCTACTTTTTTTTGATATATATATTTTATGAATGCACAGGTTTATACAGAAAATGGAATTTAATGCATGTTATACTTTTTGGATGAATGTACATACGGGAGTGGAATGCCATGCTTTTGATGAATGCATGAATATATACAAACTGCACAGGAATTTAAATGGATGTACATGTCCTGGATGCATTATACTACACGAATATAAACCATTTACAAAGAATGTCCCAGGATTGCTCCACGGCCCATACTCTTAGGATTCTGTTTCCTTTCCAGAGTTCTGCCCCATTCAGTTTTGCCCCATTCTAATCAGGATGTGATAGCATTTGTACCATTCTTTAGGGATCTCGACCTTTTGGTTTGCTATCCTACCCTTACTTTTTGGGATTTTTTTGATCTCACTTGGTTTTCTCTCTCTGATTTCCAAAGTGCCACCGGGGCTAGAGCGACAACTCGCATGCCCTTTGCAGAGCGATAAACGGCTAAACCCTCAATCCGAGAAGACTTCTTTTAGGACCGTAATGTAGGATGGGTTTAGGGGTTGTAAGAAACAAAGGGATATTTAGGCTCAAAGATCCTCTTTTAGTGGGTTGTTTAAACCAAAACCATTTGAGCACACCTTGGAGCATGAGATTGCCCCTTGCATTCCCTTTCAATTCTCCTTTCTCATCCTAGTCGTCTTGGTATTGTTCAGGATTATTTGGACTAAGCAATTTTCTTTGATCAGAGAGGACTTTAATTTGGACCGTAACATAGGTTAGGTTAAAGGGTTTACGAATGAACGGGATATGTAGGCTCAAATTTGACGTTGCTTCCAGTAGGGTTTAGATCCGCACCATCCTTGGTTGGTCTTCTAGTGGGGTTTCATCCCCTAATATCCTCCTCTAGCTTTAGAAACATATCTGCCTCATTTAGATCAAGCAATCTTTCTCAATCAGAGTGGACTTTAGTAGGGTTGTAATGTAGGCCATGGGTTAGGGTTTAACAAGAAAGGGTAAAGGCTCAAACCCATTACTTCTACTAGGTTTCTTTGTAACCTAGGATCACCTTTAGATTTCCTTTTTTCTTTTCACCATATACTTCTTACGGTGAAAACGACTCTTTTCTTTCACCCTTTCTATGTGTTTTTTGAGGGAAACATGACTCCCTTCTCATTTGATCTTCATATTATACTTTTGAAGATGACTCAATCATGGTTTTCTTCAGGCCTTTCTTTAGATAGATTTTTTATTTTTTTTTGGCCTCTTGCCCCTTGGCAACTCCCTTTCTTTACCTTGTCCTTTCTTTTCTTTTATGGAATGACTAATTCTTCGATCCTTTTTCTTTAGACCTTTTCCTTGGCGGTTCAATCTACCCAATGTGGGCGGTGATCCCTAGGTTGGGTTTTTTTGAGAAAAGGATAGATGGCTTAACCGGTTTGGCAAGAGGTTTCTTTTGACTGTATGGGAAATGAAATGAGGGCCTCTCTTCATTTTGAACAAGATTGCTTGATCTATAGAGCTTTCACGTTACTTTAGCTTGATGGCCGATGATATTATCTGCCAGATCTTCTGCTGCCTGTCTGCCCCAGTGTGGGGGGATGGTTTCAGATCGGGGTTGACAAAAAGAAAACTTCCACTTCTTGTGAGGCACTAGTGGGTTAAGCAAAGGGAATATTTTTGTGTATAGTAATAGAATTAAGGGCCTCTAATCATTTCAAATTGAATTGCTTAGTCCATAAAGCCTTTGTACAAAATTTAGACAATATTTCTAGGGATGATGTGTTTCGGCCAGTGAATCCCTACATATTCTATCGAATCAACTATTTTGTGCTTACCCTGGTGTGGGGGATGGTTATTGGTTTGGAGACATCTGAATAAAAATCAGTTACGGCTCTAGTGGGCTGAGCAAGGTGTAGTGTTTATTTAAGATAAATAGAACAATGGCTTCTCATCATTTTGGGGACTCGGTCACCCATCGCCTAGCCAGGATATCATGCAAGTGTCGCCTTTTCAATAGAATTCGCACTTCTTTGTTGAGATTGCCTTCCACCTATCTCTCACTCTCTCTCTTAGTCTCTCAAAGGTTTAAACCCCTTTTAAATGGATTGCCCATGCTATCCCATCCTTTAAATCGAGTCATTTACCAAATGGAGAAGAATCCCTAAAAGTAATAATCATCCACAAGAGTATGAGACAAAGGGGATAAACTACCTATTTTCATTTAAAAACATGATTACATGGCATGCAGTGTTTATTTAAATAAGATATGCAACAAATAGAAAGATACAAGGGAAACATATGAATTTTATGAAAACCTCCCTTTTCTTGTGGGCCTTTTGGTGAGAACCCATAACCTTTAATAAGGTTTTGGGACTATGCCAACCTCCTTGGTACTTGATTCACCGGGTGGATGGCGAGTTCTAGACATTTGGCATGCATTTGGAAGTTAGAAGATTATGTTGTTGCAATGCACGAGTCTGACAAGACTTCGCATCTAGTGAAGTCCTCTTCTGCTTGAAGTCCTCCTCTGCTTGGATGGTGATTGTTGCGACATGTCGTCGAGGTAATGTCTTGTAGGTGGATGGTCAGTTTTTCTTGCTCTTTGATGTAGGTTTGGCCTTTTCTAACAACTAGGTTTATCCTTCCATGAGTTTGAATTTGGCGAGGTGCTAGAGGGATTCGTTGAATTCAATCGTGCTCTTTGACCTACAAAAAGAAAAAGAAAAACAGAATGCAGTCAGTATGTGAAGTTGGAGGTTCTATCTGATGCATGTCCTATGAAGGTCTCCTCTTTGAGGGAGTCAGGCATGATGACAAGTCCATTTTGGAGGTGGGGTTTTGCCCCTATTATGCAATACAACACCTCTTCGACGTGGGCCGGTTGATGTTTCCTTATATGGGCAATCTCGCCTCCATGGACTGAGAGAGATTTGGGCCTCTCTCGAGATATGGTTCTATGCATGCCATGAATCCTTAGGGTTTAAAAACCCTTAGGAGTTTTGGTGGGTTCAATTAACATGAGATTGGATTGCTCCTTTCTCTCTACGGTTGATTAGATGCATGAGAATGAAAATGACTTGAGTTTCTTGAAACTCTTATCTTAGAATAGATATGGATGCATGAGCATAATAAAAGTGAATATGTGAGCAACATGATAACAATAAATAAATGGTTTAGAAAAACCCCCTGCTTGTCTTGCTTCTGCCTTCGGTTCTCTTATATCTGGACATGAGGAGAGGGAGGACAGAAGACAAAAACCAAAAGAAAAGGAAAAAGAAAGAAGTTAGTGCCTTGATTTGATCATTTTTATGCAATGCATGTCCTTGGGGTGCCCCTGCTTGAGAGGGAGACTAAACATGATGTATTGGCTCACTTTTAGAGATAGGGGGTTTGCCCCTGTATGCAGATACTTTACCGTCAGGTAGGAACCTTCAATCATTCATGCATTCATTCATAAAAATAAAGAAGTACATTAAATTTTGGGTTTAAGATACAAAAGAGTTGAAATACATTTTAATAGGGGGAAGGGGAACATTTTCCTTTGGACTTTCACCTATCTACTTTTACAAAGGGAAACCCTAAACTACTCTTGAGTCTTCGGATTTGCCTTCCTTGGATTTGATGACAGGGAGGTCACTGAGAGACCTTGTTGATTGATTGCCCCTTGTCTTCTTGGCAACCCTATCTCCGTGAGCATAGAGGGATTGGGGCCCCTCTTATGGAATGAATCGAGATGCATGCAATGAGTCCTTAGGGTTACGCAGGAACCCTTAGGGTTTGGGTAGGTTCAATGCAAGGGAGAGTAACGTTGGTGTCACTCTCTATGGGTTGATCATATGCATGAGAATGCAGTGACTTGAGTTACTTGGAACCCTTGTCTTGACATGGGATATTGAATGCATAAACATGAATATGCAAAAAGTATAAGGAGAGAAGGTACAATTGAAGTAAACATGCATGCATGAACAGTTAGACAGGCATTATAACAGTATAAATACAAGCATTATAATAGCAGGTATAAATGAAAGTAAGAGCAGTCGCCCTTTCCTCCGTGATTTTGAAAATGGTGCTCGTGTCTTAAATCCGGTAGAGGTTCGGCTATGCATGGTGTCTATATGAGTATGAGGTTGAGGGTTGACTAATACGTCCTAAAAAAGCTCGGTCCCCGGATCTTCAAACCTAGGCCCACTCCCCGAGGTGGTGCCATGATCGGTTGGTGATCCGAGCGGGGGAACCATCAAGAGGCCGTAGGCGAAGAAACTGACACAGCATCTTGCCCACAACCAATATACCGTTCCCCCTTTCTAACTAGAAAGGACATATCAGGGTATGCAAGTATGCAGAATGCAAGTGCACATGCAGTGTGTGTGTGATTTTTTAAAAGTGGAGGAAAGAGCCCAACAACTCCCATTCATCCTGTACAATACATTCATGCAAAACAGTTAATAAAACTTAAGCAAAAAGCGCACCTACAAAACAAAGGTGCAAGTGTTAGTATGTGGATGGCAAGCATAATACAAGATAATATGAATGAATGCATTTTCTTTTTTGTTTTTGAAAACAATTTTGAAAATTTAGTTTTGAAAATTTAGTTTTGAAAATTTAAAGTGAATAGGATTGAACCAAGGTAATTGAAGACACTACATGGGTGAAGGGTAAGGAGACACGACTAACGGCCTAACCCTCTAAATGTCCCCAGTGGAGTCGCCAGCTGTCGCGCCCAAATTTTTCGCACTCGAGGAATACTCACACAAGCGGGAAAAATGTTGTACTCTCTTGTTAGAACTCACCCTCCTAAAAGAATGAGTGCGACTAGGTTTGAATTGAAGATCGATTTGAAATAAGGGCTTTTGAAAAAGATTCGGAGTCGCCACCTAACTTGATTAAGGTGAGTTAGGTCACCTAAAAACTAAGAATAATCCAAAGACTATACTTAGGGTTTTGGAAAACGATTTTGAAAATATCTCCTCAAGAGAGGGTTTTTTTAGGAAAACAGGTTGTTTGGCAACCTTTTGGAAAATATTTAAGCCCTTTTTGAAAATAACTCCATTTTGGTCTTCGAAAACAGTGATCTAGGTTCAGAGGTTGGTTACGTGTAAGGAAGACGCACTAAACTATCACCCTTGTCGCGCCCAGATTTTTTGCACTCGAGGAATACTTACACAAGCGGAAAAAATGTTGTACTCTCTCGTTAGAACTCACCCTCCTAGAAGAATGAGTGCGAGTAGGTTTGAATTGAAGATCAATTTGAAATAAGGGCTTTTGAAAAAGATTCGGAGTCACCACCTAACTTGATTAAGGTGAGTTAGGTCACCTAAAAACTAAGAATAATCCGAAGACTATACTTAGGGTTTTGGAAAACCATTTTGAAAATATCTTCTTGAGAGAGGATTTTTAAGAAAAAATAGGTTGTTTGGCAACCTTTGGAAAACACTTAAGCCCTTTTTAGAAAAATAACTCCTTTTTGGTCTTTGAAATCAATGATCTAGGTTCGGAGGTTGGTTATGTGTAGGGAAGATGCACTAAGCTATCACCCTACCCCGGCCTTTCGGTACCTACATGTCAATCTACCCTAGATTCACCTATGAGAGTCTTCGGCTAACAATATTTCAACCCTATCCATTTTAGAAAAATAATGTTTAAAAAGAAACTAACATGATGCATGATATGCAAGTGCAATAGAAGAGAATTGAAAAATAGATTTGGAAAGAGATTGATTTGAAATTAATTTGATTTGAAAATAGATTTGAAGAGCTGGAATTGAAATTGGAAAGTTTGAAAATTTGGAAATAGAAATTTGAAAATAGAAATTTTGAAATTAGAATTTTGAAAATAGATTGGAATTTGAGATTTGGAAAGATTTTGGAAACCGCACCCATGAGGGTGGAATTGAAAGTTTGAAAAGTGTTGTGATTGCACCTATGAAGGTTGCTTACATATCCCTTTAGGGGAATCAGGTCAGTCGTAGTTCGGACAAGAGTTCGATTGAAAATAGATTAATTTGAAGAGAGAGATTAGATTGGAAGAAAGAGATTGAATTGAAAATTGGATTTGATTTGAGATTAGAAGAGGAGATTGGAAATTGAAATTGAGAAGATTAGACTTGCTTTGGAAAGATTGATTTAGGACTTGTTTTAGAAAGATGAAGGTTTAAGAAACCTAGACTTAGGAAAGCTTTGAAGGAAAGCTTTGACTCGACTTGGAAGGTTTAGGAGATTAGGAAAGGTTGGATTTAAGAAATGTTTGAATTAGGAAAAGTTCGATTTAGGAAAGTTTTGGAATTAGGAAAGTTTCAACTTAGGAAAGTTTTGAATTTGGAATGTTTCAACTTTAGGAAAGTTTTGAATTAAGAAAGTTTCAAATTAAGAAAGTTTTCAAATTAGGAAATTTTTTGAAATATGGAAGTTTTGAAAATTGGAAAGTTTCGAGTTTAGAAAGTTTTCGAAAAAGGAAAGGTTTTAAGATTAGAAAAGTTCCCAAATTAGGAAAGTTTTGAAAATCGGAAAGTTTTGAATTTAGAAATGTTTTGAATTAGGAAAAGTTTAGTTTAAGAAAGGCTTAGAATTTGGAAAGTTTCAAGTTAAGAAAGTTTTGAATTTTGTAATGTTTTGAAAAAGGGAAGTTTTGAATTTGGAAAGCTTTGAAAGCAAGGAAGTTTTGAAAATAAGAAAGTTTTTGTTTTAGGAAAGGTTCGAAAAAGGAAAGTTTTCAGTTTAGGAAATGTTTAAATTAAGAAAGTTTTGAGTTCAGAAAAGTCTTAGATTTGGAAAGATGTTGAAATTTCAGAAAGTTTAGAATTTGGAAAGATTTAGGGTTAGAAAGATTAAGATTTAGAAAGTTTTAGGGTTTTAGATAATCTTGATATTAGGAAAGGTTTGAGTTTAGGAAAAGTTTGAAAACTTAGGCTTGAAAAGTTAAGATTTGAAAAGAAGGTAGAATTAGGAAAGGGTTGAATTAGGAAAGATTTTTATGTTCAAGTTTTTGGAAACTTAAGGTTTAGGAAAGTGGAAGTTTAGGAAGGATTTGAATTAGGAAAGATTTGGATTTGGAAGGGAATGGATTTGGTTTCTAAAAGAAAAGATTTGATTTTTTTTCCAAAAATGGAGGACGGGATCTAGTTTCCTAAACGGGGAGATTTGATTCGGTTTCCTAAAGGGAAGGTAGGATTTGGCAAGGATTTGGAAAAGGAGATTCTAGAAACCCTAGTTTTGAAAAGTTATAGTTTTGACATAGAAAATGGGTTTTGAAAACATGTATAGTTTGGATGTGAAAACAAGAGGTTTCAGAAACCTAGGTTTGGGGAAAAGTTTGAAAACCATGTTTTTGGGAAGAAAATTAGGGTTTCCTAATTGTGGGTTCTAAGGCTTGACTTGGCCTCTAAGGAAAGAGTTTTTGGAAAGCGCATTTTTGGAAACGAAGGCTTTCTAGAAGGGAAATCCTAGGGAGGAGATTTTAGAAAGATTTTTGGAAAGAGAGAGTTTTTGGAAAGTGTGTTTTTGGAAACACAGATTTTGGGAGGAAAACTCATAGAGGGGAGTTTCTAGAAGGAAGATTTTTGGAAAGAGAGTTTTTTAGAAAGGTTTTTGGAGAGAGTTTTTAGGAAGGTGAATCTAGGGAGTGTTTTTAGAAAGTGAATTTTGAGGAAAAGATTTTGGAGAGGAGTTGAAAAGGAGAGTTTTGAAAAATAGATTTTGGAAGGGAGTTTTTGAAAACAATTTTGAAGAGGAGAGTTTTAGGAAAGTATGTTGAAAAAGAGATTTTTAGGAAGAGATTTTTGAAGAGAGAGTTTTTTGGAAGTATGAAAATGTCTCACTTTCTTAAAGCGATTCTAGCCATAAGAGGGCTAGAACCACTTTAAGAAAGTGGTTTTGGAAAACAATAAGATTTGAAAATATAGACCAAAAAGGTCACTTTTAATGTAACACTTTTTCCTAAAGCAACCCTAGTCATGGAAAGACTAGAATCACTCTAGAATTGTGGTTTTGAAAACAAGTTTTTGAAAAAGAGATTTTGATGCAATTTTGAAAACGAATTTTGGAAGTGCAAGACTATGATATACACAATGCAATTTGGGGTCGTGAACATACAAGGCTAAGGCTTCACCACATAATCAAGGGGGGTTGGACCCACGTGGTCTTTGGTTAGACTAGAAGAAAGCCCCCGACACGGTGACTCTCCAATAGCCCAATCCTACACATGGACCGGGAATCCCCTTGTTTCAAGCATGCAAAGAAAGGGAGGGAAATAGATGGGGGATTAAAATAAAGAAAACCCAAGTGGGTTAGGAGAGAGAAGAGAGAGGGGGGAAGTGAGAAATTTTAAATAGAGAGCCTACCGTATGTCTTCTTTATTTTGCACGCCTTGCTTGTCTTCAATCTTCGGTCTTCGGTCTTTGTCTTGATCTTCACCTTCAGTCTTCAAGAGTTATCTTCAAGCTTTGGATTGTAGCTCTTTCCAGTCTTCAAAGGTTGGTTGAAGGCTAGTGTATGAGTGTATGGGGGAGTGTATAAGTGTATAAGTGGCTAGGGTTTGTGTAGGATGGCTAGGGTTTGGAGAACCTAAGGAAACTAGGGTTTTGGAGGTGCTCGAGCTCTGTATATCGAAATATATGATTTTTAAGTTAAGTTTGCAGACCCCTTAAACATTGGAAGAGGCTCTGTATTTATAGAGGTTGGACAACACCTGCGCCTGTTGCAGTGGCGCCAAGCTAGAATTTACACTGGCGCCACTAGGCTATTTTTTGGCTTGGCGACAGCCAATTAGGAAAGGTTTAAGGTCGGCAAGCAACGTATCTTTGACTAGATTTGGGCACCTATACTAGTGACTGCCATGCAATTTTTAGCCTAGCTTCACTAGGAGTGACTCTGGAAAGTCCGGGAATGATTTGAAGGAGCCGAGAATGACCCGGAAGGCCGGAAAGGAGCAGGAACACTTAAAATAGTGTCCTGGAGGTATTTGACTTAAAAAGTGAGGACAAAATGTGTCGGAAAGGTTGACCGAGCCTTTAGGGGCAAAATGGTCAATCGGACTGGGAAGCTGCCGGGGCGAACTCGGACTGTCCCAGAAGAAGAATTGGGATCTGGAAACATTATTTAGAATGTTCCCAGAGGTTGTCGGTTTGATTTTCAAAGCCGGCGTGGTCGGAAAAGGAGACCGGCCCACCAGGGGCAAAACGGTCATTTTGTACCGGGTTGGCCGAAACTGACTTGGAATGATCTGGAAAGATAAAGGAAGGTTGAGAATACTATAAAAAGTTGTCTCAGGAGGTTACCGATTTGATACCCAGAGCCGGTGTGGTTGGAAAAGGAGACCGGCCCATTAGGGGCAAAACAGTCATTTTGTATCGGGTTGGCCGGAACTGACTCGGAATGATCCAGAAAGATACAAGAAGGTTGTGAATACTAGAAGAAGGATTCTCGGAAGGTTACCGGTTTGATACCCAGAGCCGGTGTGGTTCCCAAGGCGTTCAAATGCCTAGGGACAATACGGTCATTTAGTTTCAAGTGGGCCCTACGGGCCCGAGAAGCGACTGGTGGACTAAATTCAAGTTAAAAAGGTTGGCTTAGAGTCTAAATATGCATGTGATGTGTCAAAGTGAGCTTGGTCAGCTCGGAGATTGCCGAGCGGGCAAAAATGGGCTACTTAAAGCTACCCCTCTTTTTCTATTTTTGCTTGTCAAAGACAGAAAACAATAAAGTAAGAGCCCATGTTGGCTGCGAGGTGATCGGAGGGACTTGGAAATAATAGGAATTCAAAGAACAGTTACCTCGAGTAGCTGGTCGATGCTTGGTATTTTATCTGGTAAAAATGATACTCTTCTGGGGAATTAACTCTCCTTGAACTGGCACTCCATCTGGCAGAACAATGCTCCTCTGGGGGGGGGGGGGAGGGGAATTGATGCATCTTGAACTAGCACTCCGTCTGGCGAAACGATGCTTCACTGGGGAAGTCCAAGGCTGAATGCTGATACCTCTTGAACCGGCACTCCGTCTGGTGAAACGTTGCTCCACTGGGGAAGTCCAGGGTTGAATGCTGATACCTCTTGAACCGGCACTCCGTCTGGCGAAACGCTGCTCCACTGGGGAAGTCCAGGGTTGAATGCTGATACCTCTTGAACCGGCACTCCGTCTGGCGAAACGCTGCTCCACTAGGGAAGTCCAAGGTTGAATGCTGATACCTCTTGAACTGGCACTCCGTCTGGCGAAACGCTGCTCCACTGGGGAAGTCCAAGGTTGGATGCTGATACCTATTGAACCGGCACTCCGTCTGGCAAAACGTTGCTCCACTGGGGAAGTCCAAGGTTGGTTAGGAAGGTCGAGGGTGGGCCATTGCCCCATTCCTTGCTTTTTGTCGGCTAGGGAAGTCTGAACTTGTTGAGGTGTATGCCAATGTTGGAGATGTCCAAGGTTACTTGATCGCAGGATGGCTTTTTAGCTCCATTTTGTACTTTACCTGTTCCTTATTTCCTATTTGGGAGAGAGAGAAAGACATAGGGTGAGTTTTGTACAAAAATAATTGAAAAATGCCATGGTAAAGGATGAACCCATGTCATATATATATATATATATATTTTTTCATGACTGCACACAAAATTAGATGCATGATCTATTTTTATGAATGCGCATAGTTTAGATAAGAATATAATTGAATGTGTGTCCTACTTTTTATAACTGCACAGGTTCACGCAGAAGTGGAATTGAATGCATGCACATATAGAAATGGAATTAAATGCAATGTCCCCTCTTTTTTCTTTTTCCTTTTTTTATTTGTAATAAATGCACGGATTTATGCAAAAATTGAATTAAATGCACGACCTACTTCCTTACAAATGAGCAGGTTCATACAGGAGTGCAGTTGAATGCATGAATAGATACACACTACACAAGAATCCAAATGGATGTACAAGTTATACATGTCATGGATGTATCAGTATTACATGTGTATAAACTATTTACAAAGAAAGCCCCAAGATTGCCGCTTAGGCCCATACTCTCAGGATTCTGCTCCTTTCCAAGATTCTACCCCATTTAGTTTTGTCCCATTCATATCGGGGTGTGATAGCATTTGCACCATTCTCCAGGGATCTTAACCTTTTGGTTTGCTATCTTATCCCTACTTTCTACAGGGTTGCTGTTTAGGGTTTTTCTGATCTCACTTGGTTTTCTCTCTTAGATCTCCAAAATGCCACTATGGCTTGAGCGACAACTCGCATGCTCTTTGCAGAGCGATAAACAGCTAAGCCCTCAATCTGAGAAGACTTCTTTTAGGACCATAATGTAGGTTGGGTTTAGGGGTTGTAAGAAATAAAGGGATATTCAGGCTCAAAGATCTTCTTTTAGTGGGTTGTTTAAACCGAAACCATCTGAGCACATCTTGGAGCATGAGATTGCCCCTTGCATTTCCTTCCAATTCTCCTTTCTCACCCTACTTGTCTTGGTATTGTTCAGGCTTATTTGAACTAAGCAATTTTCTCTGATAAGAGAGGACTTTAATTTGGACCGTAACGTAGGCTAGGTTAAGGGGTTTATCAATGAAAAAGATGTGCAGGCTCAAATTCAATGTTGTTTCTAGTAGGGTTTAGATCCACACCATCCTTAGTCGGTCTTCCAGCGGGGCTTCGTCCCCTAATATTCTCTTCTAGTTTCAGCAACACGTCTAGCTCATTTAGATCAAGCAATCCTTTTCAATCGGAGAGGACTTTAATACGGTCATAATATAGGCCATGGTTTCGGGTTTTTACAAGAAAGGGTAAAGGCTCAAACCTATTACTTCTACTTTGTGGCTTTGTTACCTAGGATCACCTTTGAACTTCCTCTTTTACAAAAGGAGTTGAACTTTCTTGCAACTTTTGATCTTTTAAGTTTGACACTTGCCCCTTTTTTTTTCTCTTTTTTTTTTTTTTTTTTTTTTGACTTCCACCTTTATAGCACAACATGGTTCTTTGTCAATCTTTCCTTTGATATGCTTCTTTCTTTTTTTTTTTTTTTTTTTCTTCCCTTCTTATTGCTTTTGACGAGACAAACATTTCTACAACTTCTTTCTCTCAGATCCCTTCCTTAGCATTTCGATTTAACCCATTGTGGACGGTGATCCCTAGGTTGGGGTGTTTTCTGAAAGGAAATGTAACCGGCTCAATAGGTTTGACAAGGGTTGCTTTTAATTGTATGGGAAATGAAATGAGGGCCTTTCTTCATTTTGAACAAGATTGCTTGATCCATAGAGCCTTCACGTTACTTCAACTTGATGGTTGATGACGTTCTCTACCAGATCTTCTGCTTCCTAACTGCCCCAGTGTGGGGGGATGGTTTCGGATCGGGGTTGACAAAAAGAAAACTTCCGCTTCTTGCGAGGCACTAGTGGGTTAAGCAAAGGGGATATTTTCGTGTATGGTAATAGAATTGAGGGCCTCTAATCATTTCAAATTGAATTGCTTAGTCCATAAAGCCTTTATACAAAATTTAGACAACATTTCTAGGGATGATGTGTTTCGGCCAGTGAATCCCTACATATTCTACCGAATCAACTACTCTGTGCTCACCTCGGTGTGGGGGATGGTTATTGGTTTGGGGACATCTGAATAAAAATCAGTTACAGCTCTAGTGGGCTGAGCAAGGGGTAGTGTTTATGTAGGATAAGTAGAACAATGACTTCTCATCATTTTAGGGACTCGGCTGCCCATCGCTTAGCTAGGATATCACGCAAGTGTTGCCTTTTCAATAAACTCTGCACTTCTCTATTGAGACTATCTTCCTCCTATCTCTCATTCTCTCATTCTCTCTCGAAGGTTTTAACCCCTTTTAAATAGGTGGCCTATGCTATCCCATCCTTCAAGTCGAGTCATCACTAAATAGGAAAGAATCTTTAAACGCAACAATCCTCCACAAGAGTATGAGACAAAATGGGATAAACTGGAAACTTCATCTTTTTCATTTCAAATCATGAATGTACGGCATGTGTGTTATTTAAATAAGATATGCAAGAAAATAGACAGACAAAAAGGAAACAGATGAATTTTATGAAAACCTCCCTTTTCTTGTGGGCCTTTTGGTGAGAATCCTTAATAGGGTTTTGGGACTACATCAATCTCTTGGTGCTTCATTCATCAGGTGTATCAATGGAGGGCGAGTTCACGATATTTGTCATGCATTTGGAAGTTAGAGGATGTGTTGTTGCAATGCATGGGTCTGACAAGACTTCGCAAATGGTGAGGTCCTCTTCTGCATGGATAGTGATTGTCTTGGCATGGCGCGAGGGTAGTTGCATAGAGGTAATGTCTTGCGGATGGATGGTTAATTATTCCTTCACATAGGTTCGGCCTCCTTCAATAGCCTGGCTCATCCTTACATAAGTTTGAATTGGGCATGATACTAGAGGGGTTTCCATGAGTTCGGTTGTGCTCTTTGACCTGAAAAAGAAAAACAAAATATAGTTAGCATGTGGAGTTGGGGGTTCTATGCAATGCATGTCCTATGGAGGTCCCTTCTTTAAGAGAGTCTAGGAATGATGACAAGTCCATTTTGGAGGTAGGGTTTTGCCCCGATTATGCAATACAATACCTCTTCGGCGTGGGCTGGTTAATGATTTCCTATGTGGGCAATCCTACCTCCATAGACTGAGAGAGATTTGAGCCTCTCTCGAGATATGGTTCTATGCATGCCATGAATCCTTAGGGTTTAAGAACCCGTAGGAAGCTTGGTAGGTTCGATTAACATGAGATCAGATTGCTCCTTTCTCTCTACGGTTGATTAGACGCATGAGAACGAAATGACTCGAGTTTTTTGGAACTCTTGTCTTGTAATGGATATGGGTGCATGAGCATAAAAGAAGTGAATGTGCGAGCAATATGATAACAATGAATAAATGGTTTAAAAAAAACCCCTTCTTGTCTTGCTTCTGCCTTCGGTTCTCTTGGTGTTTGGAGATGACGAGGGGGAGGACAGAAGACAAGAAACAAAAGAGAAATTAGTGCCTTGATTTGAAAATTTTTATGTAATGCATGTCCTAGGGGTGCCCCTAGTTGAGAGGGAGACTAAGCATGATGTATTGGCTCACTTTTGGAGATAGGGGTTTGCCCCTACATGCAAATACTTTACCGTTAAGTGGGAACCTTCATCCATTCATACAATCATGTATCCATTCATTCGCAAAAAATAAAGAAGTACATTAAATTTTGGGTTTGAGATACAAAAGAATTGAAATACATTTTAATAGGGGGAGGGGGAACATTTTCCTTTGGACTTCCACCTATCTACTTTTACGAAGGGAAAACTTAAACCACTCTTGAGTCTTCGGATTTGCCTTCGTTGGATTTGATGTCGAGGAGGTCGCTGAGAGACCTTATTGATTAATTGCTCCTTGTCTTCTTGGCAACCCTATCTCCAAGAGTATAGAGGGATTGGGGCCCCTCTTATGAAATGGATTGGTGTGCATGCCATGAGTCCCTAGGGTTACGCCGGAACCCTTAGGGTTTGGGTAGGTTTAATGCAAGGGAGAGTGACGTTGGTGTTACTCTCAATGGGTTGATCATATGCATGAGAATGCAGTGACTTGAGTTACTTGGAACTCTTATCTTGACATGGAATATTGAACGCATGAACATGAATATGTAGAAAGTATAAGAAGAGAAGGTACAATTGAAGTAAACATGCATGCATGAATAGTTAGACAGGCATTATAGCAGTATAAATACAGTCAGTATAACAGCAGGAATAGACAAGTATGAATGAAAGTAAGAGCAGTCGCCCTTTCCTACGTGATTTTGAAAACGGTGCTCGTGTCTTAAATCTGGCAGAGGTTCGGCTATGCATGGTGTCTATATGAGTATGAGGTTGAGGGTTGACTAATGCATCCTAAAAAGGCTCGGTCCCCGGATCTTCAAACCTAGGCCCACTCCCCGAGGTGGTGCCACGATCGGTTGGTGATCTGAGCGGGGGAACCATCAAGAGGCCGTAGGCAAAGAAACTGAGACAGCATCTTACCCACAACCAATATACCGTTCCCCCTTTCTAACTAGAAAGGACATATCAGGGTATGCAAGTATGCAGAATGCAAGTGTACTTGCAATGGGTGTGTGATTTTTAAAAGTGGAGGAAAGGGCCCAACAACTCCCATTCATCCTGTACATCACATTATGCAAAGCAGTTAATAAAACTTAAGTAAAAAGCGCACCTACAAAAGAAAGATGCAAGTGTTAGTATGTGGATGGCAAACATAATACAAGTTAATATGAATGAATGCGTGTTTTTTGAAAATGATTTTGAAGATTTAGTTTTGAAAATTTAAAGTGAATAGGATTGAACAAGTTAATTGAAGACTCTTCATGAGTGAAGGGTAAAGAGACATGACTACGGCCTAACCCTCTAAGTAGTCCCCAGCGGAGTCGCCAGCTGTCGCGCCAAATTTTTTGCACTCAAGGAATACTCACACAAGCGGGAAAAATACTGTACTTTCTCGTTAGAACTCACCCTCCTAAAAGAATGAGTGCGACTAGGTTTGAATTGAAGATCGATTTGAAATAAGGGCTTTTGAAAAAGATTTGGAGTCGCCACCTAACTTGATTAAGGTGAGTTAGGTCACCTAAAAACTAAGAATAATCCGAAGACTACACTTAGGGTTTTGGAAAACAATTTTGAAAATATCTCCTCGAGAGAGGGTTTTTAAAAAAACAGGTTGTTTGGCAACCTTTGGAAAACACTTAAGCCCATTTTAGAAAAATTACTCCTTTTTGATCTTTGAAATCAGTGATCTAGGTTCGGAGGTTGGTTACGTGTAGGGAAGACGCACTCAGCTATCACCCTACCCCGGCCTTTCGGTACCTACATGTCAATCTACCCTAGATTCACCTATGAGAGTCTTCGGCTAAGTATAATTCAACCCTATCCATTTTAGAAAAACAATGTTTAAAAAGAAACTAACATGATGCATGATATGCAAGTGCAATAGAAGAGAATTGAAAAATAGATTTGGAAAGAGATTGATTTGAAATTAATTTGATATGAAAATAGATTTGAAGAGATGGAATTGAAATTGGAAAGTTTGAAAATTTGGAATTAGAATTTTGAAAATAGATTGGAATTTGAGATTTGGAAAGATTTTGGAAACCGCGCCCATGAGGGTGGAATTGAAAGTTTGAAAAGTATTGTGACAGCACCTATGAAGGTTGCCTACGTATCCCTTTGGGGGAATCAGGTCAGTCGTAGTTCGGACAAGAATTCGATTGAAAATAGATTGATTTGAAGAGAGAGATTGGATTGGAAGAAAGAGATTGAATTGAAAATTGGATTTGATTTGAGATGAGAAGAGGAGATTGGAAATTGAAATTGAGAAGATTAGACTTGCTTTGGAAAGATTGATTTTGGACTTGTTTTAGAAAGATGAAGGTTGAAGAAACCTAGACTTAAGAAAGCTTTGAAGGAAAGCTTTGACTCGACTTGGAAGGTTTAGGAGATTAGGAAATGTTGGATTTAAGAAATGTTTGAATTAGGAAAAGTTCGATTTAGGAAAGTTTTGGAATTAGAAAAGTTTCAACTTAGGAAAGTTTTGAATTTGGAATGTTTCAACTTTAGGAAAGTTTTGAATTAAGAAAGTTTCAAATTAGGAAAGTTTTCAAATTAGGAAATTTTTTGAAATAGGGAAGTTTTGAAAATTGGAAAGTTTCGAGTTTAGAAAGTTTTCGAAAAAGGAAAGGTTTTAAGATTAGGAAAGTTCGCAAATTAGGAAAGTTTTGAAAATCGAAAAGTTTTGAATTTAGAAATGTTTTGAATTAGGAAAAGTTTAGTTTAAGAAAGGCTTAGAATTTGGAAAGTTTCAAGTTAAGAAAGTTTTGAATTTTGTAATGTTTTGAAAAAGGGAAGTTTTGAATTTGGAAAGCTTTGAAAACAAGAAAGTTTTGAAAATAAGAAAGTTTCGTTTTAGGAAAGGTTTGAAAAAGGAAAGTTTTCAATTTAGGAAAAGTTTAATTTAAGAAAGTTTTGAGTTTAGAAAAGTCTTAGATTTGGAAAAGATGTTGAAGTTTTGGAAAGTTTAGAACTTGGAAAGATTTAGGGTTAGAAAGATTAAGATTTAGAAAGTTTTAGGGTTTTAGAAAATCTTGATATTAGGAAAGGTTTGAATTTAGAAAAAGTTTGAAAACTTAGGCTTGAAAAGTTAAGATTTGAAAAGAAGGTAGAATTAGGAAATGGTTGAATTAGGAAAGATTTTTATGTTCAAGTTTTTGGAAACTTAAGGTTTAGGAAAGTGGAAGTTTAGGAAGGATTTGAATTAGGAAAGATTTGGATTTGGAAGGGAATGGATTTGGTTTCTAAAAAAAAAGATTTAATTTTGTTTCCAAAAACGGACGACGGGATCTAGTTTCCTAAACGGGGAGATTTGATTCGGTTTCCTAAAGGGAAGGTAGGATTTGGCAAGGATTTGAAAAAGGAGATTCTAGAAACCCTAGTTTTGAAAAATTATAGTTTTGATGTAGAAAATAGGTTTTGGAAACATGTATAGTTTGGATGTGAAAACAAGAGGTTTCAGAAACCTAGGTTTGGGGCAAATTTTGAAAACCATGTTTTTGGGAAGAAAATTAGGGTTTCCTAATTGTGGGTTCTAGGGCTTGACTTGGGCTCTAAGGAAAGAGTTTTTGGAAAGCGCTTTTTTGGAAACGAAGGCTTTCTAGAAGGGAAATCCTAGGGAGGAGTTTTTGGAAAGATTTTTGGAAAGAGAGAGCTTTTGGAAAGTGTGTTTTTGGAAACACAGATTTTGGGAGGAAAACTCCTAGAGGGGAGTTTCTAGAAAGAAGATTTTTGGAAAGAGAGTTTTTTAGAAAGGTTTTTGGAGAGAGTTTTTAGGAAGGTGAATCTAGGGAGTGTTTTTAGAAAGTGAATTTTGAGGAAAAGATTTTGGAGAGGAGTTGAAAAAGAGAGTTTTGAAAAATAGATTTTGGAAGGGAGTTTTTGAAAACAATTTTGAAGAGGAGAGTTTTAGGAAAGTATGCTGAAAAAGAGATTTTTAGGAAGAGATTTTTTAAGAGAGAGTTTTTTGGAAAGTATGAAAACGTCTCACTTTCTTAAAGCGATTCTAGCCATAAGAGGGCTAGAACCACTTTAAGAAAGTGATTTTGGAAAACAATAAGATTTGAAAATATAGACCAAAAAGGTCACTTTTAATGTAACACTTTTCCTAAAGCAACCCTAGCCATGGAAAGGCTAGAATCACTCTAGAATTGTGGTTTTGAAAACAAGTTTTTGAAAAAGAGATTTTGATGCAATTTTGAAAACAAGTTTGAAAACGATTTTGAAAACGAGTTTGAAAATGAATTTTGAAAGATGCAAGACTATGATATGCACAATGCAATTTGGGGTCATGAACATACAAGGCTAAGGCTTCACCACATAATAAAGGGGGCTGGACCCACGTGGTCTTTGGTTAGACTAGAAGAAAGCCTCCGACATAGTAACTCTGCAATAGCCCAATCCTACACATGGACCGGAAATCCCCTTGTTTCAAGCATGCAAAGAAAGGGAGGGAAAGAGATGGGGGATTAAAATAGAGAAAACCCAAGTGGGTTAGGAGAGAGAAGAGAGAGGGGGGAAGTGCGAAAATTTAAATAGAGAGCCTACCGTATGTCTTCTTTATTTTACGCGCCTTGCTTGTCTTCAATCTTCGGTCTTCGGTCTTCGGTCTTTGTCTTGATCTTCACCTTCAGTCTTCAAGAGTTGTCTTCAAGCTTTGGATTACAGCTCTTTCCAGTCTTCAAAGGTTGGTTGAAGGCTAGTGTATGAGTGTATGGGGGAGTGTATAAGTGTATAAGTGGCTAGGGTTTGTGTAGGATGGCTAGGGTTTGGAGAACCTAAGGAAACTAGGGTTTTGGAGGTGCTCAAGCTCTGTATATCGAAATATATGATTTTTAGGTTAAGTTTGCAGACCCCTTAAACGATGGAAGAGGCTCTCTATTTATAGAGGTTGGACAACACTGGCGCCTGTTGCAGTGGCGCCAGGCCAGAATTTACACTGGCGCCACTAGGAGTGGCGCTAGGCCATTTTTTTAGCTTGGCGCCACTACTAGTCGTGCCAGCCAATTAGGAAAGGTTTAAGGTCGGCAAGTAACGTATCTTTGACTAGATTTGGGCGCCTGTACTAGTGACTACCAAGCAATTTTTAGCCTGGCTTCACTAGGAGTGATTTCGGAAAGTACGGGAATGATTTGAAGGAGCCGGGAATGACCCGGAAGGCCGGAAAGGAGCAGAAACACTTAAAATAGTGTCCTGGAGGTATTTGACTTAAAAAGTGAGGACAAAATGTGTCGGAAAGGTTGACCGGGCCTTTAGGGGCAAAACGGTCAATCGGACTGGGAAGCTGCCGGGGCGAACTCGGACTGTCCCGGAAGAAGACTTGGGATCTGAAAACATTATTTAGAATGTTCCCAGAGGTTGTCGGTTTGATTTCCAAAGCCAGTGTGGTCGGAAAAAGAGACCGGCCCACCAGGGGCAAAACGGTCATTTTGTACCGGGTTGGCCGGAACTGACTCGGAATGATCCGGAAAGATAAAAGAAGGTTGAGAATACTATAAAATGCATTCTCGGAAGGTTACCGGTTTGATACCCAAAGCCGGTGTGGTTCCTGAGGCGTTCGAATGCCCAGGGACAACACGGTCATTTAGCTTCAAGTGGGCCCTACGGGCTCGAGAAGCGACTGGTGGACTAAATTCAAGTTAAAAAGGCTGGCTTAGAGTCTAAATATGCATGTGATGTGTGAAAGTGAGCTTGGTCAGCTCGGAGATTGCTGAGCGGGCAAAAATAGGGTGCTTACAACCCTGCCCCGCCCTTTCGGTACCTACATGTCAATCTACCCTAGATTCACCCATGAGAGTCTTCAACTAATTATTGGCCAATCCTATCCACTTTGAAAAACAATGCTTGAAAAGAAACTAACATGATGCTTGATATGTAAGTGCAAGTTAAAAGAACTGAAAAATAGATTTGAAAAGAGATTGATTTGAAATTGATTTGATTTGAAAATAGATTTGAAGAAATGGAATTGAAATAGGAAAGTTTGACAATTTGGAAATAGAAATTTGAAATTGGAAGTTTGGAAGTAGATTGGAATTTGAGATTTGGAAAGATTTTGGAAACCGCACCCATGAGGGTGGAATTGAAAGTTTGAGAAGTGTTGTGACCGCACCTATGAAGGTTGCCTACGTATCCCTTTGGGGGAATCAGGTCAGTCGTAGTTCGGACCGGAGTCCGATTGAAAATAGATTGATTTGAAGAGGGAGATTAGATTAGAAGAAAGAGATTGAATTGAAAATTGGATTTGATTTGAGATTAGAAAAGGAGATTGGAAATTGAAATTGAGAAGATTGGACTTGCTTTGGAAAGATTGATTTTGAAAAGACTTGGTTGTAGAAAGATGGAGGTTTAGGAAACCTAGACTTAGGAAAGATAGGAGACCTAGGAAAGACTTGAGATTAAGAAAGATCGGATTGGAATGTTGGATTTGGAAGATTTGGAAAGATTTGGAAACTTGGAATTTAGGAAAGATTTGGATTAGGAAAGTTTCAAATTAGGAAAGTGTTATTTTTGGAAAGTTTCATTTTTGGAAAGTTTTTGAAATGGGAAAATATTGAATTTAGAAATGTTTTGAATTAGGAAAAGTTTAGTTTAGAAAAGACTTAGAATTTAGAAAGTTTCAAGTTAAGAAAGTTTTGAATTTTGGAATGTTTCGAAAAAGGGGAGTTTTGAAAGTGGAAAAGTTTAGAAAAGCAAGAAAGTTTTGAAAATAAGAAAGCTTTGGGAACAAGGAAGTTTTGAAATTGGAAAGAGTTGAAGTTTTAGGAAAGTTTAGAATTTAGATGATTTGGGTTTAGAAAGATTTAACTTAAGAAAGTTTTGAATCTAGGAAGCTTAGAATTTTAGAAAGATTTGAAATTTAGAAAGTTTAGGATTTAGAAAGTTTTAGAGTTTGAATTTTAGAAAGTCTTGAAATTAGGAAAGGCTTGAATTTAGGAAAGGTTTTGAAAACTTGAATTTGGAAAGTTAAGATTTAGAAAGGGGGTTAAATTAGGAAAGATTTTTATGTTCAAGTTTTGGAAACTTAAGGTTTAGGAAAGTGAAAGTTTAGGAAGGATTTGAATTAGGAAAGAGTTGGATTTTGAAATTTAAAGAAAGATTTAGAGTTTAGGTTTAGGAAACTTATGGTTTAGGAAGGTAGGAAATTAGGAAGAAGTTGAATTAGGAAAGGTTTGGGATTTGTTTCCAAAAATTGAGGATTGGATTAAGTTTCTTAAACGGGGAGATTGGATTTGGTTTCTTAAAGGGAAGATTTGATTTGACAAGGATTTGGAAAGGGAGATTCCAGAAACCCTAGTTTTGAAAGTGTAGAATTTTAACAAAGAAAAGAGGTTTTGGAAACATGTATAGTTTGGATGTAGAAAACGAGAGATTTTGGAAACCTAGGTTTGGGGCAAGGTTTGAAAACCATGTTTTTTGAAAGAAAATTAGGGTTTCCTAATTGTGGGTTTTAGGGCTTGACTTGGGCTTTAAGGAAAGAGTTTTTGGAAAGTGCGTTTTTAGAAACAAAGGTTTTCTAGAAGGGAATCCTAGGGAGGAACTTTTGGAAAGTGAATTTGAAAAGGGAGTTTTTGGAAAAAAATTTTAAAGAGAAGGAGTTTTGGAAAGTGTGTTTTTAGAAACGTAGATTTTAGAAGCAAAATCCTAGAGAGGAAATTTCTAGAAGGAAGATTTTGGAAAGAGAGTTTTTGGAAAGATTTTTGGAAAGAGTTTTTCTAGGAAGGTTTTTGATTGAAGATTGTTGGAGATAGTTTTTGGAAAGATTTTTGGGGAATGTTTCTAGAAAGTGAATTTTGGGGAGAGGATTTTGGAAGGGAGTTGAAAAAGGGAGTTTTAGAAAATAGATTTTGGAAGGGAGTTTTTGAAAACAATTTTGAAGAGAAGAGTTTTAGGAGAGTATGTTGAAAAAGAGATTTTTAGGAAGAGATTTTTGAAGAGAGAGTTTTTTGGAAACATTAAAACGTCTCACTTTCCTAAAGCGATTCTAGCCATAAGAGGGCTAGAACCACTTTAAGAAAGTGGTTTTGGAAAACAATAAGATTTGAAAATATAGACCAAAAAGGTCACTTTTAATGTAACACTTTTCCTAAAGAAACCCTAGCCATGGAAAGGCTAGAATCACCCTAGAATTGTGGTTTTGAAAACAAGTTTTTGAAAAAGAGATTTTGATGCAATTTTGAAAACAAGTTTGAAAACGATTTTGGAAACGAGTTTGAAAACGAATATTGGAAGATGTAAGACTATGATATGCACAATGCAATTTGGGGTCGTGAACATACAAGGTTAGGGCTTCACCACATAATCAAGGAGGCCGGACCCACGTGGTCTCTGATTAGACTAGAAAAAAGCCCCCGACACGATGACTCTCCAATAGCCCAATCCTATACATGGACCGGGAATCCCCTTGTGTCAAGCATGCAAAGAAAGGGGGGGAAAGAGATGGGGGATTAAAATAGAGAAAACCCAAGTGGGTTAGGAGAGAGAAGAGAGAGGGGGGAAGTGCGAAAATTTAAATAGAGAGCCTACCGTATGTCTTCTTTATTTTGCGCGCCTTGCTTGTCTTCAATCTTCAGTCTTCGTCTTGATCTTCTTCTTCAACCTTTAAGGGTTGTCTTCAAGCTTTAGATGGCAGCTCTTCAAGTCTTCAAAGGATGGTTGAAGGCTAGTGTATGAGTGTATGGGGGAGTGTATAAGTGTATAGGAGGCTAGGGTATGTGTAGGGTGGTTAGGGTTTGGAAAACCTAAGGAAACTAGGGTTTTGGAGGTGCTTGAGCTCTGTATATCGAAATATATGATTTTAAGGTTAAGTTTGCAGACCCCTTTCATGTTGAATGAGGCTCTGTATTTATAGAGGTTGGACAATACTGGCGCCTGTTGTAGTGGCGCCAAACCAAAATTCCTTCTGGCGCCACTAGGACTGGCGTCAGGCCAAATATTGGCTTGGCGCCACTACTAGTGGCGCCAGCCAATTAGGAAACTATTAAGGTCGGCAAGCAACGTATCTTTGACTAGATTTGGGCGCCTGTACTAGTGACTACCATGGAATCTTTAGCCTGGCTTCACTAGGAGTGACTCCGGAAAGTCCGGGAATGATTTGGAGTAGCCGGGAATTACTCGGAAGGCCAGAAAGGAGCATGAACACTTAAAATAGTATCCTAGAGATATTTGACTTAAAAAGTGAGGATAAGATGTGTCGGAAAGGTTGATCGGGTCTTTAAGGGCAAAACGGTCACTCGGACCAGGAAACTGCCAGGACAGACTCGGATTGTCCCGGAAGAAGACTTGGGGATCTGGAAACATTACACACCAGGAGGTTACCGATTTGATACCCAGAGCCGGTGTGGTCGGAAAAGGAGACCGGCCCACCAGGGGCAAAACGGTCATTTCGTATCGGGTCAGCCGGAACTGACTCGGAATGATCCGAAAAGGTAAAAGGAGGTTAGGAACACTATAAAAAAGTAGTCTCAGGAGGTTACCGGTTTGATACCCAGAGCCGGTGTGGTCGGAAAAGGAGACCGGCCCACTAGGGGCAAAATGGTCATTTCACACCGGGTTGGCCGGAACTGACTCGGAAAGATCCAAAAAGATAAAGGAAGGTTGAGAATATTATAAAAAGTAATCTCAGAGGGTTACCGGTTTGATACCCAGAGCCGGTGTGGTTCCTGGGGCATTCAGATGCCGAGGGGCAAAATAGTCATCTTGACCGGAAAGTCTCGGAAAAGGTCCAAAGGGCAGTTTGGTCATTTTTCACCGAAGTGGGTTAACAGACACTCGAGTTGACCTGTGTTCTGAGTGTTTCCGCCACTTTAACGGCGGTCGTCGTGACACAGGGGTTTGTTGGCAATTCCCTATGTCGACCTATTTGTGAGTATTTCCGCTACTCTAACGGTTTTGTGAGTAGTTTCGCTACTCGGACAAACTCGAGTAATAAACTGTCTCGAGAGAGGGATTGGAAAGGGGACTTATCATCTCCGAAGAGACGTGCCTGAATTGGAACCGTCTCGAGAAATAAACTGTCTCGAGAGTGGGATTGGAAAGGGGACTTATCGTCTCTGAAGAGACGTGCCTCGATTGGAACCGTCTCGAGGAATAAACTGTCTCGAGAGTGGGATTGGAAAGGGTTCTTACCATCTCTGAAGAGACGTGCCTGGATTGAAACCGTCTCGAGGAATAAACTGTCTCGAGAGTGGGATTGGAAAGGGGTCTTACCATCTCCGAAGAGACGCGCCTGGATTGGAACCGTCTCGAGGAATAAACTATCTTGAGAGTGGGATTGGAAAGGGGCCTTACCGTCTCTGAAGAGACGCACTTGGATTGGAACCGTCTTGAGGGATAAACTGTCTCGAGAGAGGGATTGGAAAGGGTTCTTACCATCTCTGAAGAGACGTGCCTGGATTGAAACCGTCTCGAGGAATAAACTGTCTCGAGAGTGGGATTGGAAAGGGGTCTTACCGTCTCCGAAGAGACGTGCCTGGATTGGAACCGTCTCGAGGAATAAACTGTCTCAAGAGAGGGATTGGAAAGGGAACTTATCGTCTTCGAAAACACAGGCCTGGATTGGAACCGTCTCAAGGAATAAACTGTCTCGAGAGTGGGATTGGAAAAGGGTCTTACTATCTCCGAAGAGACGTGCCTGGATTGGAACTGTCTCGAGGAATAAACTGTCTCAAGAGAGGGATTGGATAGGGGTCTTACCGTCTCCGAAGAGACGTGCCTGGATTGGAACCGTCTCGAGAAATAAACTGACTCGAGAGTGGGATTGGAAAGGGGTCTTACCGTCTCCGAAGAGTCCTCCCTGGATTGGAACCGTCTCGAGGAATAAACTGTCTCAAGAGTGGGATTGGAAAGGGGTCTTACCGTCTCCGAGGAGACGTGCCTGAGTTAGAACCGTCTCAAGGAACAAACTGTCTCGAGAGAGGGATTGGAAAGGGGTCTTACCGTCTCTGAACAGACGTGCCTGGACTGGAACCGTCTCAAGGAATAAACTGTCTCGAGAGAGGGATTGGAAAGGAAAGGACAATCCCCCTAAGGGTATTTTGGTCATTTTGCTTCTATTTGGGCCTAATAGGACCGCGAAGCGATGGAAAGACGAAATTTGGACCTAAAGAATTGGTTTCGATTGGAATATGCCCACAATGACTTGAAAACAAGTCTGGACAGAGTGTAGATTGACGAGTGGTCAAAAATGGGGTGCTTACAGTTAGCCTAAAGGAAAGCCCCCGACACAGTGACCCTCCAATAGTCTAATCCTACACATAAACCGGGAATTCCCTTATTTTAAGCATGCAAAGAAAGGGGGGGGGGGGGAAGAGATAAGGGATTAAAATAGAGAAAACCCAAGTGGGTTAGGAGAGTGAAGAGAGAGGGGGGAAGTGCATAAATTTAACCAAAAAACCTACCTTGTGTCTTATTTATTTTGCGCGCCTTGCTTTTCTTCGGCCTTCGCTTCACTTCAGTCTTGATCTTCGAGGGCTCATCTTCGGTCTTCAAATCTTCGTAATTGTAGCAATTCAAGTCTTCAATGGAGGGTTGGAGGCTAGTGTATAAGTATATAAGGTTGTGTACGAGTGTATATGAGGCTAGGGTTTGTGTATGGTGGCTAGGGCTTGGAAAACGTAGAGGAGCTAGGGTTTTAGGAGTGTGCGAGCTCTGCATATTGAATATTGGTGTTTTTAGACTGAGTTTGCGTACCTCTTTCACGCTGGAAGAGGCTCTGTATTTATAGAGGTCGGATAGACCTGGCACCTGTTGTAGTGGCGCCAGGCCAATTTTCCTCCTGGCGTCACTAGGAGTGGCGTCAGGCCAATTCTTGGCTTGGTGCCACTAGTAGTGGTACCAGCTAGTTAGGAAAGTATTTAGGTCGACAGGCAACATATCTTTAACTAGATTTGGGCGCCTATACTAGTGACTATTATCCAATTTTTAGCCTGGCTTCACTATGAGTGACTTCGGAAAGTCCGGGAAGGATTTGAAGAGGCTGGGAATGACCCGGAAGGCCAGAAAAGAGCAGGAACACCTAGAATAGTGTCCCAGAGGTATTTGACTTGAAAGTGAGGATAGGATGTGTCAAAAGGATTGATGGTCAATCGGATCGGGAAGCTACCGGGACGGACTCGGACTGTCCCAGAAGAAGACTTGAGATTTGGAAACATTATTCAGAATGTTCCCAAAGGTTACCAGTTTGATTCCCAGAGTCGGTGTGGTCAGAAAAGGTGATCGGCCCACCAGAAGCAAAACGGTCATTTCACACCGGGTTTGCCGAAACTGACTCGGAATGATTCGAAAGAATAAAGAAAGGTTGTGGACACTATAAAAAACATTCTCGGGAAGCTACCGGTTTGATACCCAAAGCTGGTGTGGTCAGAAAGGGCGACCGGCCCTCTAGGGGCAAAACGGTCATTTTGTACCGGGTTTGCCGAAATTGACTCGGAATGATCCGGGAAGATAGAGGAAGGTCGGGAATACTATAAGAAGTTTTCCCAAGAGGTTACTGGTTTGATACCCAGAGCCGGTGTGGTCCCCAGGGCGTTTGGATGCCTAAGGGCAAAATGGTCATCTTAACCGAAAAGTCTTAGAAAAGGCCCAATGGGCAATTTGGTCATTTTTCACCGAAGTGGGCTAGCAAGCACCGGTGTTGACCTGGATTTTGAGTGTTTCTGCCACTCTAATGGCGGTCGCGTGATACAGGGGTTTGTTGGCAATTCCCTATATCGACCTGTTTGCGAGTATTTCCGCTACTCTGACGGTTGTGATGTTTACGAGTATTTCTGCTACTTGACGGTTTACGATCATTCCCGAGACTGTCTGATCTCGGGAAGCTGCTGTAAGCACCCCATTTTAGACCGCTCGACAGTCTACACTCCATCCAGACTTGTGTTCAAGTCATTGTGGGCATATTCCAATCAAAACAACTTTTTAAGTCCAAATCCTGCTTGTCCATTGCCTCGCGGGCCTACCAGGCCCAAATAGAGAAAAAATGACCAAAATGCCCTTAGGGGCATTGTCCTTTCCTTTCTAATCCCTCTCTCGAGACAGTTTATTCCTCGAGAAGGTTCTAATCCAGGCACGTCTCTTCGGAGACGGTAAGACCCTTTTCCAATCCCTCTCTCGAGACAGTTTATTCCTCGAGACGGTTCCAATTCAGGCACGTCTCTTCGGAGATGGTAAGACCCCTTTCCAATCCCACTCTCGAGTCAGTTTATTCCTCGTGACGGTTCCAACTTAGGCACGTCTCTTCGGAGACGATAAGTCCCCTTTCCAATCCTCTCTCGAGACAGTTTATTCCTCGAGACGGTTCCAACTCAGGCACGTCTCTTCGGAGACGATAAGTCACCTTTCCAATCCCACTCTCAAGACAGTTTATTCCTCGAGACGGTTCCAACTCAGGGACATCTCTTCAAAGACGATAAGTCCCCTTTCCAATCCCTCTCTCGAGACAGTTTATTCCTCGAGACGGTCCGAGTAGCGAAACTACTCACAAAACCGTTAGAGTAGCAGAAATACTCACAAATAGGTCGATATAGGGAATTGCCAACAAACCCCTGTGTCACGATGACTGCCGTTAGAGTGGTGGAAACACTCAAAACCTAGGTCAACACCAGTGTCTGTTAGCCCACTTCGGTGAAAAATGACCAAATTGCCCTTTGGACCTTTTCTGAGACTTTCCGGTCAAGATGACCATTTTGCCCCTAGGCATCCGAATGCCCCGGGAACCACACCGGCACTGGGTATCAAACCGGTAACCCTCTGAGATTGCTTTTTATAGTACTCTCAACCTTCCTTTATTTTTCCTGATCATTCCGAGTCAGCTCCGGCCAACCCGGTACAAAAGGACCATTTTGCCCTTAGTGGGCCGGTCTCCTTTTTTGACCACACCGGCTCTGGGTATCAAATCGGTAACATCCTGAGACTACTTTTTATAGTGTTCTCAACCTTTCTTTACCTTTCCGGATCATTCCAAGTGAGTTTCGGCAAACCCAGTACAAAATGACCATTTTGCCCCTGGTGGGCCGGTCTCTTTTTTCGACCACGCCGGCTTTGGAAATCAAACCGGCAACCTTTGGGAACATTCTGAATAATGTTTCCAGATCCCAAGTCTTCTTCCGGGACAGTCTGAGTCTATCCCGGCAGTTTCCCTGTCCGATTGATCATTTTGCACCTAAAGGCCTGGTCAACCTTTCCGACACGTCGTATCCTCACTTTTCAAGTCAAATACCTCCAGGACACTATTTTAAGTGTTCCTGCTCCTTTCCAGCCTTCCGGGTCATTCCCGGCTCCTTTAAATCGTTCTCGGACTTTCCGATGCCACTCCTAGTGAAGCCAGGCTAAAAATTGCATGGTAGTCACTTGTACAGGCGCCCAAATCTAGTCAAAGATATGTTGCTTGCCGACCTTAAACATTTCCTAAATGGCTGGCGCCATTAGTAGTGGCGCCAAGCCAAAAAATGGCCTGGCACCACTCCTAGTGGTGCCAGTGTAAACTTTGGCCTAGCACCACTGCAACAGGCGCCAGTGTTGTCTAACCTCTGTAAATACAGAGCCTCTTCCAACATTTAGAGGGTCTGCAAATTCAACCTAAAAATCATATAATTCGATATACAGAGCTCAAGCACCTCCTAAACCCTAGCTTCCCTAGGTTTTCCAAACCCTAGCCACTATACACTAAACCCTAGCCTCTTATACACTCCTATACATCCCCATACAGTCATACACTAACCTTCAACCCTCCTCCGAAGACTTGAAGAGCTGCAATCTAAAGCTTGAAGACAATTCTTGAAGACTGAAGGTGAAGATCAAGACGAAGACCGAGGACCGAAGAAAGCAAGGCGCGCAAAATAACAAGACATACGGTAGGCTCCCTATTTAATTTTTTGCGCTCCCCCCTCTCTCTTCTCTCTCCTAACCCACTTGGGTTTTCTCTATTTTAATCCCCCATCTCTTTCCCCCCCTTTCTTTACATGCTTGAAATAAGGGGATTCCCAATCCATGTGTAGGATTGGGCTATTGGAGAGTTACCGTGTCGGGGGCTTTCTTCTAGTCTAACCAGAGACCACGTGGGTCCGGCTCCCTTGATTATGTGGTGAAGCCTTAACCTTGTATGTTCACGACCCCAAAACTGCATTGTGCATATCATAATCTTGCATCTTCCAAAATTCGTTTTCAAACTCGTTTTCAAAACCGTTTTCAAACTTGTTTTCAGAATTGCATCAAAATCTCTTTTTCAAAATATGTTTTCAAAATCACAATCCTAGGGTGATTCTAGCTTTTCCATGGTTAGGATTGCTTTAGGAAAGTGTTATATTTAAAGTGACCAATACGGTCCATATTTTCAAATCTTGTTGTTTTCAAAACCGCTTTCCTAAAGTGGTTCTAGCCCTCTTATGATTAGAATTGCTTTAGGAAAGTGAGATGTTTTTACACCTTCTAAAAACTCTCTTTTCAAAAAGTCTTTCCTCCTAAAAATCTCTTTTTCAACATACTTTCCCAAAACTCTCCTCTCCAAAATTGTTTACTAAAAACTCTTTTCAAAACTTTCCTTTTTCAGCTCCTTTCCAAAACGCTCTCTTCAAAGTCCACTTTCCAAAAGCGTTCCCTAGGTCTCTTTTCTAGAAAAAACTCTCTCCAAAAATCTTTCCAAAAACTCTCTTTCCAAAATTTCCCTTCTAGAAACTCTCCTCTAGGATTTTTCTTTCTAAAATCTTCATTTCCAAAAGCACACTTTCCAAAAACTCCTTCTCTTTAACAACTTTTTCCAAAAGCTCTATCTTCAAATTCACTCTCCAAAAACTTCTCCCTAGGATTTCCTTCCAAAAAATCATTTCAAAAAACGTACTTTCCAAAAATCTCTTTTCCTGAAGCCCAAGTCAAGCCCTAGAACCCACGATTAGCAAACCCTAATTTTCTTTCCAAAAGCATGGTTTTCCAAACTTTGCCCCAAACCTAGGTTTCCAAAACCTCTTGTTTTCACATCCAAACTATACACATTTCAAAAACCTCTTTTCTACGTCAAAATTCTACACTTCCAAACCTAGGATTTCTAGAAATTTCCTTTTCCAATTCCTTGTCAAATCAAATTTTCCCTTTAGGACACCAAATCCAATCTTCCCGTCTAGGAAACTAGATCCCGTCCTCCGTTTTTGGAAACAAAATCAAAATTTCTCTTTTCAAAACAAAATCCAATCCCTTCCTAATCCAAACCTTTCTTAATTCAATTCCTTCCTAAACCATAAGTTTCCTAAACCTAAACTTTAAATCTTTCCTTGAATTTCAAAATCCAAATCTTTCCTAATTCGAATCCTTCCTAAGCTTCTCCTTTCCTAAATCTTAAGTTTCCAAAACTTGAACATAAAAATCTTTCCTAAGTTTTAAAACTTAACTTTCAAATCTTTCCTAATTTAACCCTTTCCTAATTCAACCCCCTTTCCAAATCTTAACTTTCCAAATTCAAGTTTTCAAACTTTTCCTAAACTCAAACCTTTCCTAATCTCAAGATTTTCTAAAACTCTAAAACTTTCTAAATCTTAAACTTTCTAAATTTCAAATCTTTCCAAATTCAAAACTTTCTAAATTTGAAACTTTCTCAAGTTAAATCTTTCTAAACTTCCAAACTTTCCAAAACTTCAACATCTTTCCAAATCTAAGACTTTTCTAAACTCAAAACTTTTTTAATTCAAACATTTCCTAAATCAAAAACTATCCTTTTTCAAACCTTTCCAAATTCAAACTTTCCTAAGTTGAAACTTCCCTATCTCAAAACTTTCTATATTCAAAACTTTTCAATTTCCAAACTTTCTTAAACTCCAAATTTTTCTAATTTCAAAACTTTCCAAAAATGAAACTTTCCTAATTCTAAAACTTTCTTAATCAGACCTTTCCTAATTCGAATCTTTCCTAAATCCAATCTTTCTTAAACTCTTGAGTCATTCCTAAATCTCATCTTTCCTAAGTCTAGGTTTCCTAAAACCAAGTCTTTCCAAAGCAAGTCCAATCTTCTCAATTTCAATTTCCAATCTCCTATTCTAATTTCAAATCAAATTCAATTTCCAATTCAATCTCCTTCTTCAAATCAACTCTTCTATTTTCAACCGGACTCCGGTCCGAACTATGACTGACCTGATTCCTCCAAAGGGATACATAGGCAACCTTCATAGGTGTGGTCATGACACTTTTCAAACTTTCAATTCCACCCTCATGGGTGCGGTCTCCACATTTTTCAAATCTCAAATTCCAATCTATTTTCAAAATTCCAATTTCAAAATTTCTATTTTCAAATTCCTATTTCCAATTTCAATTCCATCTCTTCGAATCTATTTTCAAATCAAATCAATTTTAGATCAATCTCTTTTCAAATCTATTTTTCAATTCTCTTAACTTGCACTTGCATATCATGCGTCATGTTAGTTTCTTTTCAAACATTGTTTTTCAAAGTGAATAGGATTGAACGATAGTTAGTCGAAGACTCTCATAGGTGAATCTAGGGTAGATTAACATGTAGGTACCGAAAGGGCGGCGTAGGGTGATGGCTTAGTGCGTCTTCCCTACACGTAACCAACCTTCGAACCTATGATCACTGTTTTCGAAAGACCAAAAAGGAGTTATTTTTCAAAAAGGGCTAAATGTTTTCCAAAGGTTGCCAAACAACCTGTTTTTCTTAAAAACCCTCTCTTGTGGAGATATTTTCAAAATTAATTTCCAAAACCCTAAGTGTAGTTTTCGGATTATGCTTAGTTTTTAGGTGACCTAACTCACCTTAATCAAGTTAGGTGGCGACTCCGAATCTTTTTCCAAAACTCCTTTATTCAAATTAAATTTTCAATTCAAACCTAGTCGCACTCATTCTTCTAGGAGGGTAAGTTCAAACGAGAGAGTATAGTGTTTTTTCCACTTGGGTGAGTATTCCTTGAGTGCGAAAAATTTGGGCACAACAGCTGCTAAAGGGACTTAGCTCCTGAGAAGTCAACTTTCTCGAAAGGCTTGCTTAAACAGATATTCCTACATTGGCGGGCTAGCAGGTGCCAAAGGTGGACCATTCTACCATCTAGGGGACTTGGGGTCTCGTCCCGGTCGACAGGTTTAAAGGGACTTACTGTTTCGAAGAAATTTTCTTCGAAAAACACACTGGACCATCTCGAGAAATAAACTGTCTCGAGAGAGGGATTGGAATTGGAAAGGGGGCTTACCGTCTTCAGAAAGACGTGCCTAATTTGGAACCATCTCGAGGAATAAACTGTCTCGAGAGAGGGATTGGAATTGGAAAGGGGTCTTATCGTCTTCGGAAAGACGTGCCTAATTTGGAATTGGAAAGGGGACTTACCGTCTTCAAAAAGACGTGCCTAATTTGGAATAGATTTACCGTCTCAAGGAATCAACTGTCTCGAGAGAGGGGTTGGAATTGGAAAGGACAATGCCCCTAAGGGCATTTTGGTCCTTTTGTCTCTATTTGGGCCTGGTGGGCCCGCGAAGCGATGGACAAATGGGATTTGGACTTAGAGAGTTCGTTTTGATTGGAATATGTCCATACTGATTTGAGTACAAGTCTGGACGGACCGTAGACTGCCCGACGGTTAAAAATGGGGTGCTTACAAAGAGTGTGTAATCAAGTTGTTAGTTTCTCCTTTCTCAAGCTAAGCTACATGCCGGTTGGGTTTAGTGTCAAGATTTCCTTCCAATTGACAGCTAATACTTTATTTCTTATTATCATGATTAGTTCTTGCCTTCGAACAACCAAAACATGAAAATTTAGAACAAAGAGATGCCTATACGTTTTATTATTTTTTATCATAAAGGGAACCATATTAAATTAAACAATGATCATATACATGGGAGGGCAGGGAATGTGAACTCTTCTATTAAACCTATCATCTGTTTGATCAAAACACCAAACACCTTTTAGAAATTAAAGGAGGATGGTCATAGTAACCTTGCATAAACTGATTCTCTAGGCGCCTTTCGCTAGAATGTATATTGCAAGATTACTCTCCTTATAAGGAAAGGGCAAGACACTGTACTTTGGAGCATGAAATTGAGTTATAAACTATATTTCATGAATCATACAGAAACTTCAAGCATTTAGTTTTTAGCCACCCAATAATAGCTAATGTTCAGAGTATAAGTTTGGAGGATAAGTTCAAAGGATAAGTTTAAGTTCTCTACTACTATAAAAAAATCTTACAGCCAAAAAATTAAACAAACCAACATAAATTGCTCTATTTTCAACCCATTCAGAAAGTAAATTTAGTGAGGGATCACAGTGATCGAGTTTTTGACATAAATTTAATCAACACATGAATTAAATCAGAGAATAAAACCCCTTAACCTACAAGAAATTAATACAAAATTTTTATTGAAAAAATTCTCAAATTTTGCAAATCTAAAGAATCTCATAAGGTTGAAAACTCACCACGAACAATATTAGAAACTGCAATTGAGTTGGGTAAAGCTTCACATGTGAAACCTGATATTGAACCACATATAAATTAAGTAAAGAAACATGGAGCTAAAGGATATACACCTAAATAGTTGGGTATGTGTGTGGTGAGAAAGAGGAGGAGAACATAGATTTTACCATAACTCAAAAGATCTAGCGTAGAGAATCTATACAGTGATGGTCCTGAGTGCATATACGTTAGGGAGGAATGCAGCAATTCTGATAATTGGCAACCATAATGGAGGGTAGAGGGGTATTGGGATGCGACTGGTGCAGTGGTGGAGAGCTTCCCGCTACGTGAAGCCGATCGAGAGAGATGTTAATGGAGTGAAAATTGCTAAAAGAGGGAACCTTGATTTCAAAAAGTCCTGCCAAAGTGACACAACATCGTATTGATTCATATTCAAAACTAAGTTATGGGTTAGCCTTGAGTCCTAATTAGAAAACTGCCAATACATTAGGGCTTTAACACAAACGCCATAAAAAAGGTTTACAAAACTACGTCGTTTTGGTTGGTAATTGCGGCATTATTTGTAGCATGTTGATTAAGTGCCAGAAATTGCTGGTACTTTTTTTAATATGTCATAAAAAATGTTTTTGTGACATTTTTTTAAAAGTGCCACCAAGTAAAATGATGAGAAAAGCCAATTTTCTTGTAGTGAGGCCCGTATTCAGGGTCTTGCACTTCAATGGGGTTGTACCAAGACAAGACGTGATGCCGCTCTAGCTCCTCCTAGTCCATTTCATTTTCATCCTTATAGTACACCTCTTGGCATATGGTAGTCAAAACCCTATTGTCATTGTACTTTATGATGACATTGACAACATGGTCTGTTAGTAGGTTTGTAGTGACATTTGGGGCAGGAGCAGGATTTGCTAGTTGCGTCTGCACCATCCCATTGTCGATCATATCTTGGATTTTGTGCCTTAAGGAGAAGTAGTTTTTCACGTCATGTCCTAATCCTCCTGAATGATATTCATAGGAGAGGGTGCCATTAAAGGTAGGAGGGAGAGGACTAGGTAGAGGGCGAGTTGGAATAGGGGCTAGCAAATTGGCCTTAAGCAAGTTGTGATACGCATCTACCTGAGTACACCCTAAGGTGGAGAAAGAGCGGTTGCGGCAAGCCTGCCTATTTGGACTGAAGTTAGGGCAAGCCATGATTGGAGCTGGTGATTGAGTATTTGGAGCCATAGGTTAGGTGGCTGCGACTATGGGAAACATGGTTTGAGGCTGGTATACCTGTTGGTATTATTGAGTGGGTAAGATGGCCGATACCTCTCTTTCCTTTTTGCCGATTCCCCTTGTGGTAGCCACCTTCTTTCTCATACTTTCTATGGTCTTTGAGTAGAGATCAGTGACCTTCCCTGTTTACAACCCATTCTTTATCATTTCTCCTTGCAAGATCAAATCTGAGAAACTCTTCCCCACACTGGTGCATAGCTTCTCATAGTATAACCCCTGAAAGGTTTGCACAAAAAGTTGACCATACTCCTTCTCGTCAAATGGGGGATTGACTTGTATGGCTAGCTCCCTCCATCTTAAAGCATAGGTTCTGAAGTTCTCCTTCTCTCCTTTGGCCATCATAGTTAATGTCCATTGATCTGTAGTGAGATTTATGTTGTGCTTGTATTGATTCCTGAACGTGGTCATCAGTTCTCCCTGGGTGGTGATTTTTTTCAGATCAAGTCTCGCAAACCACTGTAAATTTGGACCTGTCAGGCTGTGTTGGAAAAGTTGCATCAACAGCTTGGGATTGTTTCCTTGGCCGCTTAAGGCTCTAGCATATAGGCACAATTGGGCTATGGAGTCACTAGTGTCGTCATATTTCTGAAAGTTAGGCATTTTAAACTTTGACAGGCGCAGGTGATTTGGGAAGAAGCAGAGTTCATCAAAGGAATTAAACCGAGGGCACTGTACCCTTGTTTGCTCTGCCTAGATTCTTCTAGCCCTTAGATCTTCAGGTTGAGATGGTTAGGGATGGCATTTGCAATTGAAGGAGTGAGTAAAATAGTTTATGGATTGTCTTCTTCCTCTTCAACATCGACTATCCTGGGGCTTTCCCTGTTTTTCCTTGTAGTATCTTACCAGAGCACAACTCTTGGTAGGACAGCATCTACCTCTCTTGGGGTAAATGAGGAGGGGATCATGATTGAGTCTTTTGGCGCCATGGCTTGCATGAGTTTGAACATCTCGTCATTCTTTGATCTTATCTCATTGACCTCCTTTTGGGTCACGGGGTTATCAGTAGTAGTGTTTGACTCGTTAGCCATGAGCAATGCTCAGTGCCTTATGATGATTGGTTCTCAGGTAGTGGATGGTGCCGAGTCTTTTCCTTTCCTTCCTTTCAGAGCAATAGTGAGTTGAATGTGTTTTTAATTTATGTGGAATGGGGGAAAGAGAGAGAAAAACAAAAAAAGCAAGGAAAAAGGGAAAAGTTAGTACTTATCCTCGAAAAGCATTTATGCAATACATGCCCTAGAGGTGTTCATGTTTGTCGGGATTTAGGTATGATGCTGAGGCTCATTTTGGAGATAGGAGATTGCCCCTGCATGCAGATACCATACATGTGCCTATTTCATACATCTTTTACAACCATTCATTCAAGGAAAATAGAAAGAGCAATTTTATTTCTTTTGAGATAAAAAGCTAAGATTACATAGATTGGGGGAAGGGAACATTCTCCATGGGACTTTCCACCTATCTACCCAGACAACTTTGTGAGTCTTCGGTTTTGCCTTGATGTTAGGAGGTTGTTGAATGACCTTGTCTCCGAATTACCCCTTGTCTTGTGGCAACCTCATCTCTATAAGCGAGAAGGATTAGGGCCACTCTTATGAAATGATTCTTGGATGCATGCTATGATCCTTAGGGTTTGGAACCCTTAGAAATTTGGTAGGCTTATGATTTGAGATTGGCTCATGGGCCATTCTCTTGGAGGTTGATCATATGCATGGAGTGCAAGTGGCTTGAGTTACTTTGGAACTCTTACCTTGGGATGATTATATATGCATGAGCAGTTTAATAGCATGAATGACAAAATATTGATAACAAGGCATTCATATATGTAAGCATAATAACAACAAGAATAAGGAAATTGAAAAGCGGTCGCTCTTTTATCCTTGGTTTTTGAGAAACACATGCCTTAAATGAGACAGCGGTTCAGCTATGCATGGGTGTTATATGAATATAAGGTTGAGGGCTACTAACGCTTCTTAAAAAGCTCAGCTCCCAAATCTTCAAACCTAGGCCCACTCCCATAGGTGGTGCCATCATAGGTTGGTGATTCGAGTAAGGGAACTATTTAAAGACTGTTGGTTAGGTGATATCTGCCTACCACCAACAGTCAATGTACTGTTCCCCCTTCCAACTAGAAGGTAGTAACCAGGGTCAACATTCCAAGAAAATGCATATGCAAGTGTGTGTGTGATTTTGAAAATTAGAGGAAAGAGCCAAACAACTCCCATACATCCTGTCATACATAGTATACATGGCAGTTTATGAACAAAAATTAAAATGTGAACATGGGTCCACCTACAAAATAAATGCACAGAGTTAGTACTTTTCGATGAACTCAAATGCAAAATAAAGTATGATGTTATGCACAATGTAAGAGCATGTAATAAATGCAATGTTTGACTTTTTGCAAAACAAAGACCATTTTGAAAAAAATTTAAAATTTTGAAAAGTTTAGAAAGTGGATATAACTAAACAAGGTAACTGGCGAACTTAAGGTGAATAAGGGGTGATTGGACATGACATAGGCCTAACCCTCTAATTGTCTCCAGCGGAGTCGCCAAGCTGTTGCACCCCGTTTTTTGAAGCGGGACCTTCTCGGCCCGAGAAGGAAGGAATTGGTATGGTGCTCTCTCGCTAGAACCTGTCCTCCTAGAAAGACGATTGTGACGGGGTTTGAATTTGAAATGGAATTGATTAGGACTTTTTGAAAAGGTCTTTGGAGTTGCCACCTAACATATTTAAAAATGTGCTAGGTTATCTACACCAAGTAAAACCCAAGAGTTAAACTTAGGTTTTGAAAAAGGTTTTTGAAAAAGGTCCTTGTGAGAGGGTTTTAGAAGGTAGGGTTGTTTGACAACCGTAAAAACGTTGGAAAGCCCTTTTGAAAATTAACTCCAGTTTTGGTCTTTGAAATATAAATTCTTAAGTCTGGAGGTTGGTTACGTATAGGGAAGATGTCCTAAGACTATCACCCTACCCCGCCCTTGCAGTACCTATATGTCTAATCACCTTTTACTCACTTAACTATGATTCACCGATTACCTATGTTTAATGCTATCCACTTAGAAAAAATTTTGAAAACAAAGTTGAAAAAAAGTTTGAAAGAAGGATTAGAGTTTGAAAAATGAAATTTGAAAAATGTTGTGACCGCACCCCTTGAAGGGTTGCCCATGTACCTCCTTAAAAAGGATCATGTCAGTCGTAGTTCAGATAAGAGTTCAAAAGGGTTAGAATTTTGTGAATTGGGGTTTCTATTCCTAGAAAGTTTCCTTTTCAAGAAAGGATGGACTTGAAAATGTTTCCTTTTCAGGAAAGTTTTGAGTTTGAAAATGTTTCCTTTTTATTAAGGATTGGACTTGAAAATGTTTCCCTTAAGGAAAGTTTGAGTTTGGAAATGTTTGCTTTTGAGGAAGATTTGACTTGAAAATGTTTACTTTTCAGAAAGATTTGGTTTTTGAAATGTTTCATTTTCGGGAAGATTGGATTTGATTTTGAAATGTTTCTTTTTCAAGAAGGTTGAGATTTGATTTGAAAAGATTTGATTTGATATGATTTTGAAAAAGGTAAGTTTGGATTGTTTCCAAAATGAAGGAGTTGATTTGGGTTTTAAATTTGGAAGGTTTGAAACAAAAGTGATTTGAAGGATTTGAATTGGAAGATTTTAATTTAATCTATTTAAAAAGGAATGTTTGGAAAAGGGAAGTTTTGATTGATTTGAAAATTGGGGGTTTGAAAAAGGTGGTATTTTGGCTTAACAATGGAAGGCTTTCAAGTTGGCAAAAACGGGATTTTCCTAAGATTGGACTTCTAGGGTTTAACAAATATGAGTTTTGGAAATGGTTCAAAAACCGAGTCTTTTGAAAACATGTTTTAGGGCCCGAAACCTTAACTTGGATTTTAGACATCCAAATAAATATCACACTTTGCCTAAAGCCATTCTAGCAATTGAAAGACTAAAATTACTTTAGGCTTGTGGCTTTGAAAAACAATAAAGGCATAAGGCCAAAAATGTAGACCTTTCAAGTCCTTTTAAATGTCACACATTTCTCGAAACAACCCTAATAAGGAAAAGATTAGAATCATTCCGAGAACGAGTTTTTGAAAAGAAGGAAATGTAGGCTAACGGGAGCCATTTAAAAATGTCACACTTTTTTAGGAAAACCCTAACCATAAAAGGGTTAGGATCCACCCAGAATTGTGGTTTTAAGAAAACTAATTTGAAAATGGTTTTAAGGGGGAGAGAAACAACATGAATGCAAATATATGATGAAGATAATAATGGCATGAAACATACAAGGCTAGATATCACCATATTACAAGAAGGCCCTAAGGCCATGCCGTGAAGCAAGTGAGGGCCAAAAAGAGAGTCCTGATCGATAATCTCCTCTTTCACTCTCAACATGGACTTAACATCCTCTTTGTTTGAAGCATGCAAGAAAGGGAGGTTTAGAGATAGGCGATTAAAAAAGAGAAAAACCCAAGTGGGTTCGGAGGGAGAAGGCAGAGTGGGGGAATACAGAAAGGTAAAACGGGGATTACCTTATCTCGTTCCTTCTTCTTTGATAGAGGCTCCAGAAGACTTCGAGAGCTTTCGGGCAGTAGGGCAGACCTTCGGTGGAGCTTGGAGGGTAAGGCTTTGGACCTTCGGCTTGGTCGCCGGACTTTGAGGGAGAGAAAGAGGGCTCTAGGAGCTGTCTGGAAGAGAGAGGGAGAATTTCTGGGTAATTTTTTTGACCAAAACAATGAAGGGGGAGGTTTGTATTTATGGTGCAAATTCAGGAAGGGTGTGCACCACTCTTAGTGGCGTAATGATTGCCCAATCTAATAGGGTGTGCCCAAGCTCAAAGCCAACAAAATGGAATTTTCCAATCTCCCTAAACCATCTCTCAACCAAAGCACGAACCAGACGACAATCCAGTCAATCCAGCTGAAGCCTCATAAAGGAGATAAAGCCTATGTCAACTAAGAAAGTCTGGTAAGACACAACAGCTGACCTTATCATGCCAAGAGCGAGATGAAATGCCCCTCTAAAGGCAGAATGTCTATATAAAACCATTTATCGGCAGGCATAAGCACTAGGATTATAGGCTAGATCACCCAAAGGCAGGAAGTCGGCTACTAACAGATCGTCTAGAGCAGGCTCAGCGCATCTAATCTTGACACTCACCCTCCCGTAGCCTGTAAGAGGGTCCTCTGGCTCCAGTGCCTCATTGCTGTCATCACTACTATTCTCGTCAATGTTAGGCTCAAAAGTTTGCTCACTGGCCGTCCAGCTACTACTAGTGTATGCCTGACTAGCCGTCTGGCAACTGCTCCCAGAACAAGAGCTACTCCTACTAACCTCTCCGGCATCTGAATCCTCTTGAAGGCCCTTACTGAGTCGGCGTCTCCTCTCGGACCTGCCCCCACCTGCATCGGCTATCCTGGAAAAAAAGAAGAAAGGAGAGAAACATTTTAAGATCTATCAGTCAGCAATATGTGAAGAAAAGAATGTGAAAAAAAAGAGAGGCAGGGGTAGGAAATGCTTCTAGTTTTCCATGCAATTTGTTAACTTCAAACTACCGGTTTTATAAACTTTTTATCCTCACAAAAGTTATTTTCAAAATCACTACTAGTTTTATAAACTTTTTATCATCAAAAAAGTTGTTTTCAAAATCACTACAGGTTTTATAAATTTTTTATCCTCCAAAAAGTTGTTTTTAAAATCACTCTCGATTTTCTAACTTTTTCCTTAAAATGTTCAAAACAATTTCAAACTCGGTTTCCTAACTTTTCCATAAAAAAGTTTATCTCTAAAACTCAAATCATTGGTTTTCTAGCTTTTTCCTTCAAAAAGTTTATTTCAATTTCAATCCAGGTTTTCTAAAACTTCTTATCCTCAAAAAAGTTGGTCTCAATTTCAATCCCAGTTTTCTAAACTTTTTATCCTCAAAAAAGTTGGTTTCAAATTCAATCCCGATTTTCTAAACTTTTTATCCTCAAAAAGTTGGTTTCAATTTCAATCTAGGTTTTATAAACTTTTATCCTCGAAAAGTTGCTTTCAAAATTACTTGGTTTTCTAAACTTTTTGTCCTCAAAAAGTTGGTTTCAAAATCATTCCAGGTTTTCTAAACTTTTGTTCTCAAAAAGTTGGTTTCAAAACCAACCTCAATTTTTAACTTTTCCCTCAAAAAGTCCACCGATCTAGGCCTAAAGCCTGGGTTTTCAAAAAGCTTTCCCCTCTAAAAAAGCATGGTTCGTAATGCTTTTCCTCAAAAGCCCGGGTCCTATGGTTTCTTAGGGATTTCCCTCAAAAGCCTAGGTCTTATGGTTTCTTAGGGCTTTCCCTCAAAAGTCCCGATCTGATAGTTTCTAAGGCTCTACCTTCAAAAGCTTATCCCTCTCCTTGTTCTAAAGAACCCCTTTTAAAGTTGTTCTAAAACCTTTTTTCCACACAAATTCCAAGTGCCAAATTTTTTGAAAAATCCGGTAGATTCCCATTTGTAAAAGACCTCTACAACGCCACACAACCGCAAACTCACAATGCTACCAAAACACGTAATACCTTGCCACCTACCCAATACAAGGCATAGTTGGGCAAACACTAATTTTTCCTCAAATTCCCGAGGCTATTTCCTCAATTTTTTCTAACACCTTAAAAAAGTTCACAAGTTTTCCATAAACATACACAAATCTTTTCAAAAATATTCTTAGAATTTTATGTCTAGCAACAATCCAATACCCCTGGGATTTATTTCTTAGTTTTCTCCGATTTTCCACATTTTCAACCTTTTTTAATTTTTAAAAAATCAAAAAATATAATTGTTTTCAAAAAATTATGAAACTTCACATGGATGCTCAAAAATTTTTTCTAAGGCATCCTACGCAAAAATATTATAGGAAAATGGATTACCTAGCCCCCAAATTGCTAGTTTTTCTAAGCCTGCAGTAAACCCTTTTCGCTAAAGCATGACAATCTACACAAACTCACTCAAATGATCACCAAAACACAAAAAAGACTTCGTAGATGCGTTCAAAGCATTCAAGAAGCTTAATTTCGACTATACACATGCTTCAAACGGAAATCTACACATTGAAATCAACCAAAAACAAGTAAACTCACTTTTGGGAAATTTTCATCGACTTCTTCTTCTTTAGCGACTTTCCGGTGACTCCCTAGCATTCCATAAACACTCTCTAACAATGCCTATGCAAAATCTCCTAAAGAGTTTTGGAGAGAAATCTCAAAAATGGCACAAAACCGAACCAAAACCCTCAAACCCGTAGCTACTGCTTTAAAAATCCCCGCAAGCCATATGCCACTTATAGTGGCGCACAAAAAAACCTAAGCCTAGCATCATTAAGAGTGGCGCACAGCCTAGGCTGGGCCTGCCTTAGCCTTTTTGCCTGCCAAAACCAATTTTAAATGGCTTCCTAACTCCATTTTCAAGCTTTAACCTCCAATTTTCAAAAGCTCCAAACCTCCAACCCTTCTAACTGCCTTGTGGCCTTTATTAGGTACTTACTTTATCATTTTCTTCCTTCAACAGGTAAAGACAGAAAAAGAAGGGCAGCTGTTAGCACCCCATTTTGGCCACTTAGCGATCTCTAGCCCAACTGGAAGCTCTTACAAACCAACATAAGCATACTCAAGTCTAAACTGGCTTTCCAAATCCAATTCAATTTGTCAACCATTTTGCGGGCCCGCTAAGCCTAATAAAGGAAAAATGACTAGAATACCCCTCGTGCATTAGTCAATCCAATCCAGCCTGGCTCATCTTCTATAAGACGATAAGTCTATTCAAATTCAAAGTCAAATCCATTTGTCTTGTCATTTGAGAAAGTTGATCCCTCATTGACAGTAAGATCATTCAACCAAGTACGACACGATCACCTAGAAAGTTTATTTCCAGAATCGGTAAAGCCCCTTTCACACTCATCTCTGGAAAGTACCTAAGTTCCCGATATGAAAGAGCGGTTCACTTTTAGCGCCTGCTAGCCTGCTAATGTAGAACGTCCACTAATGCGGCATGTTCTTTGAGAAAGCATAAACCTCTCAAGAATGGAAGACCGTCCAAGTCTGGCATGACCCTCAAGAAATTTTATCCCTTAAGGCAGTAAGACCCTTTCAAACTTGTCCACTAAGAAAGTATCAATTCCTCGAATAGAAGACCACACTAGATCTAGACCAGTCAACACCAACACCTGCTAGCCTGTCCCAGTGAAAAATGACCATTTTTGCGCCCAACAGGCCCGACATGCTCTTCGAGAAAGTATCGAGTCCTCAGAATGGTAAGACCACCTTCTAAGGTCGTCCTTATACGGTCCGGCATGTCCAGGGCCATCTAGTCAAATCGGATCCTTTCTCGGAGGTTCCCCGGTCAAAATAACCATTTTTTTCCTAAGCATCCAAACATCCTAGGAAACCACACCAGCTCTGAGTATCAAACCAGCAACACCTCAGTCAACTTTGGTCAACTCAGTCAACCCGGGGTGAGGTGACCACGATCCACTCACTCTCTTCAACCACACTGGCTCTAGTAATCAAATCGGTAACCTCCAGCGCGCTCTCTAGAGTATTCCTTTCCATTTCTGGCCAGGCCTCCCTATCCGACACTTTCCTTTTTGAGCCAGAACCTCCCTGCACCACTTCGAGTGAAGCTTGACCATTTTTTAGCCTTGAGCCACTTCTAGAGGTGCACACCAACCCCCCGAGCTATAAAAAGTGGTTACAAATTGACCGGCATCAAACAAGCCCCACACCCAGCCTTTTTTATAGCCCTCATTAATGTCGCTATGCCACTCTTAGTGGCGCACGACCAAACTTAAAGCGTGCACCACTACGAGTGGCACACAAGTCCTCCATTTTTGCACTATAAATACACACCTGCCCCCTCACTGTTTTGGGTTGAAAAATATATCCAGAAACTCTCCCCCTCTGTTTTAGACAGCTCTCGGAGCCCTCTCTCTCTCTCTCTCTCTCTCTCTCTCTCTCTCTCAGTCCTACTGGCCGAGCCCTAGCCCGGAGCTTTGAAACCTTAGCCTCCGAGCTCCACCGAAGGTCTGCCCCACATCCCAAAAGCTCCTGAAGTCTTCCTAAGTCCAAGGCTCGAGCCTCCGACCAAGAAAGAAGAAACAAGATAAAGTAATCTCTACATTATCTTTCTTTATTTCCCCATTTTCTCTTCTCCTTTCGAATCCACTTGGATTCTTCTCTTTTTTAAACCCCATCTGTAAACCCCCCTTTCTTGCATGCTTGGAACAAGAAGATGTTAAATCCATGTCAAGAGTGAGCAAGAGGAGATTACCGACCGAAACTCCCTTCTTAGCCTTCACTTGCTTCACAAAATGGCCTTAGGGCCCTCTTGCAATATGGTGATACCCCAACCTTGTATGTTTCATGCCGTTATTATCATTATCGTATATTTGCATTCATGTCATTTCTCTACCCCTTAAAATTATTTTCAAAGTAGCTTTCTCAAAGCCACAATTCTAGGTGGATCCTAACCCTTTTATGGTTAGGGTTCTCCTAGAAAAGTGTGACATTTTTAAATGGCTCCCGCTAGCCTACGTTTGCTTCTTTTAAAAAACATGGTCTCAGGATGATCCTAGTCTTCTCACGATTAGGGTTGTCATGAGAAATGTGTGGTTTTCAAAATGATCCGAAAGGTTCACATTTTAGGCTTCGTGCCTTTGTTGTTTTTTCGGGCCACTAGCCTAAATCGATTCTAGCATTTGAATGGATAGAATGGCTTTAGGGAAAGTGCGGTATTTATTTGGATATCTAAAATCCAAGTTAGGGTTGCGGGCCCTCAAATATGTTTTCAAAGGACTTAGTTTTCGAACCATTTACAAAAATTGCATTTGTTAAACCCTAGAAGTCCAATCCTAGGAAAATCTTGTTTTTGCCAACTTGGAAACCTTCCTTTTTCAAACCAAAATCATACCTTTTTTCAAAACTCCCAAAATCGTAGAGTTTTGAATCAATTAAACCTTTCCTTTTAAAATTGGAGTCAATTTTTAAAAGGGCTTTCCAATATGTTTAGAGTTGTTAAACAACCCTACCTTCTAAAACCCTCTAGTGAGGACGTTTTTCAAAAGTACTTTCTAAAACCTAAGTTTAACCCTCGGGTTTTACTTGGTGTAGATGACCTAGCACATCTTTAAATATGTTAGGTGGCAACTTCAAAGACCTTTTAAAAAAAAGCCCTAATCAATTCCATTTCAAAAATTCAAACCCCGTCGCATTTGTCCTTCTAGTAGGATGAATTCTAACGAGAGAGCACCGTGCTGTTCCCCGAGCCAAGAGGGCTCAGTGTCTAAAAATGGGGTATGACATTAACCCTTAGATTTTAGTTGGTGTAGATGACCTAACACATCTTTAAATTTGTTAGGTGGCAAACCCAAAGACCTTTTCAAAAAAGCCCTAATCAATTCCATTTCAAAAATTCAAACCCCACCGCATTTGTCCTTGTAGGAGGATGAGTTCTAATGAGAGAGCACCATGTTTTTTCCCTAGCTAAGAGGGCTCGATGTCCAAAAATAGGCTGCGACAATCTAGTTTGGACTTCTGTCTGGAGAATTGGTACTTTCTCGATAGATAGGTTTGAAAGTGTCTTACTACCTTAAGGGATAAAAATTTTTTAAGGTCGTGCCAAACTGGGACGATCTTTTGTTCTTGAGGGGTTTGTGCTTTCTGAAAGAACGTGCCAATTAGTGGACATTCTATATTGATAGGCTAGCAAGCGCTAGAAGTGACTGCTCTTTCATCTCGTGGACTTAGGTACTTTTCGGAGATGAGTGTGTTAGGAGCTTTACCGATCTGCGGAATAAACTTTCTCGGTGATCGTGCTGTACTGGATTGAATGGTCTTACCGTCAGTGCGGGATCAACTTTCTCGAATGATGGACAACTGGGTTTGACTTTGGATTTGAATGGACTTACCGTCTTATGGAAGACATGCCTGTTTGGATTAAACTAACTAATTCAACAAAGGCATTTTGGTAATTTTGTTTCGCTGGGCCTGCGAAATGGTTGTTTGATTGGACTGGATCTAGAAAGTCGGTTTGAGCTTGAATATGCTTGTGTTGGTTTAAAGGTGCTTCTAGTCGGGCCGGATATTGTCGAGTGGCCAAAATAAGGTGCTAGCTGATGTGACTAGAGTGGTGGACGGTATTGTTGTTATTGAATGGGCAAAATGGCAAACACCTCACTCTCCTTCTTGATTATCCCCTTTACAGAAGCCACCTTTTTGGCTATGTTGGCGGAACTCTCAACAGTTTTTGTATAGGGATCCGTAATCCTTCCTGTCTTGAGACCGTTCTCTATCATCTCCCCTTGCGTGATAGGCTCAGAGAAGCTTTTCCCCATACTTATGCAAAGCTTTTCATAGTATATACCTTGAAAAGTATGCACGAATAGTTGAACATACTACTTTTCTTCTAGAGGGGGATTGACTTATGCTGTGCTTCTCTCCATCTAAAGCCATAGCTCTTGAAGCTTTCTTTCTCCCCTTACTTATTGTCATTAAGGACCATCGGTCGGAAGTGAGATCTATGTTGTGGCGATATTAGGCCTTGAGTGCATTAACCAGTCCGATCCAAGTCGTGATCTTCCTTAGAACGAGTCGAGCAAACCATTGGAGGGCAAACCTAGTGAGACTATGTTGGAAAAGTTGCATGAGGAGCTTTGGATCATTCCTGTGACCATTTAATGCCCCAACATAAAGGCAAAGGTGGGCTATTGGGTTGCCGGTACCATCGTACTTCTGAAAATTAGGCATTTTGAACTTGGTCGGTCTTAGATGATTCAGGAAGAAGCATAGCTCGTCATAGGAGGTAAACCCAAAGGTGTCATGGCCATGGACGTTTCATAGTGAGTCTTCTAGCCCTTGGACTTTCAAACTAAGAGGGTTTACGTGAGCACTTTTCACAGTAGCTGAGAGTAGTATAGTTTCTTTTTCTTTGATGTTGGCCTTCTTGTAGTCCTCTTTGCTTTTCCTCATTATGTCAGATTGAAGCACGGTTCTCAGGTTGGCAATTTCAGAGTCTTTGGGGAAGATTGTGGATGATGACAGGGTTGAAGAAGTATCTTTTATTGCCATGGTTTGGACAAGCTTGAACATGTCGTCGATCTTAGCTCTCATCTCGTTGACTTCTTCTCGTGAGATTGGGAAGGTCTCATTAGGGTTGGCCGCCATTAGTAAAGATCTTTGTCGGGTAATGATTGGGTCCCTAGTTCATTGTGAATTCTTCTTGGGAGCAATGGTGTCTCTTTATGGTGTAATCTCTGTGAAAGAAAAATAGAAAAATAAGGACACAAGTCACGAGTTAGCATTTGGTATTTATAAAGCTGTATGCGATGCATGTCCTATGGGTGTTCCTTCTTGAAAGGGGAACTAAACATGATGCACTTAGCTCACTTTTTGGAGATAAGGGGTCTACCCCTGTATACAAATACCTTACCTGTCGCGCCCTAATTTTTTGCACTAGAGAAAACACACACAAGTGGAAAAACATGGTACTCTCTCGTTAGAACTCACCCTCCTAAAAGGACGAGTGCAACTAAGTTTAAATTGGAAATTGATTTTCAATAAAGGCTTTTGAAAAAATTTTAGACCCACCATCTAACTTGATTAAGGTGAGTAAAACTAAGTGCAATCCGAAGATTAAACTTAAGGTTTTTGAAAAGGTTTTAGAAAACTTCCTCAAGAGAGGGTTTTAAAAAAAAAAAAAAAGTTGTTTGGCAACCTTGGAAAGATTTAAGCCCTTTTTGAAAATAACTCCATTTTGGTCTTTGAAAATAATGATTCTAGGTTTGGATGTTGGTTACGTATAGGGAACATATCGTAAGTTCATCACCCTATCCCGCCCTTGCGGTACCTACATTTCTATTCACCCTAGGTTCACTCAATTAGAATCTTTGATTATCAAATGTTCAATACTATCTACTTTGAAAAGAATTTAGAAAAAGGTTTGATATGATGCATGGCATGCAAGTACAAGAAAAAGATTTGATTTTAAAAATAGATTTGAAAAGACTTGATTTGAAATTTGAAAGAAGGTTTTAGAAATTGGAAATATATTATGGAATTGGAGATTGGAAAAAAGATTTTAGAATTAAAAACTTGAAATAGATTATAGAATTGGAAATTTAAAAAAGGTTGTAGATTTAGAAATTTGAAAAAGGTTATGGAATTGAAAATTTAAAAAATGTTTTAAAAATAAAAACTTGAAAAATGTTGTGACCACACCCATGAGGGTTGCCTATATATCCCTTTGTTGGGAATCAGGTCAATCGTAGTTCGGACAAGAGTCCGATTGAAAATAGACACTTTGAGGTTTTTGAAAAGTTTTACTTGAAAAGGTTTGATTCGAAAAGAGTTTGATTTGAAAAAGGGTTTGATTTGAACGTGGAATAGAAGATTTGAAATTAAAATTTGATTTGAAATTGAACTTAGACTTAGAATTGAACTTGGAAAAGGGTTTGAACTTTGAAATAGAACTTAGACTTGATTTGGGAAAGGAGTTGAGTTTTGAAAATATTTTGACTTAGATTGAAGTTGAAAAACCATCTTGGTTTAGAAAGGAGTTCTAGAAAAGAGTTGAAGATTCCTAATTTAGGAATAGGGTTGAACTAGAGTTTACGTATCCTAGGGTTTAGGTAACCTAAGGTTGAAGCATGGATTTGAAATAAGAAGGTTTGATCTAGACTTGAAAAGTTTAATTTTAGAAAGTTTTGATTTTGAAAAACTTAGAATTACGAAAGATGAGGTCTAGAATAGATTGGAAGAGGCTTGATTTGATTTTAGAAACACTTGACTTGGAAAGACTCACAAAGACTTGACTTAATTATTCGGTTTGAATGAATTCAGAAAGTTAGGATTTAGGAAAGATTGGTTTTAAGAAAGCTTTGACTTGGGAATGTTTTACAATAGGAAAGTTCCATTTTAGGAAAGGTTTCAAATTAGGAAAGTTTCATTTTAGAAAAGTTTTCATTTAAGAAAAAAATTGATTTTAGGAAAGTTTTAATTTGGGAAAGAGTTGGTTTTAGAAAGATTTGAACTTAGATTTAGGAAAGATTTGAAAGATTTGACAAGTTGAGATTTGGAAATGTTTGTAATTAGGAAATTTTGAAAAGTTTGAATTAGGAAAGATTTAATTCCTATTTTCTAAAGTTGAAGATAAGATTTAATTTTCAAAAATAGATGATTTGATTTTGTTTACAAAATTAGAGGATTTGATCTAATTTCCTAAACGAGAAAATTTGATTTGACATGAAATTGGAAAGGTTGAATTTTGAAAATCTATGATTTGGTATGAAAAAGAGTTTTTCAAAATCCAAGATTTGATGAAGAAAATAGTTTTAGAAACTTATAATTTGAGGCAAAAGAAGAAGTCATGGAACTAGGGTTTCCTAACCATGGATTCTAAGGCTTGACTTGGATTCTAAGACAAAGAGTTTTTGAAAAGTAGATCTTTTAAAAAGAGTTTTTGGAAAGAAGTTTGAAAAGAGTTTTTGAAAAAATAGATTTTTAAAGAGAGTTTTTGAAAAGAAATTTATAGAACAACTTGGAAAAAGGTTGAATATAGACTTTTACAAATATCTTACTTTCCTAAAACGTTTCTAACTATAAGAATATTAGAACCATTCTAGGGTTGTGATTTTGAAAACAACAAATATTTGAAATATGGACCAATATGATCATATTAAACATCACACTTTTCTAAGACAACCCTAACCATAGAATGACTTGAATCATCTTAAGCTTGTGGTTTTGACAAAAACAAATTAGGGTTTACACCCAAAATATGGACCTTGATAGTCACAATGAATATAACACCTTCCTAAAATAACCCTAAGCATAGAAAGGCTAGAATCACTTTAGGATTGTGAATTTAAAAACAAGTTTGAAAGGAGATTGTGAATGCAAGCTTTGAAAAAGAGTTTGGATGAAAGTTTGAAAAAAACTTTGAAAATAAATTTGAATAGATGTATGAATATGATATGCACAATGCAAAAAGGGTTGTGAATATTCAAGGCTAGGCTTCACCACATAATCATGGGGGCCAAATCCACACCATCAAAGGTTGAATTTGAAGAAAGCCCCCAGCACAGTGAACTTCAACAATTCTTCCTAGGCATAAACCGGGGAATCTCCTATTTCAAGCATGCAAGAAAGAGAGGTAGAAGATGGGGAGTAAAATAGAAGAAAGCCCAAGTGGGCTAGGAGAGAGAAGAGAGAGGGGGCATTACATAAAAATAAATCGAAAGCCTACCTCGTATTCTTCTTGCTTTGATTTCCTTGTTTGCTTCACTTTACTCGAACCTTGAGAGCTTCTAAGTTGCAGCACTTTTAGTTTTCAATAGAGGCTTCGGAGAATTGTGTTTGAGTGTAGAAGGTGTGTGGAGGCTAGGATTTGAATGTATGGAGGCTAGGGCTTGAAGTGACTAGAGAGGGCTAGAGTTTGGAGAGACTTCGAGCTGTAAATTTTGAGAGACAGAGTTTCTGGATTGTGTTTACGAATCTCTTTTACAGAGGGGGGTCTGTATTTATAGACAGTAGAAATAGCCTTAGCACCTGTTGTAGTGGTGTAAGCACCCCATTTTTGACCGCTCAGCAGTCTACACTCCGTCCAGACTTGTTTTCAAGTCATTATGGACATATTCCAATCGAATCCAATCCTCTAGTCCAAATTCTGTCTTTCCATCGCTTCGCGGGCCTGTCAAGCCCAAATAGATGCAAAATGACCAAAATGCCCTTAGGGGCATTATCCTTTCTTATTCCAATTCCAATCCCCCTCTCGAGACAGTTTATTCCTCGAGACGGTCCGAGTAGTAAAACTACTCACAAAACCGTCAGAGTGGCGGAACACTCACAAAACCGTCAGAGTGGCAGAAACACTCACCAAACCGTCAGAGTGGCGGAAACACTCAAAACCCAGGCACGTCTCTTCGGAGTCGGTAAGACCCCTTTCTAATCCCTCTCTCGAGATAGTTTATTCCTCGAGACGGTTCCAATCTAGGCACGTCTCTTCGGAGTCGGTAAGACCCCTTTCCAATCCCTCTCTCGAGACAGTTTATTCCTCGAGACGGTCCGAGTAGCAAAACTACTCACAAAACTGTTAGAGTAGCAGAAATACTCATAGACACGTTAGAGTAGCAGAAGTACTCACGGAGCCGTCCGAGTAGCGAAAATACTTAACCGTTAGAGTAGCGGAAATACTCACAGAACCGTTAGAGTAGCGGAAGTACTCACAGAACCGTTAGAGTAGCGGAAATACTCTCAAATCGTCAACCCCGTCCGAGTAGCGGAAATACTCAACCCCGTCCGAGTGGCGGAAACACTCAAAACCTAGGTCAATACCCATGTTTGTTAGCTCACTTCAGTGAAAAATGACCAAATTACCCTTTGGACCTTTTCCGGTCAAGATGACCATTTTTGCCCCTAGGCATCCGAACGCCCTAGAAACCACACTGGCTCTGGGTATCAAACCAGTAATGTCCCGAGAACACTTTTTATAGTGTTCTCGACCTTCCTTTACCTTTCCGGATCATTCCGAGTCAGTTCCGGCCAACCCGGTGCAAAATGACCGTTTTGCCCCTGGAGGGCCGGTCTCCTTCTTCAACCACACCGGCTCTGGGTATCAAACCGGTAATGTCCCGAGAATACTTTTTATAGTGTTCTCGACCTTCCTTTACCTTTCTGGACCATTCCGAGTCAGTTCCGGCAAACCCGATGCAAAATGATCGTTTTGCCCCTAGTGGGCCGGTTTCCGTTTCTGACCACACCGGCCCTGGGAATCAAACCGGCAACCTCTGGGAACATTCTAAATAATGTTTCCAGATCCCAAGTCTTCTTCCGGGACAGTCTAAGTCTGTCCTGGTAGTTTTCCGGTCCGATTGACCGTTTTGCCCCTAAAGGCTCGGTCAACCTTTCCGACACATCCAATCCTCACTTTTCAAGTCAAATACCTCCAGGACACTATTTTAAGTGTTCCTGCTCCTTTCCGGCCTTCTGGGCCACTCCCGGCTTCTTCAAATCATTCCCAGACTTTCCAGAGTCACTCCTAGTGAAGCTAGGCTAAAGTTTACATGGTAGTCACTAGTATAGGCGCCCAAATCTAGTCAAAGATACGTTGCTTGCTGACCTTAATTGTTTCCTAAATGGCTGGCGCCACTAGCAGTGGCGCCAAGCCAAAAAATGGCCTGGCGCCACTCCTAGTGGCGCTAGTATAAATTTTGCCCTGGCGCCACTGTAACAGGCGCCAGGCTTGTCCAACTTCTATAAATACAGAGCCTCGATCAACGTGAAAGGGGTCTGCAAACTGAACCTAGAAATCACACAATTCGATATACAGAGCTCGAGCACCTCCAAAAACCCTAGTTTCCTTAAATTCTCCAAACCCTAGCCACCCTACACTAAACCCTAGCCACTATACACAAAACCCTAGCCTCCTATACACTCATACACTTCCCCATACACTCATACAATAGCATTCAACCACTCTTTGAAGACTTGAAGAGCAGCCCTCCAAAGCTTGAAGACAGCCCTTGAAGACTGAAGGGTGAAGATCAAGACCGAAGACCGAAGACCGAAGACTGCACGGCGCGCAAAATAAGCAAGAAACAAGGTAGGCTCCCTATTTAATTTTCTGCACTTTCCCCCTCTCTCTTCTCTCTCCAACCCACTTGGGTTTTCTCTATTTTAATCCCCCATCTCTTTCCCCCCCTTTCTTTGCATGCTTGAAACAAGGGGATTCCCGGTCCATGTGTAAGATTGGACTATGGGAGAGTCACCGTGTCGGGGGCTTTCTTCTAGTCTAACCAAAGACCACGTGGGTCCGGCCCCCTTGATTATGTGGTGAAGCCTTAGCCTTGTATGTTCACGACCCCCAAATTGCATTGTGCATATCATAGTCTTGCATCTTCCAAAATTCGTTTTCAAAAGTTGTTTTCAAAAATCGTTTTCAAACTTGTTTTCAAAATTGCATCAAAAGCTCTTTTTCCAAAACATGTTTTCACAACCACAATTCTAGGGTGATTCTAGCCTTTCCATGGCTAGGGTTGCTTTAGGAAAGTGTTATATTAAAAGTGGCCTTTTGGTCTATATTTTTGAACCTTGTTTTCAAAACCACTTTCTTAAAGTGGTTCTAGCCTTCTTATGGTTAGAATTGCTTTAGCAAAGTGAGATGTTTTTACACCTTCTAAAAACTCTTTCTTCAAAAATCTCTTCCTAAAAATCTATTTTTCAACATACTTTCCTAAAACTCCCCTCTTCAAAATTGATTTCAAAAACTCCCTTTCAAAATCTCTTTTTCAAAACTCTCTTTTTCAACTCCTTTCCAAAACTTTCTTTCCTCAAAATTCACTTTCTAAAAACACTCCCTAAAAATCTTTCTAAAAACTCTCCTCCCGGAATCTTCCTTCTAGAAATTCCCCTAGGATTTTCTTTCTAAACTCTACGTTTCCAAAAACATGCTTTCCAAAAAAAACTCCTCCCTAGGATTCCCTTCTAGAAAACCTTCGTTTCCAAAAACGCGTTTTCCAAAAAAAACTCTTTCCTTAGAGCCCAAACCAAACCCTAGAACCCACAATTAGGAAACTCTATTTTTCTTTCCAAAAACACGATTTTCAAACTTTGCCCTAAACCTAGGTTTCCAAAACCTCTAGTTTTCACATCCAAACTATACATGTTTCCAAAACCTCTTTTCTACGTCAAGACAACAATTTTCCAAATATAGGGTTTCTAGAATCTCCTTTCCGAATCCTAGTCAAATCCTATCTTCCCTTTAGGAAACCAAATCAAATCTCCCCGTTTAGGAAACTAGATCCCATCCTCCATTTTTTGAAACAAAATCAAATCTTTTCTTTTAGAAACCAAATCCGATCCCTTCCAAATCCAAACCTTTCCTAATTCAATTCCTTCCTGAACCATAAGTTTCCTAAACCTAAACTTAAAACCTTTCCTTAAGTTTCAAAATCCAACTCTTTCCTAATTCGAATCCTTCCTAAACTTCCACTTTCTTAAACCTTAAGTTTCTAAAAACTTGAACATATAAATCTTTCCTAAACTTTAAAACTCAACTTTCAAATCTTTCTTAGTTCAACCCTTTCCTAATTCTACCCTTTTCCAAAATCTTTTTCAAATCTAAGTTTTCAAACCTTTCCTAAACTCAAGCCTTTCTTAATTTCAAGATTTTCTAAAACTCTAAAACTTTCTAAAGCCTAAACTTTCTAAATTTCAAATCTTTCTAAAATTCTAAGCTTCCTAAATTCAAAATTTTCTAAATTTGAAATTTTCTTAAGTTGAATCTTTCTAAACCTAAAACTTTCTAAATTCTAAACTCTCTTAAACTTCAAATCTTTCCAAATCTAAGACTTTTCTAAACTCAAAACTTTCTTAATTTAAGACTTTCTTAAGTTGAAACTTTCTTAATTCAAACACTTCCTAAGTTGAAAACTTTCCTTTTTCGAACCTTTCCTAAAACGAAATTTTCTTATTTTCAAAACTTCCTTGCTTTCAAAACTTTTCAAATTCAAAACTTCCCTTTTTCAAACATTCCAAAATTCAAAACTTTCTTAATTTGAAACTTTCCAAATTCTAAACCTTTCTCAAACTAAACTTTTCTTAATTCAAAACATTTCTATATTCAATATTTTCCTATTTCAAAACTTTCTAAATTTCAAACTTTCCAATTTCCAAACTTTCTTAAATTCCAAACTTTCCAAAAATGAAACTTTCCTAATTTCAAAACTTTCCTAAAATGAAAACTTTCCTAATTTCGAAACCTTCCAAAAATGACACTTTCCTAAATCGAGCATTTCCTAATTCAAACATTTCCTAAATCCAACCTTTCCTAATCTCCTAAACCTTCCAAGCCGAGTCAAGCTTTTCCTAAGTCTAGGTTTCCTAAACCTCCATCTTCCCAAAACCAAGTCTTTCCAAAATCTATCTTTTCAGATCAAAGTCCAATCTTTTCAATTTCAATTTCCAATCTCCTCTTCTAATCTCAAATCAAATTCAAATTTCAATTCAATCTCTATCTTCCAATCCAATCTCTTTCTTCAAATCAATCTATTTTCAATCGGACTCTTGTCCGAACTACGATTTACCTGATTCCCCCAAAGGGATACGTAGGCAACCTTCATAGGTGCGGTCACAATACTTTTCAAACTTTCAATTCCACCCTCATGGGTGTGGTTTCCAAAATCTTTCCAAATTTCAAATTCCAATTAATTTTCAAATTTCAATTTCAAAATTTCTATTTTCAAATTCCTATTTCCAAGTTTTCAAAGTTTCCAATTTTAATTCCATCTTTTCAAATCTATTTTCAAATCAAATCAATTTCTTTTCAAATCAATTTCTATTTTCTAATTCTTTCATCTTGCACTTGCATATCATGCATCATGCTAAATTAGTTTTCAAACATTGTTTTTCAAAGTGAATAGGGTTGAACCATTAGTTAGTTAAAGACTCCCATAGGTGAATTTAGGGTAGATTGACATGTAGGTACCGAAAGGGCGGAGTAGGGTGATAGCTTAGTGCGTCTTCCCCACACGTAACCAACCTCCGAACCTAGAATCGCTGTTTTCAAAGACCAAAAGGAGTTATTTTTCAAAAAAGGGCTAAATGTTTTCCAAAGGTTGCCAAACAACCTGTTTTCTAAAAAACCCTCTCTTGAGGAGATATTTTCAAAATCGTTTTTCAAAACCTTAAGTGTAGTTTTCGGATTATGCTTAGTTTTTAGGTGACCTAACTCACCTTAATCAAGTTAGGTGGCGACTCCAAATCTTTTTCAGAAGCCCTTTATTCAAATCAATTTTTCAATTCAAACCTAGTCGCACTCATTCTTCTAGGAGGGTGAGTTCTAACGAGAGAGTACAACATTTTTCCCGCTTGTGTGAGTATTCTTTGGGCGCAAAAAATCTAGGCGCGACAAGTGGCATCAGGAAAAAAAATACACTAGTGCCACTACGACTGGCGCCAGCCATTTAGGAAAGTTTTAAGGTGGCAAGAAACATATCTTTCAACCTTTCATATGCAAAGGAAAAGATCTGGACACCTGTCCTAGTGACTACCATGCAATTTTTGGCTTGGCTTCACTAGTAGTAACTCCGAAAAGTTTGGGAATGATCTGGAAGGTTTTGAGTAACCAGACTCGGCCGGGAATGGACAAGAACTCTCGAAAGAGTGTCCTAGAGGTAACTAGCTTGAGAAACAATGTTGGAATAATTGAAAAGGTGAACCGGCTCCCTAGGGACAAAACGGTCATTTGAACTGAAACAATACCGGAATGAACTCGGAGTGATCCGTGAAAAGGCTTGAAGGCAAGAAACACTATTAAAAGTGTTTCGAGGGGTTACTAGTTTGATACTTAGAGCCAGTGTGGTTGGAAAAGGCGACCGGCCCACTAGGGGCAAAACGGTCATTTTGTACCAATTTTGCCAGAATGGACTCGGAATGATCCAAAAAAGTGTTAGAAGATTGAGAATACTACTAGAAGCATCCTCGGGCAGTTACCGGTTTGATCCCCAAAGCCGGTGTGGTTCTTAGAGGCTATCAGATGCCTAGGGGCAAAATGGTTATTTTGATCGGATAGTCTCGGAATTGATCCGGAACCCACTTAAAGGCACTCAAACATGTTGAATTGTCTTTGGGACAATCTTCAAAAGATGGACTTACCACTCTGAGGACTTAGGTACTTTCTCAAGAAGTGTGCCGGAAAGACCCAAGGGGCAGTTTGGTCATTTTTCATTAAAGTGGGCTAGCAGGTATTGGTGTTAACTCGAATTTTGAATGTTTTTGCCACTCTGACGGTGTGTGAAGAGTTGGTTTCCAAAAGTATCTCGTCCTTTGGTAAACGTGTCACGGTTAAGAGCGAGGTCGATCTCGTGACATAAGGGTTTTGTTGGTAATTTGCAATATCGACCTGTTTGCGAGTGTTTCTTTTACTCTGACGGGGTACGTTAATTCCGAAGACTGTCTGATCTCGAGAAGTTGCTAGATAGACTTATCGTCTGTGGGATCAACTTTCTCAAAAGACGTGCCAAATAATGAACATTCTATATTAGCGGGCTAGCAGGCACCAAAAGTGAACCGTTCTACCATCTCGAGGACTTAGGTTTCGTCTCGGTCGATAGGTTTAAAGGGACTTACTGTTCTGAGGATTTTTCTTGGTAGATGTGTTGGACTTGAAGGACTTACGGCCTGAGAGGTCAACTTTCTTGAAAGACATGCCTATTTGAGTTTGATTGGTCTAGATTGGAATTAAGACTATAATTAAGGTTGAAATAGGGACTTACCATCTTTAGGAAGACATGCTGACTGGAGTTGGACCAAGCAATGCCCCAAGGGCATTTTAGTCATTTTACTTCTATTGGGCCCAATAGGTCCGCAAAGCGATTGATTGACTGGATTAAATTTGAAAAATTAGTTTTCATTTGAATGTGAGTTCGTTCGGATCAGAGATTGTTGAGCAGGCAAAAATTGAGTGCTTACATTACCGTTGATTGAGAACCTACATTTATTCATTCATGTCATTCGTAGAAAAAGAAGAGTACATTGAACTTTGAGTTTAAATATAAGAGAATTTAAGTACATTTTAATAGGGGAAGAGAGAACATTTTCCTTGGGACTTTCACCTATCTACTTTTACATTTGAATCCTAAACTACTCTTGAGTTTTTGGATTTGCCTTTTTTGAGTTTGATGTTAAGGAAGTCATTGAGAGATCTTATTGTTTGGTTGCCTCTTGTCTTCTTGGCAACCTTATCTCTGTGAGCATAGAGGGATTGAGGCCCCTCTTCATGCAATGACTAGGAATGTACGCTATGAATCCTTAGGGTTGTATGAGAACCCTTAGGATTTTAGTACGTTTAATGCAAGGGAGAGCGAGCTTGGTACCATTCTCTATGGGTTGATCATATGCATAAAGATGCAATGACTTGAGTTACTTTGATACTCTCTTCTTGAGATAAAGTATTGAATGCATATATGTGTATGGAAAGAGTATAGAGAGAGAGAATGCTATTGTAAAATAAATATGCATACATATGCATTACACAATCATTATAACGGCAGGAATAGACAAGGATAAAGGGAAGCAAAGCAATTGCCCTTTCCTCTATGGTTTTGAAACTGACATGTGTGTCTTAAATCCGACAGAGGTTCGGCGATGCATGGTTTCAGCATGAGCATGAGGTTTAGGGTTTACTAATGCTTCCTAAGAAAGCTCAGTTCCTGGATCTTCAAACCTAGGCCCACTCCTCGAGGTGGTGCCATTATCAGTTGTGATCTGAGCGAGGAAACCATTAAGAGACCGTAGGCTAAGAAAGTGACACAACATCTGCCCATAACCAATATACCGTTCCCCCTTCTAACTAGAAGGAACGTAACCAGGTAAAAATGCAAATATGCAAATGCGATTTTAAAAAATAGAGGTAAGGGCCCACTAACTCCTATCCATCCTGTCCATTTCATCCTGTCATTCATGGATATAAACAATAAAACTAAATGTGAACACGGTCCATCTACAAAATAAAATGTAAAAAGTTTAACCCCCTAAGTGTCCCCAGTGGAGTCGCTAGCTATCGCGATTTGATTTTTCGCACTCAAGAAAATAAGTGAGAAAAAACAATACTCTCTCGTTAGAACTCATCCTCCTAAAAGGATGAGTGTGAATAAGGGCTTTTAGAAAAGATTTGGAGTCGCCACCTACCTTTTTTAAGGTGAATTAGGTCACCTAAAACTAAGTGTAATCCGAAGATTAAACTTAGGGTTTTTGAAAAGGTTTTGGAAAACTTCCACAAGAGAGGATTTTTGGAGAAAACAGGTTGTTTGCAACCTTTAGAAAGATTTAAGTCATTTTTTAAAATAACTCCATTTTTGGCCTTTGAAAAACAGTGATTCTAGGTTCGAAGGTTGATTATATATAGGGAAGATGCATAAAGCTATCACCCTATCCCGCTCTTGCAGTGCCTATATGTCTTTTCACCCTAGGTTCACTCATTTAGAATCTTCTATTGTCCAATGTCCAATGTCCAATTATATTCATTTTGAAAAATGAATTTTGAAAAGAGATTTGATATGATGCATGACATGCAAGTGCAAGAAAATGATTTGATTTTAAAAATAGATTTGAAAAGAGGATTTGAAGCTTGAAGGGGGTTATGAGAATTAGAAATTTGAAAAAGGTTGTGACCGCACCCATGAGGGTTGCCTATGTATCGTCTTGTCGGAAATCATGTCAGTCATAGTACGGACTCAGGGTTTGATTAAAAATAGACACTTTGGGGTATTGTTTGATTTGAAAGAAACTTTGAGATCTTTGAAAAGTTTGACTTGAAAAGAATTTGATTAGAAGATTGGAAATTGAACTTTGATTTGAAATTGACATTAGAATTGACTTTGATTTAAAATGAAACTGGGACTTTGATTTGGAAAAATTGAGTTGAGCTTTAAAATTACCTTGACTTGAATTGGAGTTTGAATGCCATCTTGGTTTTAGACTTGAGTTTTGGAAAAGAGTTAGCGTTTCCTAACTTTAGGGTTAGGGTTGAACTAGGGTTTGGCCTCTAAGGGTTTATGCAACCTAGGGTTAAAACATGCACTTGAAATAGAAATGTTTGATTTTAGAAAGTTGGATTTTAGGAAAGTTTTGAATTAAGAAAGTTTCAAATTAAGAAAGTTTCGAATTAGGAAAGTTCCATTTTAGGAAAGTTTTGAATTAGGAAAGACTCAATTTTGGAAAGATTTGATTTAGGAAATGTTTGGTTTTGAAAGTTGGAAAGTCGGGATTTGGAAAGGATTTGAATGTTTGAGATTTAGGAAAGATTTGAAATTAAGAAAGATTTGATTTAGTTGAAAATTTAGATTGTATTGGTAAAAATAGATGATTTGATTTTTGCTTCCAAAATTGGAGGATTTTATTCGGTTTCCTAAATTAGAATATTTGACATGAAATTGAAAAGTTTGAGTTTTGAAAATCTTGAATTTGGAAATCAATGATTTTATGTAGAAAAAAGATTTTGAAAATGTACGATTGTATGTGAATAGAAAACCATAATTTTATGTGAGAAAACTAGGGTTTCTTAAATATGGACTCTAGGATTTTGACTTGGATTTGAAGACAAGGAGTTTTTTGGAAAGGAGATCTTTGAAAAGAGTTTTTTTTTTTTTTAGAAAGTGGATTTGCAACAACTATTTTGGAAAAAAGGTTTGAATATGGACTATTGTAAGTCTCTTGAATATCTCACTTTCTTAAAACAATTCTATCTATGAAAAGGTGAAAACCATTCTATGGTTGTGATTTTGACAACAACTAGGGTTCGAAATATGAATTGTAATGATTGCATTGAATGTAATACTTTCCTAAAACCACCATAACCATGGAATGGCTAGAATCATCTTAGAATTGTGACTTTGGTAAAAATAGTTTACGGCTTAAACCCCAAGATTTGGGCCTTGATGGTCACATTAAATCTAATACTTTCCTAAAACAACCCTAACCATGAAATGGCTAGAATCACTATAGAATTGTGATTTATTCAAAACAAGTTTAAAAGAAAGGGGTTTTGGATGCAAGTTTGAAAACAACTTTAAACACAATTTTGAATGAAATGCATGAACATGACAACCACAATATAATAGGGTCGTGAACATACAAGGTTAGGCTTCGTCACATAATCAAGGGGGCCAAACCCACACTGCCTTAGGTTGAACTTGAAGAAAGCCCCCGGCATGGTGACCTTCAACAATTCTCCCTAGGCATGAACCGAGGAGTCCCTTGTTTCAAGTATGCAGGAAGAGGAGGTAGAAGGTAGGGATTAAAATAGAAGAGAACTCAAGTGGGTTAGGAAAGAGAAGAGAGAGGGGGAATTGCTTAAACTAAGTCGAAAACCTACCTTATCTTCTCTTTGCTTTACTTGCTTTATCTGCTTTACTTTGCTTGAACCTTGAGAGCTTTGAATATGCAACACTTGATCTTTAATAGATATTTAAAGGCTTGTATTTAAGGGTATGGAGTGTATAAAAGCTAGGGTTTGTATGTATGGAGTGTAGGGAGTTTGGGGCTTGAAGAAGACTTAAGAAAACTAAGGTTTCAAAGCCTGTTTTCAGTGAGGCAACATTTTTAGACTGAGTTTGCGGACCTTTTTTTACGCAAAAAGAGGTCTGTATTTATAGGCAATTGGAACATAAACTGGCACCTGTTACAGTGGCGCTAGGCCACTTTTTGGCTTGGTGCCACTCCTAGTCCCTTTGGGAAACTTTTGAGGCGGCAAGAAACAGATCTTTTAACCATTGGGACGCAAGGCAGAAGATTTGGGCACCTATCCTAGTGACTACCATGCAATTTTTAGCCTGACTTCGTTAGGAGTGACTCTAGAAAGTTTGGGAATGATCCGGAAGGCCGAGGATGGACGGGAACCTTTAAAAGAGTGTCCCGAAGGCAAATGACTTGAGAAAAAGTGTTACAATAGTTAAAAAGGGTGACCGGCCCACTAAGGGCAAAATGATCATTTGAACTAGGGAAACACTATAATGGACTTGGAGTGATCCGAGAAGAGGCTTGAAGGTTGAAAACACTATCGAGAGTGTTTCGAGAAATCACTAGTTCGATACCCAAAGCCAGTATGATTGAAAAAGGCGACTAGCTCACTAGGGGCAAAACTGTCATTTTACAGCTAGCTCACCGAAATAGACTCAGAATGATTTGGAAAGGCATTGGAAGGTTAGGAATACAATTAGAAGCATCCCCGGAAGGTAATCAATTTGATACCCAGAGTAGGTGTGGTTCCCGGAGGTAATTGGATGCCTAAGGACAAAATGTTTATTTTGACTGGATGCTCTTAGAATCGATTTGGAAGCTACTGGAAGGCACTAGAACGTGATAGATTATCTTTGGGACAATCTTGAAATGGTGGACTTACCGTTCTGAGAACTCAGGTACTTTCTTAAGAAGTGTGCCGATAGGGCTCAAGGGACAATTTGGTTATTTTTTACTAGAATGGGCTAGCAAACACTAGTATTGACCTTAGTTTTGAGTGTTTTCGTTGTCGCACCCAGATTTTTTACACTCAAGAAAACACATAAGTGAGAAAAACACGGTATTCTCTTGATAGAACTCATCCTCTTAGAAGGACAAATGTGATTTGATTAAGGGTTTTTGAAAAAAGTTTGGAGTCGCCACCTAACTTTGTTAAGGTGAGTTAGGTTACCTAAAAGTAAGTGCAATCCGAAAATTAAACTTAGGGTTTTTTTGAAAAGGTTTTCAAAACTTCCTTAAGAGAGGGTTTTTGAAGAAAATAGGTTGTTTGGCAAGAAAACATTTTTGAAAGAAAAACTTAAGGAAAATTTTTGAAAATGAAATTTGAATAAAACTTTTGAAGGAAGAGCTTGTAAAACCTTTGAAAATGGATTTTTTATTGAGAAAACTTAAAAATTGAGAAAAAATTTGGAAGGCAGAATTTTTGAAGATTGAAACCTTGAAAATTTTTTAGAATTGATTTTGAACAAGACTTTTTGGAGGAAAAAGTTTTAAAAAACCTTGAAACTTGATTGGAATAGAAATCTTCTGAAGAAGAGGCTTAGAAATGTTTTGTGATGGATTTTGATTGAAACATTTGAGATTTGGTTTTGAAAATGACTTTAGGCCTTGATTTTTAAATAGCTTCTGGAAGGAAACAATAAGGAACCTTAGGAATTGATTTTAAAGATAAACGTTTAAAGGAAAAAGTTAGGAAACCTTTTTTGAGAATTGATTTTGAGTAGACTCTGTTGAGACTTGTGTCATTCATTCTTTTCTTTATTTTTCTTTTTCCATACCTCTTGTCCTTTTGAATTGTACATACCATATATTGATGTCCTTACCTTGATGTGACTTTCAAGATGGCTAATGCGGGTGATGACAGTTCTGAGGGAAGGTGTCAGTCTGAAAAGGGAGCTCTATAGATTTCGTTGGCAGTTCTAGCCATTCCAGGGGTAGCCATAGATCAGCTGACAGGGCATCTTCCAGTCAGAGTGGGAGGGGGAGTATGCCCCCACTTGACCCTTTTCCTCCCGTTGAGCCAGCTTTTGAGGGAGAAATGGATGCTGAGGAGGAGGCACTGGGTCTAGGAGACCGTGAGACTGGTTATAGGAGGGCCTCTTCTAGACAGAGGCAGACGAATGCTGATTTGAGGGATCTGAAGGTACCAGACATTCCTCCATTGAGGGATCTTGCCTACCACCCTAGTATATGTTCTCGACAGCACTTGCACTCTCCTCGAGTACATATATCCTTTAGAGGGGCCATCCACCAAGCTTTCAGTACCATGCAGCGGGCTGCTCCATCTTGTCGTGCCTTCTTGGAAGAGTTCAAGTTTGAGGCATTTATGCGATTATAGGCTAACTGCCTGAATTGACATTTTTTATTGGCATTGATCAAGAGATGGTTTGGCGAGACAAGGACTTTCCACTTTGTGGGCTTTGAGCTGGGTCCTACTCCATTAGATTGGGCAATTATCACAGGGCTCTCCTTTGTCGGCCATCAGATTACCCTGCAACCAGTTAGTAGAGCCGAGGCTTGTGTTCTGTTGGATTTGCCACCTCCTGACTGTTTAGCTTTTCATGTGTCCTGGCTTAGTCGGGATGAGAGCACCTTCTTTGTTGAGCCACCCCCTACGTGGCGAGATATTATGAGGTGATGACTAGTTCTGTACATTATTTTTAGCTACTTTTGCAACAATAACAAGTCAATTGTCCCTTTCCGATTGGTGAGCGTGGTAGCTAACTTTGGAGCCTTATCTGAACTTTCTTTCACTGGGGCAGTGTGACTGGATTTTGGTCCTTTCTAGCCTAGTGGAGCTACAAGTACTTGTCAATCCACCATCCAAAGGTAGTAGAAGCTGACCTTTATCGCCGAGCCTAGAGATGGGCCCGTGATCAGGTGGTGCACCAATCATAGATCACCGTCTTCATGACTATACAGGCGAACTTGGAGTTTATAGAGGCGAGAGATGTGACCTGGCGACCCTTTATTGGATTAGTTCATTATAAGGCAGTCAGGTATCTAGTTCTAATGTGTCTGTCGAGGATTTCTTTTCTCAGTGATGAGTCATGGGAGTCCTATCTACGAGAACGGCATTGGTGTCACTTCCACGAGGAGTTCTGGTTGGCTGAAGATCCATCTAAGTATATGTTCAGAGCTTTGGTCGAGGGAGTTCCTATTCCAAACCGGGAGCATCAGCCGAGCTTTGTTTTTTTGCTTCCTCTAGAGACTAGCTACACTGCACATTTTGGGGCTCACTCCATAGGCGCCTTTACCCAGTTCGAGGTGGTGGTTGGAGGTTACGCCACCAGGAGGTAGTAGACTTATAGCGTCGGGCTAGAGGATATATGCCTTAGGCCGAGTTTGTTTCCGTGAGGGATTGGAGAGACCGGTACCAAATTAAGAGGGACAAGTTCTAGATGGAGAGAGACCAGTTCTAGGCCGAGGTGGGTACTTTGACCGCACGATTAGCTTAGATGGGAGGTAGCGCGGTATGTTGTCTTTTCTTTCTTTTTGTTTTGGCGTTGTTTAGTTATTCATCTACTTTGCTTATTCAAACTCTTCCTTCTTATAGGATGTTGGTGCTTCCAGTAGTCGTCCGTCTCTTCCTAAGCCAGGTTTTGGGAATTTTGACCCTGACCTTGATTTTGACCCTTGATGGGCGCCCCTTGTTGTAAGCCTAGCTTCTCTTCTGCACCATGTCCTGGACATGCATTTTGTTTTTGTTAGACAGTTTATTTTGTAATTTTTTAATAGAATGGATATTTATGGTTCAGATAGCTAGATGTATTTATTAGTGTATGAGCAGGGGTGGATGTTTATGATTTAAATAGCCAAATATATGGACAGATGCATGAATAGGGATAATGTTGATGATGCATGTTTATTACATGTTCTAGAAATGATATTTTAATTGCATTGGTGACTTCTATTTCTATAGGGAGTTATGTCCCATGTATGCGAAGCACATGCCAAAATTTTTATAAAAATGCAATGCACATATGAGGAATACACCAATTAATAAAATAGATGGGGTGCTGTCAAACTCTGTATCCTTGAAATGACAACTCCTTCCTTTTTAGGGGTTTGGCCTCTCATTTGGCTCAATCTTACCTTGACTGGATGATAGCATTTTGTACTTTTCTCATCCTTTTGATCAACTTCGACTTTATACTTTGGGTTAGTGTCTGAGATCATTTGGCTTGAACTTTGGGTTAGTGTCTGAGATCATTTGACTTGAACTCTCAACTCTCGAGGCTTAGGTAATGACTTACCTGACCTTTGGGGCATTATTAAGGGCAAAATGGTTATTTTGACCGGAGTTGGCCGGAATGGGACCGGATGGCATGTGGAATATGTCTAACAGTTTAATAATATTTTAGAAGGGTGGACTTATCGTTTTGAGGGATTTTGAGCTTTCTCAAAACGTGCCTGGAGGCCCAAGGGGCAGGTTTGGTTATTTTTCACCCAGTCAAGCTAGCAGGTGCCGATGTTAACCTAGGTGTTGGTTACTGAGACCGCCCAGTCTCAGAAAACTACATGTACGGTGTTGGTCTCTAAGAACGCCTAGTCTTAGAGAGCTACCTGTACGGTGGTGTTGGTTTTTAAGAATGCCCGGTCTCAGAAAGCTCCCTGTAAGGGTGGTGTTGGTCTCCGAGAACGCTTGGTCCTAGAGAACTACCGAATGACGAACATTCTACAATGGCAGGCTAGCAGGCACTAGAAGTGAACCATCTAGAATTGGACAAGGTGTTGGTCCCCGAGATCGCCCGATCTCGAGAAGCTACTTGGATGGTGTTGGTTTCTAAGACTGCTTGGTACGGAAAGCTGCCTGGAATGATGGTGCTTATGGCTCCAGTGAGTCCTTGTGGGTTAAAAAAGCGACTAGTTGGCTAGATTGGAGATTGAAGGGCTCATCTTGAGCTTGCATGTGCTGTGGTGTTTGAAAATTGAACCCGGTCGGGCTGAAGATTACCGAGCGGGCAAAAATAGGGTGCTTACAATATACACTCATACACTAGCCTCTAAAGCCTCTATTGAAGACTTGAAGTGCTACAACTAGAAGCTTCCGAAGATTAAGACAAGCCCTTGAAGACTAATGCAAAGTGAAAAGAGGACCGAAGCAAAGCAAGCAAACAAAAGAAGACATAAGGTAGGCTTCCTATTTACATTTACGCAATTCCCCCCCTCTCTTCTCTCTCTGAACCCACTTGGGTTTTCTTCTGTTCTAATCCCCCATCTTCTTCCCCCCCTTTCTTGCATGCTTGAAACAAGGAAATTCCCGGTTTATGTGTAGGATTAGGCTATTGAAAGTCACCGTGTCGGGGGCTTTCTCTTAATCTAACTAGAGACCACGTGGGTTCGGCCCCCTTGATTATGCGATGAAGCCTTAACCTTGTATGTTGACGACCCCAACTTGCATTATGCATATCATGATCTTGCATTCCTCTAAAATTCGTTTTCTAACTTGTTTTCAAAACTTGCTTTAAAATTGTTTTCAAACTTGCATTAAAATTTTCTTCTTCAAAACTTATTTTCAAATTCACCATCCTACAGTGATTCTAGCCTTTCCATGGTTAAGGTTGCTTTAGGAAAGTGTTACATTTAAAGTGACCAATATGTTCAAATCCTTAGTGTTTTCAAAACCACTATCTTAGAGTGGTTCTAACTTTCTTATGGTTAGAATCGTTTTACAAACATGAAATATTTTATGAACATTCCAAAAACACTCTTTTTAAATCTTTCCTTCTAAAAAAATCTCTTTTTCAATATACTTTTTACAAACTCTCTCCAATCTCCTTTTCAAAATTGTTTTATAAAAATTTTCTTCAAAAATCTATTTTCCAAAATTCCTATTCAAACTTCTTTCCAAAAAAGCTCTCTTTAAAATTCACTTTCTAGAAACACTCCCTAAATCTCTTTCCTAGAAACTCTTTCCAAAACATCTCTTTCCTAAAAACTCTTTCCAAAAATCCATTTCCAAAAATTCCTTTTTAAGATCTCCTTCCAAAAACTTGTTCTTTCCAAAAATTCTACTTTCCAAAAATCTCTTTCCTTAGAGCCTAAGCCAAGCCCTAGAGCCAACAATGAGAAAACCCTAATTTTCTTTCTTAAAACATGATTTCTAATCTTGCCTCAAAACCTAGGTTTCCAAAATCTCCTTTTTTACATCTAAACCATATATTTCCAAAACCTATTTTGTATCCCAAAATCTAGGATTTCTAAAACTTCACCTTCCAAATCCATGCCAAATCCAATCTCCCAACTTAGGAAACTAGATCCAATCCTTCGTTTTTGGAAACAAAATCAAAACATTTCTTCTTAGGAACAAAATCCAAATCTTTCCTAAACCAATCATTCCAAATCTAAACCTTTCCTAATCTACTCCTTCCTAATCTCATACTTTCCTAAACTTTAAGTTTTCAAAACTTGAACGTTTGAATCTTTCCTTAAAACTATAAGGATCTAAATCTTTTCTAATTCCAACCTTTCTTAATTCCAGACCTTTCCAAATCTAAATTTTCAAATATTTTCTTAAACTCAAACCCTTGCTAAATTCAAGTATTTCTAAAACTCAAATTTTAAATCTTTTCAAACTCAAAACTTTCTAAATTCGAAACTTTCTTAAGTTAGAACTTTCTAAATTCTAGACTTTCCTAATTCAAAACTTTCCAATCTCGAAACATTTCCTAAAATGAAACTTTACTATTTTAAAACGTTCCTACTTCGAACCTTTCCTAAATCCAATCTTTCCCTAATCTTCCAAGTTCAACAATCGAGTTAAATCTTTTCTAAAACCCTTCCAAGTGAAGTCCAATATTTCTTAAACCTCAAGTCTTTCTTAAGTTCTATCTTTCCTAAGTCTAGTTTTTCCTAAAACCAAGCTTTCCTAAACCAATATTTTCAAATCTTCCAATCAAAGTTCAATTTTCTAATCTTCCAATCCAAATTTTAACTCAACTCTTTTTCAAATCAAACTTTCTATTTTCTATCGAACTCTTGTCCAAACTAGGACTGACCTAATTCTTCAAAAAGAATACAAAGGCAACCCTCACGGGTGCAGTCATAACTTTTTTCAAATCTCCAATTCCATAATCTATTTCCAAATTTCCAATTCTAAAAATCTATTTTCAAATCTTCAATCTCAATTTCCAAAACTTTCTTTCCAATTTCAAACTTCAATCGTTCTTTTCAAATCTATTTCCAAATCTATTTTCAAACTCTCTTTTCTTGCACTTGCATATCATGCATCAATCTTTTAAGCATTCTTTTTTAAAAGTGGATAGTTTTGGACATATATTAATTGAAGACTTCAATGAGTGAATCTAGGGTGAATAGACATGTAGGTACCACAAGGGCGAGGTAGGATGATGGCTTAGTGAGTCTTCCCTACACGTAACCAACCTTCAAACCTAGGATCATTATTTTCGTAAGACTAAAATAGAGTTTTTTTCAAAAAAGGGCTTAAATATTTTCTAAAGGTTGCCAAACAACCTGTTTTCTTAAAAAACCCTCTCTTGAGGAAGTATTTTCAAAATCGGATTGTGCTTAGTTTTTAGGTGACCTAACTCACCTTAATCAAGTTAGGTGGCGACTCTGAATTTTTTTTGAAAAACCCTTTATTCAAATCAATTTTCAACTCAAACCTAGGCGCACTCATTCTTCTAGGAGGATGAGTTCTAATGAGAGAGTACAGTATTTTTCCCGCTTGTGTGCGTACTCCTCTAGTGCAAAAAATTTGGGCGCGACATCTCAAAAGCTCTAGCCCCCTCTAGCGCTAAACACTGAAACCCTAGCTTCCTCACTCCATTAAAGATCAAGTCCAACCCTTGAAAGCTCTTGAAGGTCATTGCAAGGTTCAAGCAAGTCCTCTATTGAAGCATTCAAGCTATCAAGAAGATAAGGTAGGGTTTTATTTATTTATTTTTTTTTTGCAATCCCCCTCTCTCTCTTCTCCCCCCTAGTCCACTTGGACTATTTTTATATTTCAATCCCCATCTCCAAATCCCCTCTTGTTGCATGCTTGAAACAAGAGGACCATAGGTCCATGCTTAGAGGAAGCTTTGCGGAGATCACCGTGTCGGGGGTCTTTAGCCTAACCAATTACGCTATGGTCTTAGGGCCCTTTGTAATATGGTGAACCTTCAATCTTGTATGTTCACGACCCTTATGTATTATATTTGTCATATTCATGTATTGTTCTTATTTTCATACTCACAACCCTAGGGTGATTCTAACCTCCTCATGGTTAGGGTTTCTCTAAGAAAGTGATATATTCGAAGTAACCACCAAAGTCCACATTAGGGTTTCAAGCCCTAATTTGTTTTCAAAATCACAACTCCTAAGGTGATTCTAGCCTTTTCATTGTTAGGATCACTTTAGGAAAGTGGTATATTCAAATAGGCCTTTAAATGCCACATTAGGGTTTTAAACCCTAAAGCACCTCATTCAAACTTAATTTTCAAACCCTTTTGAATTCCATGTTTTTCAAAAATTGGTCTAAGAGTTGTTTTCTTGAAACCCTAAAAATCCATGTCTTATGAAGCCTTTCTTATCTCCTAAAACTCATTTTGCATCCTTGCATACATCACATAAAAATGGTTTTCTAAGTTCTTGTTGCATTATGTTTTCAGAAAGTGCATAACTCTCTTGAGTTGTTTTCAAAAAGTGTCATATAAAATCATAAGTCTTTCATGCACAAGTTTTCACATAAATCATCAATTTTAAACATCAAATCAAATCTTTTCCTTTTCAATTCAGATCTTTCTTTTTTTTATTCAAATATTTCCTTTTGCAATTTCAAATCGAATCTTTCCATTTTGGAAATCAAATCAAAATTTTCTCTTTTGGAAACTAAATCAAATCTTCTATTTTTGAAAACAAAATCCAATTCTCTATTTTTGAAAACAAAATGAAATTTTCCTTTTTAAAAAATTTCCTAAAATAAAACTTTCTTTTTTCCAAAACTTTCCTAAAATAAAACTTTCCTTTTTCAAAATTTTTCAAAAGTAAAACTGTCCTTTTTCAACTAAAAATTATATATGTCCATATTGCATCAAATCTAATCTTTTTTACGTCAAGGTGTCCTTCTTAAACCCTAGGTTTATTTGCATCCCAAGCCACTACCAAACCCTAGAAAGTCTAACCCTCAGTCAATCAAACCGTAAGTCGATCCAATCTTGAGTCAATCTAACCCTAGGTTACCTTAACCTTAGTTTGTCCAACCAAGATTAGGAGGCTTCAAGATTGTAACTCTAGGATACTTTTTCAAACTCCAATTCCAACCTAAAAATGTTTGAAAAAAAAGCTCTTCCAAAACTTGTCTCAATCCAAAATGGCTAGACACTGACCATTTTTTAAACACTATTTCTAAAACGACTTAAAAAACTTACAACCCTAAAGTGATCCTAACCCTTTTCTTGGTTAGGGTTTCCAAAGAAAATGTGATACATCAGACGCAACATGCAAGGTTCACATTAGGGTTTCAAACCCTAAATTTTTTACAAAATCTATTTTCAAAAACTATTTTCAAACATCACATTCTTGAAACAATCATAGACCTTCTATGGTTCGGCTTGTCCAAGATCAAGTGAGATATTCAAGCAATGGAAGTTTCTAGACCATTTTCCTAAAAATGTTTTTCCAAAGCTCATAGCCTTGAAGGAGTTTAGGTCCCACATAGCTAACCTCTCAAAGGCAATGAAACATTTGCATACCTTTTTCAAGGTACATAAAAGCTGATTCCAAAAGTCTTTTTAAGATAAGCTCACAAGAGCTTTTACAAGTCCAAATCCCACTTTCAAAAATACTTTGAAAAATACTCCAACACTCAATTTCAAATCAAAACTCTCTCAAGTTATTTTCATATTTCAAGTAAAAAACTCTCAAGTTCTCCTTTCCAAAACAGGACCCAAATGACTCTTCAAAACTTTTCAAAGGCCCCCATATGCCTATTTTCAATCGAACCCTAAGTCTGAACTATGACTGACCTAATTCTCGCCAAACGAGATATGTAGATAACCTTCATATGTACGGTCATAACCCTCTTTTCAACTCAAATGCCCCTTTTCAAATTTTAACCCCAAGTCTCTTTCAAACCCTTTTTAAATTGCATCATGCATCATTCATCCCAAAAGTGATGACAAATCCCTTTTTAAATCTTCATAAATGGACATAAGTGGATAATTAAGAACCGAAGATTCAGATGTGTGAATATAGGGTGATTAGACATATAGGTACCATAGAGGCAGGGTAGGGTGATAGTCTTTGGTAATCTTCCCTACACGTAATCAACCTTTGAACCTAGAATCATTGTTTTCAAAAACCAAAATGGAGTCATTTTCTAAAAGGGCTTAAACATTCTCTAAAGTTTGCCAACCAACCTATTTTCCTAAAAACCCTCTCTTGAGTAAGTTTCCAAAACTTTTTCAAAATTCTAAATTTAGCTTTTAGGCTTTACGTAGTTTCAGGTGACCTAACACACCTTTATCAAAGTTAGATGGTGACTCCAAACCTTTTTCAAAAAATCCCTTAATCAAGTCAATTTCAAGTCAAATCCTATGGCACTCGTCCTCTTAGGAGGGTGAGTTCTAATTGATAGAGTAATGGGTTTGGCCTGAGTCGAGATCTAGACTCGGGCTAAAAACCGGGGTGCGACAATGATTTCTTACCACGACGAGTTGGAAGATGATTTAGTGTTCCACGTCACTGAACCCACGACCAAAGATCTTGATTTTAAGCACTATCGTACCACTACGCTCCAATCTATTACCAAGTTCAATCATTTTTTAACTAGATTGGGCTCTCCCCCCACACTCTCTATGAGGCTACAAATGCGATCCTCTACCTTGCTGATGCAAATGATGAACCCTACATGAAGTCAACAATTCAATCAAGTGCATTTTCAGAGAGCACCACCTCACTATAACCTTTTTTGAAGTAGATCATATGTATCCTTACCCTCACACCCGGCCTTTTTATATCCTTGTGATGCTCTAAGAGATGGAATTTTAGAGAGGTTTCATGGATGGGGGAGCCTCAGTTAGTATCATACCTTATTCTACATTCGAGACCATTGAGCTCCCTAAACAACAGCTCGTTCGTGAACCCATTGATATTCGAGGGTTTGGCAACTAGTCTCATCGCTCAATTGAGTACACCATGATCAACCTCAGAGTTGGTCCCATTCATTCCTGCACCAAGTTCCATATCATCAACACAAATGCTAACTATCATATCCTGCTAAGGCAGACTTGGCCGCACAGGTATGGAGCTATTCCCTCCACTTATCACCAATGCATGAAAGTAATTTGGAATAATAAGGTTGTCACCATTCTAGCTTCCAATCACCCTTTCAAAGCAGCATAATCCTACATGGCACAATCTGCCTTTTATGATGAAGTAAATAAGGGTGAACCTTCGGGTCCCTTGTTTGCAACTCCTATACCTTCTTGGTCTCAGTTTTCCCAAGACATCCTTACTCATATACACTTGCCATAGAAGTATTGTCGAGAGCCTTTACCTCAATAAGAACATATGCTAATCATCCAAAGGCAAGATAGAAAGATCGTATACCACTTATGACAGTGCGAGGGGTTAACTTCTCCTTTAGTTGACCCCCACCTACAATGGTCTCTGTTCATCCTTTTGTTCACCATCGACGCACCTCTCACGAGTGCTATTCTTTCACATATACTGTTTCCCAACCAAGAAAAATGAAGAAGCAAAAGTGTCTTTGCTCTTACCAGAAGCAGATCCCACCACCTCAGTCTCCTTCCCTTCAACTACAAGAAGTAGAGCCTGCTCATAAGTGTTTCCAAGATGGCCCATGCCCTAGAAAACAATAGCTAGAAGAAATCAATCTTGCTCCATCCATAAAGCCCGCTAGCCCTATTTTCATCTGTAAAGATCTCCTTACTAAACAGCGAGACACCCTTCTCATATTGATCAAACAATAATTGGATGTTATTGCCTGGAATTACAACGAAATACCTAGCATTGATCCTGCAATTACCATACCCTAACTCAACATCCTGCCATATGCTCGACCATCAAGTAAGGGATGCGATTCTATAATCCTAAAGTTGAGCTCAAGATCAAAGATGAAGTGGTCTCTCCTACATGCTGGCTTCATCAAGCCAATCCAGCATCACTCAACACATTCTCCTTTATGGATGGACTTAGTGGGTACAATCAAACCAAGATGATTCTTGATAATGCCCCCAAAATAGCATTTCGCAATCTTATTGGTAATTTCTTCTACAATGTCATTCCTTTTAGCCTAAAGAATGTAGGTGCTACTTACCAACGAGTTATAATTGCAATCTTCCATGAGCTGTTTCACACAGTCATAGAATGCTATATAGACAATCTTGTGGTTAGGTCCAAAGCATAAGCAAACCATCTAAAAGATCTACAATGCGTCTTCGAGTGTTGTCACAAATATCATCTTTGCATGAATCTTCTCAAATGCATATTCAGAGTTATCACAAAAAAAATTCCTGGGCTGTATTGTTCATCATCATGGCATTGATCATGATCCAGTGAAAATCCTGGCCGTTCGTAACATGCCTTGCCCCGTAAACCAAAACGAGCTTTGTATGCTCCTTGGCTAAACCTCTTAACTTAGATGATTCATTCCAGTAACGTCTGAGATCAATCAACCATTCAGTTCTTTTCACAAGAAAGATGTTTCATATGAATGGCTCCCCACACATTCGACAGCCTTTGAAACTCTTAAGGCCACTCTAACTTCCCCTCATACTATGATCCCCCCACAACCAAGTAAGCTGCTCCTCCTATACATTACATCTACTCATGTTCCATTGGTGTCTTACTTGCACAAGAAATCGATTGAGTTAAGTACCCTATTTATTACATCAGCAGAGTAATCTAAGGAGTAGAGACTCACTATGCGCCAGTCGAGCGCCACTGTTTGGCCCTTGTATTTGCCACCAAGAAGTTGCGCCATTATCTCTTGCCTTTCTCACTATATTTGATCACCAAATACGATTCTATTTGCTTCTTGCTCCCTAGACTAGCCCTTGTTAGACATCTTGATCAGTGGCTCCTCTCTTTGGCTGAATATGACATCCTATGTAAAGTTTCGATGGAGGTCAAAAGCCAGGCTTTAGCTTATCTCCTCGCTCACTTCCTAAGTAATGCCTATGAACCCCCTTCAAAAAAACTGCCTGGGGATGATTTCCAAGCTATTGTTGCCAACACCAAAGAGGAATGGGTTTTGGCTTTTGATGGCTTTTTGACAATTACAAATGGAGGAGCTGGCAACGTGCTCACTTCCCCTAAAAGCATCAAGCTCAACCTATCTTACAAACTATAGTCCAAATGCTCCAACAATGAGGTTGAGTATAAGGCTCTGATCTTAAGACTCCTCGCTACCTCTAACCTTTCCATCTCTAAATTATTATCAAAGGCAACTCTAAGCTAGAGGTTAAACAAACCAATGGCGACTATACCATCAAAAAGCCCGCCCTGGTCTCCTACCAAACTATCATTCAGTGGCTCATGGAGAAGTTCAATGTCTTTTGGATCGAGCACACTCCATGCTCGCTTCAAAAGTTAAAGCTAGTGACGAGCCTACCAAAGTTGAAGTCTTGAAACAATCTCTCTCATGCTCTATCACTAAAATCCTCCATGAAAAAGTCCTCGAAGATTGGCGAGCTCCAATCTAGGCTAAATTGATAGACAGAAAAAGGGATCTCCCTTTCCACGATCTCAAGCACTTCACTATCTATCAGCGGATCCTTTACTATAATGGCCCAAGTGGTCTCCCTGCTCGATGCATAAATGCAGACAAAGCCAAACTCAAACTTCAACAAATCCATAACCAAACCTGTGGTGCAACCGATGTTAGTTTATATCACAAGATCCAGCGACAAGGCTGCTATTGGCCTTCTATTGTCCAAGAAGCCAATTCCCTTCCAAATCAGTGCTTATCTTTTCTGGCCTTCCCGTCTAAAGTTGAATGCAACTTCATTAATTCACGTTGAGACTAGAGGCAACCTAACATTGACTATCTGGCAGAGGGATCCCTTCCCACGAACTAGGCCGATGCTACGCTCATCAAGAAATGAGCTAACTGCTTCTTCCTTCACCAAGGCTAACTTTTCAAACACAGTTTTGCTGGTACCCCCCTTCGTTACCTAACAGGAGTCTGATATTACCATAATGCTTCAACAAGCCCATATTAGTGAGCATCAAGTCAGGAGCAAGCTCTACTAGCATCTTCTACAATTGGGATCCTAATGGCCCACCATGGAGGTTGCTACCATTTCCTATGTCAAACATTGCCAAGCTTGCTAACTCCATGTCAACCTCATTCATTCACCATCCATGGATCTTCATGCTCTGGGCACCCCTTGGCCCTTTCATACTTGGGTGATTGATCTTGTTATTTCAATCAAACCTCCATTCATGCGACAATATTTGGATCATCACAGCAATAGAGCTTTACATCAAATGGGTTGAGGCTATCCTGCTGCAACGCGCAACAAGCTTAACAATCGCCCATTTTATTAGAGAGTATACCATTGACCGTTTTGGTCTACCCAAGGTAATCCTCTCTGACAATGACACCTTGTTTGTGAATTGTTATGTAGGCCAGTTGCTTGTCTGCTACGATATCCACAATCACAAATCCACACCTTATTACCCTAAGGGCAATGGCCAGGCAGAGGCATCCAACAAAACTTTGATCAAGTTCCTCAGTCACACGCTTAAATATCACCAAGTTTAATGGGCTCTGGCTCTACCTATGGCCTTCTAGGCATATCACATTTCCAAAAAGCAATCCACATAGATGTCACCTCTCTTTCTTGTCTATAGGGCTAAAGCCTTACTTTCCATGGAAATTGCCGTTCCATTTACCCATATTGCCATGGCCAGTGGAGTCCTTCAAATGAGTGCCCTCATCAACTCGAGTCCTTGGATGAAAAGTGAGATCAAGCGCAAACCAACTTGCAAGCCTATCAAAGGCACCTAGCTCAAGCTTACGATAGCCTTGTGCACCCACAGCAGTTTGAAGAAGGAGACCTCATGCAGCGCACTGCCTCTCACGTCATGAGAGGAACATCTACCACCAAATTCACCACCAAATGGAAGCGTCCCTTCAAAATCAAGGCAACCAGCTCCAATGGCTACTACAGAATTGCCAGGCTAGGCTCCAATGCCTTGCCTTCTCTTATCAATGCAAAATGGCTTAAGGCCTATTACCCTTAAGGGGCCCTTTGTCAAGGCCCCCATCTTTATGTTTAAATATTTTGCATCTTGCTCACTCACAACAGCAAGTCTATATATAAATAGGGTTTTGGACCACTTTCAAATTTCAATGTTATCTTGGTTAGAGCACGTTCACCTCTTTATTATCACCAGATTTATCAAAGCCATCGTAATTATGCAAAGCACAAGTTCAACAACTTCAAACCATTATGTATGTCAAAGGTTCTACTACCTCAAACAACATACAAAGCAGTAGTTCAACAATACCAAACAGCTAAACGTAAAGGTTTAAATTTTATTGCACATATTTAAAAATAAACAATTACAATTCCAAAGATTGTGATCATAGCTCCATAAAAGAAACCTTCTTCAGTGCCAAACTCTCTATTCCCACCTCTATAGGCAACTATGCAGAAATCAACCTTGAGCAACTTTGTAGAAAGATCTAGGCCTCGGATCCTTAGTCAAACGATTGTAAGCACCTCATTTTTGATCGCTCGACAGTCTACAATCCGTCCAGACTTGAGTTCGAGTCAATATGGACATATTCTAGAATTCTAGTCCTAATCCAGTCGATTCATCGCTTCGTGGGCCCACCAGGCCCAAATAGAGGCAAAATGACCAAAATGCCCTTGGGGGCATTGTTCGATCCAATTCCAAATCAGGCATGTCTTTCTGAAGATGGTAAGTCCCCTTTTCCAATCCAACAGGCATGTCTTTCTGAAGATGGTAAGTCCCATTTCCAATTCCAACAGGCACGTTTTTCCAAAGACAATAAGTCCCCTTTCCAATTCCAATAGGCACGTCTTCCTGAAGACAATAAGTCCCCTTTTCCCATTCCAATTCCAATCCCTCTCTCGAGAAAGTTGATTCCTTGAGACGATAACTCTATCCTTTTCGGCACATTTTTCGAAGAAAGTTTCTTCAGAACGGTAAGTCCCTTCAAACCCGTCGACCAGGACGAGATCCTAAGTCTCCGAGATGGTAGAACGATCCACCTTTGGCGCCTGCTAGCCTGCTAATGTAGAAATGTCCATTTTGGCATGCCTTTCGAGAAAGTTGATTCTCAGGCGCTAAGTCCTTTTAGTAGCTTCTTGAGATCAGGCAGTTTTAGGAATGATTGCGAACCGTCAGAATAGCGGAAGTACTCGCAAACATCGTAACCATCAGAGTAGAGGAAATATTTGCAAATAGATCGACATAGGGAATTGCCAACAAATCCCTGTATCACAAGACCGCCGTTAGAGTGGCTGAAACACTCAAAACCCAGGTCAACACCAGTGCCTGCTAGCCCACTCCAGTGAAAAATGACCAAACTGCCCTTAGGGCCATTTTTTGGTACATTTCTCGAGAACACACCTAAGTCCTCAGAATGGCAAGTCCACCCTTCCAAGATTGTCTTAAAAGCAATCTGGTATGATTAGGTGCCTTCTAGTCAGTGTCGGGCCAATTTTGAGACTTTCCGGTCAAGATGACCATTTTGCCCCCAAGCATTTGAATGCCCCAGGAACCACATCGGCTCTGGGTATCAAACCGATAATCTTCTGAGGATGCTTTTTATAGTATTCTTGACCTTCCTTTATCATTCTGAGTCAATTTCGACAAACCCGGTGCAAAATAACTAGTTTGCCCCTGGTGAGCGATCGCCTTTTCCGATCATACCGGCTTTGGATATCAAACCGGCAAACTTCGGAAACATTCTAAATAATGTTTCTAAATCTTGAGTCTTCTTCTGGGACATTCCAAGTCCGTCCTAGCAGCTTTCTGGCCCGGTTGACCGTTTTGCCCCTAATGGTTCAGTCGACCCCTCTAACAAACCTGACATCCTTTTTCAAGATACGTTGCTTGCCGACTTAAAAACTTTCTTAAATGGTTGGCGCCACTAGCGCCAAGCCAATATTTGTCCTAGCACCAGAATTTTGGCTTGGCGCCACTACAACAGGTGCCAGGTTATCCTCTCTCTATAAATACAGAGCCTCTTTCAGCGTGAAAGGGGTCCACAAACTTAGTCTAAAAACCCTATTCTTCGATATACAAAGCTCGTAGCCTCCCTAAACCCTAGCTTCGTTAGGTTTTCAAAACCCTAGCATCCTATACACTCATATACACTCACATACACTCATACACTAGCCTCCAAAGCCTCTATTGAAGACTTGAAGTGCTACAACTTCGAATCTTTGAAGACCGAAGACAAGCCCTCGAAGATCTGTTGACTCAAAGTTGACCCTTGTTGACTCAAGGTTAATTCCCATGTTGATTTTGATGATAACTAAACCTTGTGTTATTTTACTTATGAATCTACTTAGTGTGCAGATTAACAAAGTTCATAATTTAGACTTAAAGTTCAATCTTAAGTCTAATGCATGTCAAAGAGAATGCACAACAAATTAAAGATCAAGCAATGAATTCCAAGAGATATACAATAAACCAAACGGAGGATTGACGCTTATCTCTACTTCAAAAAAATGTTCTACATTCGAAGAGATTGAAGGTGTTCAAATAAAGCTTCTATTAAGTATGAATAGTTTCATTGAAGATTGATTTGCACTCAAGATAGACTGAAGACTTCATTAGAATATGCAAAGATTAGTTGAAGAAGTGCAAAGATCAGTTGAAGAGGAATTGATTGTTGAAGAGATTGAAAATGCTCAAGAGAAGACTTCATGAAAAATGTAAAGATCAATTCAAGATAATGTGATTAAAGTTGCTGAGAAGATGGCTCATAATGATTGTTTGATCTCTACATGAAATCCAAGTGAAGAATTCTTCTAAGATATCAATGAAGACTAGATGTATGAAGAGATTTCATCATGTCTGTAATGGTCTTAGTGAAGTGATTTTAATGAAGAATGAAGAATTACTAGCAATGAGAGGAAATCAGAAATCAAGCATTGTGAAGCTCTATATAATTGAGAAAGCTTGGCATTGAAGGAGATGTTCTACAATGAAAGAAGAAAGCTTTGCAAATATAGAAGAAAAGATGAACATTAATCTAATGATGCTCTGACAGTTTGAGAGTCAAGAGAAGATCAATATCCAATGATTGATTCAATCCAAGTTGAATAGAAGTTAACTTTAAAGAGCTAAAGAGATTTGATTGATCATCATACCCCAAAGAGATACTCCTTGAAGATCTTATACCAGTGCTAAAATGATCTGGATCATTGAATGATAGAATGCAAATATCTGGGCAATGAGCGGACTCATGAAAGCAAGGAGTCACCTCATGGTCACAGAAGTAAAAAGGCCTGAAGATAAAATGAACAATGAGCGGACTCATTAAAATGAGGAGTCGCCTCATGGTTACAGAAGCAAAAGGTCTGAAGACAAAAGGTTAATGAGCAGACTCATGAAAAATGAAGAGTCGCCTTTTGATCACAGAAGCAAAAAGCCTGGAGACTAAATAGACAAAGAGTGGACTCATTGTAATGAAGAGTCGCCTCATGGAGACGGATGCAAAGGCTTGAAGATGACATGATAAACGAGCGAACACATGAAGACAAGGAGTCACCTCATGACAATAGAAGTAAAAGGCTAAAGATCGAATGAACAAAGAGCAGACTCCTGATAATGAAGTGTCACCTCATAACAGCAGAAACCAAAGATGTGAAGACAGAATGAACAAGGAGTCGCCTCATTAATATGAAGAGCGGACTTATGAAGTCAGTGAACAACATCTGGTAAATACAGAAGCAGAAAATGTCGACTCCACAAACCTGGAGCCGACTCCTTGGATATAACGGCTAGTTTTCCTAACGTTATAACGGACTGGAAGTGCATTAATGAAGCCCAACTACCTCCAACGGATAGAATCAATGCAAGGGTTTATATACTAGCCTCTAATTGCATTTATAAACGAGAATTAAGAGATAGAAACAACAAGAGACAAGAATCACTGAACAACCTGATATTCCTGAACATTCTTCCTGTTTTATTCTTATAAGCTCAGATTGTAAAATCAACTCTTGCTAGAGAGTGTGTTAGTGACTTGTATACTTTTATACACTTGTAATTGAGATTTTGAGAGTTCTCTTGTGAAAGCAAAACTCTTGTAAGTTTGAGTGGAGCTTGGACAAACCACTTGGAGATTGAAGAGCTCGGTGAGGAGTTCTTGTATAGTGAGCCGAGCACTTTGTCAATCAGTAGCCCATCTTGTAATAGGTGATTACATAGTGGAAGAAGACTTTAAGGAGGTCTTGGGGTGAGGACGTAGACCACGGTTTGTGGTTGAACCTCGGTAAATCTTTGTCTCCCTTCTATTGCTCTGTTTTCTTTATTTCCACTAATTACATTGCATCACATATAGATTGATCACTATTACTTTGCTTAGATTAATTTTAATTAATCTTAACTAGTGTTAATCTTTGAAAAACCCAATTCACCCCCCCTCTTGGGTTGCCTTTTTGACCAACAAAATCAAGACGAAGACTAAAGCGAAGACTGAAGCAAAGCAAGAAAAGCAAGGCGCGCAAAGCAAAGCAAAAAAAACAAGACACAAGGTAGGCTTTCTCTTTAAGTTTACCCATCTCCCCCTCTCTCTTCTCTCTCTGAACCCACTTGGGTTTTCTTCTATTTTAATCCCCCATCTTCTTTCCCCCCTTTCTTTGCATGCTTGAAACAAGGGACTTCCCAGTCCATGTGTAGGATTAGGCTATTGGAGGGTCACCATGTCGGGGGCTTTCTTTTAGTCTAATTGGAGACCACGTGGGTTCGGTGCCCCTAATTATATGGTGAACCCTTAACCTTATATGTTCACGACTCCAATTTGCATTGTGCATATCATGATCTTGCATTCTTCCAAAATTCGTTTTCAAACTTGTTTTCAAAAGCTTGCATCGAAATCTTCTTTTTCAAAACTTGTTTTCAAAATACAATCCTAGGGTGATTCTAGCTTTTTCATGGTTAGTGTTGCTTTAGAAAAGTGTTACATTTAAAGTGACCAATATGGTCCATATTTTCAAAACATTGTTGTTTTTAAAACCACTATCTTAAAGTGGTTCTAATCTTCTTATGGTTAGAATCGCTTTAGGAAAGTGAGATATTTTATATACTTTCTAAAAACTCTCTTTTCAAATCTCTCCCTCTAGAAATCTCTTTTCTAACATACTTTCTAAAAAATCTCTTCAAATTCCTTTCCAAAATTGTTTTCTAAAAACTCCCTCCAAAAATCTATTTCTCAAAACTTCCTAAAAACTCCTTTCCAAAATGCTGTCCTCAAAATTCACTTTCTAAAAACGCTCCCTAAATCTCTTTCCAAAAAACTCTTTCCAACAATCTTCTTCCAAAAATCTTTCTAAAAACTCCTTCCAAAAATCTATTTCTCAAAACTTCCTAAAAACTTATTTCCAAAACGCTCTCCTCAAAATTCACTTTCTAAAAACACTCCCTAAATCTCTTTCCAAAAAACTCTTTCCAACAATTTTCTTCCAAAAACTCTCTCTTCAAAACTCCCCTTCTAGAAACTCCTCTTTAGGATTTCCTTCCAAAAATCTTCCTTTCCAAAAACTCACTTTCTAAAATCTCTTTTCTTAGAGCCTAAGTTAAACCCTAGAGCCAACAATTAGAAAACCCTAATTTTTTCCCCAAAAACGTAGTTTCCAATTCCCTATTTTGGCCCCAAAATCTAGGTTTCCAAAACCTCTTATTTTCTACATCAAAACTATATATATATTTCCAAAACATGTTTTCTACATCAAAACTATAGTCTTCCCAAAACTACGATTTCCAAAACTCCATCTTTCTAAATTCATACCAAATCCAATCTTTCCATTTAGGAAACTAGATACGATCCTCCATTTTTTGAAACAGAATCAAAACACCTCTTTTTTTTTTAGAAACAAAATACAATCCCTTGTTTTAGGAAATAGGAATCTCAATCCTTCCAACTCCAAATATTTCCTAATCCAACTCCTTCCTAATCTCATACTTTCCTAAATCTTAAGTTTTCAAAACCTAAACTTTCAAATCTTTCCTTAAAATTTTAAGCTTCCAAATCTCTTCCTATTTCAATCCTTTCCAAGTTTCATTCCTTTTCAAATCTTAACTTTCCAAATATAAATCTTCAAATCTTTCTTAAACTCAAACCTTTCCTAATTTCAACAATTTCTAAAACTCAAACTTTGAATCCTTCTAAAATTCTAAACTTTCCTAAACTTCAAATCTTTCTAAATCTAAAACTTTCTAAACTCAAAACTTTCTTACTTTCAAAACTTCCCTATTTCAAAGCATTCCAATTTCAAAACTTTCCAATTTTAATTCTTTCCTAATTTGAAATCTTTCCTAAAACAAAACCTTTCCAATTTCAAAACTTTCTTAAATCGAAACCTTTCCTAAACCAAAAGTTTCCTAATTTGAAAACTTTCCTAAAATAAAACTTTCCTAATTTGAAACTTTCCTAATTCAAACCTTTCCTAAATCCAATCTTTCCTAATCTTCCAAGTTCGACACTCGAGTCGAATCTTTCCTAAGTCTCAAGTCTTTCTTAAGTCTAAGTTTCCTAAAATCGAGCTTTCCCAAAATCAAATATTTTCAAATCTTCCAATCCAAGTTCAATCTCTTAATTTTCCAATCCAAATTCCAATCAAAATCTCTTTCTTCCAATCATACCTTCTATTTTCTATCGGACTCTTGTCCGAACTACGACTGACCTGATTCCTCCAAAAGGATACGTAGGCAACCCTCATGGGTGCAGTCACAACTTCTTTCAAATCTCAAATTCTACAATCTTCTTCAAACTCCCAATTTCCTAATCTCTTCCAAACTTCAATTCCTCTTTTCCAAATCTATTTTCCAACTCTCTTTTCTTACACTTGCATATCATGCATCATGTCTTTTTAAACATTCTTTTTTTAAAGTGGATAGGATTGAACATTTGTTAGTTGAAGACTCTCATAGGTGAATATAGGGGAAATAGACATGTAGGTACTGCAAGGGTGGGGTAGGGTGATGGCTTAGTGCGTCTTCCCTACACGTAACCAACCTTCAAACCTAGATCACTGTTTTCGAAAGACCAAAACGGAGTTATTTTCAAAAAAAGGGCTTAAATATTTTTCAAATGTTGCTAAATAACCTGTTTTTCTAAAAACCCTCTCTTGAAGTAGTATTTTCAAAATCGTTTTCAAAAACCCTAAGTGTAGTCCTCGGATTGTGCTTTGTTTTTAGATGACCTAACTCACCTTAATTAAGTTAGGTGGCGACTCCAAACTTTTTTCAAAAGCCCTTTATTCAAGTCAATTTTCAATTCAAACCTAGTCACTCTCATTCTTCTAGGAGGATGAGTTATAATGAGAGAGTATATCATTTTTCCAGCTTGTGGGTGTATTCCTCGAGTGTGAAAAATATGGGCGCGACAACGATCTCCCAACAATTTCCTTAAGGGCGAGCTCCATGTCTCACGCTTCAACAGCACCAACTTTTTCTCAACCTCCTATGCATTAAAGACGCCAAGAGTAGTAACAACATCAAATGATCGCCCAACAATTTCCTCAAGGGCGAGCTCTATGTCTCTACCTCGTTCTATAGTTGTAAGCACCCCATTTTTGCCCGCTCAGCAATCTCCGATCCAACCGGACTCACATTCAAACCGACACAAACACATTCAAGTCCAAACCAGTCTTTCAGACTTAATCTAATCAATCAACTGCTTCACAGGCCCACCAGGCCTTGTAGAGGCAAAATAACCAAAATGCCCTTGGGGCATTGCTCGATCCAATTCCGGTTGGCACATTTTCCTAAAGACAATAACTCCTTATTTCAATCTCAATTCTAGTTCCAATTCCAATCCAGACCAATCAAACTCAAATAGGTATGTCTTTTGAGAAAGTTGATCCCTCAAACGGTAAGTCCATCCAGTCTGGCACGTTTACCGAGAGAACTCCTTGGAACGATAAGTCCTTTCAAACGTATCAACTGGGACAGAACCCAAGTCTCTGAGATGGTAAAACGATTCATTTCTGGAGCCTGCTAGCCTGCCAATGTAGAATGTCCATTATTTGGTATGTGTTTCGAGAAAGTTGATCCCTCAGACGATAAGACCATCTCGCAGCTTCTTGAGATCAATCAGTGTTCAAAATGAATGCACATTGTCAGAGTGATAGAAACACTCACAAACATCTCAACCATCAAAGTGGTGAAAACACTCATAAATAGGTCGACATTAGGAATTGCCAACAAATCTCTTATGTCACGAGACTGACCTCGCCTCTTAGCCGTGGCACGTTTACCGAAGGATGAGTTACCTTTGGAAACCAACTCGTCACACACCATCAGAGTGATAGAGACACTCAAAACCTGGTGTCGAGCCTTGATTTTTCGCAGTCGAGAAAAATATGCACAAGTGAAAAAAATACAATACTCTCTCGTTAGAACTCATCCTCCTAAAAGGACAAGTGCGATTAGGTTTGAATTGGAAATTGATTTGATTAAGGGCTTTTGGTAAAAGGTTTGAAGTCACCACCTAACTTGATTAAGGTGAGTTAGGTCACCTAAAACTAGGCACAATCTGAAGATTACACTTAGGGTTTTTGAAAGGGTTTTGAGAACTTCCTCAAGAGAGGGTTTTTATGAAAATAAGTTATTTAGAAACCTTTCGAAATATTTAAGCAATTTTTGAAAATAACTCCATTTCGGTCTTTAAAAATAGTGATTCTAGCTTCGAAGGTTGGTTACGTGTAGAGAAGATGCACTAAGCCATCACCCTACCATGCCCTTGCCGTACTTACATGTCTATTCACCCTAGGTTCACTCATTTGAAATCTTTGATTAATAATTGTCCAAAACTATCCACTTTAGAAAAGAATTTGAAAAGAAGTTTGACATGATGCATAATATGCAAGTGCAAAAATTTTATTTGATTTTGAAAGTAGATTTGAAATGACTTGATTTGATTTTGGAAATAGATTTGAAAAGATAGATTTGGTTTGAGATTGGAAAAAAGGTTTTAGAAATTAGAATTGAAAATTTGAAAATAGATTTTAGAATTAGAAACTTGAAATAGATCATGGAATTCGAAGTTTGAAAAAGGTTGTGACTGCCTCTATAAGTGTTGCCTACGTATCACTTTTTAGGAATCAGGTCAGTCGTAATTCGGACAAGAGTCTGATTGAAAACAAACACTTTTAGGTTTTTGAAAAGTTTGATTTGAAAAGATTTGATTCGAAAAGAGTTTGATTTGAACTTTGAATAAGAGACTTGAAATTGAACTTGGAATTGACTTTGATTTGAAATAGAATGTGAGGATTTGAAATTGATTTTGATTTGAAAAGATTGAACTTGAATTTAATTTGGAAAGATTGAGATTTTGAAAACATTTTGACTTAAATTGAAATTGGAAAACCATCTTAGTTTAGAAAAGAGTTTTAAAAAGGAGTTGTAGCTTCCTAACTTGGGATTAGGGTTGAACTAGGGTTTAGGTAACCTAGGTTTGGAACTTGTAGTTGAATTGAAAGGATTGATTTAGATTTGAAAAGTTCAATTTTAAAAAGTTAGATTTAGGAAAGGTTCAACTTAGAGAAGGTTTGAATTAGGAAAGTTGGATTTGAGAAAGATTTGAAAAGAGATTTAATTTGATTTAGAAAATACTTGAATATTTGATTTGAAGGAGTTTCGAAAACTTAAGGTTTAAGAAAGATTGGATTTGAAAATCTTCGAATTACGAAAGTTTCAAAATAAGGAAATTCCATTTTAGGAAAGTTTCATTTTAAGAAAGTTTCATTTTAGGAAAGTTTTGGATTTGGAAAAATTTCAACTTTGGAAAGTTTGAACTTAGGAAAGTTTTGAAATAGGAAGGTTCCATTTTAGGAAAATCTTGAATTTACAAAGATGTGAACTTAGGAAATGTTTGAATTAAGACAATTTTGATTCTTATTTCCTAAAATAGAAGACTAGATTTTATTTCTAAAAAGAGATGATTTGATATGATTTCTAAAATTAAAGGATTTGATTTAGTTACCTAAGTTGAAAGATTGGATTTGACATAAAATTGAAAAGGTTGAATTTTAGAAATCTAGGATTTGGAAACCTATGATTTTGGTGTAGAAAAAGAGATTTTAGAAATCTAGGATTTGATGTAAAAGATAGTTTTTGGAAACTTTGATTTGAAACAAAAGTGTAAATCATGTTTTTAGGAAAGAAAATTAGGGTTTCCTAACCATGAGATCTAAGGCTGGACTTGGACTCCAAGAAAAAGAGTTTTTAAAAAGTAGACCTTTTGAACAAAGTTTCCAGGAAGGAAGCTTGAAAAGAGTTTTTAGAAATTGAATATTTAAAGAGAACTTTTGGAAAATATTTCAAAAAGCAATTTTTAGAAAGGGGCTTGAAGAGAGTTTTTGGAAAAGAACTTAAAAAGCAATTTGAAAAGGAGTTTGAATATGAATTTTTGAAAACCTTTTGAATGTCTCCATTTTCTAAAATGATTTTAACCATGAAGAGATTAGAATCATTCTAACTTAGTAGTTTTGAAAACAACATGGATTTGAAATAAGGACCAATATGATCTCATTGAATATCACACTTTCCTAAAATAACCCCAACTATGGAATGGCTAAAATCATCTTACGATTGTGGTTTTGATGAAAAAACAATTTAAGGTTTGCACCCAAATATGGACCTTAATGGTCACAATAAGTATAACACTTTCATATAGCAATCCTAACCATGGAATGGCTAAAATCACTCTCGGAATGTGATTTTAAAAACAAGATTTTGAATGCAAATTTGAAAGAAGATTTTTTATTCAAACTTTGAAAACAACTTTTGCAAACAGCTTTAAGAGGATGAATAAATATGATAGGCACAATGCAAGTAGGGTCGTGGATATACAAGGCTTAAGCTTCACCACATAATCATGGGGGCCGAATCCACATGGTCCAAGGTTAAATTAGAGGAAAGCCCTTGACACGGTGACTTTCAATAATCCTTTCTACACATGAATTGGGGAATCCATTGTTTCAAACATTCAAGAAATGGGGGAAGAAGATAGGGGATTAAAATAAAGAGAAAGTCGACCTTGTTTTCTTCTTGTTTTGCTTGCTTTATTTGCTTTGTTTTACTTGATCCTTGAGTGCTTCCAATTGGCAACAGTTTGCATCTTCAATGGAGGCTTTTATATGAGTGTATGAAGTGTGTATAGGTGTTAAGGTTAAGTGTATGGAGGCTAGGGTTTAAGGAAACTAGAGGAAGCTAGGGTTTTGAAAGATTTTGAGCTTTGTAATTCAAAAAGCAGAGTTTCTAGATTGAGTTTGCGGACCCTTTCACAAAAGGGGAGACTCTGTATTTGTAGACAGAAGATTGACCTGGCACCTGTTGCAGTGGCACTAAAGTAAAAACCAAACTAGCACCACTAGGAGTGGCGCCAGCCACTTAGGAAAGTCCTTAGGGTGGTAAGCAACGTATCTTTCAACCCTTGATATGCAAGGCAAAAGATTTGGGCACTTGTATTAGTGACTACCATGCAATTTTTGGTTTGGATTCACTACAAGTGACTTTGGAAGTTTCGAGAATGTTTTGGGAGGTCGGTAATGGTCCGAAAGGCCAGAAATGGGTAGAAAACCTTGAAATAGTGTCCTAGGGGTAATGGGATTGAAAAACAATGTTGGGATGGTTGATTGAGCCATTAGGGGTAAAACGATCAACTAGATCGAAAAACCACCGGAGTAGACTGTCGCGCCCAGATTTTTCGCACTCGATGAATACTCGCACAAGTGGGAAAAATGTTGTACTCTCTCATTAGAACTCACCCTCCTAAAAGAATGAGTGCAACTAGGTTTGAATTGAAAATTTGGTTTGAATAAAGGGCTTTTGAAAAAGATTTGGAGTCGCCACCTAACTTGATTAAGGTGAGTTAGGTCACCTAAAAACTAAGAATAATCCGAAGACTACACTTAGGGTTTTTGGAAAAAGGTTTTTTAAAATACCACCTCAAGAGAGGGTTTTTAAGAAAACAGGTTGTTTGGTAACCTTTGGAAAACATTTAGCCCTTTTTGAAATCAGTGATCTAGGTTCAGAGGTTGGTTACGTGTAGGGAAGACGCACTAAGCTTTCACCCTACCCCGCCCTTTCGGTACCTACATGTCAATCTACCCTAGATTCACCTATGAGAGTCTTCAACTAATTATTGGCCAATCCTATCTACTTTGAAAAACAATGCTTGAAAACTAACATGATGCATGGTATGCAAGTGTAAGGAAAGAGAATTGAAAAATAGATTTGAAAAGAGTTTGATTTGATTTGAAAGAGATTTGAAGAAATAGAATTGAAATTGAAAAGTTTGAAAATTTGGAAATAGAAATTTGAAAATAGAAATTTTGAAATTGGAATTTTGAAAATAGATTGGAATTTGAGATTTGAAAAATGTGAAAACTGCACCCATGAGGGTGGAATTGAAAGTTTGAAAAGTGTTGTGACCGCACCTATGAAGGTTGCCTACGTAGCCCTTTGGGGGAATCAGGTCAGTCGTAGTTCGGGCCGAAGTCCGATTGAAAAGAGATTGATTTGAAAAAGGAGATTGAATTTGGAAGATTGAGAGATTGAACTTTGAATAGAGGATTGAAAATTGAAATTTGGAATTTTGGAATTGAAAAGATTGAATTTCGATTTGGAAAGATCGAACTTGGAAGAGAGAGATTTAGACTTATTTTGAAAAGACAAAGGTTTAGGAAACCTAGACTTAGGAAAGAGAAGAGACTTAGGAAAGATTTGGCTCGGCTTGGAAGATTTAGGAAATTAGGAAGAGTTGGATTTAGGAAATGTTCAAATTAGGAAAGGTCCGATTTAGGAAAAGTTCGAATTAGGAAAGTGTCATCTTAAGAAAGTTTTTGAATTAAGAAAGTTTTGAATTAAGAAATTTTTCAAATTAGGAGAGTTTCGTTTTAAGAAAGGTTTTAAAATAGGAAAGTGTTGAATTTAGAAAATGTTTTGAATTAGGAAAGTTTAGTTTAAGAAAGGTTTAGAATTTGGAAGTTTCAAGTTAAGAAAGTTTTGAATTTTGGAATGTTTTGAAAAAAGGGAGTTTTGAATTTGGAAAGTTTTGAAAACAAGGAAGTTTTGAAAATAAGAAAGTTTCGTTTTGGGAAAGGTTTGAAAAAGGAAAGTTTTCAATTTAGGAAATGTTTGAATTAAGAAAGTTTTGAGTTTAGAAAAGTCTTAGATTTGGAAAGATGTTGAAGTTTAGGAAAGTTTAGAATTAGGAAAGGTTTGAAAAAAGGAAAGTTTTGAAAATTGAGAAGTTTAGAATTTGGAAAGTTTTGAAAAAGAAAAGTTTAAGATTTAGAAAGTCTTAGAGTTTGAGTTTTAGAAAATCTTGAAATTAGGAAAGGTTGAGTTTAGGAAGGATTTGAAAACTTGAATTTAGAAAATTAAGATTTAGAAAGGGGGTTAAATTAGGAAAGGGTTGAATTTCAGAATTTTAGGAAAGATTTTTATGTTCAAGTTTTGAAAACTTAAGATTTAGGAAAGTGAAAGATTAGAAAGGAGTTGAATTAGGAAAGAGTTAGATTTTGAAATTTAAGGAAAGATTTAAAGTTTAAGTTTAGGAAACTTATGGTTTAGGAAGGAATTGAATTAAGAAAAGTTTGGATTAGGAAGGGATTGGATTTGGTTTCCAAAAGAAAAGATTTGATTTTGTTTCCAAAAACGGAGGACGGGATCTAGTTTCCTAAAGGGAAGATAGGATATGGTTTCCTAAAGGGAAGATTTGATTTGGCAAAGATTTGGAAAGGGAGATTCTAGAAATCCTAGTTTTGAAAGTGTGGAATTTTAACGTAGAAAAGAGGTTTTGGAAACATGTATAGTTTGGATGTGAAAACAAGAAGTTTTAGAAACCTAGGTTTGGGGCAAAGTTTGAAAATCATGTTTTTGGGAAGAAAATTATGGTTTCCTAATTGTGGGTTCTAGGGTTTGATTTGGGCTCTAAGGAAAGAGTTTTTGGAAAGTGCGTTTTTGGGAAACGAAGGTTTTCTAGAAAGGAAATCCTAGGGAGGAGTTTTTGGAAAGTGAATTTGGAAAGAGAGTTTTTGGAAAGATTTTTGGAAAGAAGGAGTTTTTGGAAAGTGTGTTTTTGGAAACATAGATTTTGGGAGGAAAAATCCTAGAGGGGAGTTTCTAGAAGGAAGATTTTTGGAAAAAGAGTTTTTAGGAAAGTGAATTTAGGGAATGTTTTTAGAAAGTGAATTTTGAGGAGAAAGAGATTTTGAAAATGAGTTGAAAAAGGAAGTTTTGAAAAATAGATTTGGGACGGAGTTTTTGAAAGCAATTTTGGAGAGGAGAGTTTTAGGAAAGTATGTTGAAAAAGAGATTTTTAGGAAGAAAGACTTTTTGAAAAGAGAGTTTTTAGAAGGTGTAAAAACATCTCACTTCCTTAAAGAGATTCTAGCCACAAGAAGGCTGGAACCACTTTAGGAAAGCGGTTTTGAAAAATAATAAAATTTGAAAATGTAGACCATAAAAGTCACTTTTAATGTAACACTTTCCTAAAGCAATCCTAGCCATGGAAAAGCTAGAATCACCCTAGGATTGTGATTTTGAAAACATGTTTTGAAAAAGAGATTTTGATGCAATTTTGAAAACAAGTTTGAAAACGATTTTGAAGACAACTTTGAAAACGGTTTTTGGAAGATGCAAGGTCATGATATGCACAATGCAATTTTGGGGTTGTGAACATACAAGGCTAAGGCTTCACCACATAATCAAGGGGGCCGGACCCACATGGTCTCTGGTTAGACTAGAAGAAAGCCCTCGACACGGTGACTCTCCAATAGCCCAATCCTACACATGGACCGAGAATCCCTTTGTTTCAAGCATGCAAAGAACGGGGGGAAAGAGATGGGGGATTAAAATAGAGAAAACCCAAGTGGGTTAGGAGAGAGAAGAGAGAGGGGGGAAGTGCGAAAATTTAAATAGAAAGCCTACCGTATGTCTTCTTTATTTTGCGCGCCTTACTTGTCTTCAATCTTCGGTCTTCGTCTTGATCTTCTTCTTCAACCTTCAAGGGTTGTCTTCAAGCTTTAGATGGCAGCTCTTCAAGTCTTCAAAGGTTGGTTGAAGGCTAGTGTATGAGTGTATGGGGATGTATAGGAGTGTATATGAGGCTAGGGTTTAGTGTAGGGTGGCTAGGGTTTAGGAAACCTAAGAAAACTAGGGTTTTGGAGGTACTCGAGCTCTGTATATCGAAATATAGGATTTTTAGGTTGAGTTTGCAGATCCTCTCCACGTTGAACGAGGCTCTGTATTTATAGAGGGAGGAATACACTGGCGCCTGTTGCAGTGGCGCCAGGCCAAAGTTTACACTGGCGCCACTAGTTGGCCTAGCGCCACTACTAGTGGCGCCAGCCACTTAGGAAACATTTAAGGTCGGCAAGCAACGTATCTTTGATTAGATTTGGGCGCCTATACTAGTGACTACCATGTAATTTTTAGCCTTGCTTCACTAGGAGTGACTCTGGAAAGTCCGGGAATGATTTGACGGAGCCGGGAATGACCCAGAAGGCCGGAAAGGAGCAGGAACACTTAAAATAGTGTCTTGGAGGTGTTTGACTTGAAAAGTGAGGATAAGATGTGTCGGAAAGGTTGACCGGGCCCTTAGGGGGCAAAACGGTCAATCAGACCGAAAAGCTGCCGGGGTGAACTCAGACTGTCCCGGAAGAAGACTTGGGATCTGGAAACATTATTTAGAATGTTCCCAGAGGTTTTCGATTTGATTTCCAGAGCCGGCGTGGTCGGAAAAGGAGACTAGCCCACCAGGGGCAAAATGGTCATTTTGCACCGGGTTAGCTGGAACTGACTCGGAATGATCCGAAAAGGTAAGGGGAGGTTGAGAACACTATAAAAAGTAGTCTCAAGAGGTTACCGGTTTGATACCCAGAGCCGGTGTGGTCGGAAAAGGAGACCGGCCCACCAGAGGCAAAACAGTCATTTTGTACCGGGTTGGCCGGAACTGACTTGGAATGATCCGGAAAGGTAAAGGAAGGTTGAGAATACTATAAAAAGTATTCTCGGGAAATTACCGGTTTGATACCTAGAGCCAGTGTGGTTCCCGGGGCGTTCGGATGCCTAAGGGCAAAATGGTCATCTTGACCGAAAAGTCTCGGAAAAGGTCCAAAGGACAGTCTGGTCATTTTTCACCAAAGTGGGCTGGCAAACATTGGTGTTGACTTGGGTTTTGAGTGTTTCTGCCACTCTAACGGCGGTCGTCGTGACACAGGGGTTTGTTGCCAATTCCCTATATCGACCTATTTGTGAGTATTTACGCTACTTTAACAGTTTTGTGAGTAGTTTCGCTATTCGGACCGTTTCGAGGAATAAACTATCTCGAGAGAGGGATTGGAAAGGGGTCTTACCGTCTCCGAAGAGACGTGCCTAGATTGGAACCGTCTCGAGGAATAAACGGTCTCGAGAGAGGGATTGGAAATGTGTCTTATCGTCTCCGAAGAGACGTGCCTGGATTGGAACCGTCTCGAGGAATAAACTATCTCGAGAGAGGGATTAGAAAGGGGAATTATCATCTCCGAAGAGATGTGCCTGGGTTGGAACCGTCTTGAGGAATAAACTGTCTCCAAAGAGGGATTGGAAAGGGGACTTATCGTCTCCGAAGAGACGTGCCTGGGTTGGAACCGTCTCGAGGAATAAACTATCTTGAGAGAGGGATTGAAAAGGGGACTTATCGTCTCTGAAGAGACGTGCCTGGGTTGGAACCGTCTCGAGGAATAAACTGTCTCGAGAGTGGAATTGGAAAGGGGTCTTATCGTCTCCGAAGAGACGTCCCTGGGTTGGAACCGTCTCGAGGAATAAACTGTCTCGAGAGTGGGATTGGAAAGGGATCTTACCGTCTTCGAAAAGACGTGCCTGGATTGGAACCATCTCGAGGAATAAATTGTCTCGAGAGAGGGATTGGAAAGGGGACTTATCATCTTTGAAGAGACGCGCCTAGATTGGAACGTCTCAAGGAATAAACTGTCTTGAGATTGGGATTGGAATCGAAAAGGAAACGACAATCCCCCTAAGGGCATTTTGGTCATTTTCTCTCTATTTGGGCCTGACAGGCCCGCAAAGCGATGGAAAGACGGAATTTGGACCTAGAGAATTGGTTTCGATTGGAATATGCCCAGAATGACTTGAAAACAAGTCTAGACGGAGTGTAGACTGCCGAGCGGTCAAAAATGGGGTGCTTACAGTTGCCCCTCTTTTTCTGTCTTTGCTTGTCAAAGATAGAAAACGATAAGAGTAAGAGTCACATGTTGACCGCGAGGTAGTCGGAGGGACGAACACTAGAAATCTTTCGACAACGGGGGTCGAAAACGGATAATGGGCTAAAAAGGCCTTCGAAAAAGAGTTTTGGCGGGAAAAAGGGCAAAACTGCCCAGAATTTGCAACTGGCGCCACTAGCAGTGACGCATTTGGCAGAAATCGCCTGGCGCCTCTGCTAGTGGCGCCAGGTTTGAAGTTAAAACCAAAAAATTTTGGTTCGAACGCTTACATGATTTAAAGAGTTTTTGGAGAATCCGAGAGTCTTCAAGTGGAAATCGATTTGAACCTTGAAGGAGCACTCCTTAGGGACTGTGGGTGATTGCCGGAAGGAGACCACGTCGCTGGAAAAGTCGCCGGAAGAGAAGATTTTGCCGGAGAACTTCCAAAAGGTGAGTTTTCAAATTTTGTTGATTTTGATGTGTAGAACTTTGTTTGAATCATGTGAATAGTGGAAATTAAAGTTTGAAATTTGAAAAAAGATTGGAATATTTTAGAAAACATTTGAGGTGATTTTGAAAAATTTTGGGAGATGTTTGAAAACTGTTGATTTATTTGAAAAATAAAACATGTATTTTGAAAATTTTAAAAAATTAAAAAATGTGCACGAGTGCCATTGTCATGTGATTGTTGAAAAGTGTACATTTTGCATTTTGTGTTGATGTCATGGGTGTTGTAGGGGCCATTTTTTAAACGGGACTCTGCCGAAATTTTTTTAGAAATTAGGAAGGAGTTGGTTAAAGTTTTAGAAATAAATTATTTTTGAAGGAAAAAGACGAAAAACCCTTAAGATTTGATTTGAAGTCGGAAAATCAAGATGTGCATGTAGGAAATTTGTTTTGACTTATCATTCGAAGTCTTTTATTTGTTTTGTTTGTGCTAGTTGCTTTTTTTATTTTACTGTTATTTAAACTGCATGGATGGTATATTAACATCACTTACCTTGGCTTACCTTTTCAGGATGGCAGACACGGGTGATGACGGTTCTGAGAGGAGGCGCCGCTCGGGGAAGGCGGCCCGGACAGATTCTGCTGGCGGCTCTAGTCGATCTAGAGGTAGTCGACGATCCACCAGGCGATCCTCATCCAGTCAGAGTGGGCAGGGGAGTAGGCTACCTGTCGACCCTTTTTCCTCCGGTTGAGCAGGCTTTTGCCGAGGAGATTGATGCCGAGGAGGAGGTACCAGGCCCTGGGGATCAGGTGACCGGTTATGGGCGAGCTTCTTCCAGGCATAGGTAGACGGACGCTGACTTGGGGGATCTGCAGAAGCAGGACGTCCCACCACTCGGGGATCTGGCCTATCATCCTAGTGTATACTCCAGACAGCATTTGCCACCTCCGCGGGTACATATAGCTTTTCGAGGGGCTGTTCATCAGGTTTTTGTGACCATGCAGCGGGCTGCCCCATCATATCGCGCCTTTTTGGCAGAGATCGGCTAACCGCCTGAACCGGCATTTGGTACTGGCACTTGTTGAGAGGTGGTTCGGGGAGACTGGGACTTTTCATTTTGTCGGTTTCGAGTTAGGTCCCACTCCTTTGGATTGGGCGATTATTACAGGGCTCTCCTTTGTCGACCGACGGATCACCCTGCACCCAGTCAGCAGGGACGAGGCCTGTTTGCTGTTGGACTTGCCTTATCCTGAGCGCTCTGCTTTCCCGATTTCTTGGATTAGTCAGGATGAGCGTACTTTTGCTATTGAGCCATCGCCTGCCAGGCGGGACATCATGAGACGGTGACTTGTGTTGTATATCATCTTTAGCTACTTCTGCAACAACAATAAGTCACTCGTGCCGTGTCGTTTGGTGAGCGTAGTAGCCGATCTTGGAGCCTTATCTGAGCTGGACTGGGGGTCCTTTTCTTTTGGCTACTTTCTTCGATCGATGCGGGTTCGGACTTCTTCTCGTTGGGGCAGCATGACTAGCTTTTGGCCTTTCCTTGTCTAGTGGAGTTACGAGTACCTACCAGTGCGTCGACCTGCAGTTGTTGAGGATGATCTTTATCCTCGTGCTTTGAGGTGGGCTCGTGACCAAGTAGCCCAGCAATCGGAGATTACTGACTTTGTGACGCTCCGGGCTAACCTGGAGCTGATTGAGGCTAGGGATGTGACCTGGCGGCCCTTCATTGGATCAGTCCATTACAGGACAATCCAGTACCTGGTCCCGTTGTCCTTATCGAGAGTTGCTTTTCTCAATGATGACACCTGGGAGTCCTATCTTGGAAAGCGACACTGGCGGCAATTTTATGAGGAGTTCCGATCAGCAGGGGCTCCACCAGAGTATATATTTGGAGCCCTGGTGGCAGGAGTGCCTATCCCCTACCAGGAGCGCCAACTAGGTGCCGAGTTCTTGCTTCCTCTGGATACGGATTATGCTGCGCACTTCGGGGCTCATTCGGTTGGTGCTTTCACCTGGTTTGACGTAGTAGTCGGTGGGTACGCTGTTGGCCAGGAGGTGGTTGACTTGTGGCGCCGTGCTGGAGGATATGTGCCCCAGGCCGAGTTTACTGCTGTGAGAGACCTGAGAGACCAGTACCAGATGGAGCGGGACCAGTACCAGGCCGAGGTAGCTTCCCTGACAGCTCGGTTATCTCAGATGGGTGGTGGGGGGGGGGGGGGGGGTAGTTATTCTTTCTTTGCTCCTTCTTACTCTGCTGTTGCTTAGTTTCTTTTGTATGCAGCTAATTTCAGTTCTATCTTCCTTGCAAGATGGTGCTGCTTTGAGTAGTTATCCACCTCCTCCGATGCCGGGCTTCGGGGATTTTGATCCAGATGATATCGACTTCGACCTGTGATAGATACCCCTTGTGGAGACTCTGATCCTCTTTTGCCCCTGGTCCCTGAGTTGTATTTATGTTAGACAGTTTTATACATGGATAGACAGATACATTTATGATATTTACAGCAAGGCATATGATCAGATGCATGTGATTTATGATGATTTTAGATATTTATTACATGAGTTGATGCTGATGACTTCTATTTCTATAGGGAGTTATATCCTATGTGCGCAAAGGCCATGCTGAATTTTTTTTTTTTTTAAACATATGTACAGGTTAGAAGTATGTTAATAAAATAACGCAAGGTGCTATTAGACTTGTAGTCCTGGGAATGGTAACTCCCTCCTCCTCAGGGGTTTAGCCTCTCTTCTGGCTCAACCCTACCTTGATTGGATGATAGCATTTCGCACCTTTCTCGACCTCTTGATCGCCTCCAACTTTCTATCTTAGGGTTAGTGTATAGGGCTATTGGGCTGAGACTCTCGACTCTCGCGGTTTTAGCAACAACTTACCTAACCTTTGGCAGAGCGATAAGTGGCCAGTCATTTTAATCCGAGAAGACTTTGTTTAGGACCACAATGCAGGCTAGGTTATGGGGTTTTAGAAGCAACGGGATATGCAGGCTCAAATTTGATGCTATTTTCGATAAGGTTCAGATCCATACCATCCTTGACTACTTTTTAATAGGATTGGCATCCTTTTTTTTTTTTTTTAGTTTTGGCAGCGTATCTAGCTCATTTAGATCAAGCAATCTGCTTTCAATCAGAGGGGACTTTAATAGGGTTGTAATGTAGGCCATGGTTTCTGGGTTTTGCAAGAAAGGGTAAAGGCTCAAACCTATTGTACCTACTGGGTTTCCTTGTAACCTAGGATCACCTTTAAATTTTCTTCTTGCTTTTGACCATATATTTCTCAGGGTGAAAATAATCTTGTTCTTTCATCCTTTTCTATATACCTTTTTGAGATAGACATAACTTTCTTCTCGTTTGCTCTTCTTATATGCTTTTCAAGATAACTCATTCATAATTTTCTTCAAGCCTTTCCTTAAAGGATTTTTTTTTTTTTTTTTTTTTTTTGGCCTCTTGCCCCTTGGCAACTCCTTTCTTTTGCTTTTTCTTTCTATTTCTTTTCTTTTCTTTTATGAATTGAAACAATTCTTTAACCCTTTTCCCTTAAACCTTTTCCCTTGGTAGCTCAATATACCCAGTGTGGGCGGTGATCCCTAGGTTGGGGTCTTGTTAAGAAAGGATGAGTGGCTCAACAAGTTTGGCAAGGGGTTACTTTTGACTGTATGGGAAATGAAATGAGGGTCTCTCTTCACTTTGAATCAGATTTCTTGATCTATAGAGCTTTCAACACTATCCTCGCATGATAGAGGTGGACACCACTCCTAGAATTCTCAACTAATGTCTGCCCCAGTGTGGGGAGGACAGTCTTGGATCAGGGTTGACAAAGAAAATTTTCGCTTTCCGCAAGGCACTAGGGGTTACGCAAAGAGAATACAAGCACATTTGTTCATTTATTTAGTTATTTATTCTTTATATGTGGGGAAATGAAAGATGGCTCCTCTTTATTTTGATAAACTGGCCACACATCGCTTAGCCTCAGAGTCTTGCAACTGTCGCCTTTGGGTAGTATCCTCACTCATCCTTGTCCTCTCTCTCTGGAAAGCTGATCATTTGGCACGTGGTTAACTTATGCTATCATCCCTTCAAGTTGGATCATTCCATAAGACAAACCATGCCCCTTGCGTAGAAAGTAGTCACTATTCCCAGGGAAGACAAGACAACAGCAATGGAATAAAAGACTGTCATTTGATTATTATTATTATTTTTACGAAAAGCATAAGGTTCTTCAGCAATAAGAAAATGTAAGCATTAATTTAAAAACAAGAAGTAAAAGAGATAAAAAGAAAGTGGGTGAAACCACCCCTCTCTTGTACGCTTGTGCAAGGAACCCATTTTTAGTACGCCTTTGGGATAATTCCCACATTTTTGATGCTCCATTCGCGACCCGGATCCTCGGCTAAGGGGAGACAAGCAAAGGCTTCTCCTAGAGCTCCACAGACGTTGACACTGTTGATGCAGTTATCAGCCTCCTTCTTGTTCTGTGTAGTGGGTTCTTCTGTAAATAGGGTTACCAGCTCATCGCCTTCCAGTTTGAATGGCTCTGCTCGTTCTCTTGACTCCTCTAATCCCCAACCCATGTCTTCATAGTTGTACTCAGTTACGGGCCAAGGGTTTTCCAGCAAGTGACTTTCAGCTGCAGCATACTTCGAGTGTAGAAATTCATCACCCCACCCATCGGCGATTATGCTTTCGATGTGTTCTTCCCTCGGCAACATTGGCTCTTCAATGGGCCAGTCAGAAGCATCAGACACTTCATCAGGGTCATAGAGATAAATTGGGCATAGTGGGAGATCTTCCTTCCAGTCACTTTCTTTATCGACCTCCCAATAACCTTCGGCCTCGAGCTCGTCGATTTCTCCCTTGCCTTCCATCTCTACTAGTATCATATTGACGGTGTGATCTGGCAGAGGGTTAGCAGTCACATTGGGAGTGGGAGCAGGTTTTACTGGCTGCAGATCAATAGTCTTATTGTCGATCAGGTCTTGGATCTTGTGCTTGAGAGTAAAGCAGCTTTGTCATGCCCTTGGCCACCTGAATGATATTCACATGTAAAAGCGGCATTAAAGGTCGGGGGCAGAGGGCTTGGTAACGGGCGAGCAGGTACAGGATTCAAGATGTTGTTTTTCAAAAGGCTATGGTACGCCTCAGTTTGGGTCCAGGCTAAGGCATCGAAGGTACGGGTACGTCGAGCAGGTCTATTGAAGTTGGGTCGTGCCCCAGCGGGACCATAGTTTGGGGTTGGAGCAGGCATGGTCAAGGTGGGTAAGGGCAGGACCTGGGGTGATTGGAGCGGAGGTCGGTATTGAGGTGGTTGGCTAGGCAGAATAGCAGACATTTCATTTTCCTTCCTGATTGTGCCCCTTGTAGTAACCACCTTCTTGGCCATGTTGGTAGTATTTTCTCTAGTCTTGGCATAGGGATCTGTAATTCTTCCTGTCTTGAGGCCATTTTCTATCATCTCTCCCTGCATGATGAGCTCGGAAAAACTTTTTCCCACGCTTGTGCAGAGTTTCTCATAGAATATACCTTGAAAAGTATGTACAAACAGTTGTACATACTCCTTCTCCTCCAACGAGGGATTAACTTGTGCAGCGGCCTCCCTCCATCTTAGGGCATATGCTTTAAAGCTCTCCTTCTTACCCTTGCTCATCGTCATCAAGGACCAACGATCGGAAGTGAGATCGATGTTGTGACGGTATTGGGCTTTGAATGCATTAACTAGCTCCATCCAGGTGGTGATCTTCCTTAAGTCCAGACGAGCGAACCATTGTAAAGCCGACCCCGTGAGGCTGTGTTGGAATAACTGCATAAGGAGTTTTGGGTCGTTGCCATGTCCAGTAAGCGCTCCAGCATATAGGCGAAGATGAGCAACGGGGTTACCGGTACCGTCGTACTTTTGAAAGTCAGGCATTTTAAACTTAGTAGGTCTCGGGTGGTCAAGGAAAAAACAGAGCTCATCATAAGAAGTGAACCCGTAAGCATCATGTCCATGGAGACTTCGCAACGAATCTTCCAATCCTTAGATTTTCAGACTAAGAGGATCTAGAGAGGCCTTTTTTGTGACGGGCAAAAGCAATATGGTCTCTTCTTCTTCAGTATTGACCCCTTTGGCATCTTCTTTAGTTTTCCCAGCATTGTCAGACTGAAGCAAGATCCTCGGATTAGCGGGTTCAAGGTCTTTAGATGAAGTCATTGATGATGACGGGACCGCAATAGCATCCTTCATAGCCATAGTTTGAATGAGTTTTAGCATCTCATCCATCTTAGCCCTCATTTCATTAACTTCCTCTCGTGAGACTTGAGAGGATTCTTCAGGGTTAGCAGCCATCAGTGATGCTTTGTGCCGAGTGATAATTGGATCCCTAGGTGGATGTTGCACTTTCTTGGGAGCAATGTTGACTCAGTGCAAGGCGACTTCTGTAAATAGAAATAAAACGGAAGAAAGAAAAAGACAAAAACACAAGCCACAAGTTAGTTTTTGGTTTTTAGAAAACTTTATGCAATGCATGTCCTAGGGTGCCCCTTTTTTAAGAGGGAAACTAGTAATGATGTATCGGCTCACTTTTGGAGATAGGGGGGTTTGCCCCTATATGCAGATACCTTACCGTCAGGTAGGAACCTTCAATCATCTATGCATTCATTCATAAAAATAAAGAAGTACATTAAATTTTGGGTTTAAGATACAGAAGAGTTGAAATACATTTTAATAGGGGGAGGGGGAACATTTTCCTTTGGACTTCCACCTATCTACTTTTACAAAGGGAAACCCTAAACTACTCTTGAGTCTTCGGATTTGCCTTCCTTGGATTTGATGTCAAGGAGGTCGCTGAGAGACCCTGTTGATTGATTGCCCCTTGTCTTCTTGGCAACCCTATCTACGTGAGCACAGAGGGATTGGGGCCCCTCTTATAGAATGAATTGAGATGCATGCAATGAGTCCTTAGGGTTACGCGGGAACCCTTAGGGTTTGGGTAGGTTCAATGCAAGGGAGAGTGACGTTGGTGTCACTCTCAATGGGTTGATCATATGCATGAGAATGCAGTGACTTGAGTTACTTGGAACTCTTGTCTTGACATGGAATATTGAATGTATGAACATAAATATGCAAAAAGTATAAGGAGAGAAGGTAAACTGAAGTAAACATGTATGCATGAACAGTTAGACAGGCATTATAACAGTATAAATACAAGCATTATAACAGCAGGTATAAATCAAAGTAAGAGCAGTCGCCCTTTCCTCCATGATTTTGAAAACGGTGCTCGTGTCCTAAATCCGGCAGAGGTTCGGCTATGCATGGTGTCTATATGAGTGTAAGGTTGAGGGTTGACTAATGCGTCCTAAAAAGGCTCGGTCCCCGGATCTTCAAACCTAGGCCCACTCCCCGAGGCGGTGCCATGATCGGTTGGTGATCCGAGCGGGGGAACCATCAAGAGGTCATAGGCGAAGAAACTGACACAGCATCTTGCCCACAACCAATATACCGTTCTCCCTTTCTAACTAGAAAGGACATATCAGGGTATGCAAGTATGCAGAATGCAAGTGCACATGCAGTGTGTGTGTGATTTTTAAAAGTGGAGGAAAGAGCCCAACAACTCCCATTCATCCTGTTCATCCCATTCATGCAAAGCAATTAATAAAACTTAAGCAAAAAGCGCACCTACAAAACAAAGATACAAGTGTTAGTATGTAGATGACAAATAGAATACAAGATAATATGAATAAATGCACGTTTTTTTTTTTTAAACAATTTTGGAAATTTAGTTTTAAAAATTTAAAGTGAATAGGATTGAACCAAGTTAATTGAAGACTCTACATGGGTAAAGGGTAAAGAGACATGACTAACGGCCTAACCCTTTAAGTATCCCCAATGGAGTCGCCAGCTGTCGCGCCCAAATTTTTCGCACTCGAGGAATCCTCACACAAGTGGGAAAAATGTTGTACTCTCTCGTTACAACTCACCCTCCTAAAAGAATGAGTGCGACTAGGTTTGAATTGAAAAATTGGTTTGAATAAAGGGCTTTTGAAAAATATTCGGAGTCGCCACCTAACTTGATTAAGGTGAGTTAGGTCACCTAAAAACTAAGAATAATCCGAAGACTACACTTAGGGTTTTTGGAAAAAGGTTTTTGAAAATAGCACCTCAAGAGAGGGTTTTTAAGAAAACAGGTTGTTTGGCAACCTTTGGAAAACATTTAGCCCTTTTTGAAAAATAACTCCTTTTTGGTCTTTGAAATCAGTGATCTAGGTTCGGAGGTTGGTTACGTGTAGGGAAGACGCACTAAGCTATCACCCTACGCTGCCCTTTCGGTACCTACATGTGAATCTACCCTAGATTCACCTATGAGAGTCGTCAACTAATTATTGGCCAATCCTATCTACTTTGAAAAACAATGCTTGAAAACTAACATGATGCATGGTATGCAAGTGTAAGGAAAGAGAATTGAAAAATAGATTTGAAAAGAGTTTGATTTGATTTGAAAGAGATTTGAAGAAATAGAATTGAAATTGAAAAGTTCGAAAATTTGAAAATAGAAATTTAAACATAGAAATTTTGAAATTGAAATTTTGAAAATAGATTGGAATTTGAGATTTGAAAAATGTGAAAACTGCACCCATGAGGGTGGAATTGAAAGTTTGAAAAGTGTTATGACCGCACCTATGAAGGTTGCCTACGTATCCCTTTGTGGGAATTAGGTCAGTCGTAGTTCGGACTGGAGTCCGATTGAAAAGAGATTGATTTGAAGAAGGAGATTGAATTTGGAAGATTGAGAGATTGAACTTTGAATAGAGGATTGATAATTGGAATTTGGAATTTTGGAATTGAAAAGATTGAATTTTGATTTGGAAAGATTGAACTTGGAAGAGAGAGATTTAGACTTATTTTGAAAAGACAAAGGTTTAGGGAACCTAGACTTAGGAAAGAGAAGAGACTTAGGAAAGATTTGGCTCGGCTTGGAAGATTTAGGAAATTAGGAAGAGTTGGATTTAGGAAATGTTCAAATTAGGAAAGGTCCGATTTAGGAAAGTTTCGAATTAGGAAAGTGTCATCTTAGGAAAGTTTTCAAATTAAGAAAGTTTTGAATGAAGAAAGTTTTCAAATTAGGAGAGTTTCATTTTAAGAAAGGTTTTAAAATAGGAAAGTGTTGAGTTTAGAAAATGTTTTGAATTAGAAAAGTTTAGTTTAAGAAAGGTTTAGAATTTGGAAAGTTTCAAGTTAAGAAAGTTTTGAATTTTGGAATGTTTTGAAAAAATGAAGTTTTGAATTTGGAAAGTTTTGAAAACAAGGAAGTTTTGAAAATAAGAAAGTTTCGTTTTGGGAAAGGTTTGAAAAAGGAAAGTTTTCAGTTTAGGAAATGTTTGAATTAAGAAAGTTTTGAGTTTAGAAAAGTCTTAGATTTGGAAAGATGTTGAAGTTTAGGAAAGTTTAGAATTCGGAAAGGTTTAAAAAAAGGAAAGTTTTGAAAATTGGAAAGTTTAGAATTTGGAAAGGTTTGAAAAAGGAAAGTTTAAAATTTAGAAAGTCATAGAGTTTGAGTTTTAGAAAATCTTGAAATTAGGAAAGGTTGAGTTTAGGAAGGATTTGAAAACTTGAATTTAGAAAATTAAGATTTAGAAAGGGGGTTAAATTAGGAAAGGGTTGAATTTCAGAATTTTAGGAAAGATTTTTATGTTCAAGTTTTGAAAACTTAAGATTTAGGAAAGTGAAAGATTAGAAAGGAGTTGAATCAGGAAAGAGTTAGATTTTGAAATTTAAGGAAAGATTTAAAGTTAAAGTTTAGGAAACTTATGGTTTAGGAAGGAATTGAATTAAGAAAAAGTTTGGATTAGGAAGGGATTGGATTTGGTTTCTAAAAGAAAAGATTTGATTTTGTTTCAAAAAACGGAGGACGGGATCTAGTTTCCTAAAGGAAAGATAGGATATGGTTTCCTAAAGGGAAGATTTGATTTGGCAAAGATTTGGAAAGGGAGATTCTAGAAACCCTAGTTTTGAAAGTGTGAAATTTTGACGTAGAAAAGAGGTTTCGGAAACATGTATAGTTTGGATGTGAAAACAAGAAGTTTTAGAAACCTAGGTTTGGGGCAAAGTTCAAAAATCATGTTTTTGGGAAGAAAATTATGGTTTCCTAATTGTGGGTTCTAGGGTTTGATTTGGGTTCTAAGGAAAGAGTTTTTGGAAAGTGCGTTTTTGGAAAACGTAGGTTTTCTAGAAGGAAAATCCTAGGGAGGAGTTTTTGGAAAGTGAATTTGGAAAGAGAGTTTTTGGAAAGATTTTTGAAAAGGAGTTTTTGGAAACATACATTTTGGGAGAAAAAATCCTAGAGGGGAGTTTCTAGAAGGAAGATTTTTGGAAAAAGAGTTTTTAGGAAAGTGAATTTAGGGAATGTTTTTAGAAAGTGAATTTTGAGGAGAAAGAGTTTTTGAAAAGGAGTTGAAAAAGGAAGCTTTGAAAAATAGATTTGGGAGGGAGTTTTTGAAAGCAATTTTGGAGAGGAGAGTTTTAGGAAAGTATGTTGAAAAAGAGATTTTTAGGAAGAAAGACTTTTTGAAAAGAGAGTTTTTAGAAGGTGTAAAAACATCTCATTTCCCTAAAGCGATTCTAGCCAGAAGAAGGCTAGAACCACTTTAGGAAAGCGGTTTTGAAAAACAATAAGATTTGAAAATATAGACCATAAAAGTCACTTTTAATGTAACACTTTCCTAAAGCAATCCTAGCCATGGAAAAGCTAGAATCACCCTAGAATTGTGATTTTGAAAACATGTTTTGAAAAAGAGATTTTGATGCAATTTTGAAAACAAGTTTGAAAACGATTTTGAAGACAACTTTGAAAACGGTTTTTGGAAGATGCAAGGTCATGATATGCACAATGTAATTTTGGGGTCGTGAACATACAAGGCTAAGGCTTCACCACATAATCAAGGGGGCCGGACCCTCGTGGTCTCTGGTTAGACTAGAAGAAAGCCCCCGACACGGTGACTCTCCAATAGCCCAATTCTACACATGGACCGGGAATCCCCTTGTTTTAAGCATGCAAAGAAAGTGGGGAAAGAGATGGGGGATTAAAATAGAGAAACCCAAGTGGGTTAGGAGAGAGAAGAGAGAGGGGGGAAGTGCGAAAATTTAAATAGAAAGCCTACCGTATGTCTTCTTTATTTTGCGCGCCTTGCTTGTCTTCAATCTTCGATCTTCGTCTTGTTCTTCTTCTTCAACCTTCAAGGGTTGTCTTCAAGCTTTAGATGGCAGCTCTTCAAGTCTTCAAAGGTTGGTTGAAGGCTAGTGTATGAGTGTATGGGAATATATAGGAGTGTATATGAGGCTAGGGTTTAGTGTAGGGTGGCTAGGGTTTGGAAAACCTAAGAAAACTAGGGTTTTGGAGGTACTCGAGCTCTGTATATCGAAATATAGGATTTTTAGGTTGAGTTTGCGGATCCTCTCTACGTTGAACGAGGCTCTGTATTTATAGAGGGAGGAATACACTGGCGCCTGTTGCAGTGGCGCCATGCCAAAGTTTACACTAGCGCTACTTGGAGTGGCGCCAGGCCAATTTTTGGCTTGGCGCCACTACTAGTGGCACCAGCCACTTAAGAAACTTTTAAGGTCAGAAAGCAACATATCTTTGATTAGATTTGGGCGCCTGTACAAGTGACTACCATGCAATTTTTAGCTTGGCTTCACTAGGAGTGACTCCGGAAAGTCCGGGAATGATTTGAAGGAGTTGGGAATGACCCGGAAGGCCGAAAAGGTGCAGGAACACTTAAAATAGTGTCCTGGAGGTATTTGACTTGAAAAGTGAGGATAAGATGTGTTGGAAAGGTTGACCGGGCCCTCAGGGGGCAAAACGATCAATCAGACCGGGAAGCTGCTAGGGTGAACTCGGACTGTCCCGGAAGAAGACTTGGGATCTAGAAACATTATTTAGAATGTTCCCAGAGGTTGCCGGTTTGATTTCCAGAGCCGGTGTGGTCGGAAAAGGAGACCGGCCCACTAGGGGCAAAACGGTCATTTCGCACCGGGTTAGCCAGAACTGACTCGGAATGATCCGGAAAGGTAAGGGGAGGTTAAGAACACTGTAAAAAGTAGTCTCAGGATGTTACCGGTTTGATACCCAGAGCCGGTGTGGTCGGAAAAGGAGACCGGCCCACCAGGGGCAAAATGGTCATTTTGTACCGGGTTGGCCGGAACTGACTCGGAATGATCCGGAAAGGTAAAGGAAGATTGAGAATACTATAAAAAGTATTCTTAGGAAATTACTGGTTTGATAGCCAGAGCTGGTGTGGTTCACGGGGCATTCGGATGCCTAAGGGCAAATTGGTCATCTTGACCAGAAAGTCTTGGAAAAGGTCCAAAGGACAGTTTGGTCATTTTTCACCAAAGTGGGCTAACAGACACCGGTGTTGACCTGGGTTTTGAGTGTTTCCGCCACTCTAACGGCGGTCGTCGTGACACAGGGGTTTGTTGCCAATTCCCTATATCGACCTATTTGTGAGTATTTTCGCTACTTTAACAATTTTGTGAGTAGTTTCGCTACTCGGACCGTCTCGAGGAATAAACTGTCTTTAGAGAGGGATTGGAAAGGGGTCTTACCGTCTTCGAAGAGACGTGCCTAGATTGGAACCGTCTCGACGAATAAACTATCTCGAGAGAGGGATTGGAAAGGGGTCTTATCGTCTCCGAAGAGACGTGCCTGGATTGGAACCGTCTTGAGGAAGAAACTGTCTCGAGAGAGGGATTGGAAAGGGGTCTTATCGTCTCCGAAGAGACGTGCCTGGATTGGAACCGTCTCAAAGAATAAACTGTCTCGAGAGAGGGATTGGAAAGGGGACTTATCGTCTCCGAAGAGACGTGTCTAGGTTGGAACCGTCTCGAGGAATAAACTGTCTGGAAAGAGGGATTGGAAAGGGGACTTATCGTCTCCGAAGAGACGTGCCTGGATTGGAACCGTCTCGAGGAATAAACTATCTCGAGAGAGGGATTGGAAAGGGGTCTTATCGTCTCCGAAGAGACGTGCCTGGATTGGAACCGTCTTGAGGAAGAAACTGTCTCGAGAGAGGGATTGGAAAGGGGTCTTATCATCTCCGAAGAGACGTGCCTGGGTTGGAACCGTCTCGAGGAATAAACTGTCTCGAGAATGGGATTGGAAATGGGACTTATCGTCTCCGAAGAGATGTGCCTGGATTGGAACCGTCTCGAGGAATAAACTATCTCGAGAGAGGGATTGGAAAGGGGTCTTATCGTCTCTGAAGAGACGTGCCTGGATTGGAACCGTCTTGAGGAAGAAACTGTCTCAAGAGAGGGATTGGAAAGGGGTCTTATCGTCTCCGAAGAGACGTGCCTGGGTTGGAACCGTCTCGAGGAATAAACTGTCTCGAGAATGGGATTGGAAAGGGGTCTTATCGTCTCTGAAGAGACGTGCTTGGGTTGGAACCGCCTCAAGGAATAAACTATCTCGAGAGTGGGATTGGAGAGGGGTCTTACCGTCTTCAAAAAGACGTGCCTGGATTGGAACCATCTCGAGGAATAAACTGTCTCGAGAGTGGGATTGGAAAGGGGACTTATCGTCTCCGAAGAGACGCGCCTGGATTGGAACGTCTCGGGGAATAAATTGTCTCGAGAGTGGGATTGGAATTAGAAAGGAAAGGACAATCCCTCTAAGGGCATTTTGGTAATTTTGCCTCTATTTGGGCCTGACAGGCTCGCGAAGCGATGGAAAGACGGAATTTGGACCTAGAGAATTGGTTTCGATTGGAATATGCCCATAATGACTTGAAAACAAGTCTTGACGGTGCATAGACTGCCGAGCAGTCAAAAATGGGGCGCTTATGTAGACTTAGAATGACTTATGAAAGGACTTGAAGATTGGAAACACTATCTAAAGTGTTCTGAGGGATTGCCGGTTCGATACTCAGAGTCGGTATAATTGAAAAAGGCGACTGACCCACCTGGGGCAAAATGGTTATTTTGTACCGGGTTTGTCGGAATAGACTCAGAATGATCTAGAAAAGTGTTAAAAGGTCAGGAATACTATTAGAAGCATTTTCAGGAGGTTATCGGTTTGATACCCATAGCCGGTGTGGTTCCCGCAAGCACTCAGATGCTGATAGGCAAAATGGTCATTTTGACTAAACGGCCTCGGAATTAGTCTGGAATCGACTAGAAGGAACTTGAACATGTCAAATCGTCTTTGGGACGATCTTGGAAAGTTGGACTTACCGCTATGAGGACTTAGGTACTTTTTTAAGAAGCGTGCCAAAAAAGGCCTAAGGGGTAGTTTGGTCATTTTTTACTAGAGTGGGCTAGCAGGCATTGGTGTTGACCCGGGTTTTGAGTGTTTTTGTCACTCTGACGGTCTGTGACGAGTTGGTTTTCAAAGGTATCTCATCTTTTGGTAAATGTGTCACGCCCAAAAGGCAAATTCAGTCTCATGATATAATGGGTTTGTTGGCAATTCCCAATGTCGACATGTTTACAAGTGTTTCTACCACTCTGACAGTTGCGATGCTTGCGAATGTTTCTACCACTTTGATGGTGCACATTCATTTCGAAGACTACCTGATCTCGAGAAGCTGCTATGGAGACTTCTCGTCTAAGGAATTAACTTTCTTGAAAGACATGCTGAATAATAGACATTCTTCATTGGCGGGCTAGTAGGCACCAAAGGTGGATTGTTCTACCGTCTGGGAGACTTAGGTTCCATCCCTGTCAATAGGTTTGAATGAACTTACCATTTTGAAGAGTTTCTCGAAAAGCATGCTAGACTAGATGGTCTTACTGCCTGAGGGATCAACTTTTTCGAAAGGCGTGCCCGGGTTTGATTTGAATTGGAATTGGACTTGAAATTAGATTTGAGATTTGAAAAAGGGACGTACCGTCTCTAGGAAGAAGTGACAACTAGAATTGGACCGAACAATGTCACAAGGGCATTTTGGTCATTTTACCTCTGTTGGGCCTGGCAGGGCCGCGAAATGTTTGATTAGTTAGATTAAGTCTAGAAAGTTGGTTTTGACTTGAATGTGTCTGTGTGGGTTTGAACACAAGTCTTAACGGACAGGAGATTGCCAAGCGGGCATAAATTGGGTGTTTACAGCTAGGTCAACACTAGTGCTTGCTAGCCCACTCCGGTAAAAAATGACCAAACTACCTTTGGGCCTTTTTGACATGCTTCTCAAGAAAGTACCTAAGTCCTCAAAGTGGTAAGTCTACCATTCCAAGATCAAAATCCCTTATAGTCTATCATGTTCAAAATGCCTTCCAGCCGGTTCCAGATCAATTTTGAGACCATCTAGTCAAAAAGACCATATTACCCCTAGACATCAGATCACCTCAAGGAACCACACCAACTCTGGATATCAAACTAGTTATCTTCCGAGGATGCTTCTAATAGTATTTTCAACCTTCCAACACCTTTTTGGTTCATTCCGAGTCTATTCTAGTCAGTCTAGTATAAAATGACAGTTTTGCCCCTAGTGGGCCATTCGCCTTTTTCAAACCACACCGGCTCTGGGTATCAAACCGGCAACCATTTGGAACACTTTCGATAGTATTTCCAACCTTCGAGCCTTCTCACAAGCCACTCCAAGTCCATTCCAGTGTTTCCCCATTCTAGTTGATCATTTTGCCCCTAGTAGGGCCAGTCAACCTTTTCAACTATTCCGGCTTTGTTTGTTAAATCCATTACCTCTGGGACAGTCTTTCAAGGGTTCATATCTATCCTCGGCCTTCCAGATCATTTCCAGACTTTTCGGAGTCACTTCTAGTGGAGCCAAGCCAAAAATTATATGGTAGTTGGTATAACAGGCGCCCAAATCTTTTACCTTGTGTCCTAAGGGTCGAAAGATACGTTTCTTGTAGCCTTAAAACTTTCCTAAGTGGCTGTAGTGGCACCACTAGTAAATGGCCTAGTGCCACTTCTTGTGGCACCAATGGAAAGTTTGCCCTAGCGCCACTGTAACAGGCGCCAAGGTTGTTTTGATTGCCTATAAATATAGACCCTCCCTCTGCGTAAAAAGGGTTCACAAATTTAGTCTGGAAACTCTGTTTCTCTAAAAACATAGCTTGAAGTCTCTCCAAGCCCTAATTCTCTCAAGCCTCTTCAAGCCCTAACCTCCATACAATCAAACCCTAGCCTCTATATACCTTATACACTCAAACATAAACCTCCAAGCATCCATTGAAGACTCAAGTGCTGCAACTTTAAAGCTCTTAAGATTCAAGTAAAGTAAAGCAAACGAAGCAATTAAAGCAAGAAAAATACGAGGTGAGTTTTCTATTTATTTTTTTTGTAATCCCCTCTCTCCCTTCTCTCTCCTGACCCACTTGGGTTTTCTTCTATTTTAATCCTCATCTTCTACCTCCTCTTCTTGCATGCTTGAAACAAAGAACTCCCCAGCTCATGCCTAGGAAGGACTGTTGAAGGACACTGTGCTGGGGGCTTTCTTTTATTTCAACCTTTGATGATGTGGGTTCAGCCCATATGATTATGTGGTGAAACCTAGCATTGTATGTTCACGACCATATTTCATTGTGCATGTCATATTCATACATCCATTCAAAATTGCATTTAATATCGTTTTCAAACTTGCATTCAAAATATCTTTCTTTCCAACATGTTTTCAAAATCACACTCCTTGGATGATTTTAACCATTCCATGGTTAAGGTTGTTTTAGAAAATGTTATATTCAATGTGAGCATCATGGTCCAAATTTGTTGGTGTAAACCCTAAATTGTTTTTATCAAAATCACAATCCTAAAGTGATTCTAGCCATTCCATGCTTAGGGTTGCTTTAGGAAAGTGTTATATTCAAAGTGATCATTATGGTCCACATTTCAAATCCTAGTTCTTTTCAAAATCACAACCCTAAAATAGTTCTAATTTTTTCATAGTTAGAATCATTTTAAGAAAGTGAGATATTCAAGAGACTTGCAAAAGTCCATATTCAAACATCTTTCCAAATAATTTTGTAAATCTACTTCCTAAAAACTCTTTTCAAATATCTACTTTTCAAAAATTTTTTGTCTTGGAATTCAAGTCAAACCATAGAATCCATGGTTAGGAAACCCTAGTTCCTCTTTTAAAATCATGACTTTCTATTTTCTATATTAAATCATAGATTTCTAAAACCGCTTTTCCTACCAAATCATAGGTTTCCCAATCCAAGATTTCCAAAACTTAACCCTTCCAATTCCATGTGAAATCCAATCTTCCTATTTAGGAAACCAAATCAAATTCTCCAATTTTGGACACAAAATCAAATCATCTATTTTTAGAAATAAAATCTAATCTTCAACCTTAGGCAATAGTAATCGAATATTTCCTAATTCTAAAACTTTTCTAATTTCAAACCTTTCCAAATCTCAACTTTCTAAATTCAACTTATCAAATCTTTTCAAATTCTAAAACTTTTCTAATTTCAAACTTTCAAATCTTATTTCCAAAATTTCAAATCTTTCTAAGTTCAAACCTTTTTTAAATCAGCACTTTCCTATTTTGAAACTTTTCTAATTCAAAAATTTCTAAAATCCAATCTTTTCAAACTCTAACTTTCTAAATTCCTTCAAATCAAATAATCAAGTCAAATATTTATAAGTCTTTTCAAGTCAAGTGTTTCTAAATCAAATCAAACAGTTTACAAACGTTTCTAAATCTCATCTTTCCTAATTCTAAGTTTTCCAAAATCAAACTTTCTAAAATCAAAAATTTTAAGTTCAAATGAAGTCTTTCCAATTCACTTGCATACTTCAAGCCTAGGTTACCTAAGTCTTAGGATGTCTAAACCTTAATTCAACCCTAACCCTAAAGTTAGGAAGCTTCAACTCTTTTCAAAGACTTTTCTAAAAACTGTTTTCAAAACCAAGATAATTTTCAAACTTCAATCTAAGTCAAGATGTTTTTAAAGCTCAACTCAATCTTCCCCAAATCAAGTCTAAGTTCTCCTTCGAAATTCAATCTTTTCAAATCAAAATCAATTTCCAATTAAAGTCGATTCCAAGTTCAATTTTAAATCTAAGTTTGATTTCAAATCAAAGTTCAATCTCCAATCTTCCAATCAAAATTCAAATCAAACTCTTTCCAAATCAAACTTTTCCAAAGACCCCAAAGTGCCTATTTTCAATCAGACCACGAGTCCAAACTACGACTGACCTGATTCCCAATAAAGGGATACGTGGGCAACCCTCATGGGTGCGGTCACACTCTTTTTCAAATTTTCAATTCCACAATCTTTTTTAAAATTTTAATTTCATAATCTTTTTGAAATTTCTAATTCCACAACCTTTTTCAAGTCTCTAACTCCCACAACTTCTTTCAAACTTCAAATCTTTTTTTCAAATCTATTTTCAAAATCAAATCCTTTTCTTGCACTTGCATGTTATGCATCATATCAAACTTCTTGCTAAAATTCTTTTCAAAGTAGATAGTATTGGATATTTGTAAATCGAAGATTCTAAATGAATGAACCTAGGGTGACTAGACATGTAAGTACCGCAAGGGCGGGATAGGGTGATAGCTTAGTGCATCTTCCTTATATGTAACCAACCTCCGAACCTAGAATTACTGTTTTGAAAGACCAAAACAAAGTTATTTTTCAAAAAGGGCTTAAATCTGTCCAAAAGTTGCCAAACAACCTGTTTTCTTTAGAAACCCACTCTTGAGGAAGTTTTTCAAAACCTTTTAAAAAACTCTAAGTTTAATCTTGGGATTGCACTTAGTTTTAGGTGACCTAACTCACCTTAACAAAGTTAGGTGGTAGCTCCAAACTTTCTCCAAAAGCCCTTATTCAAATCAATTTCTAATTCAAACATAGTCGCACTTGTCTTTCTAGGATGATGAGTTCTAATGAGAGAGTACCATTTTTTTCTCACTTATGTGTTTTCTCGAGTGCAAAAAAAGGGGACGCGACAATAGGTGTTGGCTAGAATCAACTCGGCCAATTACCACCCCCTCCACCCTTGCCCATGGCAGCAGCTCCCAGTGAGGCCATGCCAGCTACCATTGGTATCCTCCTCCTGCGAACGACCCAAATCTGGCTCAGAAAAGCTATTCTATAGATCTCCTCAACAACTAGACTTGACATGGCATGGAGAAGCTGAAACTCCCCCCGTCTCACATTATCTACTTATGCATTTTAGGTTATCACTACACCTAGCCAGTCATTCACAATATATGTAGAGAAATGACATTGTACATTATATTTCCAAAAATAGACAAGATTGGGGAGTTTCATTCATCTAATCCTGGACTACATAAAGATCTTTTTGATTACAAAAGGATCCTATCACTACAACAGTTGGAACAAATTCTGATCTAGGTTTAGAGTCATGGGCACCTTCCTCTGTTTATTGTCAATATCACCCATCAAATCCTCCCTTCGATTATGGATCTTCTTCAGACGTTGTTCATACATCTCCAGATGCCTCTCATCTTTAAGGACCTTATTCTCTTTCTTAGCAATGGCTTCTTTCACTAACTTTAATTCCTCAGACAAGCTCTCATTTTCCCTTCCTAGTTCAGTGCTGACTTCCATTTGCACCAAATTGCCCCTCAACCAAGTCACATCAAATTGCAGTTTTTCCATGTTTGCTAGGCTCTTGTTCAATGGTATAAATCTTTAGCCTGCAATTTGCCTAGCTGCTATTGCTCCAACCTCTCCAAATCCAAGATCAAGCCCCATTCAGCTTGTTTTGTAAATGTCTCAGGCGCCTTAGCCAATATATTATGAACTTTAGGCATATACGCCTCTTTTACATTCGCTCAGGCTCTGAGGGTCAATTATTATTTCCCTGCCCTCCTTTTGTAGCTTCAGTAAGCCCTCTTCCAGCACTACTTGGTACTTCACATGAATCGGTATCATGCTCAAAATGGGCTTCACCACAGTTGGCATTTGCTTACTTAGGGTCTCCATATGCTCTTTCTCACAAGCTTCGTAAGCATCATCTCCACTAGAAGCATTATTCTCTTCATTGGAAGATTCTCTATCACCACCTGACGAACTTCCACTCAGGTCAGCATCAAAGCCCATGCTCTCTCCCATTACACAACTTGCCAACATCAATTTAGGCCCCATTGAGCCCACACCCTACCTTGGGCCACCACCAATGTCTTGAGAGGAGCTTCCTATTGTTCTTTTTCCCCCAGACCCACTGGTCTCTCCTTGTTCCAGAGTCACCTTTGGTACTGGCAACTCAACACCTTGCTTTTTTCAGCTCAAGCCCTAATACCTCTCATAAAGTGGTTTCCAGATATGCAGGATCCAGCTCGAATAGATCTTTATCCTTAGTGGTTAGATTAGCAACACCTTTTCCATGATCATGCTCTCCCTTCTTCAAGGGACTCTCCATTTCAGGCATATCTGCGATCTCTTCGGCAGGAGACATATCCATATCAGCAACCACCTTAACAGTCTCCACTTCGGGCCTAATACTTTGCTCTACAGGAAGATCTCATGTAGCCATTACTTCAGGCTTAGTTCGTTCTCCTCTAGCCTCCACTTCAAGCTCAGATCTCTGCTCTTTAGGAAGATCAGCCCTAACCTAAACTTTAGGCTCAGTCCTCTACTCTTCAGGAACATCTCTTGCATCCTCCAATTTAAACTCCACATCTACATCAGTTGGCATTGCTGAATCACTAACTTCTATTTTTGTTTCCTTCGCAAGATATTTGGACGTGTCAACAGGTACGTTCTACTCCATTTTGGTCTCTGAGGCATTAGATTGCCACGCCATTGTGCCATCATCAACAAGTGGCGATCCTACCTACCCCACAGACATCTTGATCTCAAGTTCTGCAGCCAAATTCATATCCAACCCCATCCCCAAATCTTGACCAGATTCCCCAGGTTTCTAAGTGGGTGTTGTCTTTAATGGAGGCACCATCTCAATAAAACCTTTAACCTCATCTTCTAAATTAATGTTATGCCCCTTATTGGCAGATTTTTTAGGTTTCTTCCCCTTTTGGCCAAAGGGTGTCCTTTTAGACGCAGCCTTTTGCTCTTTATGTGTTGCACTCTCCTTTTCTGGGGGAAGAGGCATCTCTTCAACAGAATCCCTTACAACCTTCGCTTTAACTTGGTCTTCTAGCACACCACTACTTTTCACCTTATTTAGTTGCACAATAAGGTATTTCTTCTAGTTAAATTCTAAAACCAAGTTTAAACCACCAAACTTAAAGACAAAGGTTTATAAGCAATGGTATTTACCTTCCTCCTCTTCGGGACACGTTCTCTACCCATGGCTTCTCCCTTGCCTATCTGTTGCTTTGGTTCAGCTTCAGGTTTGCGGATCTTTATGCCAGCGGCCTATACAAATAAGTTCAAGATCTTCAGACTACTTCAACACTCTGACCCTTCAGAAAACACAACAAGGTATACTTGGTCAGGAACTTGTACAGGAACTTTAACCCTGCCTGGCACGCTGTTCCCACCAATGATGGACAAAATGGGGATCCTTGGTTGTACCCCAACTGATGCTCCATTTGATAAGGCTAGTACCCCATCACTTTAAGATCGCTTACCTCGGCAAAGGCTAGTAGACGTCCTCGCATGATCAATAGAATAGTCCCAACTCTCTTTTTAGGTATGGCCTTGTCCTCAATAACTTGTACTGACCAGGTGTCTTCATTATAAGCCTCAAAGAGCACAATGCTAGGGAACAGCTCCACATAGGGCCTAGGAGTGAACTTCTTCTCTTTATCAATCACATCTTTCAGCCTCCCTTAGGGAAGACACCCAGACCATCTAGTCGAGCAGCACATCATTACTGCATTTCCTTAGGCATTCTTGGTGATGCCTTCTCGCGCTTTCGGTGCCACATTCTTAAACCTTTCAAAGAAGAACAGTTGTAAAACTTTGGTGCAAACATATATGGGCATATCATAACAGCCCATAGACAGTTTCATGTTGAACTTGAGACGATCCAATTGATGATATAGTGTCCCAAAAAACAAGGGCCCTAATGCCAAGCGCCAGCCACACAATAGCATCGCAACCAAAGAAAACATAGCATAATTTACCCCATTAGTAAGGGGACTGTCAAAAACATGCCTGGACAACCATGCGTTAAAAATGTCGCCAAATGAATAACGCTCTGCAATCCTAGCCCTGCCTTTTTATGCTCATGATCACCCCTAGCATCATTGTAAGCACCCCATTTTTGATCGCTTGGCAGTCTACAGTTCGTCCAGACTTGCATTCAAGTCAATATGGACATATTCTGAGTCAAATCAACTTTTTAAGTTTAATCTCATCTATACATCGCTTCACAGGCCCATCAGGCCCAAATAAAGGCAAAATGACCTAAATGCCCTTAAGGGCATTGTTCGGTCCAATTCCAAATTAGGCATGTCTTTCTGAAGATGGTAAGTCCCCTTTCTATATTCCAATAAGCGCGTCTTTTCGAAGACGGTAAGTCCCCTTTCCAATTCCATTAGGCACATCTTTCCAAAGACGGTAAATCCCCTTTCCATATTCCAATAAGCGCGTCTTTCCGAAGACGGCAAGTCCCCTTTCTAATTCCAACAGACATGTCTTTCCGAAGACGATAAGTCCCCGTTTCCAACCCGTTTTTTCAATTCTAATTCCAATCCCTCTCTCGAGAAAGTTGATTCCTCAAGACGGTAAGTCTATCCAATCCGGCACATTTTCCAGAGACAATTTCTTCGGAACGGTAAGTCCCTTTAAACTTGTCTATCGGGACGAGACCCCAAGTCCCCTAGATGGAAGAATGGTCCACCTTTAGCACCTGCTAGCCAGCCAATGCTGAAATGTCCATTTCGGCACGCCTTTTTAGAAAGTTGACTTCTCAGGCGCTAAGTCCCTTTAGCAGCTTCCCGAGATTAGGCAATCTTGGCAATGATCGTGAACCGTCAGAGTAGTGGAAGTACTTGTAAACGTTGCAACCGTCAGAGTAGTAGAAATACTCGCAAACAGGTTAATATAGGGAATTGTCAACAAACACTTGTATCACAAGACCACCATCAGAGTGGCGAAAACACTCAAAACCCAGGTCAACACCGGTGCCTGCTAGCCCACTTCGGTGAAAAATGACCAAACTGCCCCTAGGGCCATTTTCCTACACGTTTCTCGAGATAATACCTAAGTCCTCATAATAGTAAATCCATCCTTTCAAGATTGTCTTAAAAGTAATCCGGCATGATTAGGTGCCTTTTAGTTAGTTTCGGGCCAGTTCTGAGACTTTCCGGTCAAGATGACCATTTTGCCCCTAGGCATTTGAATGCCCCGGGAACCACACCAGCTCTGGGTATTAAACCGGTAATCACCCGACAATACTTCTTATAGTATTTCCGACCTTCCTTTATCTCTCCGGATCATTCCGAGTCAGTTTCGGTAAACTTGTTGCAAAATGACCATTTTGCCCCTAGTGGGCCGGTTGCCTTTTTCGGCCGCACCGGCTCTAGGTGTCAAACCGTTAGCCTTTAAATCCCGAGTCTTTTTTCGGGACATTCCGAGTCCATCCCGGTAGCTTTTCGGCCAGGTTGACTGTTTTGCCCCTAATGGCTCGGTCAACCCTTTTGACAATTTTTGTCATCCTTTTTCAAATTCATTACCCCCCGGGACCCTATTCTAAGGGTTCCTGCCCTTTTTCAGCTTTCCGAATCATTCTCGGTCCCTTAAGTCCTTCTCGGGCTTTCCAGAGTCACTCCTAGTGAAGTTAGGCTAAAAATTGCATGGTAGTCACTAGTACAGGCGCCCAAATCTTCCAAAGATACGTTGTTTGCTAACTTAATAAACTTTCCTAAGTTGTTGGTGCCACTAGTAGTGGCACCAAGCCAAAAAATGGCCTAGCGCCACTCCTAGTGGTGCCAAGAGGAAATTTGTCCTGGCGCCACTGCAACAAGCGCTAGGTCATTCCCTTGTCTATAAATACAAAGCCTCCTCCAGCGTGAGAGAGGTCTGCAAACTCGGTCTAAAAGCCCTACTTTTCGATATACAGAGCTTGTAGCCTCTCTAAACCTTAGTCTCCTTAGGTTTTCCAAACCCTAGCCTCCTATACACTCACATACACTTCTATACACTCATACATTAGCCTCCAAAGCCTCGTTTGAAGATTGAAGACAAACTCTTGAAGACTAAAGTGAAGACCGAAGTAAGACAAGCAAAGCAAAGCGCGTAAAGCTAAGAAAAATAAAGAAGACACAAGGTAGGCTTCTTATTTACGTTTACGCATCTTCACCCCTCTCTTCTCTCTCCTAACCCACTTGGGTTTTCTTCTGTTTTAATCCCCTATTTTCTTCCCCCCTTCTTGCATGCTTGAAACAAGGAAATTTCCGGTCCATGTGTAGGATTAGGCTATTGGAAAGTCACCGTGTAGGAGACTTTCTTTTAGTCTAACTGGAGACCACGTGAGTTCGGCCCCCTTGATTATGTGGTGAAGCCTTTAACTTTGTATGTTCACGACCCCAATTTGCATTGTGCATATCATGATCTTGCATTCCTCCATAAGTTTGTTTTAAACTTGTTTTCAAAAGCTTGCATTAAACTTGTTTTCAAAAACTTCCATCAAAATCTTTTTTTTCAAAACTTATTTTCAATATCAAAATCCTAAGGTGATTCTAGCCTTTCCATGGCTAGGGTTGCTTTAGGAAAGTGTTACATTTAAACTGACCAATATGGTCCATATTTTCAAAATATTGTTGTTTTCAAAACCACTATCTTAAAGTGGTTCTAACCTTCTTATTGTTAGAACCGCTTTAAGAAAATGACATATTTTGTATACTTTCTAAAAACTCTCTTTTCAAATCTCTCCTTCTAAAAACCTCTCTTTCAACATACTTTCTAAAAAATCTTCTCAATCTCCTTCTCCAAATTCCTTTCCAAAATTATTTTCAAAAACTCTCTCCAAAAATCTATTTTTCAAAACTTCATTTTCAACTCCTTTCCAAAACACTCTCTTCAAAATTCCTTTCCTAAAAGCACTCCCTAGGTTTCCTTTTTAGAAAACTCTCTCCAATCTCCTTTCCAAAATTGTTTTTCAAAAACTCCTTTCCAAAAACATCTTTCTTAAGAGCTCATTTTCAAAAACGTTTTCCTCAAAGTTCACTCTCCAAAGACGCTCCTTACGTTTCCCTCCTAAACAACTTTTTTTTTTTTTTTCAAAATTCACTTTCTAGAAACTCCTCTCTACGATTTCCTTCCAAAAATCTCTCTTTCTAAGAACTCACTTTCCAAAAACTCTTTCCTTAGACCCTAAGTTAAATCCTAGAACCCACGTTTAGGAAACCCTAATTTTCCTTTCCAAAAACATGATTTCCATTCTCTTACTTTGGCCTCAAAGCCTAGGTTTCCAAAACATTTTATTTTCTACATCAAAACTATATATATTTCCAAAACCTATTTTTTATATCAAAACTATAGTCTTCTCAAAACTAGAATTTCTAAAACTTTATCTTTCCAAATCCATGTCAAATCCAATCTTTCCTTTAGGAAACCAAACCCAATCTCCCCTTTAGGAAACTTGATCCAATCCTCCGTTTTTGGAAACAAAATCAAAACATCTCTTTTTAGAAATCAAATTCAATCCCTTATTTTAGGAAATAGGAATCTCAATCATTCCAAACCCAAATATTTCCTAATTCAACTCCTTCCTAATCTAGTACTTTCCTAAACCTTAAGTTTCCTAAATTTAAACTTTTAAATCTTTCCTTAAACTTTACGCTTTCAAACCTTTCTTAATTCCATCCCTTTCCAAATCTAAGTTTTCAAACCCTTCTTAAACTCAAAACCTTTCCTAATTTCAAGAATTTCTAAAACTTAACCTTTGAATCTTTCTAAAATTCTAAACTTTCCTACACTTCAAATCTTTCCAAATCTAAAACTTTCTAAATTCGAAACTTTTTGAATTCTAAACTTTCCTATTTCAAAACATTCCAAATTCAAAACTTTTCAATTTCAAAATTTTCTTAAAGCAGAATGTTTTCTATTTCAAAACTTTCTTAATCCAACACTTTCCTAAATTGAAACTTTCCTAAAACGAAACTTTCTGAAAATGACATTTTCCTATTTTGAACTTTCCTAAATCGGACCTTTCCTAATTTGAACCCTTCCTAAATCCAATCTTTCTTCGTTGTTCCAAGTCCAACATTTGAGTCAAGTCTTTCTTAATCTCGAGTCCTTTCTAAATCCTATCTTCCTAGGTCTAGGGTCTCTATTCTTTCATTTTAAATTTCAATCTTCTATTCTAAATTCAAATCAAATCCAAATTCCAATTCAATTTCTTTTCCAATTAAACCTTATATTTTCTATCGGACTCTTGTCCGAACTACGACTGACCTGATTCTTCCAAAAGGATACGTAGGCAACCCTCATGGGTGTGGTCACAACCTTTTTCAAGTTTCTATTTCCACAACATTTTTCAAATCTCAAATTCCATAACATTTTTCAAATTTCTGTTTCTACAACTTCTTTCAAATCTCCAATTCTACAATCTTCTTCAAGTTTTCAATTCCATAATCTATTTTTCTGATTTCAAATTTCTATTTTCAATTTCTAAAACTTTCCAATTTCAAATCTATCTTTTCAAATCTCTTTTCTAAAATCAAATCAATTTCTTTTCAAATCTATTTTCCAACTTTCATATCATGCATCATGTCTTTTTAAACATTCTTTTTCTAAAGTGGATAGGATTGGACATTTGTTAGTTAAAGAATCTTATAGGTGAATTTAGAGTAAATAGACATGTAGGTACCACAAGGGCTGGGTAGGGTGATGGCTTAGAGCATCTTCCCTACACGTAACCAACCTCTGAACCTAGGATCACTGTTTTCAAAGACCAAAATGGAGTTTATTTTTAAAAAAGGCTTAAAAGTTTTCCAAAGGTTGCCAAACAACCTATTTTCTTAAAAACCCTCTCTAAAGGTAGTATTTTCAAAAATCATTTTCCAAAACCCTAAGTGTAGTTTTCAGATTGTGCTTAGTTTTTAGGTGACCTAACTCACCTTAATCAAGTTAGGTGGCGACTCCAAATGTTTTCCAAAAGCCCTTTATTAAAACCAATTTTCAATTCAAACCTAGTTGCACTCATTGTTCTAGGAGGGTGAGTTCTAACGAGAGAGTACAGTGTTTTTCCCACTTGTGTGTGTATTCATCGAGTGCGAAAAATCTAGGCGCGACAATCATCACCCTTTAATTTCTTTTCTTCTCGAACATCTCCTCAAAGTCCTTATACTAGTAAATTATCTAGCTTTTGGAGGCATTCTTGAATTTAGCCCTAGATGCCTTAGTAGCTTTGCTCGTGGATGCTTCACCAAATTTCTTTAAGGCTCTACTGTAAGCCACAGTCTTCAAAGCTCGCGCATCGCCTTACTCTAGCAAACCCACTATCCCCAATTTCCTAGCACTATTTTCTACAGGGCATATCACCATATCGCCTAAGATTGGCAATTTTGTCAATACGCTTACATCTTCTAAAAAGGGTATTGTTTCACCCCACCTTGGAGTAAAGGTATGAGCATCCATGCTGCAACGAGAAATTATACTCTCCAACTAAGGCCCACTCCATTTGATCACCAACTTGTAAGTGTAAGCACCCCATTTTTGACTGCTCGGTGGTCTACAGTCTGTCCAGATTTGTATTCAAGTCAATGCAGACATATTTTGAGTCAAATCAACTTTCCAAGTCTAATACTATCTATTCATCGCTTCGCAGGTCCACCAAGTCCAAATAGAAGCAAAATGACCAAAATGCCCTTGTGGGCGTTGTTTGGTCGAATCCCGTAGGCACGTCTTTCTAAAGATGGTAAGTCTCCTTTCCATATTTCCATAAGCGCGTCTTTTCGAAGACAGTAAGTCCCCTTTCCAATTCCAATAGGCATGTCTTTCCAAAGACGGTAAGCCCTCTTTTCCAATTCCAATTCCAATCCCTCTCTCTCGAAAGCTGATTCCTTGAGATGGTAGGTCTATCCAATCCGACACGTTTTTCGAAGAAAGTTTCTTCAGAACTGAAAGTCCCTTTAAACCTGTCGACCGGGACGAGACCCCAAGTCTCTAGATGGTAAAACAGTCTACCTTTGGTGCCTACTAGCCCGCCAATGCTGATATGTCCATTTCGGTATGCCTTTCGAGAAAGTTGACTTCTCAGGCGCTAAGTCCCTTTAGCAGCTTCCCGAGATCAGGCAATCTCGGGAATGATCGCGAACCGTCAGAGTAGCAGAAGTACTCGTAAACATCGCAACCGTCAAAGTAGCGGAAATACTCGCAAGCAAGTCGATATAGGGAATTTCCAAAAAACCCCTGTATCATGAGACCGCCATCAGAGTGTTGGAAACACTCAAAACCCAGGTCAACATCGGTGCCTGCTAGCCCACTTCAGTGAAAAATGACCAAACTGCCCCTAAGGCCATTTTTCGGCATGTTTCTCAAGAACAAACCTAAGTCCTCAGAATGGTAAGTCCACAATTCCAAGATTGTCTTAGAGATGATCCGGCATGTTTAGGTGCCTTCTAGTCAGTTTCGAGTAAATTTTGAGACTTTCTGGTCAAGATGACCATTTTGCCCTTAGGCATTCGAACGCCCCGGGGACCACATCAGTTCTGGTTATCAAATCAGTAATCTCCCGAGAATGCTTTCTATAGTATTCTTGACCTTCCTTTATTTTTTCGGATCATTCCAAGTCAATTCCAGCAAACTCAGTGCAAAATGACCGTTTTGCCCTTAGTGGGCCGGTCGCCTTTTTCTAGCCACACCAACTCTGGGTATCAAACCAGTAACCTCCCGGGACATTTCTAAATAATGTTTCCAAATCTCGAGCCTTCTTCTGGGACATTCTGAGTTCGTCCCGGCAGCTTCCCGACCCGATTGACCGTTTTGCCCCTAATGGCCCGATTAACCTTTCTGACAATTCTTATAATCCTTTTTCAGATCAAATACCTCCAGGACCCTGTACTGAAGGTTCCTACCTTTTTCCAACCTTCCAAGCCATTCCCGGTCCCTTAAATGCTTCCTAGACCTTCCGGAGTCACTCCCAGTGAAGCCGGGCTAAAAATTGCATGGTAGTCACTAGTACAAGTGCCCAAATCTTCTCAAGATACGTTGCTTGCCGACCTTAAAACTTTCCTAAGTGGCGCCAAGCCAATATTTGGCCTGGCGCCAGAAGCATTTTTGGCCTGGCGCCACTGCAACAGGCGCTAGGTCATTCCCTTGTCTATAAATAGAGAGCCTCTTCTAGCGTGAAAAAGGTCCGTAAACTCAATCTAAAAGCCCTGCTCTTCAATATACAGAGCTCATAACCTCCCAAAACCCTAGTCTCTTTTATGTTTTCAAAACCCTAGCCTCCATACACAAACCCTAGCCTCCTATACACTCATACACTCTCATATACTCATACACTAGCCTTCAACCCTCCATTGTAGGCTTGGACTACTGCAACTATGAAGCTTTGAAGATCAAAGACAAACTCTTGAAGACTGAAGTGAAGACCGAAGCAAGACAAGCAAAACAAAGAAGACACAAGGTAGGCTTCTTGTTTACGTTTACGCATCTTCCCCCCTCTCTTCTCTCTCTTAACCCACTTGGGTTTTCTTTTATTTTAATCCTCCATCTTCTTCCCCCCTTTCTTTGCATGCTTGAAACAAGGGACTTCCCGGTCCATGTGTAGGATTAGGCTATTGGAGAGTCACTATGTCGAGAGCTTTCTTTTAGTCTAACCGGAGACCACGTGGGTTTGGCCCCCTTGATTATGTGGTGAAGCCTCAACCTTGTATGTTCACGACCTCAACTTGCATTGTGCATATCATGATCTTGCATTCTTCCAAAATTCGTTTTCAAGCTCGTTTGAAAAACTTGCATTAACATCATTTTCAAACTTGCATAAAAATCTTCTTTTTCAAAACTTGTTTTCAAAATCACAATCCTAGGGTGATTCTAGCCTTTTTATTGCTAGGGTTGCTTTGGGAAAGTGTTACATTTAAAGTGACCAATACGGTCCATATTTTCAAATCCTCGTTGTTTTCAAAACCACTATCTTAAAGTGGTTCTAATCTTCTTATGGTTAGAATCGCTTTAGGAAAGTAAGATATTTTATATACTTTCTAAAAATCTCTTTGCCCAACATACTTTCTAAAAAACTCTCTCCAATCTCCTTTCCAAAATTGTTTTCTAAAAACTCCCTCCAAATATCTATTTTTCAAAAACACTCCCTAGGTCTTCTTTTTAGAAGAACTCTTTCCAAAAATACCTTCTTCGAATTCACTTTCTAAAAACACTCCCTAAACGCTTTCCTAAAAACTCACTTTCCAAAAACTCTTTCCTTAGAGCCTAAGTTAAATCCTAGAACCCACAATTAGAAAACCCTAATTTTCCTTCCCAAAAACATGATTTTCAATCCTTTATTTTTGCCTCAAAACCTAGGTTTGCAAAACCTCTTGTTTTCTACATCAAAATTATATATATTTCCAAAACCTTTTTCTTCATCAAAACTATAGTATTCCAAATCTAAGGTTTTTGAAACTTCCCTTTCCAAATCCATACCAAATCCAATCTTCCCTTTAGGAAACCAAACCCAATCTCCCATTTAGGAAACTAGATCCTATCCTTCATTTTTGAAAATAAAATCAAAACATCTCGTTTTAGAAATAAAATTCAGTCTCTTGTTTTAGAAAATAGGAATCTCAATCCTTCCTAGTCTAAACCTTTCCTAATTCACTCTTTCCTAATCTCATACCTTCATAAACCATAGGTTTTCCAAAACTTTCAAATCTTTCCATAAACATTAAGCTTCCAAATCTTTCCTAATTCAACCCTTTCATAATTTCATCCATTTCCAAATTTCAACTTTCCAAATTCAAAACTTCAAATCTTTCCAAATCTAAAACTTTCTAAACTAAAAACTTTCTTACTTTCAAAACTTTCCTATTTCAAAATATTCTAAATTCAAAACTTTCCTAATTTGAAATCTTTCCTAAAATGAAACTTTCCTAAAACGGAGCTTTCTTATTTCCAAAACTTTCCTAAAAAGAAACTTTCCTAAAACGAAACTTTCCTAATTCGAACCTTTCCTAATTTGAACCCTTCCTAAATCCAATCTTTCCTAATCTTCCAAGTCTAACACTCAACTCAAAGCTTTCCTAAGTCTAAAGTCTTTCTTAAGTCTAGGTTTCCTAAAACCAAGCTTTCTAAAATCAAATCTTTTCCAATCTTCTAATCAAAGTTCAATCTCCCAATCTTCCAATCCAAATTCCATTTCAATTTCTTCTTCCAATCATACCTTCTATTTTTTATCGGACTCTTGTCCGAACTACGACTGACCTGATTTCTCAAAAAGGATACGTAGGCAACTCTCATGAGTGCGGTCACAACTTTTTTCCAATTTCTAATTTTACAAACTTTTTCAACTTCTAGTTCCATAATCTATTTTCAAGTTTCCCATCCCAAATTTCTATTTTCAAATCTCTATTTCCAATTTCTAAAACTTTTCAATTTCAAATCTATCTTTTCAAATATCTTTTTAAATCAAATCAATTTCTTTTCAAATCTATTTCCAAATCTATTTTCTAACTTTCTTTTCTTGCACTTGCATATCATGCATCATTCTTTTTAAAATTCTTTTCAAAGTGGATAGGATTGAACATTTGTTAGTTGAAGACTCTCATAGGTGAACCTAGGGTGAATAGATATGTAGGTACTGCAAGGGCAGGATAGGGTGATGGCTTAGTGCATCTTCCCTACACGTAACCAACCTCTGAACCTAGGATCACTGATTTCGAAAGACCAAAATGAAGTTATTTTCAAAAAAGGGCTTAAATGTTTTCTAAAGGTTGCCAAACAACCTGTCTTCTTAAAAACCCTCTCTTGAGGTAGTATTTTCAAAATCGTTTTCAAAAATCCTAAGTGTAGTCTTCGGATTATGCTTAGTTTTTACGTGACCTAACTCACCTTAATCAAGTTAGGTGGTGACTCCAAATATTTTTCAAAAGCCCTTTATTCAAATCAATTTTCAATTCAAACCTAGTTGCACTCATTCTTCTGGGAGGATGAGCTCTAACGAGAGAGTATAGTGTTTTTCCCGCTTGTGTGTGTATTCCTCGAGTGCTAAAAATCTGGGCGCGATAGCAAGTATTCAGCATTGTGGCACGGATCCCAACCACCTTCAATAGATTATAGTAATTAGGGATTTCCAAGATATCGCCAATCCAAATTTCCAACCCCCCCCCCCCCCAAAGGCACAATAGCTTTCTGTCGCGCCCTAATTTTTTGCACTCGAAAAAGACAAGTGAGAAAAACACAGTGCTCTCTCGTTAGAATTCATCCTCCTAGAAAGACGAGTGCGACTAGGTTTAAATTGAAAAATGATTTGAATAAGGGCTTTTGGAAAACATTTGGAATCGCCCCTTAACTTGATTAAGGTGAGTTAGGTCACCTAAAACTAAGCACAATCCGAAGATTACACTTAAGGTTTTTAAAAAAGGTTTTCAAAAACATCCACAAGAAAGGGTTTTTAAGAAAAGAGGTTGTTTAGCAACCTTTGAAAATATTTAAGCCCTTTTTGAAAAATAACTCATTTTTTGGTCTTTGAAAACAGTGATCTAAGTTCGAAGGTTGCTTACGTGTAGGGAAGTCACACTAAGCCATCACCCTACCCCGCCTTCATGGTACCTACATATCTATTCACCCTAAGTTCACTCATTTGGAAATCTTGATTAATATATGTCTAAAACTATCCACTTTTAAAAAGAACTTTAAAAAAAGAAGTTTGACATGATAAATGTTATACAAGGGCAAGAATTTCACTTTGCTTTTGAAAAGAACTTGATTTGATTTGAAATAGATTTAAAAAGATAGATTTGATTTTGAAAGAAAGTTTTAGAAGTTGGAAATAGAGATTTGAAAATAGATTTTTGGAATTGGAAGTTTGAAAATAGTTATGGAATTGGAAACTTGAAAAAACGTTGTGGAATTGGAGATTTAAAAGAAGTTATGACCGCACCCACGAGGGTTGCCTATGTATCCCTTTTTAGGAATTAGGTCAGCCGTAGTTCGGACAAGAGTTTGATTTGGAAAAGAGGTTTGATTTAAAAAAGGGTTTGATTTGAACTTTGAAGAGAATATTTGAAATCGAACTTGGAATTGACTTTAAACTTGAAAAGCTTGACTTTGGAAAGCTTGGTGTTAGGAAACCTAGACTTAGGAGTGATGGGACTTAAAAAGACTTGAGGTTTAAGAAAGATTTGATTGGAAAGTTTGATTTAGAAAACATGGATAGTTGGAGTCTAGGAAAGATTAAATTTAGAAAATCTTAGTATTAGGAAAGTTTCAAAATAGGAAAGTTCTATTTTAGGAAAGTTTTGAATTAGGAAAGTTTCAATTTTAGGAAGTTTCATTTTAGGAAAGTTTCAATTTTGGAAAGTATCATTTTAGGAAAGGTTTTGAAATTGGAAAGTTTTGAATTTAGAAAGTTTCAACTTAAGAAAGTTTCAAATTTGAAAAGTTTCCTTGTTAAGAAAGATTTGATTAGGTTTGAGAAAGATTTAGAATTTGGAAAGTTTTAGAATTAGGAAAAGTTTGGGTTTTGAAAGATTAAGAAGCTTAAAGTTTAAGGAAAGATTTGAAAGTTTAAGTTTTGGAAACTTAAGATTTCGGAAGGGATGAGATTAGGAAGGATTGGAATTTAAGAAAGATTTGGATTAGGAAGGATTGGGTTTAGGAAAGGTTGAGATTAGGAAAATGTTTGGATTAGGAAAGATTTGATTTCTATTAAAAGATTGGATTTTATTTTCAAAAAGAGATGATTTGATTTTGTTTCCAAAGACGGAGGATTTGATTTGGTTTCCTAAGTTGGAGGACTAGATTTGACATGGAATTAGAAAGGATGGGATTTGGGAGACTTAGATTTCAAAAATATGATTTGACATTGAAAAGTGATTTAGGAAACCTAAGAGTTTGATGTAAGACATAGAATTTTAGAAATCTATGATTTGAAGTGAAAAAGGAAAGTGAAAATTAGGGTTTCTTAATTATTGGCTCTAAGGCTTGACTTGGACTCTGAGGAAAAGAGTTTTTGAAGATTAAATCTTTTGAAGTGAGTTTTTTTGGAAGAAAACTTGAAGAGAGTTTTTAGAAAGTGAATTTTTTAATAGAGCTTTTGGGAAGGAATTTAAAAAGATATTTTAGGAAAGTAAGTTTTTTTAAGGGAATTTTTAGAAAGCTATTTTGGAAAAGAGATTGGAGAGAGTTTTTAGAAAGTACATTGGAGAAGAGACTTTAGAAAGTAGATTTAAAAAAGAAATTTTGGAGAGGATTTAAAAGAGGTTTTGGGAAGTAAGTTTGGAAAAAAATTTGGGAAGGGATTTAAATGTGGACTTTTACAAGTCTCTAAAAATATTTCACTTTCCTAAAATGATTCTAACCATAAAGGGATTATAACCATTCTAGGGTTATGGTTTTGAAAACAATAAAAATTTGAAAATATGGACCATGAAAGTCACTTTAAATGTAATACTTTTCTAAAGCAACCCTAGCCGTAGAAAGGCTAGAATCACCCTAGGATTGTGATTTTGAAAATAAGTTTGGAAAAAGAAAATTTAATGCAAGTTTTGAAAATGACTTTCAAAGCAAGTTTTGAAAACGAGTTTGAAAATAAGTTTAGGAGAGATGCATGATCATGATATGCACAATGCAACTTGAGGTTGTGAACATAGAAGGTTAAAGGTTTTACCACATAATCAAGTGGGCCGAACCCACATGGTCTCCGGTTAGACTAAGAGAAAGCCCCCGACATGGCAACTTTCAATAGCCTAATCCTATACATGAACCGGGTGTAAGCACCCCATTTTTGACCTCTCGGCAGTCTACACTCTATCTAGACTTGTGTTTAAGTCATTGTGAGCATATTCCAATTGAAACCAACTTTCTAAGTTGAAATCCCGTCTGTCCATCGCTTCGTGGGCCCACCAGGCCCAAATAGACGCAAAATAACCAAAATGCCCTTAGGGGCATTATCCTTTCCAATCCCTCTCTCGAGACAGTTTATTCCTCGAGACGGTTCCAATCAAGCGCGACTTTTCGAAGACGGTAAGTCCCCTTTCCAATCCCTATCTTGAGACAGTTTATTCCTCGAGACGGTTCCAATCAGGCGCGTCTTTTCGAAGACGGTAAGTCCCCTTTTTAATCCTTCTCTCGAGATAGTTTATTCCTCGAGACGGTTCCAATCAGGCATATCTTTTCGAAGACGGTAAGTCCCCTTTTCAATCCCTCTCTCGAGACAGTTTATTCCTCGAGACGGTTCCAATTAGGCGCGTCTTTTCGAAGATGGTAAGTCCCCTTCCCAATCCCTCTATCGAGACAATTTATTCCTCGAGACGATTCTAGTCAGGCGCATCTTTTCGAAGACGGTAAGTCCCCTTCCTAATCCCTCTTTCGAGACAGTTTATTCCTCGAGACAGTTCCAATCAGGCACGTCTTTTCAAAGACGATAAGTCCCCTTTCCAATCCCTCTCTCGAGACAGTTTATTTCTTGAGACGGTTCCAAATTAGGCATGTCTTTTCGAAGACGATAAGTCCCCTTTCCAATCCCTCTCGAGAGACAGTTTATTCCTCGAGACGGTTCCAATTCAGGCACGTCTTTTCAAAGACGGTAAAACCCCTTTCCAATCCCTCTCTTGAGATAGTTTATTCCTCGAGAAGGTTCCAATTTAGGCACGTCTTTTCGAAGACCGTAAGTCCCTTTTTTCAATCCTTCTCTCGAGACAGTTTATTCCTCGAGACGGTTCCAATTAAGGCCCCATTAGTAACTTCCCGAGAATGCTTCTTATAGTATTCTCAACCTCACTTTACCTTTTCGGATCATTCCGAGTTAGTTCCGGCAAACCCAGTACAAAATGATCGTTTTGCCCCTGGAGGGCCAGTCACCTTTCCCGACCACACCGGCTCTGGGTATGAGATCGGTAACTTCCCGTGAATGCGTTTTGTAGTGTTCTCAACCTCCCTTTACCTTTTCGGATCATTCCGAGTCAGTTCCGGCAAACTCGATACAAAATAACTGTTTTGCCCCTGGTGGGCCAGTCTCCTTTTCTGACCACACTGGCTCTGGGTATCAAACTGGCAACCTTTGGGAACATTCTGAATAATGTTTTCAAATCTCGAGTCTTTTTCTGGGACAGTCCGAGTTTGTCTCGGCAGCTTTCCAACCCAATCGACCATTTTGCCCCTAACGGCCCAGTCAACCCTTCTAACACATCTTGTCCTCATTTTTTAAGTTAAATACCTCCGGGACACTATTCTAAGTGTTCCTGCTCTTTTTCAGCCTTTTGGATCATCCCCGGTCTTCCAAAATCCTTCTCGGACTTTCCGGAGTCACTCCTAGTAAAGCCAGGCTAAAAATTGCATGGTAGTCACTAGTACAGGCGCCCAAATCTAGTCAAAGATATGTTGCTTGCCGACCTTAAATATTTCCTAAATGGATGGCGCCACTACTAGTGGCGCCAAGCCAAAAATTGGCCTGGCGCCACTCCTAGTGGCGCCAGTGTAAGTTTTGGTCTGGCGCCACTGCAACAAGCGCTAGGTTTGTCCAACCTCTATAAATACAGAGCCTCTTCCAACGTGAGAGAGGTTCACAAACTTAGTCTAAAAATCATATATTTCGATATACAGAGCTCATGCACTCCCTAAACTCTAGCTTCCCTAGGTTTTCCAAACCCTAGCCACCATACACTAAACCCTAGCCTTCTATACACTCATGCACACCCCTATACATTCATACACTAACCTTCAACCCTTCTTCGAAGACTTGAAGAGTTGCAATCTGAAGTTTGAAGATTGAAGGCGGCAATTGAAGATTGAAGACGAAGATCAAGACAAAGACCGAAGACAAGAAAGGCGCGCAAAATAAACAAGACATACGGTAGGCTTTCTATTTAAATTTTCGCACTTCCCCCTCTCTCTTCTCTCTCCTAACCCACTTGGGTTTTCTCTATTTTAATCCCCCATCTCTTTCCTCCCCTTTCTTTGCATGCTTGAAACAAGGGGACTCTCGGTCCATATGTAGGATTAGACTATTAGAGAGTCACCGTGCCGGGGGCTTTCTTCTAGTCTAACCAGAGACCACGTGAGTCTGGCCCTCTTGATTATGTGGTGAAGCCTTAGTCTTGTGTGTTCACGACCCCAAATTTGCATTGTGCATATCATGATCTTGCATCTTCCAAAAACCGTTTTCAAACTCGTTTTCAAAGCTTGCATTAAAGTTGTTTTCAAAATTGCATCAAAATCTTCTTTTTCAAAAACTTGTTTTCAAAATCACAATCCTAGGGTGATTCTAGCCTTTTCATGGCTAGGGTTACTTTAGGAAAGTGTTACATTTAAAGTAACTTTTATGGTCCATATTTTCAAATCTTGTTGTTTTCAAAACCACTTTCTTAAAGTGGTTCTAACCTTCTTATGGTTAGAATCGCTTTAGGAAAGTGAGATGTTTTTATACTTTCCAAAAAACTCTCCTTTTAAAAGTCTCTCTTTTTAAAACCCTCTTTCTCAATATGATTTCTAAAAACTCTTCTCTCCAAAATTGTTTTTAAAAACTCCCTCCAAAAAATTTATTTTACAAAACTTCTCTTTTCAAACTCCTTTCCAAAACACTCTCCTCAAAATTCACTTTCCTAAAAACTCTTTCCTAAAAGCTTCTTCCAAAATCTTGTTTTCAAAACTCTTTCAAAGTTTTACTTTCCAAAAACTTCTTTCCTAAAATTCTTTTCAAAATACGCTTTCTAAAAAACTCCTCTTTAGAATCTTCATCCAAAATCTTCGTTTCTAAAAAAACACATTCCAAAAACTCTTTTCTTAGAGCCCCAAGTCAAGCCCTAGAACCCACAATTAGGAAACCCTAATTTTCTTTCCAAAAACATGATTTTCAATCTTGCCCTAAACCTAGGTTTCCAAAACCTCTTGTTTTCTACATCAAAACTATACATATTTCCAAAACCTCTTTTTTACGTCAAAACTATAGCTTTCCAAATCTAGGGTTTCTAAAACTTCCCATTTCCAAATCCTTGCCAAATTAAATCTCTCGTTTAGGAAACTAGATCCTATCCTCCGTTTTTGGAAACAAAATCAAACTTTCTCTTTTAGAAACAAAATCCAACCCCTTCCTAATCCAAATCTTTCCTAATTCAAATCCTTTCTAATCTTCTACTTTCCTAAATCCTAAGTTTCCAAAACTTGAACATAAAAATCTTTCCTAAATTTTAAAACTCAAAATCTAAATCTTTCCTAATTCAAATCTTTCCTAATTTTCTACCTTCCTAAACCATAAGTTTCCTAAACCTAAACTTTAAATCTTTCCTTAAATTTCAAAATCCAAATATTTCCTAAATCGAATCCTTCCTAACCCTCCACTTTCCTGAACCTTAAGTTTCCAAAACTTGAACATAAAAATCTTTCCTAAAATTCTAAAATTCAACCCTTTCCTAGTTCTACCGTCTTTTTAAATCTTAACTTTTCAAACCTAAGTTTTCAAACATTTCCTAAATTCAAACCTTTCCTAATTTCAAGATTTTCTAAAATTCAAACTCCAAAACTTTCTAAATCTTAAACTTTCCAAATTTCAAAACTTTCTAAACTCAAAACTTTCTTATTTTCAAAGCTTCCTTGTTTTCTAAACTTTCTTAATTTCAAAACCTTCCTAATTTAAAATCTTTCTAAAATTCTAAACTTTCCAAATTCAAAACTTTCTTAACTTGAAACTTTCCAAATTCTAAACCTTTCTTAATCTAAACTTTTCATAATTCAAAACATTTCTAAATTCAACACTTTCCTATTTCAAAATCTTTCCTAAAACAACACTTTCCTAATTTCGAAACTTTCCAAAAAATAAAACTTTCCAAATTCGAAACTTTCCAAATTCAAACCTTTCCTAATTCCAATTTTTCTCCAATCTTCCAAGTCTAATATTCAAGTCAATTCTTTTTCAAAATCTTTTCAAGTCAAATCCAATTCTTCTTTTTGAAGTTCTTAAGTCTAGGTTTCCTAAAACCGAGTCTTTCAAAACCAATCTTTTTAAATCTTCCAATCAAAGTTCAATCTCTCCATCTTCTAATTCAATTTCCAATTCAATCTCTTTTCCAAACCAACTCTTCTATCTTCAATCGGACTCTTGTCCGAACTACGACTGACCTGATTCCTCCAAAAGGATACGTAGGCAACCTCATGGGTGCGGTCTCCACATTTTTCAAATTTCCAATTCCACAACTTCTTTCAAATTTCAAATTCCCCCATATTTTCCAAATTTCAAATTCCAAAATCTTTCCAAATCTCCAATTTATTTTCAAATTTCCAATTTCAAATTTCTATTTTCAAATCTCTACTTTCAATTTTCAAAACTTTTCAATTTCAAATCTATCCAATTTCAAATCTCTTTCAAATCAAATTAATTTCTTTTCAAATTTATTTCCAAATCTATTCTCCAACTCCCTCTTATTTTGCACTTGCATCCCATGCATCATTTCTTTTCAAACATTGTTTTTCAAAGTGGATAAGATTGAACATTAGTTAGTTAAAGACTTTCATAGGTGAATCTAGGGTAGATTGACATGTAGGTACCGAAAGGGCGGGGTAGGGTGATGGCTTAGTGCGTCTTCCCTATACGTAACCAACCTCTGAACCTAGAATCACTGTTTTCATAGACCAAAAAGGAGTTATTTTTCAAAAAGGGCTAAATGTTTTCCAAAGGTTGCCAAACAACCTGTTTTTCTTAAAAACCTTCTCTTGAGGTGGTATTTTCATAAACCTTTTCTAAAAACCTTAAGTGTAGTCTTCGGATTATTCTTAGTTTTTAGGTGTCCTAACTCACCTTAATCAAGTTAGGTGGCGACTCCAAACTTTTTCCAAAAGCCCTTTATTCAAATCAATTTTCAAATTCAAACCTAGTCGCACTCATTCTTCTAGGAGAGTGAGTTCTAATGAGAGAGTACAACATTTTTTCCGCTTGTGTGAGTATTCTCCGAGTGCGAAAAATCTGGGTGCGACACCGGGGAGCCCCTTGTTTCAAGCATGCAAGAAAGAGGGATAGAAGATGAGGATTAAAATCGAAGAAAGCCCAAGTGGGTTAGGAAAGAGAGGAGAGAAGGGGGAATTGCATAAACGTAAATAGGAAGCCTACCTTGTGTCTTCTTTGTTTTGCTTGCTTTATTTACTTTGTTTTACTTTGGTCTTCGAGAGCTTGCTTTGGTCTTCGGGAGCTTCCAAGTTACAGCACTTCAAGTCTTCAATGGAGGCTTCAGAGGCTACTATATTAGTGTATGTATGCTAGGGTTTAGTGTATGGGGACTAGGGTTTGGATAACCTAAAGACAACAAGGGTTTGGAAGGGCTTTGAGCTTTATATATCAAAAAGAAGTGTTTTTGAATTGAGTTTGCGGACCTTTTTCACACTAGAGGAGGCTCCGTATTTATAGACAAAAAATTGAACTGGCGCTTGATGCAATGGTGCCAGGCAAAACTTTATACTGGCGCCACTAGGAGTGGCGCTAGGCCATTTTTTGGTTTGTAATGGTGCCAGCCACTTAGGAAACTTTTAAGGTCGGTAAGCAATGTATCTTTCAAATATTTAGCTGCATGTACTAGTGACTACCATGCAATTTTTAGCCTGGCTTCACTAGGAGTGACTCTGGAGAGTCCGAGAATGATTTAGGGGTCGGGAAAGGCCCAGAAGATCGGAAAGGGACAAGAACCCTTAGAATAGTGTCTCAGGGGTAGTAGACTTGAAAAATGATGTCAAGATTTGTTAGAAGGGTTGACCAGGCCATTAAGGACAAAACGGTTAATTGGGCCAAAAAGTTGTAGGGATAGACTTAGAATACCTCGGAACAAGACTCAAGGCTTGGAAACATCACCTAGAATGTTTTAAGAGGTTACCGGTTTGATACCCAAAGCCAGTGTGGTTAGAAAAGGTGACCGACCCACTGAGGGTAAAACGATCATTTTGTATCAAGTTTACTCGAACTGTCCCAGAATGATTAAGAAATGCATCGAATGATCAGGAATACTAATAAAAGCATCATAAGGGTTACTAGTTTAATACCCAGAGCCGGTATGGTTCCCAAGGCGCTCGAATGCCTAGGGGCAAAATGGTCATTTTGACCGGGAGGTCTCGAAATTGGCCCGAAACCAACTAAAAGGCACTTAAACATGCCAGATCGTCTGTGGGATGATCCTAAAAGGGTGGACTTATCGTTCTGAGGACTTTGGTACTTTCTCAAGAAACATGCCGGAAAGCCCTAAGGGCAGTTTGGTCATTTTTCACCAGAGTGGGCTAGCAGGCACTGGTGTTGACCTGGGTTTTGAGTGTTTCCGTCACTTTGACAGTGGTTCCGTGACATAGGGGTTTGTTGGAAATTCACAATGTCGACCTGTTTACGAGTGTTTCTGCCATTCTGACGGTTCGCGATCATTCCAGAGACAACCTGATCTTGGGAAGTTGCTAGGTATACTAATCACCTGAGGAATCAACTTTCTTGAAAGGCATGCCGAAATGGATATTCTTCATTGGCAGGCTAGCAGGCGCCAAAGGTGGACCGTTCTACCATCTCGGGGACTTGGGGTCTCGTCCCAATCAATAGGTTTGAAGGGACTTACCGTTCCAAAGATTTTTCTCAAAAAAGTGCTAAACTGGATGGACTTACCGTCTTAAGGGATCAACTTTCTTGAAAGGCGTGCTAGACTTAATTTGAACTGAAATTGGACTGGAATTGGATTTGAACTGGAATTGGACAGGAATTAGATTTGAATTGAAACTGAGATTGAAAAGGGGACTTACCGTCTTCGAGAAGACGTGCCTACTTGAATTGGACTGTATAATGCCCTAAGGGCATTTTGGTTATTTTGGCTCTATTTGGGCCCAGTGAGCCCGCGAAGCAATCAATTGATTGGATTATGTATGGAAAATTGGTTTGAACTAGAATATGTCCATATTGACTTGAATACAAGTTTGGACGGACTGGAGACTACTGAGCAAGCAAAAATGGGGTGCTTACACTTTCCCAAGTCAGGAATGAGTATAGGAAAACGCTTCTTTCAACCCCCAAGTCGCAGTATCGAATTGTCTCTAATCAAGCCTGCGGCAGTGGCATCAGCCTCCTTAAAGTCCAATACCGAAGATTCGCCTGTGGTGGGCCCCTTAATAGAAAATGCCTCCACGGAAGACCATAATTAGTCCCCGTCGCCCAAGAATGGTGCTCTACACCAATATTTTGAGCCCAACACCGATGGAGGAGCTCCGCTCTTTCCCTTCTTGAGACCCTTCTATTGGCTCGAAACAATAACCCAAGAAGGGGGGTGAATTGGGTTTTCAAAAATTAAGGGAATAAAACCAATATACAAAATATTAAAATGAGTGGAACAATAAATTAAGGTAGGATATGAATGTAAGCCATTCAATGCAATGATGCAGGCAAGATAATGTAGTGCAGAAAATAAAATAGAGCAAGGAAGACACCGAGATTTTACAAAGGTTCAACGTCCCTTTGCCTACGTCCTCTCTTCCTTGATTCCTTCAAGGGGATCCTCTACTTTGTAAAAGTCTTCTTTACACAGCTTGATGTTTCTCCAAGTGCCAACTCACTTTTTACACGAGTTTATGCCAAACTCTCAAATCCCAAGTGATTTTGTCCAAGATTCACTCAAACTTACAAGTGTTTTTGCTCAAGAACACTCAAACTTATAGGTTACAAACCAACCTAAGAGTAATGAAGGAGTTTAGTACAGAGGGAACAAGAGAAATATTGCAGTGAAGAGCAGAGTATATCTTTGAATCTGGTGTATGACCTTTTTGATATTGTTTGCTTCTCTATAAATGCTTTAGAGAGTTTGTATTTATAGCCTTGTATCTATTCCAACCATTAGAGAGTGGAGGGAGTGCATTTAATGCGAACTGAGTGCTACAGAACGTTTAAAAAAGTTATTGTTACTGCCCAGATTTAATGCAAACTGTGTCGACTCTTGTTGTGGATGTTGACACTTGATGCTTTAATTCTCTTCCCTTCTTCGTCCAGGTGTTGACACTTGTTGCTTCAGTTCTCCTTACCTAATGTCTTTGGAATTAGGTTTCAGCAACTCTGAAACTGGGTGTTGATACTTATTATAGACCTTTTCAATGTATGTGCCATGTTAGGTTTGTGTGTACCACAGACATTAACCTTTAGAGGCTTTACCTGATATCCTAGTTTCTTTTTCTTCTTTTCTTTTTAGTTTCTTTTCTCTTCCATTAGAACTTTCTTGTAGTTTTACTTGGCATTTTCTTATGTTGTAACTCCTTGAAGATTTTATAGAGGTGATATGGATTTATTACTTGGTGTAAATGGGCAATAAATTTCTTCTCTGCCAAATGAAATGAAATGATTGAACTATTCTGTTTGAGCTCTAAAGACATTTGAAACTACAGTAAAATTATTATTTTGAGACAATTGCAAGTCTGTTGTGAGAAAATGGATTTATCACTAAAAGTGGCACGCATAATGTGACAAATTAATTCGTCAACATAAATAGGTCTATAGGCTTAATGACTCTAATATAACAAAACTGTTTGACAATACAAATAGACATATTGCGACAAACATATTGTCACAATAGCTTAAACCTCTTCTTCACCATATCACATTCTTATTGTGACAAAAGGATTTTGTCGCGCCCAGATTTTTTGCACTCGAGGAATACTCACCCAAGCGGGAAAAATGTTGTACTCTCTCGTTAGAACTCACCCTCCTAAAAGAATGAGTGCGACTAGGTTTGAATTGAAAATAAGTTTGAAATAAAGGGCTTTCGCAAAAGATTCGGAGTCGCCACCTAACTTGATTAAGGTGAGTTAGGTCACCCAAAAAAAAACTAAGAATAATCCGAAGACTACACTTAGGGTTTTTAGAAAAAGGTTTTTGAAAATATCTCCTCAAGAGAGGGTTTTTCAGAAAACAGGTTGTTTGGCAACCTTTGGAAAACATTTAGCCCTTTTTAGAAAAATGACTCCTTTTTGGTCTTTGAAATCAGTGATCTAGGTTCGGAGGTTGGTTACGTGTAAGGAAGACGCACTAAGCTATCACCCTACCCCGCCCTTTCGGTACCTACATGCCAATCTACCCTAAATTTACCTATGGGAGTCTTCAACTAACTAATGGACAACCCTATTCACTTTGAAAAACAATGTTTGAAAACTATGATGCATGATATGCAAGTGCAAGATAAGAGAATGGAAAGATAGATTTGAAAAGAAGTTGGATTTGATTTGAAAGAGATTTGAAGAAATAGAATTGAAATTGAAAAGCTTGAAAACTTGGAAATAGGAATTTGAAAATAGAAATTCTGAAATTGAAATTTGAGATTTGAGAAGATTTTGAAAACCACACCCATGAGGGTGGAATTGAAAGTTTGAAAAGTATTGTGACCGCACCTATGAAGGTTGCCTACGTATCCCTTTGGGGGAATCAGGTCAGTCGTAGTTCGGACCGGAGTCCGATTGAAAAAAGAAGAGTTGATTGAAAGAGAGAGATTGAATTGGAATTTGGATTTGATTTGAACTTAGAAAAGAAGATTGAAATTGAGAAGAAGATTGGACTTTGATTTGAAGAGATTGATTTTTGAAAAACTTGGTTTTGGAAAGATGGAGGTTTAGGAAACCTAGACTTAGGAAAGGTAGGAGACCTAGGAAAGACTTGAGATTAAGAAAGATTGGATTGGAATGTTGGATTTGGAGGATTTGAAAAGATTTGGAAACTTGGAATTTAGGAAAGATTTGGATTAGGAAAGTTTCAAATTAGGAAAGTGTTATTTTTGGAAAGTTTCATTTTTGGAAAGTTTTGAAATGGGAAAATATTGAATTTAGAAATGCTTTAAATTAGGAAAAGTTCAGTTTAGGAAAGACTTAGAATTTAGAAAGTTTCAAGTTAAGAAAGTTTTGAATTTTGGAATGTTTCGAAAAAGGGAAGTTTTGAAAGTGGGAAAGTTTGAATTTAGAAAGGTTTTGAAAAAGGAAAGTTTTCGATTTAGGAAATGTTTGAATTAAGAAAGTTTCAACTTAAGAAAGTCTTAAATTAGGAAAGTTTTGAGTTTAGAAAAATCTTAGATTTGGAAAGATTTGAAGTTTAAGAAAGTTTAAGAATTTAGAAAGATTTGAAACTTAGAAAGTTTAAGATTTAGAAAGTCTTAGAGTTTTAGAAAATCTTGAGATTAGGAAAGGGTTGAATTAGGACAGATTTGAAAATTGAGTTTTAAAGCTTAGGAAAGATTTTTATGTTCAAGTTTTGGGAACTTAAGGTTTAGGAAAGTGGAAGTTTAGGAAAGATTTAGATTTTGAAATTTAAGGAAAGATTTAAAGTTTGGGTTTAGGAAACTTATGGCTTAGGAAGGAATTGAATTAAGAAAGGTTTGGGATTAGGAGGGATTGGATTTGGGTTTCTAAAGGAGAAAGGTTTGATTTTGTTTCCAAAAACGGAGGATAGGATCTAGTTTCCTAAACGGGTAGATTTGATTTGGTTTCCTAAAGGGAAGATAGGATTTGACAAGGATTTGGAAAGGGGGATTCTAGAAACCCTAGTTTTGGAAAATTATAGTTTTGACGTAGAAAAGAGGTTTTGGAAACATGTATAGTTTGGATGTGAAAACAAGAGGTTTTGGAAACCTAGGTTTGGATGTGAAAACAAGAGGTTTTGGAAACCTAGGTTTGGGGCAAAGTTTGAAAATCATATTTTTGGAAAGAAAACTAGGGTTTCCTAATTGTGGGTTCTAGGGTTTGGTTTGGGCTCTAAGGAAAGAATTTTTGGAAAACGCGTTTTTGGAAACGAAGGTTTTCTAGAAGGGAACCCTAGGAAGGAGTTTTTTGGAAAGCATGTTTTTGGAAACGTAGAGTTTAGAAAGAAAATCCTATAGGGGAATTTCTAGAAGGAAGATTCCGGGAAGAGAGTTTTTAGAAAGATTTTTAGGGAGTGTTTTTAGAAAGGTGGATCTAGGGAATGTTTTTAGAAGGTGAATTTTGAGGAGAGGATTTTGGAAAGGAGTCGAAAAAGAGAGTTTTTGAAAAAGAGATTTCGAAAGGGAGTTTTTGAAATCAATTTTGAAGAGGGGAGTTTTAGGAAAGTATGTTGAAAAAGAGATTTTTAGGAAGAGATTTTTGAAGAAAGAGTTTTTAGAAGGTGTAAAAACATCTCACTTTCCTAAAGCAATTCTAACCATAAGAAGGCTAAAACCACTTTAAGAAAGTGGTTTTGAAAACAAGGTTTGAAAATATAGACCAAAAGGCCACTTTTAATATAACACTTTCCTAAAGCAACCCTAGCCATGGAAAGGCTAGAATCACTCTAGGATTGTGATTTTGAAAACATGTTTTTGAGAAAGAGCTTTTGATGCAATTTTGAAAACAAGTTTGAAAACGATTTTTGAAAATAACTTTTTGAAAACGAATTTTGGACGATGCAAGACTATGATATGCACAATGCAATTTGGGGTCGTGAACATACAAGGCTAAGGCTTCACCACATAATCAAGGGGGCCGGACCCACGTGGTCTTTGGTTAGACTAGAAGAAAGCCCCCGACACGGTGACTTTCCCATAGTCCAATCCTACACATGGACCGGGAATCCCCTTGTTTCAAGCATGCAAAGAAAACGGGGGAAAGAGATGGGGGATTAAAATAGAGAAAACCCAAGTGGGTTGGAGAGAGAAGAGAGAGGGGGGAAGTGCAGAAAATTAAATAGAGAGCCTACCTTGTTTCTTGTTTATTTTGCGCGCCGTGCAGTCTTCGGTCTTCGGTCTTCGGTCTTGATCTTCACCCTCAGTCTTCAAGGATTGTCTTCAGGCTTTGAATGGCTGCTCTTCAAGTCTTGAGAGAGTGGTTGAAGGCTAGTGTATGGAGTGTATAAGGGTGTGTATGAGTGTATAGGAGGCTAGGGTTTGTGTAGGGTGGCTAGGGTTTAGAAAACCTAGGGAGGCTAGGGTTTTTGAGGTGCTCGAGCTCTGTATATCGAATTGTGTGATTTTTAGGTTAAGTTTGCAGACCCCTTTCACATTGAACGAGGCTCTGTATATATAGAAGCTGGACAAGCCTGGCGCCTGTTGCAGTGGCGCCAGGGCAAAATTTACACTGGCGCCACTAGTAGTGGCGCCAGGCCATTTTTTGGCTTGGCGCCACTGCTAGTGGCGCCAGCCATTTACGAAACAATTAAGGTCAGCAAGCAACGTATCTTTGACTAGATTTGGGCGCCTGTACTAGTGACTACCATGTAAATTTTAGCTTGGCTTCACTAGGAGTGACTCCGAAAAGTTCGGGAATGATTTGAAGGAGCCGGGAGTGACCCGGAAGGCCGGAAAGGAGCAGGAACACTTAAAATGGTGTCCTGGAGGTATTTGACTTGAAAAGTGAGGACAACATGTGTCAGAAAGGTTGACCGAGCCTTTAGGGGCAAAACGGTCAATCTAACTGCGAAACTGCCGGGACAGACTCAAACTATCCCGGAAAAAGACTTGGGATCTGGAAACATTATTTATAATGTCCCCAGAGGTTTCCGGTTTGATTCCCAGGGCCGGCGTGGTTGGAAATGGAGACCGGCCCACCAGGGGCAAAATGGTCATTTTGTACCAGGTTTGCCGGAACTAACTCAGAATGGTCTGGAAAGGTAACGGAAGGTCGAGAACACTATAAAAAGTATTCTCAGGACATTACCGGTTTAATACCCAGAGCCGGTGTGGTCGGAAATGGAGATCGGCCCACCAAGGGCAAAACGGTCATTTTGTACCGGGTTTACCGGAACTGACTCGGAATGATCCGGAAAAGTAAAGAAAGATTGAGAATACTATAAAAAGTATTCTCGGGAGGTTACCAGTTTGATACCCAAAGCCGGTGTGGTTTCCGGGGCATTCGGATGCTTAGGGGCAAAATGGTCATCTTGACCGAAGAGTCTCGGAAAAGGTCCTAAGGGTAGTCTGGTCCTTTTTCACCGAAGTGAGCTGACAAACACGGGTATTGACCTAGGTTTTGAGTGTTTTCGCCACTCTAACTGTGTGAGTATTTCTGCTACTCGGACGGGGTTGAAGATTTGTGAGTATTTCCGCTACTCGGACGGGGTTGATGATTTGTGAGTATTTCTGCTACTCTAACGGTGTGAGTATTTCCGCTACCCGGACGGGGTTGAAGATTTGTGAGTATTTCCGCTACTCTAACGGTGTGAGTATTTCCGCTACTCGGACGGGATTGATGATTTATGAGTATTTCCGCTACTCGGACGGGATTGATGATTTGTGAGTATTTCCGCTACTCTAACGGTGTGAGTATTTCCGCTACCCGGACGGGGTTGAAGATTTGTGAGTATTTCCGCTACTCTAACGGTGTGAGTATTTCCGCTACTCGGACGGGATTGATGATTTGTGAGTATTTCCGCTACTCTAACGGTGTGAGTATTTCCGCTACCCGGACGGGGTTGAAGATTTGTGAGTATTTCCGCTACTCTAACGGTGTGAGTATTTCCGCTACTCGGACGGGATTGATGATTTGTGAGTATTTCCGCTACTCTAACGGTGTGAGTATTTCCGCTACCCGGACGGGGTTGAAGATTTGTGAGTATTTCCGCTACTCTAACGGTGTGAGTATTTCCGCTACTCGGACGGGATTGATGATTTGTGAGTATTTCCGCTACTCTAACGGTGTGAGTATTTCCGCTACCCGGACGGGGTTGAAGATTTGTGAGTATTTCCGCTACTCTAACGGTGTGAGTATTTCCGCTACTCGGACGGGATTGATGATTTATGAGTATTTCCGCTACTCTAACGGTTGAGTATTTCCGCTACTCTAACGGCTCTGTGAGTATTTCCGCTACTCTAACGGTTGAGTATTTCCGCTACTCTAACGGCTCTGTGAGTATTTCCGCTACTCTAACGGTTGAGTGAGTAGTTTTGCTACTCGAACCGTCTCGAGGAATAAATTGTCTTGAGAGAGGGATTGGAATTGGAATAAGAAAGGACAATGCCCCTAAGGGCATTTTGATCATTTTGCCTCTGTTTGGGCCTGATAGGCCCGCGAAGCGATGGACAGACGGAATTTGGACTAGAGGATTGGTTTCGATTGGAATATATCCACAATGACTTGAAAACAAGTCTGGACGGAGTGTAGACTGCCGAGCGGTCAAAAATGGGGTGGTTACAGATTTGTCACCATAAATAGATTTTATTGTGACCAAAAAATATTTGTCATAAAAAGTTATGCCAATTGTGATGAATTTTTTGTCCGAGACATATTGTGCCAATTTTTTTTTTTTTTATCACCATATGTTCCTATAGAACGTACTTCTTGTGACAAAGGTATAGGTATAATGACGAAATATTTTATTTATTGTGATGAAATATTTTATCACTACTTGTATTGTTATTATGACAAAACTCTTTTGTCACCACAAATTTATGCTTATAGTGACGAATTGTTAGTTTTGTCACAATAGACTTAGTACGACGAGCTTATTGTGACAAGCTAGTGATGCATTGTTTTTGTCAAAATAAGTCTATTGTGAGAAAAACTTGACATCTTGTGACAAAAAATTTCATAGCAAAAGACTGATTTTGTTGTAGTGAGATCTTCCTTTCTGAGCTCTTTGGAATCAAGTGTCAGCACCTTTAATGAGGGTGTCAATACTTGCTACTTGACTTACTCTTCCTAACCTTACTGGAATTAAGTGTTAGCACCTCTTGAACCAAGTGTCAGTACTTGTTGTTTTCAAGTTTAGTTCTTCAAGGTCAAAAGTCCAAAAGGTGTCAGCTCCTATAAGAGGTGTCAACACTTTTGTTTCTTCAAGCTTTTTTCTTTTTAACTTATCCAAATTGCTTCAGTCATTTTAGTAGCTTCTTCAATTAATCCATTAAGGCTTTCATTGCTTCAATTCTTTAAAACTCCTTCTTCAAATAAACTTGAAAACATGTAGAGCACCTTCAATCTCTTAAATTTGATCCATTAATTTCTTTTTAAGGTACCTCTATTTATCTTCAAGTTCTTAACTCCATCATGGTAAGCTTCCAAAGCTTCTCTTCCTTTCTTTAATGTTTGTTCATCACTATAAGCACTTGTTCTTAACTTTTTCAAAAATAAGATTATTCAAATATTTTTCTTGTACGGCTGACCAACCAATCATCTAGTGCATTTAAGCTCATTTGTCAATCTTTCATACTTTAAACTTCAAACCAACTTCTCACAATGATTATTCTTAAACAAGGAATGAGATGAAAATAATAAATAGATTTCTGTACATAAGCTAAATTTATTAGTAAAACAATATAATGTTTTTTTATCATCAAAATGAAGGCATGGAGTCAACAATCTTTCCTTTTTTGATGATGACAAAACTATAAGCAATATAAGCATAGAATGAATTGCTCTCACTTAGTCTAAAAGAAAATCAACAAGATAACAAAGTAAGAATAATCAATGTCAATCAAAATTTCCTTTTTCTCACAATTTTCTTTTTCTTCTCTGCCTTTCTCATGTAATCCATGCTTTACCTTCTTCTATACTTCTCTCCCTTTTTTTCATGTAATCAAATACATCTTCCTTTGTATTAACACATCAACATACTTTACATTCTTCTATACTTCTCCCCCTTTTTATCAATCCATCAAAAAGAGATATAAATTGTATTAAAAAGATAGGTACAATAACAAAGAAAAATATTAACATATGGAATAATTGTTATTAGGAGTTAAATTAACGAATAAGACATTTAATCCATCAAAATCAAGAAGAATAATAAGCATCCAAACATATACTAGCATGTAAAATATCAAAAACAAATGATAGTCATTCAACATTTACAAAATATTGCAAATCAAAATAAATTTTCTTTAAGATCACAACCCATGTACTTGGCAAATTTAAATGCAGAGATGTAATTCTAATGCAAAAGAGGCTTTGGAGAGTTTGGAAGTTAAGGTTCTTGGGATGTTTTGGCAAAAGAGGCTTAAGAGATTTGAGTGGGAGTGATAGGCTGAACTTTTGTAGGTGACATCAAGTATAACCTTCTCACTATTTAAGGGTGAAGTGCTTTTTCCTCTTCAGAGGAACTGATGCTTGAGTCCCTTTTTGCTTTGTTGGAGTGTAGCTCATAGTAATGCCCTTGCAATTTCTTCTTTTACCTTATTGGCCATAGCCACATTCTTTTGATTCATTCTCATCACCTTGTTCTCCACAATCGTAAGCCTTGTAATTCCATTATCCACTTTGGTGTTCAGTTGAGTGAACATATTCTCTTGATATTCCTTCATCTTCTTCATCATGCCCATTAGGACATTTATTTGTCAATTTTCAGATTTTGTCATCATGGAAAGAATTTGCTTTGCAACTCTTGAAGTTTCTTCTCTGGCTTCAGAAGTTCCTCTTGATAGGAGTATCCTCCCCCTCAAAATGATATCAAGTTCTTGTTTTTTCTTGCTTCAAAAATCAAACTTTAATTTCTTCATTTGATTCATATCCCATTCTCCTCAATGATCAAAAACATATTCAAATTTCTTCCATCTTTTTTTGATAATTTTTTTAGAGGAGTATCAAGTTCATACCTTTTCTTTGCAAATTTCTTCTCAAAATAAGGATTATTTTCCAGCTAATCATTCTCTTCTTTTTCAATAATATTTCTTTGACATTTGAGAAGATTCAACCATCTTTTTTCTCTTCTTGCTTCTCATTTTCAGTGTACCAGATTTCATTGTTTCCTTTTTCAAAGCTTTCTCCTTGACCTCTTTCTTCTTTGTGAGAGGTTGGGTAAATAATGGTTGATTTGGAAAATATGAGAGGCAAAAGTCATTCTTGGTGTTTGAAAATGCCACTGATGAAGATTGGATGATGACAAGGATTAAAATCTATGCAAAAAGTATGTATAATGTATGTAGAGGTGTCGAAATTTGTTATAGGTGTTAACATATTGAGCTTGTGAAAAACGTTTTTGGCCCTTTTTATCAATCATGCTTCTACAAATTTTACTATCAAGGGGAGTACCTTTTTCATGACCATCCAACTTGGTTAATGGGATTGCTTAATAGATTGGAGTTCCCAATATCAAACCTTTTTATTATCATTCAAATTCACTAAGCCTCAATCCTTTGGTATGAAAAAGGTCTATTGAGTCTCATCACCAATTAAATGCCTTAAGCAACCACTGTCCAAGTACTAAAAGTCTTTCTTTGATGGAGTATAGGCAAACCTATAATGAAGACAATTTAAGTTTTCTTCTTTCATACCGACATCATCTTGGGTCCTTGAGAGTTAGTATTTAATGTTCCTTTTGAAACCCAAGTGTATTGTGCAGCATATGATTTGTTCATAAGAAAACATTGATCATCCTTGTGTCCTTTCTTTTGGTAATAATAGCATCTAATATGAGTTTTTCTTAAAGAAGCATTAAACTAATTTTGGGAAACCTTTTTGTTTTTGAAAGAGTTACGCCCAATCCCATATTTTTCAAGAGAACATTTTTCTTTCCAAGAATGGTGTCCAATTTTTCTTTTCCTTCAACACACTTTAGAAGATAATTCCTCAGCTTCCTCCTTTTAAGCCATTAGGCATAAGTTAGCCACTTCTGATGCCTCGGGTTCTTCTTTAGAACTTGATCCTTCATTGTCACTCCAGGTTATAGTCAATGCCTTTCTTTCCTTTCTTCTTTAGTAGAGGACATTCAAGCTTTGTGAGTCTAGGCTTTTCACATTCAAAGTAAATGATGGTTAAATCCTCGTTCCTGGATTATCCTTTAGGTTCTTGCTTATTTCCTCCTCTCTATTTTCTTTTCATGAATTTCTTGACCTTCTTTGTAAGCACAACAAGCTCTTCATCTTGTTCATCTTCTGAAGTGGAGGATTTGAAAGCAATGACCTTTTTTTTTTCTTTGTCATCTTCTTCTTGAATATTTTGCCATTGTGTCAACTCATAAGCCATGAGAGATCCAAGTAACTTCTCAAGTGGGAAAGTGTTGAGATCCTTTGCTTTTGTATAATAGTCACCTTAACTTCCCAAGCCTTCGGTAAAGTTCTAAGAATCTTTCTCACCTACTTACTGTTAGAATAAGTCTTTCCAAGAGATTTCAATCCATTAATAACATTAGTAAACCTTGAAAACATTTCAATAATGGATTCTTTAGATAACATTCTAAACATTTCATAATTATGCACAAGAATATTTATCTTAAATTCCTTAACGCATAGTAAAGTAAATTTATGGCCTTAGCATTAGCTTGTAAAAGCTTAAAATTATTTTCATCCCATTTAGTCTCAGATTTGGGGGTGGTTATTCTGTCAATAGTTTTAGTAGAAAACTTAGGACCATTTACAATAATTCTCCACAACTCATAATCAACATAATGAATGTAAATTCTCATGTGATTCTTTCAATAGTTGTTATTAGTTCCATTGAACATGGGGGGTTTATTTGTGGATTGACTTTCTCCAAGAGAAGATCCAATATTGGTTGCCGTATATCTACTCTAGGATGTTAAGCCTATACAAAGAGCACCAGCTCTAATACCAATTGTTGACCCAAAATAATAACCTAAGAGGGGGGGTGAATTGGGTTTTCAAAAATTAAGGTAATAAAATGAATATGCAAAATATAAAAATGAATGGAATAGTAAATCAAAGCAGGATATAAATGCAAGCCAGTTAATGCAATGATGCAGGCAAGATAATGTAGTGCAGAAAATAAAACAAAGCACAGAAGACACTAAGATTTTACAGAGATTCAGCGTTCTTTTGCCTACATCCTCTCTTTCTTAATTCCTTCAAGGGGATCGTCCACTATGTAAAAGTCCCCTTTACACAGCTTGCTGTTTCTCTGAGTGCCAACTCACTTTTTACAAGAGTTTACACCAAACTCTCAAACTCCAAGTAATTTTATTCAAAATTCACTCAAACTTATAGGTCACAACCCAACCCAAGAGTAATGAAGGAGTTTAGTACATAAGGTACTCTCGCAAAGATTAAATGTGCAAGTTGAAGCTCAATTAATAACCTCAAAGATGAGGAACAAGAGGAATATTGTAGTGAAAAGCAGCGTATATCTTTGAATTTGGTGTATAACCTTTTTTATCTTCTCTCCTTCTCTATAAATGCCAGGCCTAATAGAAGCAAAACGACCAAAATGCACTTAGGGTATTGTTCGGTCCATTTCCTTTTGGCACGTCTTCTTAAAGACAATAAGTCCCTATTTCAACCTCAATTCCAATTCTAATTCTAGTGTCCAAGTCAATCAAACTAAATCTAGCCTGTCTTTCGAGAAAGCTGATCCCTTAGACGGTAAATTAATCCAGCACGGCATGTTTACAGAGAAAACTCCTCGGAACGATAAGTCCCTTCAAACCTTTCAACCGGGATGAAACCTAAGTCCCTGAGATGGTAGAGCGATTACTTTTGAAGCCTGCTAGCCGGCTAATGTAGAATTTTTGCTATTCGGTAAATCGATTGGGACATCACCTAAGGCCTCGAGATGATAAGACCATCTAGTAGCCTCGCAAGATCAAGCAGTCTCCAGAATGAACGCACATTGTCAGAGTGACAAAAATACTCACAAATGTTACAACTTTTAGAGTGGCAAAAACACTCGCAAATAAGTCGACATCGGGAATGCCAACAAACCCCTTATGTCACGGGACCGTACATGCCTCTTAGTTGTGGCACATTTACCAAAGGATGAGTTACTTTTGGAAATCAACTCATCACACGCTGTTAGAGTGGCAGAAACACTTAAAACCCAGGTCAGCACCAATGCCTACTAGCCCACTCCAATAAAAAATGACAAAGCTGCCCCTTGAGCCCTACAGGCACCCTTCTCGAGAAAGTACCTAAGACCTCAATGGAGTAAGTTCACCATTCCAGGATTGTCCCAAAGACAATCCGGCATGTTCCAGTGCCTTCCAATCGATTCTGGATCAATTTTGAGATCATCCAATCAAAATGACCATTTTGCCTCTAGGCATCTGATTACCTCCAGAAACCATATCGGTTCTGGGTATCAAACCAATTATCTTTTAGGGATACATTTAATAGTATTTCCAATCTTTTAGTACCCTGTCAGGTTATTCCAAGTCCATTTCGGTAAATCTGATGCAAAATGATTGTTTTACCCTCGATAAGCTGTTCACCCTTTTTAATCACACCGGCTCTCGTTGTCAATCTAGTTACCTTCGAGATACTCATTTAGGGATTCCGGTCTATCCCCGGCCTTTCAGATCATTCCTAGACTTTTTGAAGTCACTCTTAGTGGAGCTAGGCTAAAAGTTGCATGGTATTCACTAGGACAGGCACTCAAATCTTTTACCTTGCATCCCAAGAGTCATAAGATCTGTTTCTTATTGCCTTAAAACTTTCTTATGCCAAGCCAAAAATGGCATGATGCCACTGCAATAGGTGTTAGAGCCAATTCCAATTGCCTATAAATATAGACCACCACCTGTGTAAAAAGGATCCACAAACTCAGTCCAGAAAGGCTACCTCAATGAAAACAGGCTTTGAAACCCAAGTTCTCTCAAGCCTCCTTCAAACCTTAGTCTCCCTACACTCCATATACACAAACCCTAGCCTTTATACACTCTCTAACCTCAAATACAAGCTACCAAGCATCCATTGAAGGTCAATTGTTGCATATTCAAAGCTTTCAAGGGGAGGCAAATAAGGTAAACAAAGCAAGCAAAGAAACCAAAGAAAATAGAACACAAGGTAGGTTTTTAATTTAGTTTACGCAACCCCCCTCTCTTTCTTTTCTCTCCTAAACCACTTGGGTTTTCTTCTATTTTAATCCCTATCTTCTACCCCCCCCCCCCCCCCCCCCCCCCCCCCCCCCCCCCACCCCTCACCCCCCTATCTTGAATGCTTAAAACAAGGGACTTCTCAGTTCATACCTAGGAAGACTTGTTGAGGGTCACTGTACTAGGGGCTCTCTTCAAGTTCAACCTAAGACGGTATAGGTCCGGCCTCCATGATTATGTGGTGAAGCCTAACCTTGTATGTTCATGAACCCTTTGCATTGCATTCAATATTGTATTCAAAGTTGTTTTCAATCTCGCATCAAAGTTCTCTTTCAAAACTTGCATTTGAAACCACGTTTTCAAATTTGTTTTCAAAATCACAACCCTAAGATGATTTTAACCATTCCATGGTTAGGATCGCTCTAGGAAAGTATTACATTCAATATGACCATCAAAGTCCAAAGTTGGGTTAAAACCCTAAATTGTTTTTTAATAAATCACAGGTCTATAGTGATTCTAGTCATTCCATGGTTAGGGTTGCTATAAAAAAGTGTCACATTCAATGAGATTATCAATGTCCAAATCTTGTTTTCAAATCCTAATTGTTTTCAAAATCACAACCCTAGAATAGTTCTAATCTTTTCATGACTATAATCATTTTAGGAAAGTGAGATATTCAAGAGACTTGCAAAAGTCCATATTCAAACGTTTTCAAAATAGTTTTTGCAAATCTACTTCCTAAAAGCTCTTTCGAAAGATTTACTTTTCAAAAACTCTTTTTCTTAAAGTTCAAGTCAAAACCCTAGAACCTGTGATTAGGAAACTCTAATTCCTCTATTAAAATCATGACTTTCTATTTGCATCAAATCATAACTTTTCAAAACCTTTTTCTACATAAAATCATAGAATTTCAAATTCAAGATTTCCAAAACTAAAGCCTTCTAATATCGAGTCGAATCAAATTTTGTCCAAATAGGAAACCAAATCAAATCTTTCAATTTTGGAAACTAAATCAAATCCTCTATTTTTGGAAATAAAATCCAATATTCAATTTTAGCAAATAGGGATTAAACATTTCCTAATTTCAAACTTTCAAACCTCTCCTAATTTCAAACTTTCAAATCTTTCCTAAATTTTCAAATTTCAAATCTTTCTAAGTTTGAATCTTTCTAAATCAAATCTTTTCAAAATTAATTATTTCCTAAAATGGAAACTTTCCAAAAATATAACTTTCCTAATATGGTACCTTCTGAATTCAAAACTTTTCTAAATTCAAGCTTTCCAAATTCTTCCAAATCAAGTCAAATCTTTACAAGTCTTTTCAAGTCAAGTGTTTCTAAATCAAATCAAATCCTTTCCTAATCTTTTTTAAATCCAACTTTCTTAATTCAAAACTTTTCAAAAATAGAAGTTTCCTAAAATAAAACTTTCCAAATTTGAAACTTTCTTAAATCGAAATTTTCTAAAATCAAACTTTCTAGAATCAAACGTTTCAAGTTCATATTAAGACTTTTCAATTCAATTGCATGCTTCAAACCCTACGTTGCCAAAGTCCTAGGAAGTCAAAGACCAACCTCAACCCTTAACCCTAAGTTAGGGCTTCAATTCTTTTCTAAACCAATATGGTTTTCAAACTCTAATTCATGTCAAGATAATTTCAAAGTTCAATTGAAAGATTTTGAATCAAAGTCGATTTTAAATCAAAGTTCAATTTCAAAACTTCCAAAGTTCAAATCAAACTTTCTAAAGGCCTTAAAATGCCTATTTTCAATCGGACCCCTTGTCCGAACTACGACTGACCTGATCCCCATCAGAGGGATACGTGGGCAACCCTCATGAGTGTGGTCGTAACCTTTTTAAAGTTTTCAATTTCCATAACGTTTTTTAAACCTCAAATCCCCTTTTCAAATTTATTTTCAAAATCAAATTATTTTCTTGCACTTGCATGTCATGCATCATATCAAACCTTTTTTTCAAAATTCTTTTGAAAGTGGATAGTATTGGACATTTGTTAATTGGAGATTCTAAATGAGTGAATCTATGGTAGAAAGACACATAGGTACTGCAAGGGCGGGATAAGGTGATAGCCTAGTGCATCTTCCCTATACATAACCAATCTCCAGACTATAAATCATTGTTTTTAAGAGACCAAAACCGGAGTCGTTTTTTAAAAAGGGCTAAAATCATTCCAAAGGTTGCCAAACAACCTGTTTTCTCCAAAAAAAAACTCTTGCTTGAGGAAGTTTTCCAAAACCTTTTCAAAAACCTTAAGTTTAATCTTCATATTACACTTAGTTTTAGGTGACCTAACTCACCTTAACAAAGTTAGGTGGCGACTCCAAATCTTTTTCCTAAAGCCCTTATTTAAATCAATTTCTAATTCAAACTTAGTTGCACTCGTCCTTCTAGGAGGTTGAGTTCCAACGATAGAGTACCATGCATTTTTTTCACCATTCAAAAGTGCGAAAAAATCAGCATGCGACAGCTACTAACTCTGCTGGGGATGCTTAGAGGGTTAGGCCTTTATCATGTCTCTCCACCCTTCACTCATTTAAAATCTTCAATTAACTTGTCCATTCTTATCCGCTCTTAAATTTTAAAATCAATTTTTCAAAACTGTTTTCAAACATGTCACTATTTGCATTCAATTCATATCTAATCATTCTATCATGCATTAAGTTTGTCATCAAAGTACTGACTTATTGCATTTCATTTTATAGGTGGACCATGTTCACATTTAATTTTATCGTTTATATAACTTTCCATGAATGACAGGATGGAATGGACAGGATGGATGGAAGTTGTTGGGTCCTTTCCTCTGCTTTTCAAAGAATCTCACACACATTGCACATGCACTTGCATTTGCATATTTGCATTCTTTACCTGATGATAACCCTTCTAGTTAGAAAGGGGGATAGAACTTTGGTTTTGGGTGAATGCTTTGTTAGTTTCTTAGCCTACGGCCTCATGATGGTCCTCCAGCTTGGATCACCAACCAATAATGGCACCACCTCGGGGAATGGGCCTAGGATTGAAGATTTGAGAACCAAGCCTTCTTAGGAAGCATTAGTAAACCCTCAACCTCATGCTCATGTAGAAGCCCTGCATAGAAGAACCTCTTCCAGATTTAAGACACTCACGTTAATTTCAAAATCATGGAGAAAAGGGCGACTTCTTTACTTTCCTTTATTCTTATCCATTCCTATCGTTATAATGCTTGTGTAATGCTTATGCATGCATATTTAATTTACAATTACATTATCTCTTTCTATACTCTTGGCATACATGTACATGCATTTAATACTCCATTTCATGACAAGAGTTCCAAAGTAACTTAAGTTACTACATTCTCATGCATATGATTAACCCATAGAGAGTGACACCAAACTCACTCTCCCTTACATAAAACCTACCAAAATTCTAAGAGTTCTCACGTAACCCTAAGGACTCATGGCATATCATTCCATGAAGAGAGGCCCTAATCCCTCTATGCTCACAGAGATAGGTTGCCAAGAAAACAAGGGGCAACCAAAAAACAAAGTCTCTCAATGACCTCCTCAACGTCAAACTCAAAGAAGGCAAATCTGTATACTCAAAAGTGGTTTAAGATTTCAAATATAAAAGTAGATAGGTGGAAGTCCCAACGAAAGTGTCCCCTTTCCTCCTATTAAAACGTATTTCAATTCCGTTGCATTTAAACTTGAAAGTTCAATGTACTCTTTTATGTTCCACGAATTAATAAATGTTCTCAACCAATGGTATGGTATCTGCATACAGGGGCAAAACCCTTATCTCCAAAAAGTGAGTTGAATGCATCATACTTAGCCTCCCTTTCAAAAAGGGGCATCCCGAGGGCATACATTGCATAAAGTTTTTTAAAAATCAATCACTAACTTGTGGTTTGTGTTCTTGTTGTCCCTTCATTTCTCTAGGTAAGAAAAATGAACACTAGCTCAACTCTTTCTGTCTTGGTAAAAGTCATGATTCATAAGCTACAAGAGATGATACCACTCGAGAGTAAGAATTCTAGCAAAAGCACTTCGCATAGTTCACCAATCATCATTCCAAAGGATGCATCATGCATCCTAAAGGGGCCAGAATACCAAGACCAAACCCTCCTCACCATACAACCTCACTAATCTGACATAAAACTTGGTTGTTGAAGCTTTACCCTGTTTTCCTCACTAGCGCCTTATTCTCACCCCTTCACCCGTGCCTAAACCCATGGTCGCCATGGCTGGGTTCACACCTCAAACTGACACCCCAAGGGCTATGTGACCTCCCTCACCTACGATTCCATCAAAGAAAGAAAGTGTCCCCACCACCCTACCTATCTTTGCAAACCCTCCATCCGCAATAATCCCTTTACCTATATTCCTAAAGGTAACTCTCCCTGTTGTGACCCAGTTGCCAATACCCACACTCCGTAGTGTCCCATGGAATTTTCCCCCAGACAAAGTTCAAAGCACTAAAAAACCTATCGCCGAAATTGGAGGGATAACCCAGTCTGGGCGATATTACATATCTGTTGATATAGAAAAGAAGAGGAAAGGGAAAGAAAAAGAGAAAGAAAGCTCTAACCTACTAACAGATCAAGAAGTATCAAAATTCACCAAAGCTCTACAGAAGGTTGACTACAACATTATAGAACAATTGAAAAAAGCCCTGGCCCACATCCCTATGCTAGGCCTACTACTCACCTCTGAAATGCATAAGGATGCTCTACTCAAGATCTTTAAAGATGCCCACGTACCTGAAAGATTCACACTAGACAACCTTCATAATATGGTGAGTCTTGTCATGGCCCCAAATATCAGTACCTTCTCTGATGATGAAATCCCGACTGATGGCATGGGACACACTCGTACTTTACATGTAACTATAAAAACAAGAGGGAAGATGGTGTCAAAAGTATTAATAGATAATGGATCAGCCCTGAATGTTTACTCGTATTCAACTATGGAAAGGCTTGGAATGGATAAAACTTATTTGAATGACAACAACACAGTAATCTGCACTTTTAATGGCTCCCGAAGAGCAACTATAGGGGAGATTGAAATAGCAATCGAGATGGGGCTAGTGGCCTTGATGATTAAATTTCAAGTCCTACACATTCCAACTGTATACAACTTATTGCTAGGATGGCCCTGGATCCATTCGGCAGGTGCAATCCCCTATAGCCTTCATCAAAAGGTCAAATTCATCATAAGTTTTAAATTAATCTTTGTTTTCACCGAAAATGAGTTCACTTTGTATTTGGTGCAATTTCACTGAACGCATCATCAGCCCTCCTGCATCCAATCATTTGAATACATCACTGTTATACAAAAAGAAGATCAAGTTGGGCACAAATATTCTTAGAATTCCCAAATGATAACTCATTACTTCAGGACAAACGGTTTCCATCCAGGTAAAGGCTTAGGGAAAAACCTGCAAGGGAGGCTCGAAGTTGTAGAAATACTATCAGCTGAACCCACTTTTGGACTAGGCTACGAATCTACCAGAAAAGAAAGGAGAGAAGCAGCCAAGAAGAAAAGGGTGGAGTGGAAAGCAATTATAGAGCTCACTGATCAATTCAACCGGTTAAACGTGGGAGAAGTAAAATCTGCACCAAGTGAAAATCCAAAGAAGAGAAATCCAACAAGAAGAGGAAGCACCTGTTATGTTGACCGACGCTGAAACAACTCAAGATGGTTCTATCCGAGTAACCCTCTCAGGCGAGAAACTCCATAACTCGGCTAGTAAAGACATCATTCGCACCAGTAATTTTTGGTACAAAACCTATTAAGGCAAATCCCAAAGCATCAAACTTGCCACAGTGAATCCTCTCCTCATAAATTCTTGTTCTTCTTTTCTCTTTGGTTTTCAATTTCAATAATCATGTCAAGTATATCAAATCAATAGAAAAACTCCTTTTTGTTGATTCATTGTGCATTATTTTCTTATTAGGGACCCTCGAATCCAACATCTTGCTCGGCTAACCCAAAGAATGCCAATCATGACAAACAATGACTTTGACATTGAATTTGACCATTAGCATTTGGGAATTGAATTAGATATGAACTATACAAACAAAATACCCAAAGAAATTTAAGAGTAAGTGGAAAGACATGAAAACTACAGCAACCTAAACATTGAGGAAACAGATATAGTTAACCTGGGGAATGAAAAGGACCCTAAGGAGCTCAAAATCGACATAGGGTTAGATCAATGGCAGCTTAAAGAACTGTTAGAACTATTATCTGTATACCTTGACATTTTTGCCTGGTCTTGCAAAGACATGCCGGGGCTAGACGAATCAATTATTGAGCACAAGTTACCTATGAACTTGCAAGTGAGGCCTTACAAGCAGAAGTTGAGGAGGCTCAAGTTAGAGTGGAGTCTAAAAATAAAGGAAGAAGTAATCAAACAGTTCCAAGCAGGATTTTTGCAGGTGGCAGAATACCCTTAATGGCTAGCTAATATTGTCCAAGTTCCTAAGAAAACGGCAAGTACAAATGTGTATCAACTTTTGAGACCTCAACAAAGTCAACCCAAAGGATAATTTCCCCTACCACACATAGACCTCCTTGTTGATAACATAGCTGGTCATGAAATGTTCTTTTTCATGGATGATTTTTTAGAATACAACCAAATCAAGCTTGCCAAGGAAGACAAAGAAAAGACTGTCTATATTACTCCTTGGGGAGTATACTGTTACAAAGTTATGCCATTTAGGCTTCGCAACGTAAGGACAACTTACCAAAAGGCCATGGTCACTTTGTTCCATGATATAATGCATCAAGAAGTGGAATTTTATTTGGATGATATGATTGTTAAATCTAAACTACTGGAAGACCACCTTCTCAACTTACGAAAAGTATTTGACTAGCTTCACAAATATCAACTCAAGTTGAACCCTACCAAGTGCACATCCGAGGTGTCCTCAGGGAAGTTAATAGGATTCATAGTCAATGAGAAAGGAATAGAGATCGATCCTGCCAAAGTCAAGTCCATTATTAAAATACCACCCCCAAAAGGGGAAAAAGAGATTCGATCTTTCTTGGAAAAGTTAAATTTCATCAGTAAGTTCATAGCTCAAATGACTTATTGTTGCAAGCCTGTATTTAAACTCCTTAGGAAAAACGTTCCAAAAGAATGGGATGATGATTGCCAAGTAGCCTTTGAAAGAATCAAAGAATACCTCCAAAGTCCTCTGATCTTAGTAGCACCCACTCCCGGGTGCCCTTTGTTGATGTATATGACAGTTTTAGATACTTCCATGGGATGTGTATTGGGGAGCATAACGAAACGAGGAAGAAGGAGCAAGCCATCATGGGCAGCCATATGAAGTTCCTGCCATATGAAACAAAGTACTCTAACCTTAAGAAAACCTGTTATGCACTAGCTTGGGCAACCCAAAGGCTTCAGTATTACATGCTCTATCATACAACTTTTCTCATCTCCAAATGGACCCAATCAAATATATTTTCGAGAAGGCAACCCTGTCAAGCCGAATTGCACAATGGCACATGATTCTATTAGAATTTGACATCGTATTCACCATTGGCAAAATAGTCAAGGGATAGCTAATAACTGATTACCATGCTGAAGATCCCATCAAACCCATCAATAATTAACGACCCATAGAATCCCAATTCCTAGATGAGGATATCCTATGCACCAAAGGTGTAGCTGAAGGGCAAATGAAACCCAAGTGGAAAATGTACTTTGACAGAGCCTCCAATAAATAGGGAGCTGGGATTGGGGCAGTAGTAGTATCAGAAGCCAACAATCATTATCCCATCATGGTTAAATTGAAACTGGAACCTTGCACAAACAACATTGCTAAGTACGAGACTTGCATTCTCGAATTAAGGTTAGCACTGGAGATGAAGATTTATGAACTAGTTATCTTCGGAGATTCCAACCTCATTATTCAGCAATCCAAAGAGGTACATTAAACCCAAGACGCTAAACTCTCCCCATACCACCAACAGATTAAAGAGCTCCACTAACTAGTCAAAAGCATAAACTTTCATCACATACCCCGAATAAAGAATAATTTTGCTGAAGCACTAGCCACTCTAGCTACAGCAATCAAGGTTGATGGAGACAGAGAAATGCTCCCCTCCAGTTTTTTACCAGAGACACCCCTCTTATTGCCTCCATATAATAGTTGAGCCTGACAAGTGGCCATGGTTCTATGATATTCAGAGATACGTCCAGGAAAGGGCATTCCCCAATTCTACCTCTCATCAAGACAGGAAGACCATCTGCCGCTTGGCAAGACACTATTTTATGACTAGGAATGAGCTTTTCAAAAAATCCTTGTTCGGCCTACTGAAATGCGTCGATGTTGCTAAAGCGCAACCCATCATGGAAGAAGTACACAAAGGGGTTAGCGATCCTCACATAAACGGCCATACTCTTGCCAAGAAGATCCTCTGAACAGGGTATTAGTGGACAACTATGGAATTAGATTGCACCAGATGTGTTCTCTGATGTCACAAATACTAGATACATGGCGAGAAAATTAAAGCACCGCCCATAGAACTCCACTCTATGTTAACTCCTTGGCCTTTCTCAAGTGGGGGTAAGATATGATTGGCCCAATCACCCCTAAAGCTTTCAATGGCCATCGTTTTATCTTGGTTGCCATCGACTACTTCACTAAATGGGTAGAGCAGCCTCCTATGTTCATGTTACCAAGAAGGTGATGGAAACGTTCATAATGAACCACATCATCTGCCGATACGAGATTCCTGAGTCTCTCATCACTAACAATAATTCCAACCTAAATAATAAGCTGATCACCAGACTGTGCCAAAGGTTTCACATCACTTACTGAAATTCAGTCATTTATCGACCTCAGATGAATGGCGTAGTGGAAACAGCCAACAAAAACATCAAAAAAATCCTTTGAAAAAATGATTGACAACTACAAAGATTGGCATGAGAAGCTCCCTTTTGCACTAATGGCTTACCGAACTACTATAAAAGTTTTTACTGGAGGTATCCCATACGAGTTGGTCAATGGCACAAAGGCAGTCGTCCCGATCAAAATTGAGATACCTTTCTTGAGAGTTTTGATGGATACCAAATTGGATTAAGCTAAATGGATAAGTGACCGATACACTCAACTCTACTTACTGGATGAAAAGCAATTAGCATCAATTTACCACGCCCAGTACTAGAAAAGGAGAATGGCCATAGCTTTTGACAAGAAAGTGTAGCCACGATCATTCTAACTCGAAGATTTAGTTCTGAAGAAGATATTCCCCCACCAAGACGAAGCACAAGGAAAGTTCACCCCAAATTATGAAGGGCCATTTCTAGTAAAGAAAATCTTATCTGGAGGAGCTCTCATTTTCGAATAAATGGATGGCCATGAATTCCCTAACCCATTGAACTCTAATGCTGTCAAGCGATACTATATGTGATTTAAAAGTCAAATTCCCATCTTCTGTTTGGAAGTAATAAAACTCACTCCTCTTACTCTCTTTTAATCTCTAAAGCACAATTGTAATTGAATTAGTAAAGCTCTATGGACTAAGCAATTTAAAATTGAAATGAAGAGAGGCTTTCATTCTCACTACCATATATTCAAAAAATAACCTTTGATAAACCAACTTGAGGCGGCTACTTTTCTTCCTAAAAGAAACCCTCAACCTAGTGATCACCACCCACAATGGGTCAGAATAAAGCACTAAGAGGAAATGTATCCAAGCAAGAAGGATTGTAAATATATATATACACACCAAAAAATAGAAAAGGATATTGCAATGGTAAGACACAAAACAAAAACACAAAGCTAAAAAGCAATAAGAAGTTCTAGTTGATTGACACTGTCAAAGGTGATCACAGGCATCAATACCCAAGTAGAGTGATAGGTTTGAGCCTCTATCATTTCTTTCAAAAATAGCCAACATCACGAATCCTGGTAAAAGTCCTCTCAGATTAAAGTTAAATTGCTTAGTCCAAATGAACTTGCGAAAATATAGCCTTGCCAAAGAGAGTTAAGAGATAACTCAAACATTATTCAACAGCCCCTTAATAGAAATCAAGAACCCAGAAAAAAAAGGAAGCACATTTTCAAGGATGCGATGAAAACCTGAAAGGGCGCCGTAGGTAAAAGTGTAGGGTTATGGCAAGACGCTATCAGCACCCCATTTTGGCCACTCGTTGATCTTCAGCCCGATCGAAAGTATCTACAAACCAACATAAGCACATTTAAGCCCAAACCAGCTTTCCAGACCCAGTCCAATCAATCAACCACTTCGCTGGCCCAACGAGGCAAAATGACCAAAATGCCTTTAATGCATTTATCAATCCAATCCAAACCGGCACGTCTTCCACAAAATGATAAGTCCATTCAAATTCAAAGTCAAACCTAATTGTCCTGTCATTCGACAAAGTTGATCCCTCATTAATAGTTAGACCATTCAACCCAGTACGGCACGATCATCGAGAAAGTTTATTCCCCAGATTGGTAAAGCCCCTTTTACACTCATCTCTGAAAAGTACCTAAGACCCCAAGATGGAAAAGCGGTTCACTTCTGGTGCCTGCTAGCCCGCCAATGTAGAATGTCTGCTAATCCGGCACGTTCTTTGAGAAAGCATAAACCCCTAAAAATGGAAGACCATCCAAGCCTGGCACGACCTTCGAGAAAGTTTATCCCTTAAGACGGTAAGTCCCTTTCAAACCTGTCCACTGAGAAAGTACCAATTCCCCGAACAAAAGTCTATACCAGATCCAGACTGGTCAACACCGATGCCTGCTAGCCTGTCCTGGTGAAAAATGACTATTTTGCCCCTAGTAGGCTCGACACATTCTTCGAGAAAGTATCAAATTCTCAAAACGGTAAGACCACCTTTCAAGGTCATCCCAAGATGGTCTGGCATGTCCAGTGCCATCCAGGCAACCCCGGTCATTTACTAGAGGTTCCTCGATAAAAATGACCATTTTTTCTCTAAGTATCCAAACACCTTAGGAAACTACACTGGCTCTAGGTATCAAACCGGTAACCCCCAGTCAACCCCGATCAACCCCAGTCAACTTTGGTCTACCCAGTTAACCCCAGTCAACTTTAGTCTACCCAATCAAACCCGGTTAACCCTAAAACTCCCGGAATGAGGTGACCACGATCCGATCACTCTCTTCAACCACACCAGCTCTAGAAATTAAATCAGAAAACTTCGGGACACTTTCCAAAGTATCCCATTCCATTTTTGGTTGGGCCCCACCATCCAGCACTTTTCTTTTCAAACCAGAACCTCCCTACTCCACTTCGATTAAAGCATGAACAATTTTTAGCTTTTAGCCACTTCTAGAGGCGCACACCAACTCCCCAAGCTATCAAAAACGGTTACCAATTGACCAGCACACGACAAGCCTCCTGTCCAGCCTTTTTTTAAGCCGTCATCAACGACCATGCGCCACTAAGAGTGGCGCACACCAACGCCAAAAATGCACTATAAATATAGACCTCCCCCCTTACTATTCAGGGCCTAGAAACTTCACGAGAAACTTTCCCTCTCTCTACCAAACAACTCCCAGAGCCCTCTCTCTCTCTTTCTCTTAAAGTCCTAGTGACCGAACTCTAGTCTGAAGGTCCGGAGACCTAGCTTCTGAGCTCCACCGAAAGCCACCCCCACAGCCTGGAAGCTCCCGAAGTCTTCCCAAGTCTAAAGCCCGAGCCTCAATCAAATAAAGAGGAGACAAGACAAGGTAATCCACTATTTACCTATCTGTATTCCTCCACTCTCTCTTCTCCCTCTAAACCCACTTGGGTTCTTCACATTTTTAACCCCCATCTTCTAAACCCCCCTTTCTTGTATGCTTGGAACAAGAGCACTCTAAGTCCATGTCAAGAGTGGGTTGAGGGGAGACTGTCTATCGGGACTCTCTTCCTGGTTTTCACTTGCTTCACGGCATGGTCCTAGGGCCCTCTTGTTATGTGGAGATACCTAGCCTTGTATGATTCGTACCGTTACTATTGTCAACTTGCATTAGCATTCTTATCATTTCTATCTCTAAAAACCATTTTCAAAGTTGTTTTCTAAAAACCACAATTCTAGTTTGATCCTAACCCTCTCATAGTTAAGGTTTTTCTAGAAAAGTGTGACATTTGAAATGGCTCCCGTTAGCTTATATTTGTTTCTTTTCAAAAATGCGATCCTGAAATGATCCTAGTCTTTTTATGATTAGGGTTGTTTCGAGAAATGTGTGACATTCAAAATGACCCGAAAAGGTCTACATTTTTGGGCTCGTGCCTTTGTTGTTTTTCAAGTCACGAGCCTTAAGTGATTCTTGCCTTCTAATGGCTAGAATAGGTATAGGTAAAGTGCAATATTCTTTTAGAAGTCTAAAATCCAAGTTAGGGTTCTAGGTCTTAAAACATGTTTTCAAAAGACTCAATTTTCAAACCACTTACAAAATTGGCATTTGTCAAACCCTAGAAGTCCAATCCTAGGAAAATTCTGCTTTTGCTAACTTAAAAACCTTCTATTTTCAAACCAAGATCATACCATTTTTAGAATCCTACAAAATCTCCTATTTCTAAAACAATCAAATCATTCCATTTTAAAACCTTCCTAATTTAACCTTAAATCAACTCCTTCGATTTTGGAAACAAATCCAAACTTGCCATTTACAAACTAATCAAACCTTTTTCAAAAAGTGAACAAATCTTTTCAAAAAAGAAATAAAACCTTTTCAAATCTTTTCAAGCTTTCCAAAATCTTCAAATCTTTCTGAAAGGAAACAAATCAAATCTTTTTAAAAAAAGAAATAAACTTTTTCCAAAAAGAAAATAAAATCTTTTCAAAATTCACAAGCCAAATCTTTTTCAAATCTCATCTTTTCAAATAAAATCAAATCTCTTCAAATTAGATCAATCAATCATTTTAAATCAAATTCAATCTTTCCTAAAAAGGAAACATTTCTAAATCCAATCTTCCTAAAAAGGAAACATTTTAAAAATCAAATCAAATCTTCCTGAAAGGAAACATTTTCAAAATTCAAACTTCCTGAAAAGGAAATCTCTCAAACTCAAACTTTTTTAAAAAGGAAACATTTTCAAACTCAAACTTTTCAAAAATGGAAACTTTCTAAAAATGAAAACTTTCTAGAAATAGAAATCCATTTCCAAATTCCAACTCTTTTAATCAGACTCTTGTCCAAACTACAACTAACCTGATCCTTTTCAAGGAGGTACGTAGGCAACCCTTCATGGGGTGTGGTCATAACCATTTTTTAAACTCAATTCCATCTTTCAAACTCTTTTTCAAAATTTGTTTTCAAAGGTCTCCTAAGTAGATAGCATTAAACATAGGTAACTGATGAGTCATAATTACGTGAGTAAATGGTGAATAGACATATCGGTACCACAAGGGTGGGCGAGGGTGATAGTCTTAGGACATCTTCCCTACATGTAACCAACCCCCGGACTTAAGAATTTCTGTTTCAAAAACCAAAACCGGAGATAATTTTTAAAAGGATTTTAAAACATTTTTAGGGTTGTCAAACAACCCTATATTCTAAAACCCTCTCATGTGGATGTTTTTCAAAAATATTTTTCAAAATCCAAGTTTAGCCCTCGGATTTTACTTAGTGTAGATGACCTAGCACATCTTTAAATATGTTATACGTTGACTCCAAAGACCTTTTCAAAAATCCCTAATTAATTCCATTTCAAAATTCAAATCTTGTCGCACCCACCCTTTTAGGAGGGTGAATTCTAAAAGAGAATACTAAGTCTTTCCCCTTAAGCCTCCCGTGGGGATCTGCAGCGAAAACCGAGGCACAACAACTGGCAACTCCATCAAGGACAACTAGAGGGCTAGGCCTATGTCATGTCTAGCCACCCTTCACTCACCTTAGACTCGCTGGTTACCTTGTTTAATTATATCCACTTTCTAAACTTTTCAAAATTCCAAATTTCTCAAAATGGTCTTTGTTTTGCAAAAGTCAAACATTACATTTATTACATGCTCTTGCATTGTTCACACATCATACTTTATTTTGCATTTGAGTTCCTTGAAAAATATTAACTATGTGCATTTATTTTGTAGGTGGCTCTTTCCTCTAATTTTTAAAATCACACACACACTTGCATGTGCATTGTCATAAAATATTGACCCTAGTTACTATCTTCTAGTTAGAAGGGGGAACAAAAGATTGACTATTGGAGGTAGGCAGATTTGTCACCGAACCAACGGTCTTTAGATAGTTCACCCGCTCAGATCACCAACCTATAATGGCACCACCCTGTCGCGCCCCAATTTTTCGTACTCAAGAAAATACACAAGTGAGAAAAACACAATACTCTCTTGTTAGAACTCGTCCTCCTAGAAGGACGAGTGTGACTAGGTTTAAATGAAAAATTGATTGGAATAAGGGCTTTTGAAAAAAGTTTGGAGTCATCACCTAACTTTGTTAAGGTGAGTTAGGTCACCTAAAACTAAGTGCAATCCAAAAATTAAACTTAGGGTTTTCGAAAAGGTATTGAAAACTTCCACAAGAGAGGGTTTTTAAAGAAAACAGGTTGTTTGGCAACCTTCGGAAAGATTTAAGCTCTTTTTGAAAATAACTCCATTTTTGGTCTTTCGAGAACAATGATTCTAGGTTCGAAGGTTGGTTACGTACATGGAAGATGCACTAGGCTATCACCCTATCCTACTCTTGTAGTACCTACATGTCTATTTACCCTAGGTTCATTCATTTAGAATCTTCAATTATTTAATGTCCAATAGTATCCATTTTGAAGAGAATTTTAGAAAAATGTCTGATATGATGCATGACATGCAAGTGCAAGAAAATATTTGATTTTGAAAATAGATTTGAAGAGAGGATTTGAAGTTTGAAAAAAGTTGTTGAAATTGAAAACCTAAAAAAGGTTATGGAATTGGAAACTTAAAAAAGGTTGTGACTGCACCCATGGGGGTTGCCTACACATCCCTTTGTTGGGAATCAGGTCAGTTATAGTTCGGACTCGGGGGAATTGAAAGTAGATACTTTGAGGTCTTTGGAAAGTTTGAGTTGGAAATGTTTGATTGGAACTTTGATTTGAAATTGAACTTGAGAATTTGAAATTAAACTTGGACTTGATTTGGAAAGATTGGGTTGAACTTTGAAATCACCTTAACTTAGATTGAAGTTTGAAAACCATCTTGGTTTGGAAAAGAGTTTTAAGAAAAAAATTTCAAAAGAGTTAAAACTTCCTAACTTTAGGGTTAGAGTTGAACTAGGGTTTAGGTATCATAGGGCCTAGGTAACCTAGGGTTGAAGCATGCAATTGAAGTAGGAAGGTTTGATTTAGACTTGAAAAGTTTGATTTTAGAAAGTTGTGAATTAGGAAAGTCAGATTTAAGAAAGATTTGGAAAGCATTTGATTTAATTTAGAAACACTTGACTTGAAAACCCTTGTAAAGATTTGACTTGATTATTTAATTTGAAAGAAATTAGAAAGTTAAGGTTTAGAAAAGATTGGATTTTTCAAAGTTTTGAATTAGAAAAGTTTCAAAAAAGGAAAGTTCCATTTTGGAAAAGTACCAAATTAAGAAAGTTTCATTTCAGGAAGGTTTCCATTTCAGGAAATAGTTAATTTCAGAAAGATTTGAATTTGGAAAGATCCATTTAAGAAAGGTCTTGATTTAAGAAAGGTTTAAATTTAGAAAGATTTGAAATTTGGAAATAAGATTTAGAAGTTTGAAATTAAGGAAGATTTGAAGGTTTGGAATTAGGAAAGGTTGGAATTAGGAAAGATTTGTTTTCTATTTCCTAAAGTAGAAGAATGGATTTTGTTTTAAAAAATAGATGATTTGATTTTGTTTCCAAAATTGAAAAATTAGATTTGACATGGAATTGAAAAGGTTGAATTTTAAAAATCTTGGATTTGGGAATCTATGATTTGAGGCAGAATAGAAAGTCATGATTTTAAAAGAGGAACTAGGGTTTCCTAATTATAGATTCTAGGGTTTAACTTGGACTTCAAAACAAAGAGTTTTTGGAAAGCAAATCTTTCAAAAGAGTTTTTAGAAAGTATATTTGCAAAAATAATTTGGAAAGAGGTTTTGAATATGTCACTTTCCTAAAACGATTCTAACCATGAAAAGATTAGAACTGTTCTAGGGTTGTGATTTTGACAACAAATAGGGTTTAAAATATGGACCATAATGATCACATTGAATATAACACTTGTCTAAAATAACTCTAACCATAGAATGGCTAGAATCATCTTAAGATTGTAGGTTTGATAAAAACAATTTAGGGTTTACACTCAAAATTTGGACCTTAATAGTTACATTAAATATAATACTTTCCTAAAACAACTCTAACCATGGAATGGCTAGAATCATCCTAGAAGTGTATTTTGAAAACAAGTTTGAAAAAGAAGATTTTGAATGTAAGTTTTGAAAAAGAACCTTGATGCAATTTTGAAAACAACTTTAAATGCAATGCATGAACATGATAACTACAATGCAATAGGATCATGAACATATAAGGTTAGGCTTCACCACATAATCAAGGGGGTCGAATCCACACCATCAAAGGTTGAACTAGAAGAAAGCCCCCAACACGGTGACCTTCAACAGTCCTTCCTAGGCATGAATGAAGAAGTCCCTTATTTTAAGCATGCAATAAGAGAAGATAGAATATGGGGATTAAAATAAAAGAAAACCCAAGTGGGTTAAGAGGAAAAAGAGAGAAGGGGGATTACATAAAAATAAATAGAAAACCAACCTTGTCTTCTTCTTGCTTTGATTGCTTAGTTTGCTTTACTTGACTTGAATTTTGAAAGCTTTGAAGATGCAGCACTTGATCTTCAATGGATGTTTTAAAGCTTGTGTTTGAGTGTATAAGGTGTATAGAGGTTAGGATTTGAGTGTATGGAGGCTAGGGCTTGAAGTGGCCTAAGAGAATTAGGGTTTGGAGAGACTTTGAGCTCTGTTCTTAGAGAGAGAGTTTATAGGCTAAGTTTGTGGACCCGTTTTATGCTAGGGGTGGGTCTGTGTTTATAGGCAATTAAAAAGACCTTGGCACCTGTTGCAATGGTGCCAAGGTAGATCTTACATTGGCGCTAGTAGTAGTGCAAGCCACTTAAAAAAGTTATAAGGCGGCAAGAAATGTATCTTTTGACCTGTGAGACACAAGGCAAAAAATTTGACTGCCTGTCCTAGTGACTACCATGTAATTTTTTACTTGGCTTCACTAGGAGTGACTCCAGAAGCTCCGAGAATGATTCGGAAGGCCAGAGATCGACAGGAACCCTTGAAAGAGTGTCTCAGAGGTAATGGACTTAAAAACAGTGTCGGAATATTTAAAAAGGCCAACTGGTCCATCAAGGGCAAAACGGTCGTTTAGACCGAAAAAACATCGGATTCAGAGTGACCCGTGAGGTGGCTTAAAGGCTGAAAACACTATCGAGAGTCTTCTGAGGGATTTTCAGTTTGATACCTAGAGCTAGTGTAGTTGGAAAAAGTGACTGGCCCATCAGGGGCAAAACGGTCATTTTGCACTAGGCTTACCGAAATAGACTCGGAATGATTTGGAAAGGTATTAAAAGGTTGAGAATATTATTAGCAGCATCCTTAAGAGGTTACCGGTTTGATACCTAAAGTCGGTATGGTTCCTAGAGGTGATCGGATGCCTAGGGGCAAAATGGCCATTTTGACCGGACACTCTTGGAATTGATTGGGAACAGACTGGAAGGCACTTGGATATGCTGGATTGTCTTTGGGACAATCTTGGAAGTGTGGACTTACTGTTTTGAGGACTTAGGAACTTTCGAAATAAGCGTGCCAGAAGGGCCTAATGGGCAATTTGGTCATTTTTTACTAGAGTGGGCTAGCAGGCACTGGTGTTTACTCGGGTTTTGAGTGTTTTTGTCACTCTGACGATGTGTGATAAGTTAGTTTCCAAATATATCTTATCCTTTAGTAAATGTGTCCCAGCTAAGATGCGTGTTTGGTCCTGTGATATAGGGGTTTATTGGCAATTCCCAATGTCGACCTGTTTACAAGTATTTTCACTACTCTAATGGTTATAATGTTTGTGAGTGTTTTCGTCACTCTAACGCTGTGCATTCATTCCGGAGACTGCTTGATCTCGAAAAGCTGCTAGATGGTCTTATCGTCTGAGGGATTAACTTTTTCAAAAGACATGCTGAATAACGGACATTCTACATTGGCGTTCTAGCAGGTGCTAGAAGTGAACCGTACTGCTATATCTGGGACTTGGGTTCTATCCTGGTTGACAGGTTTGAAGTGACTTACCGTTCTGAGGAGTTTTTTCAATAAACATGCCGGACTGGATGGACTTACCGTTTAAGGGATCAACTTTCTCTAAAAAGATGTCGAATTAAGTTTGATTGGTCTGGATTGGAATTGGAACTGGAATTGAGGTTGAAATAGGAACTTACTGTCTTTAAGAAGATGTGCCAACTGGAATTGGATCGAGCAATGTCGCAAGGGCTTTTTGGTTATTTTGCCTCTATTGGGCCCGATGGGCCCACGAAGCGATTGATTGATTGGATTGAGTTTGAAAAACTGGTTTGGACTTGAATGTGTCTTTATCGGTTTGAATGTGAGTCTAGTTGGGCAAGAGATTGTCGAGCAGGTCAAAATGGGGTGCTTATACACCCTAAGGAGTGGACCTAGGTTTGAAGATCCAAGAGCCAAGCTTTTCAGGAATCATTAGTAACCCTTAACCCCATGCTCATGTAGAACCCATGCATAGCCGAACCTCTACCCAATTTAAGGCACGTGTCTTTTTCAAAACCAAGGAAAGTGTGACTGCTTTTTAATTTCCTTATTCATGTTGTTATTGTGCTTACATACATGAATGTTTTACTATCAATATCTTGTCATTCATGCCATTAAACTGCTCATGCATATATAATCATCCCAAGACAAGAGTTCCAAAGTAACTCAAGCCACTTGCACTCCATGCGTATGATTAACCCCAAAAAGAATGGCTCAAAATCCGGTCTCAAATCATAAGCATACCAAATTCCTAAGGATTCCAAACCCTAAGGACCATGGCATTTATTCAAAGACTATCTCATAAGAGGGGCCCCAATCCCTCTCGCTCATAGAGATAAGGTTGCTACAAGATAAGGGGTAATCTAGAGACACGATCATTCAATGACCTCCCGATATCAATAAGATGAAACTGAAGACTTGAAAAGTAGTTTAGGTAGATAGGTGGAAAGTTCTATGGAAAATGTTCCCTTCCCCCAATCTATGTAATTTTAGTTTTCTATACCAAAGAAATAAAATCTTCCTTTCTACTTTCCTTAAATGGATGGTTATGTGGATGAATGTATGAAACAGGCACAGGTAGGTATCTGCATACAGGGGCAATCCCATATCTCCAAAATGAGCCTTAGCATCATAACTAAATTCCGACAAACAGGGACACCTCTACGGCATGCATTGCATAAATGCTTTTCAAGGATAAGAATTAACCTTTCCCTTGTTCTTTGCTTCTTCTTCTTTTTTTTTTTTTTTTTTTTGTTTTCCTCTCTCTCCCCCATTCCACAGGAATTAAAAGCACACCATTGCTCTGAAAGGGAAGAAAGGAAAAGACCAGGCACCATCTATTGCTCAAGAACTGATCATCACAAGGCACCGAACATCACTGATGGCCAACGGAGTAAACGCCACCGCTAACTAGCCAATTAAAAAATTCATGAAGGAGGTCCCTGTTGATGATGGGTGGGGAGAAGAGTTCCTGCACCCCAAATATATTGAGGTTAAATCCCTTCTGGCTAAGAATGTCTGACCCACAACCAAGTATGATTACGAAGATATGGGCTAGGGGTTGGTTGAGCCAAAAATGCCAACACCACCATTCGATTTTGTAGAAGATGACCTTGCCTACTTATTTGTAGAATACGATGGAATGGAGGAAAAAAAGAGCACTAACCGCACCAACCTCAACCACCCCTGGAGAATTTGTTCATCCACTCTGCACTTAATAAGTGGGACATTAAGAGGTTGGCATAATTCCCAAACCCTACTAAGGGTTATGGACCAAGAGCCTACAAGAAAGGGATCTTTTCATCAAAATTCATCCGCTTTCTTTCTATCTTCTAATTCCTTTTTTAATTCTCTTGTATACAGCCTTGCTTGTCATGTGAGGCTAGTTTGAAAATAAAATAAAAATGGTTTCCCATTTTACTCCTAGTCATCTTATGCTCATGTGAATGATGGAATGCTTCTAAGGGGATTACTCTTCGATCAATAACCTTGCTTGGTGAGTGTGATAGCACTAGCAACCCATCCTAAGCCAAAAATCCTTAAAAAGAAAAGAGAAAGAAAAAAGAGAGAGGATCCAACTTGAAAGTGTGGAGTTTACCTAAAATACAACACTTGAATGGCATCTGAGCTAAGCGATAGGTAGCTAAGCTATCGAAAGGAAGAGGAGTCGTTGTTCTACTTTCCCACAAATAAAAAATAATTCCCCTTGCACAGCCCACTAGAGCCAAAGGTGTTTCTTCTTCAAAAACCAAACCGAAGTTACTCCCCCAGCTGGGGCAAATACAGGCGGTGAATGGGTCCATGCATCAACAGTTTCCATTTGAAAGACATTATGAGAACTTTGAAATGAGCTTTATAGACTAAGCAATTTTACTTGAAATGAAGAGAGGCCCTCGCTTCTTCTACCATACAACCAAAAGATGACCATTGCAAAGCCTATTTGAGCAGGTTACATTCTTTTTCAAAAACCAACCCAATGATCACTACCCACACTAGGTTAAGGCAAAAACATAAACGTATCTCCCAAAGTTGGGAAGGCAAATGAAGCTAGTAATATCACAAAGGTTGCAAGAGCATCATTGGTAGCAAGCATGGGAGTAGCAATTAAAAAAAGAGAAAGAGAAGGAAAAAATCAGAAATACAGGAACTACACAAGGACAAGAGGATTATAAGAAAGCAAGCCTTTTATGAAAATGCTCAGAAAAAGCAACAAGGGATGCTTGCCAAAAGTGATCATGGGTCCTCATAAGCCAAGTAGTGATAAATAGGATTTTGTGCCTTTATCATTCCTTTTAAACACCCCATGACCTGGCCCACATTACAATCCAAAGAAAAGCCCGCTCAGATCAACGAAAAAATTGCTTGTCTAAATAAGCTCGAACGAAGTGATAGTAACACATAGACAGGATAGCAGTCACAATGGCATATTTCACTACCAAGAGCAAGTCTGATCTTGTGCAACCGCAGTTAAAGATAATAATCTTGTGCCTACAAGTCCTTTCATTTCAACCCATGAACCCAGCCTACATTATGGTCCAAAAAGAAGTCTCCTCAGATTGAGGGCTTAGCTGCCTATCGCTATATTAAGGTCATGAAAGTTGTTACTAGAGCCATGTCAAGAAAGGTTGAGAGTTTAGCCATCCCTAAACACTAACCCTCTGAGAGGCAGCAACAAGGGTATCACTACCAGGATGGTGTGAAATGCTATCACATTACAGCCAAAAAGAGGATAGAGGATGAAGGGGCTAAATTCCCAAAAAGAAGAATACCCCCATTTTCAAGAATATAAGTCTATGGCATTCAAGAAGACTTTTACTTTCACAAGTGCACATTTATGATATTTTGCATTCGCATTCAGTAAAAATTTTAGTATGAGTTTCGTATACATTCAACATAGCCCCCTGCATAAACAAGCACACAATCATATCCTGCACACATCATCCAATCATCCCATCATAATATCCATCCTGTTTTAAGGTTACAATGCCAAAATTAAAAAAGCAAAAAAAGAAATCTATCTGACAAAGTCTAAAAAAGCTACAATGACCAACTACTTACGAAAAGACAAAAACAAAAAATCACGATGGGGGTGCATCCAAATCAAAGCTGCCCCAGTCAGCTGGATTAGGAAAAGACAAATCAGAGGCAACCTGTGAGCCACCGGCTCCCTGCAAGAGAACCAGAAAAACCAAGCCAGTATAGGTGATAGATAAATACAACTACTATGAATGCAGAAATCAAAAAGGAGAAAAAACAAGATGAGCTCACTAAAGCACTACCCATTCGGGCTAACTGAGCAGATAAGGCAACCACCTCCGCTTGATACCGATCTTACTCACCCCGATACTATTCACGCTTAACCTCATACTGGCCACACTCTGCTTGGAACTGATCCCACTGGTCTCTCATGGCTGCAAACTCAACTAGAGGCATGTAACCCTTCGAACGGCACCATAGATCCACCACCTTGTGACCTACGACCACACTTCCTACCACTATATCAAAGGCAGTCAAGCCTCCTATGGATCTCTCAGCAAAATGGGCCGTATAATCAACATTTGGCAAAACTAATAAGGTAGCACCTGGATGGGTTCAATCAATGGTATGGTGGTATCCGCACGGAGAAAACTGTACATGTACTAGGGAGGAACATCGGCAGCCCGGAACTGCTTATGAAACTGGCGCTAGTGCCTCTCTTCTAAATATGTCACCTAAGACTCAGCCCCGACAAATGAAACTGTAGATAAAGATAGCAGGACAAAATACCTTGCAATCTCATAGTACTCGAAACCAGTAAAAGGTTTCAATGTCACGTCATTCAGTACCAATAGCTCCAAGTTTGCCCTAATGGTGACAAAATCTGTGATTGCGGGACGCCGATCAACTTGATGATGTGCCCACCTCAAGGCTCATGGATAAGACTCAGCTATGCAAACCCAAGGACAACGAATAGGCAGATACTCGTAACTCCCCCAAATCAAGAAAGGCCAGAAGCCAGTTATACTACTCTAGCGGGTTGAAGTCCTTCATCGCATACTCCTAAGGAAGTATGCAAAGGTGAAAGATACCCAGTCTACACTTGTCAGAGCATGTAGATTAGCCACTAGACTCACCAATGGAAGAGGAATGGTGAACCTGTTGTTATTGTAGAAATAGTTTAATACTATAAACAACACTAATCGGCGCCTCATAATGGCCCGATGGGCTGGTGGGGGCTCAGTACTAAAATCCAGAATATGCCGGCAAAGAAAAGCAGCAAGAAATGATAGCCCTGTAAAAGGTGGTATGTCCAGCAAGTGGCAAACCTCAGTCACATAAACTGGCCTCAGCTTGATTCGACAATCTGTAAAGGACAACCCAGTAATGATCACCCAATCTAATAGGGTCAGCCCAAGCTCAAAGCCAATAAAATGGAATGTCCCAATCTCCCCGAACCATCTCTCAACCACAGCACGAACCAATCGATGATCTAAACAATCCGAAGACGCAGTAACTAACCTCATTGCCCCAAGAGCCAGATGAAATGCCCCTCTAAAGGTAGAATGTCTATGCGAAACTATCTGTTAACGAGCGTAAGCACTGGGATGGTAGGCTAGATCATCCAAAGGCGGAATGTCGGCTATGTCCAGATCATTCAGAGCAGGCTTGGTGCGTGTGATCCTGACACTCTCCCTCCCATAACATGTAAGAGGATCCTTCGAGCCCTGTGCCTCATCGTTGTCATAATTATCACTCTCCTTAATGTCGAGCTCAACAGGTGGTTCACTGGCCGTCCAGTTGCTATTAGTGGCTGCCCGACCAATCGTTCGCTGGTTGCACCTAGAACTAGAGCTACTCCTACTAACCTCTCCGATGCCTGAATCCTCCCGAACACTCTTGCCAAGCCGACGTCTCCTCTCGGACCCGCCCTCGCCAATGTCAGCCATCCTGGAAAACAAAAAGAGAAAAGAAAGCAAAGAAACATCCGTCATTTAGCAGTGTAAACAATGGCATAGGAAAAGAAAAGAGAAGAAATACAGGAAAGAAAAAAAACACAGGGGTAGGAAATGATTTCCCAAACAGTCTCCCAATTTCAAACCCGATTTTCTAAAAAATTTTATCCTAAAAAAGTTGGTTTCAAAATCATTTCTGGTTTTCTAAAAACTTTTATCCTTAAAAAGTTGGTTTCAAAATCATTCCCAATTTTCTAAAATTTTTATCCTCAAAAAAGTTGATTTCAATTTCAATCCCAGTATTTTAAACTTTTCATCCTCAAAAAGTTGATTTCAAAATCATTTTCAGTTTTCTAAACTTTTTATTCTCAACAAAGTTAGTTTCAATTTTAACTCCCGATTTTCTAAAGCTTTTCCTTAAAAGTTCGCTATCGGTTTTCTGACTTTTTCCTTAAAAAGTTTAAATCAATTTTAACCTTGGTTTCTTAAAACTTTTCCCTCAAAAAGTTCATCAATTCGGGCCCAAAGCCCGGGTTTTTTTCAAAAAGCTTTCCCTTCCAAAAAAGCATGGTTTCTTAGGGCTTTTCCTCAAAAGCCCCCGTCCAATGGTTTCTTAAGGCTTTCCCTAAAAAGCCCAAGCCCTATGGTTTTTTAGGGCATTCCTTCAAAAGTCTCGGTTCGATAGTTTCTAAGGCTTTCCCTTTAAAAGCCTATCCCCCTCCCTTAACACCATTTTCAAAATTTCTCAAGTTCTAAACGCCAAGTTTTCTATAAATAAAAAAATCGACAGAGTCCCGTTTGTAAAAGGCCTCTACAACGTCACACAACGGCAAACTCACAATATCACAAAACATATAATACCTCACCACCTACTAGACTCACATTCAAACCGACATAGACACATTCAAGTCCAAATTGGCTTTCCAAACTCAATCTAGTCAACCAATAGCCCCGCGGGCCTGTCAAGCCCAATAAAAGCAAAATGACTAGAATGTCCTTACCGCATTGCTCGGTCCATTTCCATTTTGCACGTCTTCTTAAAGACAGTAGGTCCCTATTTCAACCTCAATTCCAATTCCAATTCTAGTCCAAATCAATCAAACTCAATTCGGTTTGTCTTTCAAGAAAGTTGGTCCCTTAAAAAATAAATCCATCCAACACAACACGTTTACCGAGAAAACTCTTCAGAACGGTAAGTCCCTTTAAACCTGTCGACTGGGATAGAACCCAAGTCCCAAGATGGTAGAGCGGTTCACTTCTGGCACTGCTAGCCCACCAACGTAAAATGTCTATTTGTAACTATCAAAGTGGAGGAAGCACTCGCAAATAGGTTAACATCGGCAATGCCAACAAACCCCCTATGTCACGCTATCAAACATGCCTCTTGGCTGTGGCACGTTTACCAAAGGACGACATACCTTTGCAAACCAACTCGTCGCACACTGTCAGAGTGACGAAAACACTCAAAACTTGGGTCAACACCAGTGCCTGCTAGCCCACTTTGATAAAAAAAATGACCAAATTGCTCCTTGGGCCCTACTAGCACACTTCTCGAGAAGGTACCTAAAACCTCATAACAGTAATTTCACCCTTCCAAGATTGTCTCAAAGACAATCTGGTACATTCAAGTGCCTTCCAGTCAGTTCCTGATCAATTCTGAGACCATCCAGTCAAAATGACTATTTTGCCCTTAGGCATCCAATTGTCTCTGGGAGCCACATCGGCTCTGGGTATCAAACCAATTATCTTCTAGAGATACTTTTAAGAGTATTTCCAATCTTCTAGTACCCTTTTAAATTATTTCGAGTCCATTTTGGTAAACCCAATGCAAAATGACTATTTTGCCCTCGATGAGTTGTTCACCCTTTTTAACCACACCAGCTCTTGTTGTCAATCTAGTGACCTGTGGGACACTCTTTTAGGGATTTCTGTCCAACTCTAGCCTTCCGAATCATTCCTTGACTTTTGGAAGTCACTCCTAGTGGAGCCAGGTTAAAAATTGCATGGTAGTTACTAGGACAGGCATCCAAATCTTCTGTATTGCATCACAAAGGTCAAAAGATCTATTTCTTGCCGCTTTAAAACTTTCCTAAGTGGATGGCACCACTAGTAGTGGCGCTAAGCCAAAAACTGGCATGGCACCACTGCAATAGGCGTTAGAGCCAATTCCAATTGCCTATAAATACAGGCCACCCCGGTATAAAAAGGATCCACAAACTCAGTCCAAAAACACTGCCTCACTAAAAACAGGCTTCAAAACCCTAGTTCTCTCAAGCCTCCTTCAAACCCCTAGTCTCCCTACACTCCATATACACAAACCCTAGCTTCTATACTCTCTCTACCCTCAAATACAAGCTTCCAAGAATTCATTGAAGATTAAGTGTTGGGTATTCAAAGCTCTCAAGGGAAGGTAAACAGAGTTGACAAAGCAAACAAAGTAATCAAAGAAAAGAGAAGATAAGATAGGTTTTCAATTTAGTTTATGCAATCCCCCTCTCTTTTCTCTCTCCTAACCCGTTTGGGTTTTTTTCTATTTTAATCCCCATCTTCTACCCCCCTTTCTTGCCTGCTTGAAACAAGGAACTTCCCTATTCATGCCTAGGAAGACTTGTTAAGGGTTACCATGTTGGGGGCTTTATTCAAGTTCAACATAAGGTGGTGTGGGTCTGACCCCCTTGATTATGTGGTGAAGCCAAACTATCGTGCCCAGATTTTTCGCACTCGAGGAATACTCACACAAGTGGAAAAAACACTGTACTCTCTCGTTAGAACTCACCCTCCTAGAAGACTAAGTGCAACTAGGTTTGAATTGAAAAATTGATTTGAATAAAGGGCTTTTGAAAAAGATTCGGAGTCGCCACCTAACTTGATTAAGGTGAGTTAGGTCACCTAAAAACTAAGCATAGTCTAAAAACTACACTTAGGGTTTTTTGAAAAAAAAAGTTTTGAAAATATCTCCTCAATAGAAGGTTTTTAAGAAAACAGGTTATTTGGCAACCTTCGGAAAACATTTAGCCCTTTTTGAAAAATAACTCCTTTTTGGTCTTTGAAAACAGTGATTCTAAGTTCGGAGGTTGGTTACGTGTAGGGAAGATGCACTAAGCCATCACCCTACCCCGCCCTTTCGGTACCTACATGTCGATCTACCCTAGATTCACCTATGAAAGTTTTCGACTAACTATAGTTCAATCCTACCCACTTTGAAAAACAATGTTTGAAAAGAAACTAACATGATGCATGATATGCAAGTGCAATTAAAAAGAATTGAAAAATAGATTTGGAAAGAGATTGATTTGATTTGAAAATAGATTTGAAGAGATGGAATTGAAATTGGAAAGTTTGAAAATTTGGAAATAGAAATTTTGAAATTGGAATTTTGAAAATAGATTGGAATTTGGGATTTGAAAATATGGAGACCGCACCCATGTGGGTGGAATTGAAAGTTTGAAAAGTGTTGTGACTACACCTATGAAGGTTGCCTACATATCCCTTTGGGGGAATCAGGTCAGTCGTAGTTCGGACCGAAGTCCGATTGAAAATAGAAGAATTGATTTGAAGAAGGAGATTGAATTGGAAATCGAATTGGAAGATTGAGAGATTGAACTTTGAATAGAGGATTGAAAATTGGAATTTGGAATTTTAGAATTGAAAAGATTGAATTTTGATTTGAAAAGATAGAACTTGGAAGAAAGATTTAGACTTGTTTTGCAGAGATAGAGGTTTGGGAAACTTAGACTTAGGAAAGAGACTTAGGAAAGATTTGACTTGACTTGGAAGGTTTAGGAGATTAGGAAAGATTAGATTTAGGACATGTTTGAATTAGGAAAGGTCCGATTTAAGCATGTTTTCAAATTAGGAAAGTTTCATTTTTGGAAAGTTTCGAATTAAGAAAGTTTCGAAATTAGGAAAGTTTTGAATTAAGAAAGTTTCAACTTAGGAAAGTTTTGAATTTGGAATGTTTCGACATTAGGAAAATTTCGAAATTAGGAAAGTTTTGAAATTAGAGAGTTTCGTTTTAAGAAAGGTTTGAAAAAGGAAAGTTGTGAATTTAGAAATGTTTTGAATTAAGAAAAGTTTAGTTTAAAAAAGGTCTAAAATTTGGAAAGTTTCAAGTTAAGAAAGTTTTGAATTTTGGAAGCTTAGAATTTGGAAAAACTTGAAATTTGGAAAGTTTAAGATTTGGAGAGTTTTAGAGTTTGAGTTTTAGAAAATCTTGAAATTAGGAAAGGTTTGAAAACTTAGGTTTGAAAAGTTAAGGTTTGAAAAGTAGGTAGAATTAGGAAAGGGTTAAATTAAGAAAGATTTGAAAGTTGAGTTTCAAAATTTAGGAAAGATTTTTATGTTCAAGTTTTGAAAACTTAAGGTTAAGGAAAGTGGAAGTTTAGGAAGGATTTGAATTAAGAAAAAGTTGGATTAGTAAAGGATTGGATTTTGATTCTAAAAGGGAAGGTTTGATTTTGTTTTAAAAAACGGAGGATTGGATTTGGTTTCCTAAAGGGAAGATAGGATTTGGCAAGGATTTGGAAAGGGAGATTCTAGAAACCCTAGATTTGAAAGTGTGGAATTTTAACGTAGAAAAGAGGTTTTGGAAATGTGTATAGTTTAGATGTGAAAACAAGAGATTTTGGAAACCTAAGTTTGGGGCAAAGTTTAAAAACCATGTTTTTGGGAAGAAAATTAGGGTTTCCTAATTGTAGGTTCTAGGATTTGATTTGGGCTCCAAGGAAAGAGTTTTTGGAAAGTGCGTTTTTGGAAACGAAGATTTTGGAAGAAAATCCTAGAGAGGAGCTTTTGGAAACTGTGTTTTTGGAAACATAGATTTTGGAAGGAAATCCTAAAGAGGAAGTTTCTAGAAGGAAGATTTTGGAAAGAGATTTTTTTAGAAAGGTTTTTGGAGAGAGTTTTTAGGAAGGTGAATCTAGGGAATGTTTTAGAAAGTGAATTTTGAGGAAAAAGAGTTTTTGGAAAGGAGTTGAAAAAGGAAGCTTTGAAAAATAGATTTTGGAGGGAGTTTTTGAAAACAATTTTAGAAAGAAGAATTTTTGGGAAGTATGTTGAAAAAGAGATTTTTAGGAAGGGATTTTTGAAAAGAGAGCTTTGTGAAAAGTATAAAAACATCACACTTTCCTAAAGCAATTCCAACCATAAGAGGGCTAGAACCACTTTAGGAAAGCGGTTTTGAAAACAACAAGAGTTGAAAATATGGACCATGAAAGTCACTTTAAATATAACACTTTCCTAAAGTAACCCTACCCATGGAAAGGCTAGAATCACCCTAGAATTGTGGTTTTGAAAACAAGTTTTTGAAAAAGAGATTTTGATGCAATTTTGAAAACAAGTTTGAAAACGACTTTGAAAACGAGTTTGAAAACGAATTTTGGAAGATGCAAGACTATGATATGCACAATGCAATTTGGGGTCGTGAACATACAAGGCTAAGGCTTCACCACATAATCAAGGGGGCCGGACCCACGTAGTCTCTGGTTAGACTAGAAGAAAGCCCCCGACACGGTGACTCTCCAATAGCCCAATCCTACACATGGACCAGGAATCCCCTTGTTTCAAGCATGCAAAGAAAGGGGGAAAAGAGATGGGGGATTAAAATAGAGAAAACCCAAGTGGGTTAAGAGAGAAGAGAGAGGGGGAAGTGCGAAAATTTAAATAGGGAGCCTACTGTATGTCTTATTATTTTGCGCGCCTTGCTTTCTTCGGTCTTCGGTCTTCATCTTGATCTTCACCTTCAGTCTTCAAGAGTTGTCTTCAAGCTTCAAACTTCAGATTACAACTCTTCAAGTCTTCGAAGGAGGGTTGATGGTTAGTGTATGAGTGTATGGGGATGTACAGGAGTGTATAGGAGGCTAGGGTTTAGTGTATAGTGGCTAGGGTTTGGAAAACCTAAAGAAGCTAGGGTTTAGGAGGTGCTCGAGCTCTGTATATCGAATTATATGATTTTTAGGTTGAATTTGCGGATCCTTTTCACATTGAATGAGGCTCTATATTTATAGAGGTTGGACAACACTAGCGCTTGTTGCAGTGGTGCCAGGCTAAAGTTTACACTGACGCCACTAGGAGTGGCGCCAGGCCATTTTTTGGCTTGGCGCCACTAGTAGTGGCGCCAGCCATTTAGGAAATATTTAAGGTCGGCAAGCAACGTATCTTTGACTAGATTTGGGCGCCTATACTAGTGACTACCATGCAATTTTTAGCATGGCTTCACTAGGAGTGGCTCCGGAAAGTCCGTGAATGATTTGAAGGAGCCGGGAATGACCCGGAAGGCTGAAAAGGAGCAGGAACAGTTAAAATAGTGTCCTGGAGGTATTTGACTTCAAAAGTGAGGATAAAATGTGTCGAAAAGGTTGACCAGGCCTTTAGGGGCAAAACGGTTAATCAGACCGGGAAACTGCCGAGACAAACTCGGACTGTCCCGGAAAAAGACTTGGGATCTAAAAACATTATTCAGAATGTTCCCAGAGGTTACTGGTTTGATTTCTAGAGCCGGCATGGTCGGAATAGGAGACCGGCCCACCAGGGGCAAAACGGTCATTTTGTATCGAGTTGGCCGGAACTGACTCGGAATGATCCGAAAAGGTAAAAGGAGGTTGAGAACACTATAAAAAGTAGTCTCAGGAGGTTACCGGTTTGATACCCAGAGCCGGTGTGGTCGAAAAAGGAGACCGGCCCACTAGGGGCAAAACGGTCATTTTGCACCGGGTTGGCCGGAACTGACTCGGAATGATCCGGAAAGATAAAGGAAGGTTGAGAGTACTATAAAAAGTAATCTCAGAGGGTTACCGGTTTGATACCCAGAGCCGGTGTGGTTCCCTGGGCATTCAGATGCTTAGGGGCAAAATGGTCGTCTTGACCGGAAAGTCTCGAAAAAGGTCCAAAAGGCAGTTTGGTCATTTTTCACCGAAGTGAGCTAACAGACACTGGTGTTGACCTGGGTTTTGAGTGTTTCTGCCACTCTAACGGCGGTCGTTGTGACACAGGGGTTTGTTGGCAATTCCCTATATCGACCTATTTGTGAGTATTTCTGCTACTCTAATGATTTTGTGAGTAGTTTCGCTACTCGGACCGTCTCGAGGAATAAACTGTCTCGAGAGAGGGATTGAAAAGGGGACTTACCGTCTTCGAGAAGACGTGCCTGGATTGGAACTGTCTCGAGGAATAAACTGTCTCGAGAGTGGGATTGGAAAGGGGACTTACCGTCTTCGAAAAGACGTGTTTGGATTGGAACCGTCTCGAGAAATAAACTGTCTCGAGAGTGGGATTGGAAAGGGAACTTATCGTCTCCGAGGAGACGTGCCTGGATTGGAACCGTCTTAAGGAATAAACTGTCTCGAGAGTGGGATTGGAAAGGAGTCTTACCGTCTCCGAAAAGACATGCCTGGGTTGGAACCGTATCGAGGAATAAACTGTCTCAAGAGTGGGATTGGAAAGGGGACTTATCATCTCCGAGGAGACGTGCCTAGAGTGGAACCTTCTCGAGGAATAAACTGTCTCGAGAGTGGGGTTGGAATGGGGACTTATCGTCTCCAAGGAGACGTGCCTAGGTTGGAACCATCTTGAGGAATAAACTATCTCGAGAGTGGGGTTGGAATCGGCAAGGAAAGGACAATGCCCCTAAGGGCATTTTGGTCATTTTGCCTCTATTTGGGCCTGACAGGCCTGCGAAGCGATGGACAAACGGGATTTGGACCTAGAGAACTGGTTTCGATAGGAATATGCCCACAATGACTTGAACACAAGCCTGGACAGAGTGTAAACTGCCGAGCGGTCAAAATTGGGGTGCTTACACTAACCTTGTATGTTCACAACCCTATTGCATTATGGTCGTCATGTTCATGCATTGCATTCAATATTGCATTCAAAGTTGCTTTCAAACTTGTATCAAAGTTCTCTTTCAAAACTTGCATTCAAAAACCTCGTTTTCAAACTTGTTTTCAAAACCAAAACCCTAAGATGATTCTAACCATTCCATGGTTAGGATCACTTTAAGAAAGTGTTACATTCAATGTGACCATCAAAGTCCAAAGTTTGGGTTTAAACCTTAAATTGTTGTTTAATAAATCATAAGTCTATAGTGATTCTAGTCATTCATGGTTAGGGTAGCTTTAGAGAAGTGTTACATTCAATGGAATCATCAAAGTCCAAATATTGTTTTCAAATCCTAATTGTTTTCAAAATCACAACCCTAGAATGGTTCAAATCTTTCCATGGTTAGAATCGTTTTAAAAAAGTGATATACTCAATAGACTTGCAAAAGTTCATATTTAAACATTTTCAAAATAGTTTTCGCAAATTCACTTCCTACAAAGCCCTTTTTAAATATCTACTTTTTAAAAACTCTTTTTCTTTAAGTCCAAGTCAAACCCCGAGAATCTGTGATTAGAAAACCCTAATTCCTCTCTTAAAATCATGACTTTCTATTTACATGAAATCACAGCTGTCCAAAATCATTTTTTACGTAAAATCATAGATTTTCAAATTCAAAATTTTCAAAGCTAAAGCCTTCTAATTTCAAGTCAAATAAAATCTTGTCCAAATAGGAAACCAAATCAAATCTTCCAATTTTGGAAACTAAATCAAATCATCTATTTTTTAAAATAAAATTCAATATTCAATTTTAGGAAATAGAGGTCAAACCTTTCCAAATTTCAAACTTTCAAATCTTTCCTAAATTTTCAAATTTCAAATCTTTCTAAGTTTGAATCTTTCTAAATCAAATCTTTCCAAAATCAATTCTTTCCTAAAATGAAAACTTACCAAAAATAGAACTTTCCTAATATGGTACCTTCCAAATTTAAAGCTTTCCTAAGTTCAAGCTTTCCAAATTCTAACTTTCCAAATTCTTTAAAATCAAATATTTCCAAATCAAGTTAAATCTTTACAAGTCAAGTGTTTCTTAATCAAATCAAATCATTTACTAATCATTCTTAAATCCAATTTTCCTAATTTGAAACTTTCCAAAAATAAAACTTTTCTAAAATGAAACTTTCCAAATTTGAAACTTTCTTTAATCGGAACTTTCTAAAATCAAACTTTCCTGGATCAAACTTTTCAAGTTCAAATCAAGTATTTTCAATTCAATTGCTTGCTTCAAACCCTAGGTTGCCAAAGTCTTAGGATGTCAAAGCTCAAGTTCACCACCTAACCCTAAGTTAGGGCTTCAATTCTTTTCTAAACCAATATGCTTTTCAAACTCTAAGTCAAGTCAAGATGATTTCAAAGTTCAATTCAAATTTTCCAAAATAAGTTCAAGTTCTACTTCAAAGTTCGATTTTGAATCAAAGTCGATTTCAAATCAAAGTTCAATTTCAAAACTTCCAATCAAAGTTCAAATCAAATTCTTTTTAAATCAAACTTTCTAAAGGCCTCAAAGTGTTCTTTCAAATCAAACAAGACCCTAAAGTATCTATTTTCTATCAGACCCCGTATCCAAACTACGACTAACTTGATTCCCAATAAAGGAATACATGGGCAACCCTTATGGGTGCGGTCATAACCTTTCTCAAGTTTTTAATTTCCACAACCTTTTTCAAATGTCAAATCCCCTTTTTAAATTTATTTTTAAAATCAAATACTTTTCTTACAATTGCATGTCATGCATCATATCAAATATTTTTTCAAAATTCTTCCCAAAGTGGATAGTATTGGACATTTGTTAATCGAAAACTCTAAATGAGTGAACTTAGGACAGAAAAACATGTAGGTACCACAAGGGCAGGATAGGGTGATAGCCTAGTATATCTTCCCTATACGTAACCAACCTCCAGACCATAGATCACTATTTTTAAGAGACCAAAACTGGAGTTATTTTTCAAAAAGGGCTAAAATCTTTTCAAATGTCCAAAAACCCTCTCTTGAGAAAGTTTTTCAAAACCTTTTTAAAAACCTTAAGTTTAATCTTTGGATTGCACTTAGTTTTAGATGACCTAACTCACCTTAACAAAGTTAGGTGGTGACTCCAAATCTTTTTCTTAAAGCTCTTATTCAAGTCAATTTCTAATTCAAACTTAGTCACACTTGTCCTTCTATGAAGGTGAGTTCTAACGACAGAGTACCATGCATTTTTTCCACCATTCTTGAGTATGGAAAAATTGGGGCGCGACACTCTTCCTAACCTTTCTGGAGTTAAGTGTTCGCACCTCTTGAATTCGGTGTTAGCACTTGTTACTTTAAAGTTCAATTCTTCAAGGTCAGAAATCCAAAAGGTGTCAACTCCTATGAGAGGTGTCAGCACCTCTGTTTCTTTAAGCTTTTTTCTTTTTAACTTATCCAAATTGCTTCAATTATTTTAGTAGCCTCTTCAATTAATCCACTAAGGCCTCATTCGGTTTGGCTTCACCGGTAAGCTTTTTGCTTAAAAGCATAAAAAATGGCTGGCCTGTTTGGGAGAAGGCTTTTGGGCTGAAGCTTTTGGGCTTTTTGTAGCCCGAAAAGCAGGAAAGCAAGAAGTCCAAGTACATAAGCTTTTTCTACTTTTATCACTTAGCGGAGCAACAGTGATTTTAAAAATATAGATTTGGCCATGTATATACACCCACCGACAGATTTGGAATTTATCAACAAAACGAGTAAAGGGTTTCTTTAACAATCTGATGAAATGGACGAAGGGGGCATCGATCTCATAACCAGTTGGTTGTTTTGTTATTGCTCCATTCGAAATCGGGTGTACATCTTGCCGATCGATGCTTCTGCTGTTGCATCAAGGTCAGCAAGGTCTTTCGCAGTGTCAAGTTTGTCGTTGCTATTGTCTTCGTGCTTCAGTGGTCGATCCCTTCAAGATATCCTCACATCTAGTCCGTCCCCTCCTCTCTCACCATCATTTACACATCTGATATGTTATATTTGTTAGATCGATAATAGTTTGACTTTAAGTTACCTTAAATCTATAAATGCTTATATAACATTCTTATACAATGGAATTAAGTTTATAGATTCGAACAGTAAGAGAGTTAAGAGTAACCCCCACAAAGGTGAAGCTTTTAAAAGGAACGTTGCTTTTTTCACAGATTTGAATTTAGGGTTTGAAATTTTGACATGTTGTAAATTATTAAGGTAAGTCAAGGAGTCGGGCAAAAAAAAAAAGAATTGAGTTTGGTGGGTTTATAGTTATGCTGCAGAGTGCAGAATATCTTACTCTCTCTCTCTCTCTCTCTCTCTCTCTCTCTCTCTCTCTCTCTCCCCTGACCTGCATCTTAGACTTAACGGTGAAGACATGGTTACCTTCTTTAGGATACCCATCTTTTAAGTCTTTAAAAAAAGTGGAGACATGCCTATATATGGCAGTGTATATTAATGTCAGTTCTCTATTGTTTACTTTACTATAGATATCACTTTGCTGGGGGTTTTATCTAGTGGATCACTATTAGGTATACCAACACCTTGCAGGAGAATTTACTTTAGACTGTGAAACTATTTTAACACATGGCAATGGTAAATCATTACGTCTCTCAGGCTAGGAATGGATACATTTTGTTTTCTCACTAGGACATATATGATGGTCTCAGACCTCTCCCTTAACATGGAGATTAAGGTAATTTTCACTCTGTAAAAGCTGCTTTAATTGTTTAGTCATGAAATCCAACTTGTGATGGCATAAAATACTGAACTATTTTCCTATTGATTGAAAGTCAAAAACACCCAACCTTGACAAGGGACTTTTTATCTGTTCTAAACATAGATTTGGAAAAATAAAACAAGAATGGAGAATCTATACCCACCACCTCTTAATTACCTACATCCATGTCTACATCCATTTCCATTGGGAGTGACAAACAGCTTAAGCATGCACTATTTTGGAAGTATAAGCAGTATTCCTAATATTCATGATACTTTGAAAATAGTGCGACATCTATTAGACATTCAAATTTAAGCTAGGAAAAAATTCACTCTAACTTCAGTTAACCTACTATATAATTGGACACAATGTTAATAAAAAATACTCGATTATAATTTATCCTTTTGTTTATGTAAACTGTTTTAATTGTTGTTCATAACCATAATGTGTGGCCCTATAGAAACATGACATCTCATTCATCCATTGCCCCATCTGTATGGCCACCAAGATTGTGCAAATGTTGTTATGGTTATTGTATTGTCAAGATTATCTAGGACAAGCTTACTACTCGTGTCCTTGTCCAGTGGTGAGTGTAATTAATTAAATCATCATTACAATTTTTAAATGAATCGTATTGGTCATAACACTAACACTTGTACCTTCTACATTAGACATGTGCTAATTGAATTGGTTGGTGTAACCAGCTAGTCACACACCCACTCGTAGGACACATTATGCATCAGAAGCAAATAATCACAAAATGGTACACCCAAGTTATGATATGATGATGAAGCTAGAAGTTGATGTAGTCCGGCTGCAACATACCTTACATGCCCTTAAAGTACTTTTGCTTGTGATGTTTGCACTTATCTTAATTTTGCTACTACGTTTGTAATAATCCTTAGTAATTAATATTGTGTGTATAGGATAATATTTCATAACTCAGATATTTGTTGTAGTAATGTTATTTCTGTTATGTGCCTACTTCGTAGTGGTTTGTACTTAAATGGTGTAATTAGTATGGCTGAACCAAGCTCCAAAAGGGTTCGCCCCACTCCAATTGCAAAATGGCCAAAGTACTTTCAACCACCAAATGTATAACGATGTAAGGCAAGCTGGGATTCGAACAGTATGAAGATATTCCTACAATGTGTGATCTACCAAATGAAAAATGGTAATTGGCCTCACCAGTACTTGACTATTAAGGGGTAATCAGGACTTATGGAAGATTACTTCAACATCACACACAAATTTCATGATCAAAAGCAAATGAAGAACAAGTATGGAAAACTGAAAAATGATTAGACTGCTTGGCTGCATCTAAAAAATTCAATGCATGGAAATACTAAACTTGGTTGGGATGATGCGACAAAAACCTTTACTGTGCTAGATTTTTGGTGGGATAAGATGATAGCAGTACAGTTTCCTAACTTCTCCATTTATTTGTAAATATACTAGTTGGTTAATATATTTGTATAGGATATTCATTAATTATAACTTTTTATCAGATGAACAAGCATTGTGCCAGATTCAGGGACAAACACATTGAACATGAGGAGTTGATGGCAATTGTATTTGGAGGTTTAGCCGCTACTGGGAAGTCACAGTGGACATTAGGTGAGAACTTGCCTACCACAGGTCTTCTGGATGAGAGTAGTGGAGACATCAATCCTAATGAAGATGGTGGGGCTGAGAATGTGGGGATCACTAACTTGACAATGGATGAAGGTGCTCCTTCTGGTGGCTCCTTAGCTTACAAGGTGGCAAGGCGCAAAAGGGGTGAGAAGCAGGACATGAAGAAGCATTTGAGCAAGAAGAAGAAATTGTCTGGAGCTGCACGTTTGAGTCAAACAATGGATCGCATGCTTGATGTGGTTGAAAGTCAAAGTAGTGAGTTAACTATGAAGCAGTTTGCTGACAGCCAAAATGCTACAAATGCTAAATGTATTCGGAAGTTGGCAACACTCCCAGGGCTTAAACCTGGTCATCCATTATACATGACTGGCGGAAACTAATAAAATTCTCGGCCAACTAAGAAGTATTGATGGCCCTCCCAAATGATGAAGTCCGCCTTTGTTGGCTATAGGAAGAACGTGATGCGATGAATGGTGGCCAGTCCATTCCTCCTCCCAGATGATGATGATTCCTTGGGGCATTTTGCCCTTTGTTTGGGCTTTTGTTTTTTATGTCTTTTTTGTTTAATATTCATCAATTATGGTATACGCTGTTGACTTGCGTTTTTTTATGTCTTGCTTTTTTAATATTCTGTTGTGATATGCATTGTTAGGTGGACTTGGGTTTTATGATGTGATTTTTTTTTTTTAATTTTGTTTCAGTTGTCGTAGTAGTTGTTTGGTGGCTATGTAAAAGTTTTATGTGGTTTTTTTCTTTGTTTTTTTTCCTGTTCTGGTATGCACTGTTGCAGGACTTGGTTTTTATGATGTGGTTTGTTTTGTAATTTTTTCTATTCTACCATGACATGTGCTGGACAAATTACTATAGTTGCGGTATCCTCTTTTTCTTTGCCCTTTTTAACTTTTCACTTTACAAATGCACAGGATGTCTTCCAGTTGATTGTATCATCCTTTGAAAATTTATTAGAGAAGTCCAGTAGATCATATAGTAAGAGGACCTTGATTCTTGAAACTGTAGCCAAGGTCAGGTCATGTGTATCATCAGCTTTTGGTTAGAGGTGATGATTTAGAATTCCTTTTAGGATGTGTATAGTTATGTATTATTAATCTCTAGGTTGTCACAAATTGAATTAGTTTCATTAGTTTCCTTTTTGGTATTTTACATGATCTTATAATCTCGATGAGTGAACATTTTATTCCCCCCTCTTTTCAGCCAGTAGTGTACAATGCTACAAATATGCTATAAATGGTGAATAACCAGTAGTGTATAATACTAGTGTATAATGCTACAAATTTCGAGGGTTATGATAACGGACAAAGCTAGGATGGCTGCTATGCTTTTAGCCACTGTAGGGAAGTCACAGATAGTTGTCTAAAGGGCCTGGCCAAAGACTGCCATTATTGACTTTGTATGATTTCAAACTTCAAACCATCCACACAATGTGTGTGAAGGCCTATCCAAAGCCTGGCATTACAGAAAAAGCAAATATGCTTTTATAGTGGGAAGAACAAAAGCAGTTTCCCATTTGTGGTGAGAAGATTGTTATAAGAGCACAGCCTCAAGCAAACCTTTCGTTCACATAAGTGAGGATGAACCCCTACAATAATAAGGATGGTTCTAGCAGCTCTAGTGGTGGCACGGATGAGGAAGCTGCATTAATTTATGGTCAGCGATGTCGCACAATGACCAATATGTTGTTGCAATCCAGTTTCTATTATTTACAATAGTATCACATGCCGTATGTTGAAAAGGTGCCATGCCGCACATCAGCTCTAACAGGGTATGATTGGGTGATGAAATTATTAACTGGCCATGACGGTCGTTGTCAAGAGAATCTTCACATGGAGAGCGATGTATTTGTAAAATAGTGTGGGGAACTGGTCAATAAATATAAGTTGAAGGTACTTACAAAGGGGTTCACAATGGAGGAGAGTGTAGCAACTTTCTTGTACACCATAGGTAAGAGGGTTCATAATCGAGATATGCAGGAACGATTCCAACATTCTGGCAACACTATAAGTCGCCACTTTCATGCTGTTTTGAAAGCAGTAAAAAAAAAACGGCGGTCGTTATGTGTCGACCAACTTACGATCAAAACTATGTCCACCCCTACATTGCAAATAATCGAAAATACCATCCATTTAAGGTACGTCATGTTCCTACAAATGTGCTTCAATGTTGTGCACGACTAGCCAAAATGTGTTTGTGATTTTTATTATTTTAACGTAGGACTACATTAGGGCATTGGATGGCACACATGTGCAAGCAAGGGTACGACTGGAGGATGCCATCGAGTATTTCAGTAGGAAAGGTTATCATACACAAAATATTCTTACAGTCTGCGATTTCAACATGTGCTTCACTTTTGTATCTGCTGGATGAAAAGGTAGCGTGCATGACACACGTGTCTTCTACAACGTTGTAATGGACCCTAACAAGCACTTTCCTCATCCAGAAGGGAGTAGGATGTTAAATGAATTTTTCAATTCAATTCTTTTATTAAAACAAGGATAACTTTCACATACTTTGGAGGTAAATACTACCTTATTGATGTGGGTTATCCAATAAGAAAGGATATCTTGCCCCATACAAGGGCAAACGATATCACTTCCAAGAGTTTAATCAAGGAGAGCCACCCACTACTAATATTGAGAGTTTCAATCAAGTACACTCTTCATTGCGAAGTGTCATTGAACAAACATTTGGAGTATGGAAGGCAAGATTCGCCATATTGAGAGATATGTCAACATATGACATGGAGACGCAAACTAGAATTGTAGGTGCGTCAATGGCCATTCATAATTTCATTAGCCGAAATACTTAACGCGATGAGGTGTTTGATAAGATTGCAAACGATGCGGATTTTGTATTGGATGACGAAGTCAATGATGGAAATATAAATGCAGGCCAGTCCTCGAACATTATGATTGATGATGAGGAACAAATGAGTGCATATAGAAATAGAATTCGAGACCATATTTGTTGATGTGCAAATAGGCCTCATCGATAGTAGGGTTTTAGCTTGGACACCTCCAATGTTGCTTATCTAAATTTTGTATTGCAATTTAATAATTCCTTGTAATTTTTATGAAAATTTTATTTGTAATAATAGTATTATTAACCATTTTTATTTATTTACAATACTAGGGTATACAATATAATTAATAATAATAAAAATAGTAATAGCCTTCAAATTATAATAAATTTTATGTAATTATTATAAATAAATATTTAAGTCATTTTTTGTATTATTATTTATTTGTAATAATAAAATAATCATTTCCCACATTTCTGGCTTTCTACTATAATTCAATGTTAATGGGTACCAAACAGGCCATAAGGACAACTTACACAACACTTTAGGGTATGATGGTAATTTATACAAAAAAGCCAAAAAAGCTTTTAGTTAGTACCAAACATCCTTTAGCCAGCTTTTTCGGAATAAGCTTACCAAACACCCAACAAAAGCTTATTTTTAGCCAGCTTTTTCTCTATGCTTTTTTGAAGCAGCTTTTTCGTAGAAAAAAGTTATACGGAATAAAGCCTAAGGCTTTCATTGCTTTTATTCTTCAAATAAACTTGAACTTGTAAAGCACCTTCAATCTCTTAAATTTGATCTATTAATTTCTTTGTAAGGTACCTCTATCTATCTTCAAGTTCTTAACTCTATGATGGTAACCTTCCAAAGCTTCTCTTCCTTTCTTTAATGTTTGTTGATCACTATGAGCGCATGTTCTTAACTTCTTCAAGAATAAGATTATTCAAATCTTCTTCTTATAAGGTTGACCAACTAATCATCTAGTTCATTTAAGCTCATTTGTCAATCTTTCATACTTTAAACTTCAAACCACCTTCTCACGATGATGATTATTAAACAAGGAATGAGATGGAAATAATAAATAGATTTTTGCACATAAACTAAATTCATTGGTAAACAATATAATCTTTTGGTATCATCAAAATCAAGGCATGAAATCAACACCTTCTTCTTCCCATGGTCTTCATCATCTGATTGGTCTACATCCGCCGGCAATGCCACTGTCACTCTTCTAGTAACAAAGGATCTACCTATGATTTAGCTCCCAACACCACGGGCCCTTGCCATTCACAAGGTCAACACTCTATCAACACCATCGGGTTGAAGCACAATGCAATTGCCTTTGTCTTCTTAGAAATCTCTTAAGACTTTAGCAAACAATAGCCAATGGCCTCTTCAAGAATGCCCCCTGCTCATTCAGATGACATAAAAAGGGGGAAATCGGCTGACCATAGTTATCAGAACTGGATCGGACTGGCCGTTTTGACTGATTGAATTGAGAATCGAAGGATCTGGCGGTTTGATTTAGATAGTTGGATTGTTTAGGTTAAATATCAAAAAGTCAATGTATGAACTTTTGAATTTCAAGGCATCAGCAACGGTAATATCACTATAGCGCTTCAAAAATTCAAAAATTGTGTTCGCATAGGTTTGAACTCATGACCCTTCACTAGTTCAAACCTTCGTGCAACCACAAGGCCACTTTATTTTTATGTTTAGTTCTTGTCCTATATATTATACAAGGAAATATTACATGAATGAATAAAATACATGGTATATTATAACAACAATTGAACTGGTTGAACCACTAATTGAACCAACAAACCATGAATTGAAGTATTCACTAGTTTGATGTTTGATTCGATTCTGGTAACTATGGGGCTAACTGTCCCTATTTATAATTGGTCAAATAACACCTTGATGACAAGATCAAAGTTTCAAAAGCCATCATTGCGCCTCAACTGCTATGCCGCTTCGCTATTAGACATTCACGTTCATTCGAATCAAAATTGTTCGTATTAAAGACCGCTCAGACTACACATCGGTGTTCAACCGAATTACGAAATGCAGCCTTGGGTAGCTAAGCTACTGGCCGGTCATACACCCTAAATCCGTATAGGCCAGGTTATGGGGCGTGACAGCATGGTATCAGAGCTATAGGTTCACACCGTAAGATTGAGTCATGTCTATATAGAATTCTGAGTTTGACTTGAATATGTTTCTATGTGTATATATATGTAAGCAATGTGTATAATGAAGTGCCAAGGTGTATTACATGAAGTAATACTAGGCTCCATGCTTAACCATTTGTTTGCATACGTGTGAAGAGTATACCGCCAAAAGGAAGGGATCGTAGAGGAGCCAGAGAGCTCGAGGACCAAATGGATCGTATTGAAAGAATCTTGGCCAGACTTGTTCAAGTGGTTCAAGTTGCTCATAGCAACACCACCAACACGCCTAACCCGTCAATAGCACAGGTGCCAAGAGTGGAAGAGTCAACTCGAACCACCATCGAGCAAATCCAGCAGCTGAGGCCCCCGATATTTCTAGGGACTTCTGAAGGGGCAATTAATGAGTTAATGCAATACTAAGAGAAGCATAAGAAGAGGACCAGAAGCGACTAAGGTAAAGGACAAAGCTCTAGTGGGAACTCGTCTACCCCACAGGGGAACACTAAGGACTGAGGAAGCTGTATGGTCAACAAAATACCGACCTGTCCAACTTGTCAAAAGAAGCATTGGGGCACATGTTTTTAAGGAAGCAGAGCTTGTTATGGGTGAGGCCAAGTTGGGCACCAAGTGCGGGACTGTCCGAAGAAGAGTAAAGTACAAGGATCTGGGGCATCAATATCAGCCTCGGTTCAGTAGTCTATGGCTAATAGGAGGGAAAATTAGCCACGGCAAGGCCGAGCTTGCACACTTTGTAAGTACCCCATTTTTGCATGCTCGGTAATCTCTAATCTGATCGGACTCAAATTCAAATTGACAGACACATTCAAGTCAAAATTAGTTTTCTAGCTTAATCTAGTTAATAAGTCACTTCGCGAGCCCACCGGGCCCAACAAAGGCAAAATGATCAAAATGCCCTTAGGGTATTGCTCGATCCAATTCCAGTTGGCAAGTCTTCCTAGAGACGACAAGTCCCTATTTCAACCTCAATTCCAATTTCAATTATAGTCCAATCCAATCAAACTCAAACTGGCATGCCTTTCGAGAAATTTGATCCCTCAAGCGGTAAGTCCATTTAGTTCTGCATGTTTACCAAGAAAACTCCTCGGAACGGTAAGTCCCTTCCAACTCGTCGACTGAGAAGAAACCCAAGTTCTCAACATGCTAGAATAGTTCATTCCAGAGGCCTGCTACCCTGCTAATGTAGAATGTTCATTATCCAGCACGTCTTTTGAAAAAGTTGATTCCTTAGACAATAAGTCCATCTAATAGCTTCTCGAGATCTAGCAGTTTCCAAAATGAACGCGCACCATCAGAGCGGCAGAAACACTCGCAAACATTGCAACAGTCAGAGTGACGAAAACACTCGCAAACAAGTTGACATCGGGTTTGCCAACAAACCTCCTATGCCACGAGACCGAACTCGTCTCTTAGTCGTGACACATTTACCAAAGGACGAGATACCTTTAGAAACTCACTCATCACACGCTATCAGAGTGATGGAAACACTCAAAACCTAGGTCAACACCAGTGCCTGCTAGCCCACTCCAGCAAAAATTGACCAAACTGCCCCTTAGGCCTTTTTCTGCACGCTTCTCGAAAAAGTACCTAAGTCCTTAAAGCGATAAGTCCACCCTTCCAAGATCATCCCAAAGACGATCTTGCATGTTCAAGTGCCTTCCAGTCAGTTCTGTAAGCACCCCAATTTTGCCAGCTCAGTAATCTCTGGCCTGACCGAACTCCTTTTCAAAACTCTATAAGCACATTCAAGCCGAAATCAACTTTTAAACACCTATCCAGTCAGTCAACCTCTTCTCGAGCCCGTTGGGCCCAATGGAAGCCTAATAACCAAGCCTATCCCTTGGGTCTCCAGGCACGTTTTGAGAAAGTTTAAAATCCCTCAAAACGGTAAGTCCACCCTTCCAAAATGTTTCTAAACTGTTAGGTGTACTTCACACGCCATCCGGTCTAATTTCAATCCCATTTTAGCTAACTCCGGTCAAAATGATCGTTTTACCCCTGAACACACCAACTCTGCACAAATCCCACCGAATGGTAAAAAACTTTCCTGAAACCATCCCTAAATGACCCAGCACGTTTAACATAACACTCCGATCCATTCCTAACCATTTTCAACAAAAACCAGTCAAAATTACCATTTTATCCCTGACAACCCAAACACGCCACAAAACAACACTGGTCCTAGGATATTGAGCAGCGGGTCTTGTCACACAACCCTATTTAACCTAAGGAGGACCTTACGATGCTAAACACCTACCACTCAATAAAGGCACCTTAGAGCGTCTCGCAAACGCTCCGCCCGAATGGCCTTTTCATTGGATTCCCTAGTTATAACGCGCCGTCAAATGACTCGAGATATGCGTAAACCAAGAAATTCCCAAAAGCTCGTTCCAACATCTTTCCATCGATATGGCTCGATCAGAAAGATCGCCTCCCAAAGCCCTTCATCGTATGGCTCAAACACTGCTATTTTCGACAACCCATGGAGCTTGTCGCAGACGCTCTGCCAAGGTTGACTAATCCCCAATTCCCTGATTAAAACGCACCATCAAACGACTTGAGAAATGTGTAAATCTGGAAATTCCAGAAAGTATTTCTAGAGTACTTTCCATCGGTACAGTCCGATCGAAAAGATCGCTTCCCAAAGACCTCAATCACACAACACGAAAATAGCTATGATCGAACACTCTCGGAGCATATCACAGATGCTCCACAAAGATGTCCTTTTATGCACGCTTCCTGATATGAAATCCCACGCTTCCGAATACAATTCAAACTTTCTGAAAACATGAAAGTTCACGAGACACCCTAGGCGAACACCGTGGGTGCAACTAATTCCGTCGAAACCTTCTCGATTGGCTCAATTATTGAGACAAAATTTGGATGAACCTTCTCTGTGATGGAGCGTATGCTACATGCGCTCAAATTTTGATCAGAATGACCAAATTTTGATCAATAGTCAAGATTTAACCAGTACACAAGGTGTCACGTGTCATTCTGGCAATGGAACAGTACCTGCACATATCTTATATGCGCCAGGATAAATTTTGGCTAGGCGTATGTAGCATATGCGCCAAGCCTCTTCCAGATTGCCTATAAATACCAGACCCCCCCTTTGCATATTCCATCTCCGAAATTGATGCGAAGCTCTGTTAAAACCGCTCCACAACCTCAAATCCTTACATATATTCCACCCCTCCAACACTTAGGCTAGATTCCACTCCCTCAAGGCCAAACACTTCACCTACAAAGCCTTATACACCACTAAACACTCCCTTCTAGCCCTTCAAGCCTTCTTGAAGTCATTCAAGATCCAATCAAGACATCCATTGAAGACTACAAGTGTGTTGAAGGCAAAAGGTGGTATCTCTTTTACATTTGTGTCTTCCCCCACTCTCCTCTTCTCCCTCCTAGCCTACTTAGGCTATTCTCTATTTTAATCCCCATCTTCAACCTCCCTTTCTTGCATCCTTAAGCCAAGAGAGCTCTTAGTCGATGCCTACAAGAAAGCAAGTGAGAGCCACCTTGTAGGGGGATCTCTCACTAGCCTACTTTAAAATGGTATGGCCTAGGAGCCCCTTGATTTTGTGGTGTAGCCTAAAAGCTTTGTATGTATTCATGACCCCCTTGCATTTTGCTAACTTGATCATGTCTGGTATGCTTGGCTTCATTTTCATTTTTCTAACCATATGCTACAAAGCTTGCATTATTCTTATTTCCGTACCATTTTCAAGTTCAACATTCCTCTCAAAAACGGTTCTAAGAGTTGGTCCCTTGAAGTTTAGAATGAGATTGTAGAAATCATGCCTTAGAAAATCCCCACTAACCTCTAGCTCACTTTTGCATCCTTGCATTTCAATTTGCATAAAATTTGTTTTCAAACTCTCTAATTTCTAAGGCTTCGATTCTCTCAAGTTTAGTGGTTGGAATGGCCACATGGAACCCTCTCTTGAGTGGTCTCCCTTTTCTTTGGCCATAGGAGCCTTAAATTGTTAGAATGGTCCCCTTCTCTTTTTATTTATGCACACAAGTGGTTTCCAAACTATTTGAATTCCAAGGTTTCCATTCTCTCAAGTTTAATGTTTGGAATGGTCTCGTGGAACCCTCTCTTGAGTGGTCTCCCTTTTATTTGACCATAGGAACCCTCTCTTGTTGGAATGGTTTTCTTCAAAAATGGTTTTCATCATCCTTTGTCAAAAGTGGTTTTCAAAAATTCATTATCTCCATATTTACATTAAAACTGGTGTTTCAAAAAGTTGTCATCATCATATTGATTTTTTTTTCCAGATTTCATACACTTGTCAAGATAATGGTGATAATTGTCATAAGGAAACCTTCCCTAGAATGGTCTCCAAACATCAATCATATAAACCATACTCTTGGCTAGAACCAAATTTCCATGGAAATGATCTTCAAAAGAGTTGTCAACCAAAGTCCTTTGCATAACATCAGTTGTTTTCCAAAACCCTTTCCAAAAGTGCATGAAACCACCTTTCAAAACCATTTTCCAATCTAACTCTAGGCTAACTTGACCCTAGTTATCCAACCCTAGGTTAACTAGACCCTAGTTACCTAACTCTAGGTTAATTTAACCCAAGTTAGTTAACCTTAGGTTCACTTGACCCTAGTTATCCAACCTTAGATTAACTTGACCCTAGTTACCCAATCTTATGTTAACCTAACATTAGTTAGTTAACCCTAAGTCACTTTAACCCTAGGATAACCTAACCCTAGTTAGTTAACCCTGGGACACCTTAACCCTAGGTTAACCTAACCTTAGTTAGTTAACCCTAGGTCACCTTAACCCTAGGTTAACCCAACCTTAGTTAACCTAACCCAAGTTAGTTAACCTTAGATCACTTCTAACCATAGGCCAACCCAACCTAGGTTAATATACTTCAAGGTTCCAACTCATGGACCCCTTTTAAAGGTTCTTCCTATTTAAAACTACTCTCATAACCGTTTTTCTCAAAACCTTCTACTCTCTTGAGATTTTAAAAACCAACTCGATAACCACTTTTAAACACTCCTACATTCTATCTTTAAATTATCTCCTAAAATATTTTCAAGAACTCAACACTAAGGTGCCCCTACCCTTCTCATGGTTAGGGATTCCAAGGGAACGTGATATATCAAGAACAACCTCCAAGGTTGTCCATCTTAGAATTCCAAAGTCCTAGGTGCTTTCAAAAGCCATTTTCAAAAACTTTTTAACATTCCAAAATCTTACCTCCTAGGTTTCCAAACAAGACTTGAAGACATTTTCAAAACTCTCTTGAGTTATCTCAAAACCTTTCCAAAACTCGCTTGAGTTATTCTAAATACATTTCGAAACCCCGTTTTCAAAAATTCTAAAGTGGATAAAAAGTGGACAATGGTAACTAGTTATTCTAGTGAATGAACAAAAGGGTGATTAGACATGTAGGTACTGAAAGGGCCGGGTAGGGTGATGATCTTAGGATATCTTCCCTACATGTAATCAGCCCCCGGACCAAAGATTTATGTTCTTGAAAGACCAAAATGGAGTTATTTTTGAAAAGGGCTTGAATCTTTCCAAAGGTTGCCAAACAACCTATTTTCTTAATAACCCTCTCTTAAGGGAGTTTTGAAAAATATTTTCCAAAAACCCTAGGTTTAATATTTGGATTAACACCTAGTTTTAGGTGCCCTAACTCACCTTAATCAAGTTAGATGGCGATTCCTATTTTTCGACAGAGCCCTTAATCAAACTAATCTTCAGTTCAAATCTAGTCGCACTTATCCTTCTAGGAGGACGAATTCTAGTGACAAAGTTTCGTGCTTTTGGTCTCCAAACCGAAAAGACCTTGGACCTCAAAAACTGGGGTGCTACAGCTGGCGACTCAAGTAGAGACACTTAGAGGGTTAGGCCATTGACATGTCTCTTCACCCTTCACTCACTCAGAATCTCAGGTTAATTTGTCTAGTTTTATCCACTTTTCAAATTTGTCTAAGTTTCCAAAATAAATCTTATTGTCCAAAATGATTTTCAAATAAGTTTCATCACTTGCATTCATTGCTCACATTCATGCTCTTGCGTTGACCATCCATTTTACCTTGCATTGAGTTTTTTGAAAAGTTACTAACTCTTTGCATCTTTCTTTTGTAGGTAGACTTTTGTTCACATTTTATTTCATGTCTTATTTATCGTCACGTATGTGATAAATGGACAGGATGTGATGTGTGTTGTTGGGTCCTTTCCTCCATTTTCAAAAAACTCCACGCACACTTAGTGTGCTCACTTGCATTTGCATTCTGCATATATTACTCGGTTACTAACCTTCTAGATAGAAGGGGGAACAGTATATTGACTATGGGCGGATGCTGTGCCAGTTTCTTAGCCTACGGTCTCTTGATAGTTCCCCCGCTCGAACCACCAACCAAAGATGGAGTTCACCCTTTCGGGGGTGGATGCCGAAGGTTTGAAGGTTTGGGATCCAAGCCTTTTAGGAAGCATTAGTAAACCCCCAACTTCATGCTCATGTAGCATCCCATGCATAGCCGAACCTCTGCCGGAATTAGGACACAAGCATCAATTTCAAAACCAAGGAGGAAAGGGCGACCACTTTATTTTCCTTTATATATGCTGATTAATCCATGTTGTTATGCTATTCGATTCATGCCATTTTATTATATATATGCAGCATAACTATTCATGCATCGGAATTCATGCCAAGACAAGAGCTCCCAAAGTAACTCAAGTCATTGCATCCTCATGCATCTAATCAACCCCCGGAGAAACGCCCGATGACCTTCTCGCTCAAATTAAGCCAACCTAAAACTCCTAAGGGTACCAAGAGACCCTAAGGATTCATGGCATGCATCAAAGTCATCTCATAAAAAAAGACCATAATCCCTCTTCGCTCACGGAGATAGGGCTACCAAGAAGACAAGAGGCAATCCAGAAGCAAGGTCTCTCACCGACCTCCATCCAAGAAGGCAAATCCAAAAACTCAAGAGTAGTTTAGGATTTCAAATGTAAAAATAGCATAGGTGACAGTCCCAAAGAAAATGTTGCCCTTCCCCTTCAAATATACTTTCAACCTCATGTACAAAAAAAAAAAAAAATCAAATACAATAAAACTATTCTTCTTACTTTCATCGAATGAATGCATGAATGTGTGAATGAATGAATGAATAGGCTCGCACAGGTACAATATTGCATACAAGGGCAATTCCCTATCTCCAAATGTGAGCCAACACATCATGCTTAGTTCCCCTCTCACAATAGGGGCACCCCTAGGGAATGCATTGCATAAAAATTTCCAAGCCAAAGGCACTAACTTCTTTTTTTTGTTTTTCTTTTTACATTCTCATTGTCTTCTTCCCAGCCTATAAAGGCCAAGAGAGCCAGAGGATGAAGCAAGAATAAAAAGGGGGTCTTCTAAACTGCCTATTCATTACCATTATGCTGCCTATGTATTTGTTATTAGGCTCATGCATTAATATCCATCCTAGGACAAGAGTTCCAAGAAACTCAAGTTATTACATTCTCATGCATTCAATTAACAGCAGAGAGAAAGGGATGATCCAATCTCATGTTAATTAAACCTACCTAAACCCCTAAGGGTTTCTCCAACCCTAAGGATTCATGGCATGCATAGGACGATATCTCAAGAGAGGCCCAAATCTCTTTAAGTCCATGGAGACGGGATACCCTAAACAAAAAGTATCAACCAGCCTATGCCGAAGAGGTATTATATTGCACATGGGGGCAAAACCCCACCTCCAAAATGGACTCAACATCATACCTAGATTTCCTCAAAGGAGGGACCTCCATAGGACATGCATTGCATAAAATCTTCAACTCCACATGCTAACTGCATTTTATTTTTCTTTTTCCAAGTCCAAGAGCACAGTTAAACCAACAGAATCCCTCCAGCATCCCGCCCAATTTATAATTCATGCAAAGCCATGACCTCGACACCATATTGCCACTCCACAAGACGTTAAACTCCTGAAGCCATCCATGTGCAATCAGATGACACACACGGCAAATGGAGTGTGAAGGACACTAGCGTGATTCCAAAACTAGTTTGAGGGGTTTCTAGAAAAGGGGGATTTCTTTCAAACTCGTCTTTCAATTTTCAATTCGAATTTGAGCATGAAAATAACATTATCTAAATTAAAAGGATTCAAAGTTTTCATATTTAGATCATTGTCTCATGGCACTTCATGAATGATGTCTTCTTCTTCAGGAATTTTCCCTTTAAAATGTTTTACCCTAATTTAGAGGATGGAATAGCCCAAGCACCATTTTCAGTAGAAACAATCTTTGACTCCAAAAAAAGGGGAGAGAGAAATAGAAAGTACAGAGAGAGGGAAAATACAGAGGGGTGAGAGGTGACGCTTAGCTATGTAGCTCATTAAAATCTGAGTGACCCCCAAAGGATGTCCTGGCAAAGCAGCGAGTAGGTAGACCCTCAAAAGGAAGAGAAGCCAGCATTTCATCATCCTAAAATAGAATGCAGTTCCTTGGTCAGCCCACTAGAGCTGCAGGTGATTTCCATTTAGAAGCCTAAACCAGGAGCCACCCCCCACACTAGAGCAAGCATATGCAAGAAGTGAACTCGCAAACTAACATCTACTATCTTTTTAAGTGTTGCTAAATTTTTGAAAAAAAAAAAAAGGAGCTTTATAGACTAAGCAATTTTACTTGAAATGACGAGAGGCCCTCAGTTCCTCTACCATACAATTAAAAATATAACCCTTGCAAATCCCACTTGAGCCGGTTACATTTCTATCATTTAGCCGACCTAATGATCACTGCCCCCACTGGGTCAAGGCAAAATTATTAATGCGTGACGATTTCCAAGGGCGCATGCAGCAAACGATAATCTCCAGGAGAACAAGCAGTGAACGAATGGTGATCTTCAATTGAGCGCACGATGGATGAATGGTGATTTCCAAGAAAGCGCGCAATAAATGAGTGACGATCCCTAAGAGGATGCAGTATTAACGACATCTGTAGGAGCCAACATAAGCACACAAAAAAAAGAGAAGCAAGGTTTTCAAAAAAAAAAAAAAAAAGAAAGGAAAAAAAAGAAAAGAAAAAATGAATGATGATGATTTCCATACACAATGATGATTTCCAAATGCAATGATGACTTCCAAGAGAAGAATAGAGTCATCCAAGATGACAACAGAAGAACAAAATAAAAGCGAGCTTCTCGACAAAGAGAAAAGTCTAGAAGAACGACAAAGGTAGGAGCCACTAACCAAAGGTGATCATGGGTCTTCAGGAGCCTAGAAAATATAATAGGTTTTGAGCCTTTATCCTTCCTTTCAAATACCCCATCATCTGGCCCACATTGCGGTCCAAATTAAAGTCCTCTTAGATCAAGAAAAATTATTTAGTCTAAATAAGCTTAAACAAAGAAACAGCAACGTCTAAAAGGAATGGTACATATAGGGGCAAAATTCATTCCTTGCAAAAGGTGGTTCTGGTTCATACAATCCCCGCTGAATATAAAGATCTGGGCCTAAGTATCCCTTCATTTCTTAGAACCCTTAAACTTGGCCTACATTACGGTCCCAAGCAAAGTCTTCTCTAATTAAGGAAGGAAGTTACAAGTTACTTTGCCAAAGGGCAATGTCGGCTGTCTGTTCAGAGGTCCACTCAGAGAAGTTTTTCTTTCAACAAAAGAGAAAGGGAGAAAAAGAGTCAATGGATCGAATCTCTAAAAAGGTGCAAGTGCTATCACATCCTGACAGGAAAAGGGCAGAATTAGAAAGGGGAATTCTAAGAAGAAGAATAGAAGTTCAAAAGACTGCCTAATTCTGAGACATAGCTCCTACAGATGAACACAAATCCTGGGGCATACATCCCTAGATAAACCTGTGCATCAATTTCATTCATGTATAAATGTGTGTATTCATCAAAAAGTATGACATGCATTCAACTCCATTCTTGTATAATCCTATGCATTCATCAAAAAGTATGACATGCATTCAAAATTTCATCTCTATGCATTCATCAAAAAGTATGATACGCATTCAATTCCATTCTTATATGAGCATTCATCAAAAAGTATGACATGCATCCAATTCCATTCCTATATGTGCACTCAATCAAAAAGTATGATGTACATTCAATTTCATTCTTGTGCATGTGTCATCAAAAAGTATGACATGCATCCAATTCCATTGTTGTATGTGCATTCATCAAAAAGTATGACATGCTTCCAATTCCATTCATAAATGTGCATTCATCAAAAAGTATGACATGCTTCCAATCCCATTCATGAATGTGCATTCATCAAAAAGTATGAAATGCATTCAAAATCCATCTCTATGCATTCATCAAAAAATATGATATGCATTCATGTATATGCATTCATCAAAAAGTATAACATGCGTTCAAAACTCATCTTTATGCGTTCATCAAGAAGCATGACATGCATTCAATTCCATCCCTGCATAAGCATCCATCAAAAAACATGACATATGTTTCATTCTATCTGCATTCATCAAAAGGTATGACATGCACTCATTTCCTCATGTATCAACCTGTGCATTCATCCAAAAGTATGATGTGCATTCATTGTAACCTGTCATGGACTTCTACAGTATATACCAAATGACATTTCTAACAAAATACACTGACAAGTGTTCAGGTGATTACAAAAGAAAAGGTGTCCTGAAGTAGAAGCATAGCATCCCAGAAGGTCTATAGGCCAGAATCCAAGCGCTCTGCAAAAGAAATGGTGTACACTACAGAAAACCTGAATTGCCATCCATGGACAAGAAGAAACAGAGAATGGGGGACTGAATCACTCTCGACCAGCCAATCAACCATGAACAGCCTAATCCAACCTTTTTCAAAACCACAGAAAATAGGGCAACGACCCACCCTTGACCACCCCAATTGATGTCAGCCTGACTCGACCTATTCAAATCGTAAAAACTGGGGCAACGGCCCACCCTACACCTCCCATTCAATTACAAACCAGTTGATCTATTCAAGAAAAACTGACCTATACATGTTCGACCTTCTAAATACCTTAAACCTTTCAAAAGGAGGCCTCACCCCCTCCAAAACCAAATTCAAGAACCCGAGGAAGCACCTTACCCAGAATTTCGCCATGTCAGCCAGAGGCAAAATTCAATAATCAACACATAAAAGAAACATTAGTCCCCAAAAATCTCAATCCAAGACGTAGCAAATATCATCTTCCCCAACATTTAATACAAAAGAACTACAAGGAGATCCCTTATATAAGCAAAGATTGGGTTTCAGAGCTTCCCCCGAAAAAGCAAATTGGGTTTCGATCTTCCTCCGAAAAAGTAGATTAGGTTTCTGAGCTTTCTCCAAAAAAGCCTATTTGGGTTTTAGAGCTTCCCTCGAAAAAGCAAATTGGGTTTCAAAGCTTCCTCTAAAAAGCAGATTTGAGTTTCAGAGCTTCTCCTGAAAAAACCAGATTGGATTTCAAAGCTTTCTCCAAAAAAGTAGATTTGGGTTTCAGAGCTTCCTCTTAAAAAAGCAAATTGGGTTTCAGCGCTTCCTTCGAAAAAGCAGATTTAGGTTTCAGAGCTTCATCTGAAAAAAGCAGATTGGAATTCAGAGCTTCCTTCGAAAAAGCATATTAGGTTTTCGAGTTTCCTCTGAAAAAGCAGATTGGGTTTCAGAGCTTCTCCCGAAAAAGTAGATTGAGTTTCCGAGCTTCCTCCAAAAAAGCAAATTGGGTTTCAGAGCTTCCCCTGAAAAAGTAGATTGGGTTTCCGAGCTTCCCCAAAAAAGCAAATTGGGTTTCCAAGCTTCCTCCGAAAAAGCAGATTGGGTTTCTGAGCTTCCTCCGAAAAAGTAGATTGGGTTTCAGAGCTTCTCCTGAAAAAGCTAATTGGGTTTCCGAGCTTCTCCTAAAAAAGCAGATTAGGTTTCCGAGCTTCCTCTGAAAAAGCAGATTGGGTTTTAAAGCTTCCCGAAAAGGCAGATTCAGTTTCAGAGCTTCCTCCAAAAAAGCAGATTGGGCTTCAGAGCTCCCTCCGAAAAGTAGATTGGGTTTACGAGCTTCCTCCGAAAAAGCAGATTAGGTTTTAGAGCTTCCCTCGAAAAAGCAAATTGGGTTTCAGAGCTTCCCTCGAAAAAGCAGATTGGGTTTCAAAGCTTCCCTCGAAAAAGCAAATTGGGTTTCGAGCTTCCTTCGAAAAAGCAAATTAGGTTTCAGAACTTCCTGCGAAAAAGCAAATTAGATTTTTGAGCTTCTCCTGAAAAAGCAGATTGGGTTTCCGGGCTTTCCCCAAAAAAGCAGATTGGGTTTCTGAGCTTCGGCTTTCAAGCTTTCCCTAAAAAAGCAAATTGGGTTTTCGAGCTTTCTCCGAAAAAGCAGATTGGGTTTTAAAGCTTCCCCCGAAAAAGCAAATTGGGTTTTTGAGCTCCCTCCAAAAAAGCAGATTAGGTTTCAGAGCTTCCTCTAAAAAAGCAGATTGGATTTATAAGCTTCCTTCGAAAAAGCAGATTGGGTTTCAGAGCTTCCCCCGAAAAAGCAGATTGTGTTTCGAGCTTCCTCCGAAAAAGCAGATTGGGTTTCTAAGATTCCCCCAAAAAAAGCAGATTAGGTTTCAGAGTTTCCCCCAAAAAAGTAGATTGGGTTTACAAGCTTCCCCCAAAAAAACAGATTAGGTTTCGAAGCTTCCTCTGAAAAAGTAGATTGGGTTTTAGAGCTTTCTCCAAAAAAGCAGATTGGGTTTTTGAGCCTCCTCTGAAAAAGCAGATTGGGTTTCGAGCTTCCTTCGAAAAAGCAAATTAGGTTTCTGAGTTTTTCCCCTTAAAAGCATATATCAACCTTGAACATCCTAAGAGGAGCTGCATTCCACCGAACGAAGCATCAGGTTAAGAAGAATCAGTTTCAAGATATCAACCTTAAACCTCCCCAAAGGAGCAGCATCCCACCAGATAGAGCGTCAGTTCAAGAAGAATCCATTTCTAGACATCAACCTTGAACCTCCTTGGAGGCGCAGCATTCCGATAGAAGGAATGTCAGTTCAAGAAGAATCAATGTCCAGACGTTAGCCCTAAAACTTCCCGGAGGAATACCATTCCACCTGACAACATGTCGGTTCGAGATAACTTACTCTCCAAAGTTTTTCAACTCCTGTCCCTCCAATTGTCTTGCGGTCAACATGGGATTCTTCCTTTTTCATTTTCTGTCTTCGGCAAGCAAAAACAGAAAAAGAGGGGCAGCTGTAAGCAACCCATTTTTGCCCCCTCGGTAATCTCCGGCCTGACCGAACTCCTTTTCAAAACTCCATAAGCACATTCAAGCCTAAATTAACTTTCAAACCCCTATCCAGTCAGTCAACCGCTTCTCGAGCCCGTTAGGCCCAATGGAAGCCTAATAACCAAACCTACCCCTTAGGTCTCCAGGCACGTTTTGAGAAAGTTCAAAATCCCTCAAAATGGTAAGTCCAACCTTCCAAAATGTTACTAAACTATTAGGCGTACTCCACACGCCATCCGGACTAATTTCGATCCCATTCCGATAAACTCTGGTCAAAATGATCATTTTACCCCCAAACGCTGTAGCTCTACACAAACCCCACCGAACGGTAAAAGACTTTCCCAAAACCATCCCTGAATGACCCGGCACGCTTAACATAACACTCTGATCCATTCCTAACCATTTTACCCCTGACAACCCAAACGCGCCCCGAAACAGCACTGGTCCTAGGATATTGAGTAGCAGGTCTTGTCACACAACCCTGTTTAACCTAAGGAGGACCTTACGACGCTAAACACCCACCACTCAATAAAGGCTCCCTAGAGCATCTTGCATACGCTCCGCCCGAATGGTCTTTTCTCTTAATTCCCTAGTCATAACGCGCCGTCAAATGACTCGAGAAATGCATAAACCAAGAAATTCCCGAAAGCTCGTTCTTAGATCTTTCTATCGATAAGGCTCGATTGGATAGATAGCCTCCCGAAGCCCTTCATCGTATAGCTCAAACACTGCTACTTTCGACAACCCTAGAGTGTCTCGTAGACGCTCCGCCAAGGTTAACTTTTTTTCCAATTCCCTGATTAAAACGCACCGTCAAAAGACTTGAGAAATGCATAAATCTGAGAATTCTCAAAAGTATTTTCAGAGTACTTTCCATCGATACTGTCCGATCAAAAAGATGGCTTCCCGAAGGCCTCGATCACACGGCACTAAAACAACTACTTTCGAACACCCTCAAAGCGTACCACAGACACTCTGCAAAGATGTCCTTTTATGCACGCTTCCTAAGACAATATCCCACGCTTCCTGAGACAATTCAAACTTTCTGAAAACATGAAAATTCACGAGAAACCTTAGGAGAACACCGTGGGTGCAACCGATTCCCCTAAAACCTTTCCGATTGGCTAAATTATCGAGACAAAGTTTGGACGAACCTTCCCGATGATGGAGCGTATGCTACATGCGCTCACATTTTGATCAGATCAACCAAATTTTGATCAACAATTGAGATTTAACTAGTACACAAGGTGCGACGTGTCATTTTGGCAATGGAATAGTACCTGCGCATGTCCTTCACGTGCCAAGACAAATTTTGGCTAGGCGCATGTAGCACATGCACCAGGCCTATTCCAGAATGCCTATAAATACCAAACCCCCCCTTTGCATATTCTATCTCCAAAATTGATGCGAAGCTCTGTTGAAACCGCTCCAGAACCTCGAATCCTTACATATATTCCACCCCTCCAACACTTAGGCTAGATTTCACCTCCCTCAACGCCATACACTTCACCTACAAAGCCTTATACACCACTAAACACTCCCTTCCAGACCTTCAAGCCTTCTTGAAGTCATTTAAGATCCAATCAAGACATCCATTGAAAACTACAAATGTGTTGAAAGCAAAAAGTGGTATCTCTTTTACATTTGTGTCTTCCCCCACTCTACTCTTCTCCCTCCTAGCCTACTTAGGCTATTCTCTATTTTAATCCCCATCTTCAACCTCCCTTTCTTGCATGCTTGAGCCAAGAGGGCTCTTAGTCCATGTCTAGAGTAAAGCAAGTGAGAGCCACCGTGTAGGGGGATCTCTCACTAGCCTACTTTAAGATGGTATGGCCTAGGAGCCCCTTGATTATGTGGTATAGCCTAAAAGCCTTGTTTGTATTCATGACCCCGTTGCATTTTGCTCACTTGATCATGTCTTGTGTGCTTGACTTCATTTTCATGTTTCTAACCATGTGCTACAAAGCTTGCATTATTCTTGTTTCCATGCCATTTTCAAGTTCAACATTCCTCTCAAAAACGATTCTAAGAGTTGGTCCCTTAAAGTTTAGAATGAGACCGTAGAAATCATGCCTTGGAAAATCCCCACTAACCTCTAACTCACTTTTGCATCCTTGCATTTTAATTTGCATAAAAGTTGTTTTCAAACTCTCTAATTTCCAAGGCTTCCATTCTCTCAAGTTTAGTGGTTGGAATGGCCCCATGGAACCCTCTCTTGAGTGGTCTCCCTTTTCTTTGGCCATAGGAGCCTTAAATTGTTAGAATGGTCCCCTTCTCTTTTTATCCTTGCACACAAGTGGTTTCCAAACTCTTTGATTTCTAAGGTTTCCATTCTCTCAAGTTTAGTGGTTGGAATGGCCCCATGGAACCCTCTCTTGAGTGGTTTCCCTTTTATTTGGCCATAGGAACCCTCTCTTGTGGAAAGGTTTCCTTCAAAAATGGTTTTCATCATCCTTTTTCAAAAGTGGTTTTCAAAAATTCATTATCTCCATCTTTACATTAAAAATGGTGTTTCAAAAAGTTGTCGTCATCATGTTAATTTTTTTTTTTTTTTATTTCATACCCTTGTCAAGATAATGGTGATAATGGTCAAAAGGAAACCTTCCCTGAAATGGTCTCCAAACATCAACCATATAAACCATATTCATGGCTAGAACCAAATTTCCATAAAAATGATCTTTAAAAGGGTTGTCAACTAAAGTCCTTTGCATAACATAAGTTGTTTTCCCAAACCCTTTCCAAAAGTGCATGAAACCACCTTTCAAAACCATCTTCCAATCCAACTCTAGGTTAACTTGACCCTAGTTATCCAACCCTAGGTTAACTTGACACTAGTTGCCTAACCCTAGGTTAATCTAACCCAAGTTAGTTAACCTTAGGTTAACTTGACCCTAGTCATCCAACTCTAGGTTAACTTGACCCTAGTTGCCCAATGTTAGGTTAATCTAACCTTAGTTAGTTAATCCTAAGTCACCTTAACCCTAGGATAACCTAAGCCTAGTTAGTTAACCCTGGGACACCTTAACCCTAGGTTAACCTAACCTTAGTTAGTTAACCCTAGGTCACCTTAACCCTAGGTTAACCCAACCATAGTTAACCTAACCCAAGTTAGTTTACCTTAGGTCACTTCTAACCATAGGCCAACCCAACCTAGGTTAATATACTTCAAGGTTCCAACTCATAGACCCCTTTTAAAGGTTCTTCCTATTTAAAACTACTCTCATAACCCATTTTTTCAAAACCTCCTACTCTCTTGAGATTTTAAAAACCAACTCGATAACCACTTTTAAACACTCCTACATTCTATCTTTAAATTATCTCCTAAAATATTTTCAAGAACTCACAACCCTAAGGTGCCCCTACCCTTCTCATGGTTAGGAATTCCAAGGGAACGTGATATATCAAGAACAACCTCCAAGGTTGTCCATCTTAGAATTCCAAAGTCCTAGGTGCTTTCAAAAATCATTTTCAAAAACTTTTTAACATTCCAAAATCTTACCTCCTAGGTTTCCAAACAAGACTTGAAGACAATTTCAAAACACTCTTGAGTTATCTCAAAGCCTTTCCAAAACTCACTTGAGTTATTCTAAATACTTTTCGAAACCCCATTTTCAAAAATTCTAAAGGGGATAAAAAGTGGACAATGATAACTGGTTATTCTAGTGAGTGAACAAAAGGGTGATTAGATATGTAGGTACCGAAAGGGTAGGGTAGGGCGATAATCTGAGGATATCTTCCCTACACATAACCAACCCTCGGACCAAAGATTTCTATTCTTGAAAGACCAAAATGGAGTAATTTTCAAAACGAGCTTGAATCTTTTCAAAGGTTGCCAAACAACCTATTTTCTTAATAACCCTCTCTTGAGGGAGTTTTCAAAAATCTTTTTCAAAAATCCTAGGTTTAATCTTTGGATTAACACTTAGTTTTAGGTGCCCTAACTCACCTTAATCGAGTTAGATGGCGACTCCTATTTTTCGACAAAACCCTTAATCAAACTAATCTTCAATTCAAACCTAGTTGCACTTATCCTTCTAGGAGGACGAGTTCTAGTGACAGAGTTTTGTGCTTTTGGTCTCCAAACCGAAAGGACCTTGGACCTCAAAAATTGGGGCGCGACAGGTTCAGGATCAATTTTGGGACCATCCGGCCAAAATGACCATTGCCCCTAGGCATTCGATGGCCTCCAAGAACCACATTGGCTCTGGGTATCAAACCAGTAACTTCTCAAGGATGCTTCTAATAGTATTCTCAATCTTCTCACACTCGTCCAAATCATTCCGAGTCCATTCCCACAGGATTGGTGCAAAATAAACTTTTTGCCCCTAGTGGGTCGGTTGCCTTTTCCAACCACATCGGCTTTGGGTATCAAACCGGTATCCCTCTGAAACATTCTCAGTAGTGTTTCCAACCTTCAAGCCTTCTCACGAGTCACTCCGAGTCCATTTCGGTGTTTTTTTAGTTCAATTGACCATTTTGCCCCTGGCAGGCCGATCAACCTTTTCAAACACTCCGGCATTACTTCTCAAGCTAGTTACATTTGAGACACTCTCTCGAGGCTTTTCGTCCATTCCCAGCCGAGTGTGGTTACTCGGAACCTTCCAAATTATTCCCGAACTTTCTAGAGTCACTCCTAGTGGAGCCAAGCCAAAAATTGCATAATGGTCACTAAGACAGGCATCCAAATCTTTTGCCTTGTGTACCAAGGGTCAAAAGATACTTTCCTTGTTACCCCAAAAACTTTCCTAAGTAGTTGGCACCACTTCTAATGGCGCCAGTAGATTTTTTGCCCTGGCACCACTGCAATAGGTGCCAAGCTATTCTAGTTGTCTATAAATACAAATCTTCCCCCTGTGTGAAAAGGGTTTGCAAACCTAGTCCAAAAATTCTATTTCTCAAAATTCAGAGCTCGAAGTCTCTCCAAACCCTAGCCTTCTGTAGTCTCTTCAAACCGTAGCATTCATACACTTAAACCCTAACATCCATACACTCTATACACCTAAACATAAGCCTTCAAAGCCTCCATTAAAGACTCAAGGTACTGCAACTTCAAGGTTCTCAAAGTCTAAGTAAAGCAAAGCAAACAAAGCAAGCAAAGCAAGAAGAAGACGAGGTAGGCTTTCGATTTACTTTTATGTAATTTTCCCTTCTCTCTTCTTCCTCCTAACCCACTTGAGTTTTCTTCTATTTTTATGCCCCATCTTCTTCCTCCCTTTCTTGCATGCTTGAAACAAGGGACTCCCCAATTCATGCCAAGGAAGAATTTTTTAAGGTCACCATGTCGGGGGCTTTCTTCAAATTCGACCCTTGATGGTGTGGGTTCGGCCTCCTTGATTATATAGTGAAGCCTAGCCTTGTATGTCCATGACCCTTCTTGCATTGTGCATATCATATTCATATATGTATTCAAAGTTGCTTTCAAAAGTTATTTTCAAACTTGCATCAAGGTTGTTTTCAAAACTTGCATTCAAAACCTTCTTTTTCAAATTAGTTTTCAAAACCACACTCCTAAAGTGATTCTATCCATCCCATAGTTAGGGTTGTTTTAGGAAAGTGTTATATTAATTGTGACTATCAAGGTTCATATTTTGGGTGTAAACCCTAAATTGTTTTTATCAAAAATCACAATCTTGAGATGATTCTAGCTATTCCATGGTTAGGATTGTTTTAGGAAAATGTGATATTCAATGTGATCATATTGGTCCATATTTCAAAATTCTTGTTGTTTTCAAAATTACAACCCTAGAATAGTTCTAATCCTTACATGGTTAGAATTGTTTTAGAAAAGTGAGATAGTCAAAAGATTTCAAAAGTCCATATTCAAACCCCTTTTCAAATTGCTTTTCAAACTTCTTTTCAAAAACTCTCTTAAAAAATCTACTTCCTAAAACTCTTTTTACACTTCCTTCCAAAAATTCTCTTCAAAGATATACTTTCTAAAAACTTCCTTCAAAAATCTCTGTCCCAAAAACTCTTTTCAAATATCTCCTTTCCAAAAATTCTTCTTCTTGGAGTCCAAGTCAAGCCCTATAATCCATGTTTAGGAAATCCTAATTTTCTTTTCTAAAATCATGACTTCTTATTTTGCCTCAAAGCATAGGTTTCCAAAAACTATCTTTTACATCAAATCCTAAATTTCCAAAATTCAACCTTTCAAATTTCAAATCAAATTTAACCTTTCAATTTAGGAAACTAGATCAAATCTTTCCATTTAGGAAACTAGATCAAATTCTCCAATTTTAGAAACCAAATCAAATCATCTAACTTTTGAAAATAAAGTCTAAACTTCTATTTTAGGAAATAGGAATCAAATTTTTCTTAATTCAAACCTTTCCTAATTTCAAATCTTTATAAATTTAAATTTTTCCAAATTCAAAACTTTTCTAAAACTCAAATCTTTCTAAAGTTGAAACTTTCTTAAATTCAAATCTTTCCTAATTTCAAATCTTTCCTAATTTGAAAATTTTCCTAAATTTGAACTTTCTTATTTTGAAACTTTCCTAATTCTAGGCTTTCTAAAATCTATTATTTCCTAAATTCTAACTTTCTAAATTCTTTCAAGTCAAATATTCAAATCAAATCTTTTCCAAGTCAAGTGATTCTAAAATCAAATCAAATCTTTTTCAAACCTTTCTTGAATCTCATCTTTCCTAATTCTAAGTTTTCTAAACTTAAACTTTCCTTCATCAAACTTTTCAAATCTTAATCAAATATTTTTTTAATCCAATTACATGCTCCAACCTTAGGTTACCTAAACCCTAGTTCAACCCTAATCCTAAGTTAGAAAGCTTCAACTCTTTTCTAAAACTCTCTTCTAAACCAAGATGGTATTCAAACTTCAACTCAAGTCAAAATGTTTTGAAAACTCAACTCTATCTTTCCAAATTAAGTCCAAGTTCCCCTTTAAAGTTCAATCTTTTCAAATCAAAATCAGTTTCAAATCTAAGTTCAATTTCCAAACTTCAAATCAAACCTCTTACCAAATGAAATCTTTTCAAATCAAACTTTTCAAAACCTCAAAATGTTTATTTTCAATTGGACTCTTGTCCAAACTACGACTGACCTAATTCCCAACAAAGGGATACGTAGGCAATCCATATGAGTGTGGTCACAACCTTTCTCAAGTTTCCATTTAAACAACCTTTTTTCAAACCTCCAATTCTGTAATCTATTTTCAATTTCTAAAACCTTCTTTCTAATTTCAAATAAAGTCTTTTCAAATCTATTTTTTGAAATCCAATTTTTTCTTGCACTTGCATGTCATGCATCATATCAAACTTCTCTTCAAAATTCTTTTCAAAGTGGATATAGTTGGACAATGGACAATCGAAGATTCTAAATGAGTGAACCTAGGGTGAATAGACATGCAGGTACCGCAACGGCAAGATAAGATGATGATCTTAGGATATCTTCTCTATACATAACCAACCTCCGACCCTAAAATCACTGTTTTCAAAGACCAAAACAGAGTTATGTTCAAAAAGAGTTTAAAACTTGTCAAAGGTTACCAAATAACCTATTTTCTTAAAAACCCTCTCTTGAGGAAGTTTTTCAAAACCTTTTCAAAAATCCTAAGTTTAATCTTTGAATTGTACTTAGTTTTAGGTGACCTAACTCACCTTAATCAAGTTAGGTGGTGACTCCAAATCTTTTCCAAAAGCCTTTATTCAAAATCAATTTCAAATTTAAACCTAATCGCACTCATCCTCCTAGGAGGATGAGTTCTAACAAGAGAGTACCATGTTTTTCCCGATTGTATGTATTTTCCTCGAATGCAAAAAATCGAAGCGTGACACACTTACCCCAGGAAACACCCTAGCCACCGACTCTGTAGTGTCAGGTATACTTCCTATTTGTGGTCAACCTGCACACATCCTTATTAATTCAGGTTCTACACATTTGATGAGAATGCAAATGTCATATTTTTCTCCCTTAATGTTTAATCTTTTATACTTATTTGGCACCTAAAAATACTCATTATTCTTATGTTTTGACTTAGGGTGCTATGGAATGCCCATGAAGAAGATCCTAGCTTAAAAGTGGCGAATTCGTGCTAGATTAGAAGCAGCATTCGAAGGAGCATTCAAACAATTCAAGAGGCATTTGACAGGTAGTAGATGCAATCGAACGCTACATCAAACGGATACACGTCAAGTTCAGGTTCGAAGAGCATTCGAAATATACAGAGAGTATTTTTAACCATTTGAAGTGCGTTCGACGTACCATTCGAAAGGTAGTCCAATGCGTTCAAACAGTGGCAAGGGTGTTCAAACAGTCTTGCGCAGCTACAAATTTTCAGAAGCCTATAAAAGCTAGGACTGTTTTGTTTTTAGGGTTGTTGACGTTTTTCGTATTATTCTAGGTTATTCTTTGAGTTGTTTTCATGACCCTGCGTGGCTAAACTCTAAATCTTGGTCAAAGGAGACAGAAACCTCGGAATTAATAATAAACTGTGAGATCTAATTTGTTTTCATTATTCGATTTATGCTTTGATGTGCATATTTTCATGATTGTCTGGTTTAATCACTACGAGGCCTACTAGTTTATTAATCATTGCAATCTACTGTTGAGTTAGATATCAAATCTGTAATTGTTTGATTCCTCTAATTTGTGAAGCAACTAAGATTTAATGATTGCTGCGTTAAGAATTATTATATCTTGGGAAGGACATTTGACTAAATTAAATGTAACCGCGTGTGCTTGTGTTGTTTAGTTTCATCGATCTCTTCAATTCTTAAGGCTACTAATATATTAAACCTTGAGTGTTTTTCTTGGGTTGTTTAATAGTTAGGGTTAATCAAATTGCTTATTTCTAATTAACTACAACTAAGGAGAGATAGGACAATAATTCCAACTGTGAATATTCAATATGTGAATTGATATGCTTGCATCGATGATCATTTGTAAATTCTGATGGTGGATGTTAACCTAGACCAAGGTTTGTTCTTTTGATTGATTTCAATACTTTAATCTGAATTGTTCCACAGTTAGTTATTATTAAAAAAATTTTCATTATATCCAAAACCCCCATCAAAGTTCACACAATATAAAACTAGACTAAATACTCTCTGTGGGAACGATCCTTACTCACACTACTACATAATTGTTTTTGGAGTATCAGTTTTATTTTTGGGTGCCTGCGACAGCACACCAAATTTTGGCACCGTTGCCGGAGAGTGATTTTAGTTAATTTTTGTGCTTTGTGATATTTATTTCATTAAAAAATTTATTTTAATTACTTTCATTACTCTAGATTGTTTTTTTTCTAAATTATTTTTTAGGGTTGGTTAGAGCTTCCTTGAGTGTTTATGAGTGTAACTCGATCTTCTAATCAAAGTGATTTGCAGTGCGATCCAGAAATAGAGAGAACTTTACACAAGTCAAGAAGGGAAGCTCGGAGAAATTCTGTAGAGAACGATCTAGCTCTTGATTCCCTATTTGCTAGCGATTCTGATTTAAGAGAGGAGGAAGTCATGGCTGGAAATCAAACTTTGAAAGAACTTGCAGCCCCTGATCTGAATCAACAACCCTTATGCATAACATTCCCTACTTTAGATGTTCCTACTAACTTTGAATTAAAATCTGGATTAATACATCTCTTAC